>CM069242.1:1711977-2911977 GCA_035582765.1 Acer negundo
TTCTTTTGGGGATATGCTTTACAAACTGCAATATACATTCTAAACGATGTACCATCTAAGTCTGCTCCGAAAACACCGCATGAGTTGTGGACTGGGCGCAAGCCTAGTTTACAACACTTTAGGATATTTGGTTGTCTTGCGAATGTGTTAAAAGGAAAGACAGAAAAGATGGAGTCCCGTTCAGAAACATGTATATTTATAGGGTATCCAAAAGAAACTAAAGGATATTATTTCTATATTCGTTCAGACCTTAAAGTATTTGTTTCGACAAATGCTAAATTTCTGGAAAATGACTATATGAATGATTTTGTGCCTAGAAGTAGAATTATTCTGAATGAGATGTCAGGAGATACAATTCAACGAGAGGTTACACAACCTAACCCAATTGTAAGTTCCGATCCAACACAAGATCAACAACCTACCATTCCTCGTCGTAGTGGGAGGATTAGAACACAACCCGAAAGATACATCAGTCTGGGAGAATCAGTGGAGAATCTCCCGGACGACAATGATCCCTATACGTACAAGAAAGCTATGGAGGATGTTGATAGTCGCCATTGGCAAAAGGCAATGCAATCCGAGATTGAATCTATGTTCGATAACAAAGTCTGGTCCCTTGTAGACTTGCCTAAAGGGATAAAACCCATTAGGTGCAAGTGGGTATACAAGAGGAAAAGAGGTATGGATGGAAAGGTGGAAACCTTTAAAGCTAGATTGGTAGATAAAGGGTATACACAGAAAGAAGGTATCGATTACGAGGAAACCTTCTCTCCTGTGGCCATGCTTAAATCCATTAGGATACTCTTATCCATTGCAGCATCTTTAGATCTAGAGATTTGGCAAATGGACGTCAAGACAACTTTCCTAAATAGAAGTCTTGACGAAAGCATCTACATGATGCAACCGGAGGGATTCATTGAAAAGGGCCAAGTGGATAAGGTATGCAAGTTGCAGAAATCCATATATGGATTAAAGCAAGCATCCAGATCCTGGAACATAAGGTTTGATCAAGCTGTCAAAGGTTTTGGATTTATTCAGAATCCTGACGAACCTTGTGTATACAAAAGGATTAAAGGCGACAAGTTGGTTTTCCTGATTCTTTATGTTGATGATATACTACTCATTGGAAACGATGTAGGTGTATTGACATCAGTAAAAGAATGGTTAGCAAAACAATTTGATATAAAGGACTTAGGAGAAGCAAATTTTATTCTAGGTATCCAAGTAATAAGGGATAGAAAGAATAGAACGATTGTATTATCCCAAGCTTCATACATAGACAAGATCTTGTCTAGGTTTTCCATGCATGATTCCAAGAAAGGTGTGTTACCTTTCAGACATGGAATCAAGCTTTCTAAGGAACAAGTTCCTAAGAATGAGCATGAAGAGCAATTCATGAGTAGAGTTCCATATGCCTCGGCAGTTGGAAGTCTCATGTGTGCAATGCTCTGTACTAGACAGGATATTTGTTTTGCTGTTGGCATAGTTAGCAGGTTTCAATCGAAACCTGGTCCTCATCACTGGACGGCAGTCAAGCATATTTTCAAGTATCTCAAGAGAACGAGAGATAATATGCTTGTATACTCTGGAGGGGATTTGGTCCCCGTTGGGTATACAGATTCTGATTTCCAATCAGATTCTGACTCCAGAAAATCCACATCAGGGGCTGTGTTTACTATTGGAGGAGGAGCAGTTATATGGAGGAGTATCAAGCAATCTTGTATTGCTGATTCCACCATGGAAGCTGAGTATGTTGCTGCATGCGAGGCTGCCAAAGAGGCTGTTTGTCTCCGCCAATTCTTGATTGACTTGGAAGTGGTTCCTAGTGCGAATAAGCAGATCACTATCTACTGTGACAACAGTGAAGCAGTGGCTAATTCGAAAGAACCAAGAAGTCACAAGAGAGGTAAACACATTGAAAGAAAGTATCATCTTTTAAGGGAGATTGTTCAAAGAGGTGACGTGATGATTACCAAAATCGCGTCAGCAGAAAATCTAGCGGATCCCTTCACAAAGGCTCTACCTCAGAAGAGTTTCGATGGGCATCTAGAGAAAATGGGCTTGAGAGATATGACACATTTGCTATAGCGCAAGTGGGAGATTGTTAGGATTATGCTCAATAGCAAGAGTGTAATGTTGTAATTGACAATCTTTTTCATATTAATAAAGTGATTTCTGGTTTAACAAATCGTATAGCATTTATAGTTTGTATTATAATTGTCAAAGTAAATAATCATAAAGTCTAAAGACTATGGGAAAAGAAGAATTGTTCGTACATCTGGATATGTATGTGGTAGACACAATTCTTTAGTTAGTCTAGAATAATGTTCACAACTTAAGTTAAAGGTTGGGCACCTTTATCTTGTTAAAGTTATAGAATTCTCTTGCTAGCATTTGAGTGGGATCAAATGAGATATGATGAGTCTAAAATCATCGGAGTGTCTTCGAGCAAAAGGATCTAGTGCACTGGGTGCATTGAACTGGATCATAATGAAATACTTTATCTATAACCGTCAGTAGATAAAAGTCTTTTCATTATCAGGACAATCGGAGAGTCTATCTTAATCCTGAGATAAATGATGGACTTATGGTTGCAAGTGATATCATTTGAGTTATCAATGAGTACGATTATATCGCATAGTCTATCCTCGATAGTTTGGTGATATTCATTTGTTAATCGATAGAGGACTTCATTTATAGATATGGACATCAGTGAATCATTTGTTGATTGTGATTAGGTTATGTCTATTGAAGCTTAAATTTAGATGGCTCGCCAAGATCCCCAATCCACATGGACTTGCATGGATTACTTGATATATTCTACCGGACCAATTTAAGGGTCCATCTAGAATTGCATTTAATATAATAAGAATATAATTTGCACATTATTTTAGTAATGGGCTGCTCAATTATATTAATATATTAATGAAAGACATGTGGGCTTGTTTCTTTTAGTAAGAATGGGTCGGGTTCATATGTGGGCTTTTTATTTAAAGTCCAATGGATTAAATGAAATAAGAAAAATAATATTTTGGCCCATTTACTCTAAGTGGGGCGGCAAGGGTTAGTTTAACCTAATATATTATTTTGTTTTATTGTTTTAATTAAATAAGAATTAATTAATTTATTAATTAATTGTTTAATTAAAGAAACAAATCTTTTCTAATCAGGAAATATATTTCCTAAAAGTAAAAGTAAAAGACTTGTTTGACAAGGAAATAAATAATTAGTTTTATTTATTTAATCAAATAAGAAGTTTTTTTTTAATCAAAATAAAAGAATAAAAGATCTATGAGTTGGATTAGGATTTTATGTCTTAAAAACTAGGTGGAAATTATGGTGAAACATAAGCCTATGGTGGGTATGTGATTTCGGCAACCCTAGTTATTTCTAGGTTAGGATTTCGGCAACCCTAATAATAAAAGAAATGAATAAGCAAACTTAGGCCACCTATATATTGACAAGTATAGAATTCGGCCATAAGGAGATGGGTTCATGATACAAATTTCTTCTTCTTCTCAATTCATAGAAAGCTTTTTATTCTACTAAAACAAAAGGAGTGTTAGATTATTCTTTGATAGTATACTATTTGCTTATTCATCAATAAGCTTGTGTATACGATATCGATCTAGGTTCACGCGAGTTTCGATCATTAGATTAAGAACTCAAAAGTGACCGGAATAATCTTAGTCATTCTTTTGATTGTTTTTGTGACTAAGAAAGAAAAGAAAAGTTTGTTTTGTCCATTCACAGGTTTGCAATTCAAAGAAAAGGAAGACCACGCTCCTAGGTGATCCACGTTCGTGCTAGGATTGAAGATCTTGCGGATTACCATCGACGTAAGTCAATCGGATCACGCGACAAAAGGTATTCTACTTTTGTTATTGTATATGTATGTTTAATTAATTAAAGGGTTTAAGGTTCATAAAGGAAATTTTTTTAAAAGTCATTAAATCTAATTTTTAGTATCGCTTCCGCTGCGTGTACTTCTTTGGTATTTTTCCTAACAACCCTATCTTCCTTCAATATGTGATCCAGGAGAGGGGTGAAACCTTGAGGTCTTTTGTGGAGAAATTCCATTAGGAAGTTATCCAGATGAAAGTATTCAACAAAAAAGAATCTTGACTAATTTCCAAAGAAACTTGTGGGCGGGCACACTATTTCGCTCTTTTGCTAAGCATCCACTAGAAACTTACCAGGAAGCCTACAATCGAGCTTTAGACAAGTAGACATAGAAGAGCAACTCCGGATCAATGTTGAACATGATGAAGCTCGGTTGACCCCGCGTCCTAAGAAGAAGGCTCCAAAGCCCGTACCAGTCAAGAGATTCCAGAATCAGCCCCCAAACCGGTCAACCTACAGGTCGCCTCCTATTCCCTCGTACCAGGAAAGG
The DNA here is from genome assembly GCA_035582765.1 of Acer negundo. Classification (NCBI taxonomy): domain Eukaryota; kingdom Viridiplantae; phylum Streptophyta; class Magnoliopsida; order Sapindales; family Sapindaceae; genus Acer; species Acer negundo. The sequence continues at coordinate 1,716,371 of CM069242.1, forward strand.
TACCCGACTAGAAGATCCCCTCTTAGGAGATCGCCCCCCAAGGCGGCCCCTCTGAAAGAAGTTGCCCAGGTAGCAAGGCAGAAAGATGGATATAATCACTACACCCCCTCAATGCTTCAAGAGAAACCATCTACCTTGCCATCCTGGATAAAGGCCTACTCAGGAAGCCGAGTCCCATGAAAGTCCCTGCTAATAGGAGGAACTAGTACAAGTATTGCGATTTCAACGAGGATGTTGGACACAACACTTGTGAATACTACAGCCTCCATAATCAGATCGAAGGATTGGTAAGGGGAGGCCTGTTGACAGAATTTCCACAGCAAGTAAGAGACAGCATCAATGAAAGGAAACTGGTACATAGCGAGATGTGGAAGGCAGCAAAAAAAAGGAGGGATAGAGAGAAGGATCTGATGCAGTAGATCCAAGTGGTTCATACCATTAGAGGAGGCCCCACCTTCGTTGGAACATCTAACAATTCGAGAAAGAACCACACAAGGAAGATCCCTAGGCTCAACACAGGTTATGAGATACTCAAAGTCATCAATGGATCCCGAGATCCAGCCCGCTCTACCAAGATTATCTCCACAGAGGAAGATGTCTATAATACCGTACAACCGCATGACGATCCCATGGTAATCTTGGTACAGATTGCCAACTGCCGGGTTCACCGTGTCTTGATTGATACTGGAAGCAGTGTTGACATCCTATTCAAGGGAGCTCATAAGCAACTTAACTTGAAGAATTTCTACTACAATAGTTGCACCTCGCTTTTGTATTGATTCATAGGGGACTCTGTAATGCCCATAGGATCCAAAATCTTGTCGGTGATAGTCTGAGAAGCTCCACTTCAGCAGAACGTGATGATGGAGTTCATCGTGCTGGATACCCCGTCTACCTACAATGCCATTTTGGGTAGGCCCTTCCTCTCAGGGATTATGGGGGTACTATCCATCTACCAAAACGTCCTAAAGTTTCCAGTAGGAACTGAAGAGGGAGAAGTCAGAGGGGATCAACAGGCAGCACGCAATTGCTATGCGGTATCTACTAATCCCGCCGTGCTTTCTAGACAGTGTGAGTATATGGCCAGTGAAATCAACCCGGGTATGCTGGAACATGATCATTATGTCATGGAAGAAGGAGAGGTACCAGACATAATCATAGAAGAGAAGGAAGATGAAGAATAGGGTTGGACTAGTATCCATCCCACGGATCAGTTAGAAGAAGTACCTATCAAGGGAGAAGATGTCACTAAGGTGGTGAAAGTTAGGGTGGGGGATTGGATCCCGTAGTTAAGGAAGATCTGATAAAGCTCCTCAAAGAATACAATGATATTTTTGCTTGGAACCATAAGGAAATGCCTGACATTCCTCTTAGCCTGGCCATTCATAGGTTGGCAATATATGCAACCTTCAAGCCAGTGAAATAGAAACGAAGATATTTCAACTTCGAACTGAACGCCGTAATCCAAGAAGAAGTTGACAAACTCCTAAAAGCCGGATTCATCAAGGAGTCCCGATATACCGAATGGATTGCCAATGTGGTCATGGTAACCAAATCCAACGAAAAATGGTGAAAGTGTGTGGACTACACCGACCTCAATCGAGCTTGCCCCAAAGATAGCTTCCCACTGCCCAAGATCGACCAGCTCATCGATTCTACCGTGGAAAACAAGCTCTTGAGCTTCATGGATGCCTTCTCGGGATACAATCATATCATGATGCATCTCTCAGATCTAGAAAAGACCAGCTTCATCACTGGACAATGCCTCTACTGCTATAAGGTAATGCCATTCGGACTTAATAATGCTGGTGCTACATACCAGCTTATAGTGAACAAATTGTTTAAGCAGCAGATAGGAAGATCCATGGAGGTGTACATAGATGATATGATTACAAAATCGCTAGAGGCTAGACAACACCTAGGAGATTTACGCCAAACTTTCCAAGTGAGAATGGTGTGTGTGAAATGTATGTAGCATGTGGTGTGTGTGTGTAGAGAGAATGGAAATGGAAATAAATAAAAACAAAGAGAATATCGAAGGGTGAGAATGGTGTTTAAAGTGATAAATAAAATGGTGGAAAGGAAAGATGCATGAAAATGATCACACAAGGTTCAACAAGTTCACCATACATAAGTACACAGATAGTTGGTTATTAGGCATTAAGCACATCCAGTTTTAGTTAAGGGTTCGTTTTTGCCTCAATCCGATTTATACCCATTCATAGAGCTAACGGTTGAAGAGTGTGTTAAGAGCCTCTCAAACACGAAACCGCAACCAACATTTCTGAACATATTCTACAAACCGATGCTAAATTGAGTTCCAATATTAACAAGGTAATGTAAAATGGAAACATTAGGTACAATGAATGTAGAAATAGTGATTGTATCTCTAACCATAACTCAACTAGAGCCCCTAGTGTGAGAGATAGCCTAAGACCAATAATTGTAACTCCAACCATGACTCACCTAGAGTCCCTAGCGTTAGAAATAGCTAAAGTCCAATTGTTAACAAAAACATAGAACCAAACCTCATCTAATATGGCAATTATTAGGTTCATCCACTCTTCCGAGCTAATTAGCCAAGACTATGCCCGTAAAGTCCATCCAAAGACACAATCCTAACTCTAAGTCACTCAAACCCATCCATAAAAGTTGATTTCAACCTTCCATCAACATACAATGCAAAATGGGATATTTGATTACAACTACTCCTAAATTACATTAATCTACTCCTAATCCCATCCATGAATACATATTAATTTCCAATCATCCATAAACATGCATTTCACGATAAGAGATATATTCAATAACAATCAAGAATGAATCAAAACACAAATTGGATATAAAAACAACCATCACATATATTGAGCACAAAATAGGTTTACAAATATTCCCAAGTGGGGATTACACATTTAAAAAAACAAGAAATACAAAGAGATGAGTTAAAGGAGACAACCCTTGAAGAAAACCTCCTCTAAGTCCTCCATGAAACCCTAGCTCGAAATTGGTCTAAAACCCCTCATTTCTCCTTGCAATCTACTCCTAAGTGGGTGGATGATGGGTAAAAGAAGAAATGGAAGGCAACCATGGAGGCAAAACCTCTATGGACGCCCTTGAAAGCTTCTCTCTCCCTTTTCGGTGAAGAAGATGAAGAAGAAAATGTGTGGGGTGTGGATTCTGTGGAGAGAAGAGGCAAAATTGTGTTTTTATAGTGTTTGGGGGTTAGGGCATGAATTGGGGGTGAATGGACAAAACTGTCCCTGAAATTCATCCCAAAAAAAACCTTCTGAAGGTAATCGGTGGCCTGGCCACCGATTGAAGTAGCCGTTTTGACGTGACAGCGTTTCAGTGATTCAGCATTGCACACAATTACGAAAATAGGCATAACTTCCTACAGAAAGCTCAAAATTGCAATATGTAAATGTTCTGGAAACTAGACTTCCAAGGCTTTCCAAATATATAAAGATATCATCGTGGTTCGATCTGATGAGGAAGATATAACCTTACAAGGTTGAGTATTCTTCACGAACATGTCTAATTTAATCCCTTTTTGGCTCATTTTGCCTCTCAAACTAATCTTTAAGCTCAAAACCTTATTGTTGGGAATATATACCTACACATGGCTCAAACAAAACATTATATACAAAAATACGCTCAAAAACAAGATAAAAGATCGGAATTAGGGGACCTCAAATAAGTATAAAATAATCCGATCAGCTCACTTCTCATTGAAGAGAATAAACAACCTAATGTGAATAATATGATATTCAAAGAGCAAATAATGCTATGTTACACTAAATGCCTATCTAGGATGAATGATGACAATAATCACAATCCTAGATATCAATCTTTGCTATATGACATGCATAGAGCTTAGCTATAAAAGATTAAGCAATCCTAAAAATAGCTATCAAAATTCAACTCTCAAACAATCAACACAATTATCTCAATCTTGTCAATAGAATATGTTCTATAAGCATACAACTAATAAATGAGATTGCTTGTTAAGAAGGACACAAAATATATGTGATACTAGTGACCAACTTACCAAGCCAAAAGTGTTGAATAAAAACCAAGCATGAATGTCACCTAGATTATCATGGATGATGCTAGATGATGATTTGATGCACTTGGATATGCATTTGAGTAAATAAAAGAGAGTTCTTTAGTGATTTTTTCTTTTTGGAAAAATGCTAAGTAAAAAATATGATTTGGACTCTCTTAAAACTAACCTAAAGTCAAAGTAGCATATATATAAGGTGACAAATTGATACTACGTCGTTTTGCAAAGTTTTCAAAAATTTTGCCTTGACCGCCTTACAACCGCCCTAACTGCCCTACGAACATAGGGCGGTTGTAAGGCGGTTCACCTGGGAAATGAAGAACATGTTCTTCATGACCGCTCTATGCGTTGGGCGGTTTTCAGGCAAAATAGGGGTGATTGCTCTCGGGATTTTGAGGACTGTCTTACACCCGCTCTATGTAAGGCGGTTGTAGGGCGGTTTGTGTGCGATCAAAATATCCACCAATGGCACCGCTCTACGAAGGGCGATCGTAGAGCGGTCAAGAGCAATTTGCTCTAACCGCTGTTCAACTGCCTTACGTAAGGCAGTTATAGGGCGGTTTGACAGCACCCTTAAACAAACATGATGCATCAAAAACATGGCATTTAACACACAAGATGCAATCAAGTTAAACATGCAAGAAGAAAGATTAATGAACATTAATGCACACATAATAAAGAACCACAACATACAAAAATAAGAATTATGCATGTGTTGTGAATGTGTGCAACTACATCTCTTCAAAGCAAGTAAGCACTTAGAAATTTACCCTTAAAGTGATTGATCTCATGAGGTATTGAGAGGGCCTTAGTTGTGCAAAGCACCAACCATCAATTGCCTAAGCTACCCTTACAACAAACCCCACTTGTGGTTTGTCACCGAAATAAGCCAATCAACCTTGAGGAAGTTACAATCTCCCCATTTGGCTATTTCGTTACAAAACCACCACTCACATTGATCCTCACAACATAATTGAAACTAAAGGTCAACAATGATATTCTACAACACAAAGAGATATATAAAAAATAAAACTTCAAGACTTCAATCTCTTGTAGAACTATCAATCCTTCAAAACAACAAAGATTACACTTTCCAAAGCAAGTGTATTGTGAGTTAATCATGTGAAGTTAAAAACAAGCATTTGCATTTAAGAATTTAAGCACAACATCATGCAATGTATGTGAATGCAATACTCCTCCTCAACAGGTTACTCCCACTTAATGTGTATTCTCCCCAATATGTAATTTTGCTACTATAATTAGCACAATTAGCATCCTCCCGTTTACCACATATTACTCCCACCTTTTTTCATGAGATGGGAAAAGGAGTATTCCCCCAAACGGGTCACTTGTAGCAAAGAGAGATAGAAGCATACATGTCATTTGCATAATCATATAAGGCACTTTATGCAACTCAAGTAACGGAGAGAAACAAGGAGATTTATTATCAATGAAAATGTGTGATTAAAATGCTTTGCATGGAAGACATATTGCATTCAAGTCCAAAAATCAATGGATTTTGGCAAAGCAAATGAGAAAGGTTTCCTATATGAATTCAAACCAATTTCACCATTTGTCATGAATTAAAGCAAGGATATAGAGAATTTATTGATTTAAATTTTGGAGAACTATATTCAACTTTATAAGCAAAATATGTCATTCGCAACTTTACACCCTATTTGATTTTTCCTTATAAGATATCTAAATGATGATAGACATGTTCAACAAATAAAGAAAGAGAGACATTTTGGATTTTAAATCCTTAGAATGGATACAAGATCCTTTGTTCATTTTGAGTCTCATAAGCATTTCACACATTGTTTTGCATTTAAGAATTGCAATTATCAAATCATGCTTTTTCATTTGAGCATATCATTATGAAACATCATGTTATGGAGATCATTATAGGTCAATCAATACGTACTTCCTATGTGAATCTCCTAGTCCAAAAATGCATGTTTGAACATAAAATTAACATGGATTGCATTTAAAGCATGGTTCACACTTATTTACATATGTGAACCAAGATTCTCAAGCAATTAATAAAAAAGCATAAAATCTTTCAAATTTTTGCATTCAACAAATATGCGATTGCTCTCTTTGCTTAAGTTCCCCAAATGAGATCAATCATCAAACCACATCACTCTGCGAGACATATCCCAATAGATCTACTAAGTGCATGAAACCTAGTTGCATCTAAGTGTTTAGTGAATAAGTCCGCTAGTTGATCATTAGTACATACAAGTTTAAGTACTATGCATTTATTCTCAACTAGTTCTCTTATAAAGTAATGACGGATGTCACTATGCTTAGTCCTAAAGTGTTGTACCGAATTCTTCGAAATATTAATAGCACTCATATTATCACAAAAGAGAGTGAGTGTACCTTGGTTGAATCCGTAGTCGACTAGCATTTCCTTCATCTATGGGAGTTATGTTGATCCACTCCCCGTGGCTATGTACTTGGCCTTGGCCATGGACAAGGAAATTGAATTTTGCTTCTTGCAAAACCAAGATACTAAGTTGTTGCCTAGAAAAAAGCAATTGCCCGATGTGCTCTTCCTATCATCACAATTTCCTGCCCAATCCGTATCACTAAAACCAACTAAACTAGCATTAGTCAAAAGAGTACCAAATCCCATAGTTGGATGTTCCATTCACATAGCGAATGATTCTCTTAACGGATAAGAGATGGGACTCCTTAGGATCCGTTTGGTACCTAGAACACACACCCACACTAAAAGATATATCGGCCCTACTTGCGGTCAAATAAAGCAAGCTACCAATCATGCCCCAATATAGAGTTTGTTCCACACTTTTCTAGTCGCATCCTTGCTTAACTTCAAAGTGGTACTCATAGGTGTATCACAATGTTTTTTTTTTCAAGATCAAACTTCTTCACTAGGTTTTTGGCATATTTGGCTTGAGTTATAAAAATCCCATCATTTAATTGCCTAATTTGCAAACCTAGGACTCACCATCAAGACTCATCTCAAACTCTTGAGACATGACATTAACAAATTGTTGAACTTTGGTGTTGTTGGTAGAGCTAAAAACTATATCATCAACATATATTTGAGCTATGAAAAGTTCATCGTTGTTTTTATTGATGAATAGAGTCTTGTCAACATTACCTCTTGTGTAGTCTTTATCAACAAGAAATTGAGTGAGGCGCTCATACTAAGCCCTCGGTGGTTGTTTCAACCCATATAAAGTCTTCTTGAGGCGATAGACATGGTTGGGGTGGTGTGCATCCACAAACCCCTTGGGTTGTTCTACAAACACTTCCACTTGCAAGAAGCCATTGAAGAAGGCACTCTTCATGTCCATTTGGTGCAATTTGAACTTGTGCACACAAGAAATAGACAAGAGAAGCCTAATGGACTCTAAACGGGCAACGAGAGCAAATGTCTACTCAAAATCAATACCCTCAATTTGAAAGTATCCTTGTGCAACAAGTCTAGCCTTGTTATGCACTATGTTGCCATCCTCATTGGATTTGTTCCTATATATCTATTTGGTGCCTATGACACTAGTGGTTCTAGGCCTAGGAACTAGAGTCCAAACCTCATTCCTTTCGAATTGGTATAGCTCTTCTTGCATGTCAAGAACCAAAAATTCATCATTAAAGGCCTCATCAACCTTTTTGGGTTCTATTTGAGAGGTGTAACACGTGTAGCTAATGAGATTGGCTATTTGACGTCTAGTCCTAACACCCTTATTCACATCTCCAATAGCATCATCTTTGTTATGGAGATGTCTAACCCATGGAGCGGGTTCTTTAGAGTTTAAGAGAGGAACTCTATCAAGAGGTTGTGTATCCTCTTCATCAAGGTTAGACATTCCAACAATAGGAGTCTCCATAACCTTCTCCAAGGAAGAATCATCAACTACAACAACCTCCTCTTCATGGTCACTAGACTTGAGCCTATTATAATCAAAGATAACATTTGATGATTCCATGACACTTCGAGTCTTCAACATGAAAGCTCTATATGCTCTACTATTTAAGGCATAGCTAATAAAGATACCCTCATCACTCTTAGCATCAAACTTGCCAAGTTGATCACAGTAATTTAAAATGTAACACTTGCTTCCAAAAGTGTGGAAATAGCTAACATTTGGCTTCCTACCTCTCCATAGCTTATAGGAGGTTTATGTAGTATCGGGCCATAAGAAAACTCTATTCCCTATATAGCAAGCCATATTGACGGCTTCGGCCCATAGGTTCCTAGGGAAATTGTTGCTAAGCAACATCACACGGGCCATCTTATTCATCCTCTGAACAACTCCATTTTTTTGAGGTGTCCTAGGAGCCGAAAACTCATGGGAAATGTCTATACTATCATAATATGTTTCAAAAGAAACATTATTAAATTCCCTCCCATTGTCACTTATAATCCGTTGAATGCTTTTAATACTGGAGTTCATTTTATTTTGAATTTTATTACAAAGCATTTTAAACTTGTTAAAAGTTTTGGATTTTTCTCTAAGAAAATATGTCCAAGTGAACCTACAGAAATCATCAACACAAACAAAATGTATCTCTTTCCACCTAAACTCTCAGTTTGCATAGGACCCATTAGATCCATGTGGAGAAGCTCTAGGGGTTCCTTGGTGGAGAGATAATTGCCCTTTATGCGCATGCTCTTGGTTTGTTTTTCTTGTTGGCAAGGTCCACAAACACCATTGGCTTTCTTCCCAAGCTTGGGAAGGCCACGCACAACATTGAACTTGTCTAGGATTCGTAAATCCCTAAAGTTCATATAGCCAAGTCTTTCATGCCACAACTCAATTTGCTCATCCTTTGACATATTACAAGAGAGAAATTTAGCCTCAAGACAATAGCAATTATTGTTAGATCTCATACCTTTCAATAAGATTTTTCCATCGGGTTTTAGGATTGAATAATCATCTTTAGAAAACAAGATGAAAAATGATTCATCACTAAAATGAGAAATGCTTATTAAATTGGCTTTCAAGCCATCAACATATAAAGCATTGGACAAGGAGGGTAATTCGAGAATGAAAATGTGATGACAAAAGTCTCAACTCCCTACAACTCTCCTTTCCCTACAACTCTCTTTTTGGATCCATCACCAAAGGTGACACATCCTCCTTCCTCCATGACAAAAGTCTCAAAGAAACTCTTGTTTCCCGTCAAGTGCCTAGAGTACCCACTATCTAAGTACCAAAAGTTAGAAAATTTGCCTTTAAGGCAATTTGAGCAACATGGAAAAAGTATTCATCTCTTCTAATCCACCTAGGTGAAACACTTTTCTTCCTAGTGGTCAAAGGTAATTGGGTTCTAGAAGTCCTAGGATCATGAATATTAGAATTATCCTTCCTAAGAACATGCAACTTGGCTCTTGCCTTTCTCTTTTCAATCATGTATATAAATCTACACATGTTAATATAATGAAAGCAATTTGGTCTAAAATGACCATCAATACCACAAAAATGACATGTAGGAGTGTAGTTAGGAATCATACCATGTCCTTGCATATGCAAAGAAGTTTTCCTTTGTCTTTGTGGTAATTTTAGTTGTTAGATAGGATCTCTTCTGCTTTGTTGTTGACCAAGACTAGATTGCTTCCTTGGTTGAGCTTGCATGATTAGTCTCTTTCCTTTGTGAGCCATTTGTTGAGGAAAGCTAGCTTGAGGAGTTCTTGAGGGTTGAGCTTGAGGTTGTCTTCTTGGATCTACCTTCACTTGTGCATTATGTGAACATTGTCCTAGATCAATCTTCTTCCTATGAGTTTGCACCGGTGAGGCTTCTTTGTAGCTCAAGCTCTTGACAAGCACGGTCTTGTTGGGAGTGGAGGTCTCCTTGCCATCTTCAAACCTAAGACCTCTCTTGTCACAAAGACTCTTGCCAACACCAAGCATGTGGTCAAGCTTCTTTGTGCTAAAGGCCATCTTAATCATTGACCCTTTAGCTTCTTCAAGCTCCCTCTTCAAACCTTCTTCATTCCTCATAGACAAAGCCAGCTCATCTCTTAGCTTGTCTTCATTCTTCTTGGATCTCATCACTTGTTCACTTAAGTGATTAACTTATGTCTAGGTTTTCTTCCTTTAATCTCCTAATTTCTCTCTTATTCTTTAACCTTGAACTCTCAAACTTGACTATGTAGTCTTTGAGATCCATCATATCCACATTTCCATTTGTGGATTGTGATAAATAGCCATCATCACTTGAGTCAATTTCCTTTCGACTCTCATTTTCTTCTTCACTAGCACCTTGGCTCTTGTGGAAGGAGAAAAAGGCTATGAAGTTAGCCATGAGTTCTTCATCATCCGAAGACTCATCTCTCTCATCGGAGTCATCACTTCCACTCCACGTGGTAGCCATCACTCTCTCATTCTTGTTCTTCAAATTACCACAATCGAGAGCGATGTGTCCTATGCCACCACACTTATAGCATTGGATCCCTTTCCTTTCACTCTTCTCTTGTCTAGGTTCAAACCTCTTGAAAGGAGTCGTTTTCTTCAAATCTTAGCCCTTGGATCCAAATCCCTTCTTCTCGGTCTTCACAAACCTCTTGAACTTTCTTATCAATAAGGCAATGTCTTCATTCGAGTCATCCTTCTCTTCCTTTTTCTCAACTTTGGAGTCTTTCAAAGCAATTCCCTTTTGCTTTTTAGGAGGTGTGGAGATATGACATTTCCTAAACTCATAAGCTAGAAGTCTCCCAATCACGTCACTCGGCTTCATATTGATTTTCGTCCATTACACATAGGATGGCATGCATTGCCTTCCTAATCCATTTTGATGCATCAAACTCTTACGCGTTCCATTACGCCTTAGGCTTGAGTACATCCACTCCTCCACCCGTAAGAGTCATCATTAGTGATTCGTAGCCGTCTTCAACTGCCATCCAAGCCCGGTCATGGATTTGGCATATGTACAACTCCATCTTGCATTTCCAAGAGGCATAATTTAACCCGGTGAGAAGTGGAGGTCTTGTGCTTGAAGCACCTTCGTTGCCACCACCGTTTCCACCACCGTTTCCACTCATAGTGTTTATGAATGAATGAAATGAATGCAAATGTATGAATGATCAAAAATCACATAAAATGCACAACACACAAAATGAGCAAAGGATCACCTAAGTATATCTAGGAACCCGCTCTGATACTAATTGAAACAAATTATGGTGTGTTCACTATTAACCTAGAGGGGGGGTTTGAATTGATTTTAGTAAATTTTACCCAATTTTCATGATTAGTCAAGTTTACGAAAATGGCCCTAACTAGTCAATTTATATAACAAGTATAATATGTGTGGAAATATAAAATACACTTGATATTTACGTGGAAACCTTCAACAAGGAAAAACCACGAGCTGTTATGTGCGCCACACACGAACCATGACTCCACTAATTGCAATGACGTTTACAACCTAGGTTGAACTCAACCTCTCACGATCTATAACCCGCCACTACTACCCGCATGCCTATAAAAGTGGACCTAGACCAATTTGCTTGCATCACTCACCGGTAGTCACAAGACTTACTTCTCAATGAAGAGAATTAACAACCTAATGTGAATAATATTACATTCAAAGAGCAAGTAATGTTAGGTTACACTAAATGCCTATCTAGGATGAAAGATGACAATTAATCACAATCCTAGATATCAATCTTTGCTATATGACATGTCATAAAGCTCAGCTATTAAAGATTAAGCAATCCTAAAAATAGCTATCAAAATACAACTCTCAAACAATCAATACAATTATCTCAATCTTGTTAATAGAATATGTTCTATAAGCATACAAGTAATAAATGAGATTGCATGTTAAGAAAGACACAAATTATATGTGATATTAGTGACCAACTTACCAAGCTAAAAGTGTTGAACAAAAACCAACCATGAATGTCACCTGTCACCTAGATGATCATGAATGATGCTAGAAGATGATTTGATGCACATGGATATGTGTTTGAGTAAATAAAGGAGAGTTCTTTAGTGATTTTTTCTCTTTGGAAAAATGCTAAGTCAAAATATGATTTGGACTCTCTTAAAACTGACATAAAGTCAAAGTAGCATATATAGAGGGTGACAAATTGATGCTACGTCGTTTTGCAAAGTTTACAAAAAACTTGCCTTTACCACCTTACACCCACCCTACGTAGGGAGGTTGTAAGGCGATTCACCTAGGAAATGAAGAACATGTTCTTCATGACCGCTCTACGCGTAAGGCGGTTTTCAGGCGAAATGAGGGTGATTGCTCTCAAGATTTTGAGGACCGTCTTACACCTGCTCTACGTAGGGCGGTTGTAGGGCGGTTTGTGGGAGATAAAAGAATCCACTAGTGGCACCGCTCTACGAAGGGCGGTCGTAGAGAGGTCAAGAGAAATTTGCTCTAACCGCCATACGTAGGGCAATTATATGGCGGTTTGACAGCACCCCTAAACAAACATGATGCATCACAAACATGACATTTAACACACAAGATGCAATCAAGTTAAACATGCAAGAAGAGAGATTAATGAACATTAAAGCACACAATATTATGACATACATCATACACAAATAAGAATTATGCATGTGATGTGAGTGTGTGAAACTACATCTTTTCAAAGCAAGTAAGCACTTAGAAATTTACTTTTGAAGTGCTTGATCTCTTGAGGTCTTGAGAGGGCCTTGGTTGTGCAAAGCACCAACCATCTAAAGCCTAAGCTACCCTTACCACAAACACCACTTGTGGTTTATCACCGAAATAACCCAATTAACAATGTGGAACTTACAATTATAAAGGTTAGATATCAAAGATTAAGCAATACTAAAAATAGCTATCAAAATACAACTCTCAAACAATCAACACAATTATCACAATCTTGTCAATAGAATATGTTATATAAGCATACAAGTAATAAATAAGATTTCTTGTTAAGAAAGACACAAAATATATATGATATTAGTGACCAACTTACCAAGCCAAAAGTGTTGAATAAGCCAAAAGTGTTGAATAAAAACCAAGCATGAATGTCACCTTGATGATCATGGATAATGCTAGATGATGATTTGATGCACTTGGATATACATTTGAGTAAACAAAGGAGAGTTCTTTAGTGATTTTTTCACTTTAGAAAAATGCTAAGTCAAAATATGATTTGGACTCTTTTGCATATATATAGGGTGACAAATTGATGCTACGTCGTTTTGCAAAGTTTTCAAAAATTTTTCCTTGACCGCCTCACACCCACACTACGTAGGGCGGTTGTAAGGCAGTTCACCCGGGAAATGAAGAACATGTTCTTCATAACTGCTCTACGCGTAGGTCCATTTTGGGCGATTGCTCTCTGGATTTTGAGGATCGTCTTACACCCGCACTACGTAGGGCAGTTGTAGGGTGGTTTATGTGCAATCAAAAAATCCACCAATGGCACCGCTCTACGAAGGGCGGTCGTAGAGCGGTAGAGAGCAATTTGCTCTAACCGCTGTTCAACCACCTTACGTAGAGTGGTTGTAGGGCGGTTTTGTTAGAATTATGCTCAATAGCCAGAGTGTAATGTTGTAATTAACAATCTTTTTCATATTAATAAAGTGATTTCTGGTTTAACAAATCGTATAGCATTTATAGTTTGTATTATAATTGTCAAAGTAAATAATCATAAGGTCTAAAGACTATGGGAAAAGAAGAATTGTTCGTACATCTGGATATGTATGTGGTAGACACAATTCTTTAGTTAGTCTTGAATATTGTTCACAACTTAAGTTAAAGGTTGGGCACCTTTATCTTGTTAAAGTTGTAGAATTCTTTTGCTAGCATTTGAGTGGGATCAAATGAGATATGATGAGTCTAAAATCATCGGAGTGTCTTCGAGCAAAAGGATCTAGTGCACTGGGTGCATTGAACTGGATCACAATGAAAAGCTTTATCTAGAACCGTCAATAGATAATAGTCTTTTCATTATCAGGACAATCGGAGGGTCTATCTTAATCCTGAGATAAATGATGGACTTATGGTTGCAAGTGATATCATTCGAGTTATCAATGAGTACGATTATATCGCATAGTCTATCCTCGATAGTTTGGTGATATTCATTTGTTAATCGATAGAGGACTTCATTTATAGATATGGACATCGTGGCTCCATTTAATTAAATGAGAGTATAATATCATCATATGGATGTTTTGAGGTAAATGGATATTAAATCTCAACGTTGAGTTTTCAATAGTGTCTATTGAAAACATGGCTTCTGGACAAGTCAAAATATCCAAGTTCAAAACGTGGTCATATGAGTAAATATGGTAACTTGGAGAGTTATAGGCGGTCTATGAACTCTTGGCGATTACTGATATTAATCACGAGGATACACTATCTCCAATATGATTGTCTAGGGTAGGAATGAGGAGCATCTTCCTTTTCTATCTTTATTTAGGAGTTCAGTTTTAGCTCTTTAGTGGAATGAGTTAAAATTAATGGATCGGACCTAAGTGAATCATTTGTTGATTGTGATTAGGTTATGTCTATTGAAGCTTAAATTTAGATGGCCCGCCAAAATCCTCAATCCACACGGACTTGCATGGATCACTTGATATATTCTACCGGACCAATTTAAGGGTCCATCTAGAATTGCATTTAATATATTAAGAATATAATTTGCACATTATTTAAGTAATGGGCTGCTCAATTATATTAATATATTAATGAAAGACATGTGGGCTTGTTTCTTTTAGTAAGAATGGGTCTGGTTCACATGTGGGCTTTTTTATTTAAAGTCCAATGGATTAAATGATATAGGAAAATAATATTAGGCCCATCTTATATATAAGTGTGGCGGCTAGGTTAAGGTTTTGACCTAAAAATATTATTTTGTTTCATTTATTTTAATTAAATAAGAATTAATTGATTTATTGATTAATTGTTTAATTAAAGAAACAAATCTTTCCTAAAAGTAAAAGACTTGTTTGATAAGTAAATAAATAAATTAGTATTATTTATTTAATCAAATAAGGAGTCTTTTTTTTTTTTTAGTCAAATAAAAGAATAAAAAATAAAAGAGTTGGATTAGGGTTTGAAGTCTATAAAGTTAAAAGAATTAGGGTTGAATTTCAATCACCCTATATAAGTGACATGATGAAATTCGGCCAACCCTAATTAGATACTACATAGAATTCGGCAACCCTAAAGGAAAAAGAAGAAAATTCGGCCAACCTATATATATGTTCTTATAGGGTTCGGCCAGATCAACAATTGGTGCTTGAGTTTTTATTTTCTTTCTTCTTCTTCTTAATTCTAAGAGAGTTTTTATTCTAGAGAGACAAAAATGAGTAAAAAATTATTCTTTGATAGTATACAATTGCTTAAACATCAATAAGCTTGTGTATACGATATCGATCTAGG
The DNA here is from genome assembly GCA_035582765.1 of Acer negundo. Classification (NCBI taxonomy): domain Eukaryota; kingdom Viridiplantae; phylum Streptophyta; class Magnoliopsida; order Sapindales; family Sapindaceae; genus Acer; species Acer negundo. The sequence continues at coordinate 1,731,789 of CM069242.1, forward strand.
TTCACGCGAGTTTCGATCATAAGATTGTGAACTCAAAAGTGACCGGAATAATTTTGACATTCTTTTGATTGTTTTGTGACTAACAAAGAAATGAAAGTATTTGTTTGGTCCATTCACAGGTTTGCAATTCAAAGGAAAGGGAGACCACGCTCCTAGGTGATCCACGTTCGTGCTCGGATTGAAGGTCTTGCGGATTACCATCGACGTAAGTCAATCGGATCACGCGACAAAAGGTAATTTACTTTTGTTAACATATATGCATGTTTATTGATTAAAAGGGTTTAAGGTTCATAAAGGAAAAATTTTAAAAGTCACTAAATCGTTTTTAGTATCGCTTCCGCTGCGTTTACCACTTTTATTTATTATTTTTCCCTACAATTGGTATCAGAGCCTAGGTTGAACCCTTTTAATTAATTAACGTATATATACGTGGATCTATTTCTTTTTATTGTGATTATGCATGTTTAGAAAGAGATGGCACTCTAGGTATTCAAATATATAATTACATGTGATGTATGGATTTATATATATTTTATGTGGTTTGTTATTGCTCGATTTTGGCCCTAGATTTTCAATGTAATTTTTGTTTCGGAGTTGTAACAAGAAGGGTGGTCTATTATCGCCATAATTCCTTCTTGGTAGATTGCTAGGTTTTATTTTTTATATATATATGTGCAGTATTTTTTTAGGGTTACTGTAGTTTTTTTTTATTTATTTTTAGTATATGCAGTTTTTGGTTTGTAAAAATACTGCAGTGAATAAAAAAAAAATTAAAAAATTAATACTGCAGTATTTATTATATATATACTGTCGTAATATATTTAGGTCTTGGAGATTCGAAGACACGAAGCCAAACGAAGCAACCGGAACCAAGTACGAGCACCGTGCTCACCCTAGGAGTGGATTGGGCTGCGCATGACAAGCCCAAACTTTGGTGGGCTGCGCATGGCAGCCTTGTGTGGCCTTATGGGCTGCGCAAGGCAGCCCCTTTGTGGGGTTGTGGGCTGCGCACGCCCATGGGAGAAGGCCGAAGGATGAGCGTATGGTTGATGGGCCACCTGAAGATCTTGTATTCCTGACAAATTGTAATTTACTTGTTTTTCTAGGATGGGCCAAAATTGTTGCTATTTAATTTATACTTAAATATTACAATATTTGTTATTGTATGATAACATGACATATAGAATAGGAATGCCACGCATATATCTCTTTTGGTATGAACATGCATTGAATGATTTAGGTATCTAAATTGGCATCTAGATAACTCGGTAAATCATTCTATGGGATTTAATCACACGCCTTAAATAATTGAGTGGGAGAAGGTGTTTTGGTAACACCTATGGCCTCCAAGGTTAGTTTAGCTTTATTATTTATTGGTAATCCCCCCAAGGGGCGTCCATGAATGGAATTTAGCAACATAGTTCCTTACAAGGATAGACTAGACAATGGACTAAAACGAGATCTACTCCCCAAGGAGGGATTTTCGTGAGAGAAAATTGAGGGTCGATATCTTGGTAACACACTAAATGTAATTTTATTGATATCGTCCCAAGAGTTCTTGTCAGTAAAATTGCAAGGCTAAAATTGAAAACGCTGGTTGTTATGTTAACAATTAGGTGGGACCTAGTCTAACTAGTAAATTGTGCGAACTCCCAAAGGAGGCGTAACATTTATGGGTGTTAGATCACCGTTGAATTTTATGATCGAGTTATTTATTTAATTCAAGATAAATATTTAAAAGTTCTTTATCATGATTATTTACTTATATATGTTTTGTTTTATTCAGAAATCATGACCCCATCACTTATGAACATCCTGAAAGATAACACTTTAACTGGAGATAATTATGTCACATGGAAAAGGAAAATTGGGTTGTTACTGCAAAGTGAAAAACATAAGTTTGTTCTAACTACTCCTAAACCACCTGCTCCTAATAATGAATCTAGCATAATGTGTAGAGACGAGTATGAGCAGTGGAAGACTTCAGATGATATGGCAAAATGTTACATTATGGCCACTATCTCCGACGTGTTGCAACAGCAGCATGAAGGAATGGAGTCCGCTGCTGATATAATGATGTCTATAGAGGAGATGTTTGCTATGAAGTCTAGGACGACTAAGAGAGAGGCAGTGACTGCTTTTATGAATCTTAGGATGAACCTGGACAGGCTGTGAAAGATCACATGATGAAAGTCATAGCACATCTCAACATTGCCGAACTGCATGGCGCTGAGATAGATGGTGATACAAAGATTGATATGGTTGTCAATTCATTGTCAGATTCCTTTGATCAGTTCAAATTGGACTACACTTTGAACAAAAAGGAATACACCTTACAAGGCCCGATGCAAGATGTTCAAAGTGCTGAAAAGATCCTTGTGAAAGGCAAAGGTCAAGAGATTCATATGGTTGGTAAAGTTGCTACTGTTAAGGCCCGTCAAAAGGTCAAGAAACAACAGAAGAAAAAGCAACTTGGGCCTATCAAGAAGGAGACCAAGAAAGTAACCAAGATCAAAGTGAAATGCTTCCTTTGTGGTGAAAAGGGACATTGGAAGAGAAATTGCCCAAAGTCCCAGAACAAGAAGGAAGAAGGTAATTTGAATTATCTAGAAACATGTTTTTTGGCTGATTCTACAGATTCTTGGATCATAGACTCAGGAGCCACTAATCATGTTTGTTATTCCTTGCAGGGGTTTCAAGAAAGGAGAAAGCTGAGTAAGAATGAAATCAATTTGCGCTTGGGCAACGGAACGTTAGTGTCTGCAAGTGCAGTGGGAGATATTAGAGTTTATTTGGATTCTAGAAGGCATTTAGATTTAATAGACGTTTATTATGTACATCAATTCAAGAGGAATTTAATTTCAGTTTCTTGTTTGAATAATTTGGATATTCGGTTACTTTTAATAAAGTTTTTATTATTAGTAAGAATGACAAAATTATTTGCCAAGGTACATTGGAAAACAGTCTATACTTTTTGCATAAAAATATCTCTCACTCGTTAGACACAGAAATAACGGAACCTAATCATAAAAGAGTAAAATTATCAACAGATGAAACCTACCTTTGGTATTTACGCTTAGGTCATATTAACCTTAATAGGATTAAAAGATTGGTAAGTGACGGACCTTTAAGTGACTTAAAGGTTGATGATCTACCAACTTGTGAATCTTGTTTGGAAGGTAAAATGACCAAAAGGACGTTCTCTGCCAAAGGTGCAAGAGCCACTGAATGCTTAGGATTGATACACACTGATGTATGTGGACCTATGAGCATTCAAGCTAGAGGTGGATATGAGTACTTCATCACCTTCACGGATGATTACTCAAGATTTGGTTATGTGTATCTCATGAGACATAAGTCGGATGCTTTTGACATGTTCAAAGCATTCAAAGTTGAAGTGGAAAATCAGCTTGAGAAACACATAAAAATCTTGAGATCTGATCGTGGTGGAGAATATCTATCCGGTGAGTTTCAGCAATATCTTATTGATAATGGGATAGTTTCTCAGTTTTCTGCACCAGGTACACCTCAACAGAATGGGGTAGCAGAAAGGAGAAATAGAACTCTTTTTGATATGGTTAGGTCTATGTTGAGTTATTCAACGCTTCCTATTTCTTTTTGGGGATATGCTTTACAAACTGCTATATACATTCTAAACGATGTACCATCTAAGTCTGTTCCTAAAACACCGCATGAGTTGTGGACTGGGCGCAAGCCTAGTTTACAACACTTAAGGATATTTGGTTGTCCTGCGCATGTGTTAAAAGGAAAGACAAAAGATGGAGTCCCGTTCAGAAACATGTATATTTGTAGGGTATCCAAAAGAAACTAAAGGATATTATTTCTATTGTCCTTCAGATCTTAAAGTATTTGTTTCGACAAATGCTAAATTTCTGGAAAAGGACTATATGAATGATTTTGTGCCTAGAAGTAGAATTGTCCTGAATGAGATGTCAGGAGATACAATTCCACGAGAGGTCGCACAACCTAACCCAATTGTAAGTTCCGATCCAACACAAGATCAATAACCTACCATTCCTCGTCGTAGTGGGAGGGTTAGAACACAACCCGAAAGATACATCGGTCTGGGAGAATCAGTGGAGAATCTCCCCGACGACGATGATCCCTATACGTACAAGGAAGCTATGAAGGATGTTGATAGTCGCCATTGGCAAAAGGCAATGCAATCCAAGATTGAATCTATGTTCGATAACAAAGTCTGGTCCCTTGTAGACTTGCCTAAAGCGATAAAACCCATTGGGTGCAAGTGGGTATACAAGAGGAAAAGAGGTATGGATGGAAAGGTGGAAACCTTTAAAGCTAGATTGGTAGCTAAAGGGTATACACAGAAAGAAGGTATCGATTACGAGGAAACCTTATCTCCTGTGGCCATGCTTAAATCCATTAGGATACTCTTATCCATTGCAGCATCTTTAGATTTAGAGATTTAGCAAATGGACGTCAAGACAGCTTTCCTAAATGGAAGTCTTGACGAAAGCATTTACATGATGCAACCAGAGGGATTCATTGAAAAGGGCCAAGTGGATAAGGTATGCAAGTTGCAGAAATCCATATATGGATTAAAGCAAGCATCCAGATCCTGGAACATAAGGTTTGATCAAGCCGTCAAAGGTTTTGGATTTATTCAGAATCCTAACGAACCTTGTGTATACAACAGGATTAAAGGCGACAAGTTGGTTTTCCTGATTCTTTATGTTGATGATATACTACTCATTGGAAACGATGTAGGTGTATTGACATCAGTAAAAGAATGGTTAGCAAAACAATTTGATATGAAGGACTTAGGAGAAGCAATTTTTATTCTAGGTATCCAAGTAATAAGGGATAGAAAGAATAGAACGATTGCATTATCCCAAGCTTCATACATAGACAAAATCTTGTCTAGGTTTTCCATGCAGGATTCCAAGAAAGGTATGTTACCTTTCAGACATGGAATCAAGCTTTCTAAGGAACAAGTTCCTAAGAATGAGCATCAAGAGTAATTCATGAGTGTAGTTCCATATGCCTCACTGAAGTCTCATGTATGCAATGCTCGTACTGCAATTTATATTTGTTTTGTCACAGAAGTAGCGTGCTCCAATCGAAACCTGGACCTGATCACTGGACGGCAGTCAAGCATATTTTCAAGTATCTTAAGAGAACGAGAGATAATATGCTTGTATACTCTGGAGGGGATTTGGTTCCCGTTGGGTATACAGATTCTGATTTCCAATCAGATTCTGACTCCAGAAAATCCACATCAGGGGCTGTGTTTACTATTGGAGGAGGAGCAGTTATATGGAGGAGTATCAAGCAATGTTGTATTGCTGATTCCACCATGGAAGCTAAGTATGTTGCTGCATACGAAGATGCCAAAGAGGCTGTTTGGCTCCCCCAATTCTTGATTGACTTAGAAGTGGTTCCTAGTGCGAATAAGCAGATCACTATCTACTGTGACAACAGTGGAGCAGTGGCTAATTCGAAAGAACCAAGAAGTCACAAGAGAGGTAAACACATTGAAAGAAAGTATCATCTTTTAAGGGAGATTGTTCAAAGAGGTGACGTGACGATTACCAAAATCGCGTCAGCAGAAAATCTAGCGGATCCCTTCACAAAGGCTCTACCTCAGAAGAGTTTCGATGGGCATCTAGAGAACATGGGCTTGAGAGATATGACACATTTGCTATAGCGCAAGTGGGAGATTGTTAGGATTATGCTCAATAGTAAGAGTGTAATGTTGTAATTGACAATCTTTTTCATATTAATAAAGTGATTTCTGGTTTAACAAATCGTATAGCATTTATAGTTTAATATTATAATTGTCAAAGTAAATAATCATAAGGTCTAAAGACTATGGGAAAAGAAGAATTGTTCATACATCTGGATATGTATGTGGTAGACACAATTCTTTAGTTAGTCTTGAATAATGTTCACAACTTAAGTTAAAGGTTGGGCACCTTTATCTTGTTAAAGTTGTAGAATTCTTTTGCTAGCATTTGAGTGGGATCAAATGAGATATGATGAGTCTAAAATCATCTGAGTGTCTTCGAGCAAAAGGATCTAGTGCACTGGGTGCATTGAACCGGATCACAATGAAAAGCTTTATCTAGAACCGTCAATAGATAATAGTCTTTTCATTATCAGGACAATCGGAGAGTCTATCTTAATCCTGAGATAAATGATGGACTTATGGTTGCAAGTGATATCATTTGAGTTATCAATGAGTACGATTATATCGCATAGTCTATCCTCGATAGCTTGGTGATATTCATTTGTTAATCGATAGAGGACTTCATTTATAGATATGGACATCGTGGCTCCATTTAATTAAATGAGAGTATAATATCATCATATGGATGTTTGAGGTAATTGGATATTAAATCTCAACGTTGAGTTTTCAATAGTGTCTATTGAAAACATGGTTTCTGGACAAGTCAAAATATCCAAGTTCAAAACGTGGTCATATGAGTAAATATGGTAACTTGGAGAGTTATAGGCGGTCTATGAACTCTTGACGATTACTGATATTAATCACGAGGATACACTATCTCCAATATGATTGTCTAGGGTATGAATGAGGAGCATCTTCCTTTTCTATCTTTATTTAAGAGTTCAGTTTTAGCTCTTTAGTGGAATGAGTTAAAATTAATGGATCGGACCTAAGTGAATCATTTGTTGATTGTGATTAGGTTATGTCTATTGAAGCTTAAATTTAGATGGCCCGCCAAGATCCCCAATCCACACGGACTTGCATGGATCACTTGATATATTCTACCGGACCAATTTAAGGGTCCATCTAGAATTGCATTTAATATATTAAGAATATAATTTGCACATTATTTAAGTATTTAAGTAATGGGCTGCTCAATTATATTAATATATTAATGAAAGACATGTGGGCTTGTTTCTTTTAGTAAGAATGGGTCTGGTTCACATGTGGACTTTTTTATTTAAAGTCCAATGGATTAAATGAAATAGGAAAATAATATTAGGCCCATCTTATATATAAGTGGGGCGGCTAGGTTAAGGTTTTGACCTAAAAATATTATTTTGTTTCATTTATTTTAATTAAATAAGAATTAATTGATTTATTGATTAATTGTTTAATTAAAGAAACAAATCTTTCCTAAAAGTAAAAGACTTGTTTGATAAGTAAATAAATAAATTAGTATTATTTATTTAATCAAATAAGGAGTTTTTTATTATTTAGTCAAATAAAAGAATAAAAATAAAAGAGTTGGATTAGGTTTTGAAGTCTATAAAGTTAAAAAGAATTAGGGTTGAATTTCACTCACCCTATATAAGTGACATGATGAAATTCGGCCAACCCTAATTAGATACTACATAGAATTCGGCAACCCTGAAGGAAAAAGAAGAAAAATTCGGCCAACCTATATATATGTTCTTATAGGGTTCGGCCACATTAATTAAATTGGTGCTTGAGTTTTTATTTTCTTTCTTCTTCTTCTTAATTCTAAGTTTTTTTTTATTCTGGAGAGACAAAAAGGAGTGAAAAATTATTCTTTGATAGTATACAATTGCTTAAACATCAATAAGCTTGTGTATACGATATCGATCTAAGTTCACGCGAGTTTCGATCATAAGATTGTGAACTCAAAAGTGACCGGAATAATTTTGACATTCTTTTGATTGTTTTGTGACTAACAAAGAAAAGAAAGTATTTGTTTGGTCCATTCACAGGTTTGCAATTCAAAGGAAAGGGAGACCACGCTCCTAGGTGATCCACGTTCGTGCTCGGATTGAAGGTCTTGCGGATTACCATCGACGTAAGTCAATCGGATCACGCGACAAGAGGTAATTTACTTTTGTTGATATATATGCATGTTTATTGATTAAAAGGGTTTAATGTTCATAAAGAAAAAATTTTAAAAGTCACTAAATCGTCTTTAGTATCGCTTCCGCTGCGTATAACACTTTTATTTGTTTATTTTTCCCTACAGGTTTGACATCACCCATAAACAAACATGATGCATCAAACACATGGTATTTCACACACAAGATGGAATCAAGTTAAACATGTAAGAAGAGAGATTAATGAACATCAATGATCACATAATTAATAAACATAACATACAAAAATAAGAATTATGCTTGTGTTGTGATGTGTGCAACTACATCTCTTCAAAGCAAGTTAGCACTTAGAAATTTACCCTTGAAGTGCTTGATCTCATGAGGTCTTTAGAGGGCCTTGGTTGTGGAAATCACTAACCATCAATTGCCTAAGCTACCTTTACAACAAATCACACTTGTGGTTTGTCACTGAAATAAGCCCATCAACCTTAAGGAACTTACAGCCCTAATAAGTGTGCCTTCGGTATCGCAGTCTGGAAATTCCTTGGTTTTATGGTTCACAGTCGTGGTATCGAAGCAAACCCAACAAAGATCAAAGAAATCATGGACTTGGAGCCCTTAACTAGCCTGAAACAGATGTAAGGGTTTATGGGCCAGATAGCCGCCCTTAATCGATTCATATCAAAGTCCACTGATAAGTGCCTTAACTTCTTTCGAGAAATAAAGAAGGGAAAATCCATGGCATGGGGACCAGAAAGTTAGCGGGCATTTGACGAAGTCAAAGAATACCTCGCTAGCCCCCCGCTTCTGGTGAAACCTGAGACAGACGACACTTTGCACTTATACCTTGCTGTTTCAACAGCAGCAGCTAGTGCAGCACTGGTCATGGAATGTGAAGCTGGCATCCAGAGGTTGTTCTACTATGTCAGTAGATCTTTTCGGAAAGCTAAAGCAAATTATACCCAATTGGAGAAGATGGCCCTCTCCTTAGTCGTGGCCTCCTAGAAGCTACGCCCTTATTTCTAGGCACATACCATATCCGTAATATCCGATCAACCACTCAGGCAGTTCCTACAACAGCTAGACATGTCAAACTGCCTGGTCCTATAGGCGATAAAGCTGACACAGTATGATATCCGGTTCCGGCCAAGAACAACTATCAAAGGACTGGCCCTAGCGGACTTCGTGGCCAAATTTAGTAGTATGGACCTGGAGGTCCAGACACCAGCACCGGAGGTACAAAAGGGGGCGCCAACCTAGGATTGGCCTAGGGACGCTATGACATAGGTGTTGTACGTGGATAGGGCGTCCTCCTAGCAAGGATGTGGAGTCGGAATTGTTATAACTAGCCCACAAGGGTTCGAGTGTTGCCATTGCTTCAGATTTGAATTCCATGCCACTAACAATGAGGCAGAGTATGAAGCACTCCTAGTAGGAATGAGGGCGGCCCTAGAGCTTAGGGCTGCTTTCTTGGTTATAAAATGTGACTACTTGCTGGCCGTCAACCAGGTAAATGGCACCTACTAGGAAAAGAGAGACAACATGATTGCATACCTTGGAGAAGTGAAGAGGATCGTCCCAAAATTCAAAAGGGTCAAGGTGGAACAAGTGCCAAGAACAGAAAACCACCAGGCAGACCCCCTCGCCAAATTGGCAACCGGGGGTGGTCAAAATCTGCCAAAGGGGGTCCCCTTGCAGCTCTTATATCGCCCTAGCGTCGACACGGGGGCAAAGGTCAACCTGGTTGAGAGGCTCACATTGCTAGCTACCTGCATGACGGTTCACTACCAAGAGACCGGGTTAAGGCAAGAAAGCTTAAAAGGCAGGCTGTGAGGTACTGTTTGATTGAATGACACCTCCACAAGAAGGGAAAATCCCTCCCGCTTCTAAGATGTCTCCACCCCGAAGACGCCTAGTGGGTGCTGCAAGAAGTCCATGCCGGAACCTACGGTGACCACTCCGGTAGAGAGGCCTTGGCCTACCGATTCTGAGGATGGGTTACTTTTAGCCAAGTCTCCATGAGGATGCAAAGCTCTTCGCCCGATCATGCGCCTATGCCAAAAAGTATCGAACCTGATGCTTAAGCCCTGGAAAGGCTCTACTCCATCAGCACCCCCTACCCGTTCACTACATGGGGGTGGATCTTCTTGAACCTTTGCCAAGCACACTTGGGTAGGCTAAGCACGCGATAATGGCAATAGACTATTTCACCCGTTGGGTAGAGGCAGCACCACTGAACCACATCATAGAGGCCAACACAACTGCCTTCATAAGGAAGAACGTGGTTTCCCGATTTGGCACCCCGAAGGTCCTCTTCACCGACCTAGGGAAGAAGTTAGATAACTATAACTTTAGAAGCTTCTGCGAAGGATTAGGCATTGAGTGTCGCTTCACTTCGATTGCCCATCCCTAAACTAACGGGCTCGTTGAATCCACTAAAAAGGCCACCAAAAAGTTACTTAAAAAAAAGCTACAAGAAAAAAAGGGCGGTTGGGCAGAAGAGCTTCCGTACGTCTTTTGGACCTATCAGACCACAAGGAGAACTGCAACCAGTTAAACCCCATATTTACTAGCATTCAGCGTGGAAGCAGTCCTGCCCATCAAATTATAGCTCCCCTCTTTCCGAATTCAACATTACGAGTCGGAAAGTAACAAAAAGAAGCTGAGGGCGACCCTGGATCTTTTGGAAGAAAAGCAAGCTGTAACGGTAGAAAGGCTCGCGGCCTATTAGCTGAAGATCGCGATGTTCTTCAACAAACGAGTCAAGATCAGAAGCTTCAAAGAAGGGGACTTGATCCTCTGAAAGGTCCCTGAAAACACTTAATAGCGGTTAGATGGGGTGTTGTCCTCTAACTAGGAGGGACCGTATCTGGTCAAGGCCGTGGTCAGCAATATGGCATATAAACTAGAGGACATTGGAGGAAACCCTATCAACCACACATGTAATGTGGACCACTTGAAGCGCTTTTACCCTTAGGAACAGAAGATTTAGGCTTACCAAACTGCCTCTCTTGTCCACTTTTGACCAAATGTAAGGCGACCGACCGAATCCTAGGACAGTCGGGGTGACTCGAAAAAGAAAGAGTTGTACTCTCGAAGTACCTTTTTGTCCAAAATGAAATGAAAACGAAGTTCGTTCAAAGTATTGAAGCTCGAGCGCCTATCACCGGCTAACCGGGATTCTTGGTGCAGGAAGGCCCGATGCCTTGGACTTGGACTTGGACTTGGACTTGGACTAGACCCCCTCTAAGAAGTGATTGTGGTGCTAAAATGGCCCTAGTTGCCGACCATGATCATCGTCTAACTTGGATTCCTGGTGTAGAAAGGCTCGATTCCTTGGACTAGGACTAAACCCTCTCCAAGAAGTGATTATGGTGTTAAAGTGGCCCTAGTTGCCTATCATGATCATCGCCTAACTGGGATACCTGGTGCAGGAAGGCCCGATACATTGGACTAGGACTAGACCCCCTCCAAGAAGTGATTGTGGTGCTAAAATGGCCCTAGTTACCTACCATGATTATTGTCTAACTGGGATTCCTAGTGCAGGAAGGCCCGATGCCTTGGACTAGGACTAGACCCCCCCCCCCCCAAGAAGTGATTGTTGTGCTAAAGTGGCCTTAGTTGCCTACCATGATCATCGCCTAACCGGGATTCTTGGTGTTGGAAGGCCCGATGCCTTAGACTGGGACTAGACCCCCTCTAAAAAGTGATTATGGTGCTAAAGTGGCCCTAGTTGCCTATCATGATCATCGCCAAACTGGGATTCCTGGAGTAGAAAAGCCCGATGCCTTAGACCAGAACCAGAACCCCTCCGCAAAAGATAATGCTACCAGAAAGGCTACGGTAACCGGGCAGGTTCAGGCCCAACCAAGACCTATAAGAAAGGACAACCAACATCTAAATGGGGACCCAATAACCCATCAAAATGCAAGCTAGACCAAGGCTCAAATGGCTTGGCTCTTAAAATTAACAAGCAAAATCAAGGGTGTAAAAACACCAGTTCTAGGTTACAACCTAAGAAGTCCAAGACCAATTCGGCCTGACCCCCACGAATATGCATATAAAAAAAAAAAAAAAAAGATAAATGGGATTCAATATCTTGAAACTGCTGAGTGCCACTGTGTATCACTGGTCCTGAGATGCTTGTGGAAGGTCGCCCTTGCCCGGGAGGGTCTGCTTAGGCTCTGTGCCCTTCATAGCCTCCTGATCCTACTCCAGCTCCCTTCAAATCTTCCCCGTTCTTGTCTTCTCCCTTATCTTGCACCTTAGCTGTGCCCGCATCACCCTTCGAAGGCCTATTGTTTCTTGCCATATCGTCAGCAAGCTGAATTGGCGTCAAGAGCAATGGCCTTGGCCTTTATCTCCTCAGCCGTCGCAAGGATGCGCTCCCGGTCCCAACCATGGATCAAGGTCAAATCAAAATCAGCAGGGGCCTCTTGAGCTGCATGAAGAGTGGCTAGAAAATATCCGCCATGGGTCGACTCGTCTTACACGGCCTCCATTTCCTTCTCTTTTACCACAAGCTTCTTCCTTAGTTCATTCCTCTCATAGGAATGGGGAGTCGACCTAATCACTTCCTTCTCTAGGTCGAGCTTCCAACAGATAACCTGCCCAGCTATCATAACTTGAGTCTGTTCTGCCTTCCATTTCACCGCGCTCAAATGGACCAAGGCAAGTTCGACCTGATTCAGCTGCGCTTCTACATCAGCCCTCCTTCGCTCAAAAGCGCAGCGCCTCCTGAAAAGATACAACCAGTTGTTCCAAGGCAATGAAGCATTTGAACCCCTGGCCATGGAGATCAGAATCACGTTAAAGACCGCAAACAAGTAAGAAAAAAAGAGGGAAGGAGGTAGACAAGAGAGGAAAAATACATCGAAAATAGAGAACGACCTTCTAGAAACCACCTACAAAGCAGGAGTCAAGGACAAGGAGGACAACCCCCCACCGAGGCCAATACGCCTAAAGGCCTGCACTACATCCCCCTTGTTGAAAGTGGAGGGCTCCCTCTCCATGAAAGCATGGACCTTGAGGGCCTTCCTGACTCCTTTCCCTTTGCTAAGAGCAGATGATACGGGACGAGCATAACCAGAAGTAGAAGCGGTCTTAGAAGAGGTGGAACAGGAAACCTTAGTAAGAGATGGCTAGGCAGGAACGCCTGACTTTCCCTGGTTGTGCCCCAGCTTAGCCTCAAGTTCAAGAATGCTGGGTTTGTTAGGACGCACAAGATGAGCGTGCTTCGGACCCTCTTCTTTCTTGACATCCGTGAGCTTATTGGGACGAGGCGGGGCCAGCTTTGTCATGCCGAGGGCGCTCTGAGAGGGGTCACCAGCTTGGTAGCCTGCACATGAAACTAGAGACTGAAAAGATTGAACAAAGAGTACGCGTGTACAAGGAACCAAGAATAGCAAAACAGTTTGACGAAGTAATCATCTAGAGGCATACTAGAGGATGGAGCGGAGATCCGGAGGGCTTGATCTACCCGGTGCTGGTTGAAGGGATCGCCACCACGGCATAAAAAGTCATACTTTTTATCCTAGATCCTCTAAAGGATCTTCCTCGACTCTTTAAGGAGGGACACATCGCCATCGCTTCTTCCAGTTCGACTCCCCTACAAATTGAATAGGCACACTCATCTCCTCCCCAGCAATAAAACAATCTTGCCCCCATTCACTTTCCACAACGCTTCACTCACACTTTCAATCCTCGTCCTTGTCCTTTGTATTGGGGTTCGCAAACCCCATCTTGTTCGCACAACGAAGGTAAAAATGCCTAGCTAGGCCAGAGGTCATAGGGGAAACCTGAAAGAGATAACGTAACTCTTTGATCCTCGACTCCTCCACGCCTGGTTTCTTCCCGCTTACTTCATTCCACATCACCAAGAAGCCTATGAGGTTGCGCCAGGAACCGGGGGTTAGCTGCATCGAGGTGAGTTGGAAGGAATGTAGAGCGTGCTGAAATAGTAAGATGGAGCGGGAGCCGGAAACCGCGGTCGAAAGCCGAGACCTGAATATGGAGTTGACCTTTACAAGGGGTGTAAGTTACTAGCACTCAAGTGACACTTGCAATAGGACGAGGTCGGAGAGTAGCACAATGGTAAGTAAAGTTCGTTCCCGCAGGGGTCGAGTAATCGATTACCAAAATTGATTAGCCTAGATACTATTCAAACAATCATAAAAGAAAGGTTTTCTAACTAAGAAAATTAAACTAAATAAATAAAAGGATTAATGCTAATGCAATAAAGAAATAACAAGAAAATAAGCACAAGTGTAATAATGGAGAAAAAATGCTAGGACTTGACTACACCCCACACCCTCTATTGACTTCCATTCTAGACTCAACTACTCACCCAAATCATGCTCGTATAATTCATAGATTCATGCACCCTAATATTAACCTACAATCTCGGTCGAGTAGAATAGATTACACTCAAAATCATATCCAAGCCTATCTCTCGATTACTCGGAATATATGAATGGGTTCATTAAGGACATTGGTACACTAAACGAATCCTATACGCTAGCCTAAGTAGGTCTACTTTTCTAGACATGCATAGATGGCATTTTATCGAACATGTGATATGCGTCTCTGCTTAGTACATAACACACAACACAAATCATTAAAAAGGAGATCAATCTATTGAAAGCTTTAAGAACACTAAAATACCCATACAAACCACACTTGCACAAAATGAATAAACATGGGTCAATACATATAGATATTCAAGGGTGGGGTTTCATCATATCCAAGCAATAAAAGTTTCGCTCATATTACAAATAGTAGCCATACAACAAATATGAAATAATGAGTACATTGCTATAATAAAGGAAAATAAAAAGAATAAAAATTAGAGAAAACTAATGAGATCTTCTCTTCTTCCTTTGCCCCTCTCTTCAACACTTTTTTGGTTCCAAAAGATGGAGAGATGGTGGATGTGGTAAAGAGAAGTGATGAGTGTATGTGTGGGTGGAAGAGATGGTGGAATGAGAGGGTTTTTGGTAGATTTGGCTTTGAAGTTCGGTTTCCTTTGTGTGGCTCTCCTCCCTTTTTTATGTGTGAAAGATATGTATATATATATATATACTCAAAAAAGGGTTGAAATTTTGTCCAAAATGACCAAGAAACACGAACTGCCGCGGTTGAGGTTTTTTGCGGTTAGCGGAAGCAGCATTTGGACCGCAGTAAGTTTTGAGGATTTCTATCACCTGACTGCCATTGACCACAGTGCCAATAGTGGCACTCTGATGGGGTCTCTGTCGCTCGACTGCCGTTGACCGGGGCGCAAACCGCGGCAGTCTAATGCAAAAACTCCAAACTTTTCATAATAGCACATTGACCCCTCGAAACTTCTATATAGCACCAAGACACCCTTGAAATCATAAGAAACCTACAGAAACCTGTAAAAACTTCAAACAAGCCATAAAACACATGATTTTACTCGAGAATGATCTCAAAACGATAAGAAAAGGGGGCTACACCTTGTGTAGAAATGTACCAATCAGTAAGCATCATACCCTTTAACAAGAAGAGATAGGATCACCTCTTTCGAGATCCCATACTCGCGTCGCAGGCTCCTCAAAGTCTCTTTAGTGACGGTGGAATCAGTGACTCAAGAGAAGCCTTCAGGCATGATCAGTGTCGCCCCAATGGTGATTGAAACCTCATCCACACCGCCACCCTCATCCTCCTTGGAAGCACCCGCCTAGGATACGGAAAGCGGGTAACCAACGATGTTGGTGAATCCTACCCCAACCTTGGAATGGCGACCAAACCACCGGAGCCTTTAGGAACCACCCTTAATGTTGGAAAGGGGATGCTCCTTCCTTTTTTTTAGATTGAAAAACGAGATCGGAGGCCTCTCTCGACCCGAAATCTGAACGACAAGGTTAGTTATAGGCCTCCCTACTATTGCAACTAGCTGATATTTTGGACGAGCGAATGTAGAAAATGGGATTAAAAGGAAATATCAAAGTTGTGATATTTTTTCAAAAATTTTGGAGAAGATGGAAAAGATAGGAGAAACCAGCACAGTGGTCTACTTATAGGCGGGAAACTGACTTAGCCCCCCCCCCTCTCCCGGTTCAATCAAGACTGATGAAAAGAACCAACGGCGGGCATCGCGTGTGGAAACTACCACGAGGGGACATGAAAGGACTGTTGGCACAGGTTTTTTACTAACACAATCACCCCTGTGCGGCACGTGGAACAAACCAATAATGGCTTGCTAGAATAACAACCCTATAGGCCCCATTTCCTGCACCCTATAGGATAACAGTTACTGTAGCAATTAATGCAGTCGTTTCAGTCCCAACTTTCCCACCGAGGCCAAGCCGAAAAAAATGAGCCAGGGTCAACCAATGAAAGTCCTCCATGTGGCCCTATGTCTAGTCATCTAAGACTTCAGAAGCAATCCTCAGCATTCAAGGCTGTGGGGACTACTGTTAATCGCTAAAAACGACTCAAGAAGATCAAGGGAGTACTTAGGAAAAGAAGCTATCCGCCAGATTTTCTTTTACTGGGACAACCCAGCTCTTTCCCCCCCCCCCCCCCCTCCCTCCCTTCCCTCCTCTCCCCTCCATTTTTAGAGAACCTTACGAGGGTGCCCAACAAGAACCATCAGTCTTCAGGTTCAACAAGGAGCACAACCGAGAATGGGGCCTGAGCCAACACCGAGGAAGTAGAACCTTACGAGGGTGCCCAACAAGAACCATCAGTCTTCAGATTTCCCTTTATAAGGAAGCCTCATTGGGCATCCTTTCACCAGCAAGGGTTACCGCCCAGACCCACCAATTCACTCAAACGGAACTGCCAGGCGAAGGCTCCCTGATCCACCTATCCTATCGACACCGAATCATCATAGTTCGCTTCCCCCTCTTTCCTCCGCGGTAGAATTTCCCTAGTTCCACCAAAAAAATCTAGAATCACCACCTAAGTATAGGTGAACCCGTGAGGAGGGTAACACAAGCATTTGCAGAAGAGCCAATCCAGATAAAGAAAGGTCCACACAGAGGTCAGAGGGTAGGTGGGCATTAACTCCTCCCAATTGGCAATCAAAAAGGAAAGAAGAAAGATCAAAGTTTCCGATCAAGCCTGGCCATCCGGCTCTGATGGTCTGATTGCGGTCCAGCTCATCCCTATAAGGGGTTAACTCTCATCATCACCATAGCAGAAACCTGAGTTCTAGCAGGCAGGGAGGATGCAAAAAGCACCTAGGCAGAAAGAGGAAATCATTGGGAGGAAGCACCTAACAACAGCAGAATGACAGGCGCTGCCATTGTCCCCCAACAACACTAACAAGCTATAGTGACGTGCCAATCCAGCTCAAGCACCTCCATCAAACCATAGTCAAGGAAATGACCACCTAATCTCCTATAAAGCGCCTATGCAGATACCAGGGCATATGAGGCACAACCCTGGCCGTCAGTGGCGTGTGTGCCGCCGATGCCTACCAAGACAAGCAATGAAGATCCTTAACTATTAGCTTGCCTAAAGAAGGATCTCCCGCCTACGACTTGGCTTTCCATATCAGCCCTAGGAGCTATCTTGAGAAATCTCAACCATCCAAGGTGTGTGTCGTGGTGGGACAGGGACCTGAAATGGTGAGGATTGAGCCAAATATTCACTTGAGAGGATGGCTAAATACCTCCCCCTTTCTAGGAGAAAAAGGCAACGAAAAAAAAACAAGGAAGAAAACTTACTACTATAGAACGACTAGTCTCCTCAGGGAGACCAAGGACCACACACCAAGCCCCTACAGAGTGACTTGTCCCTTTCTATGAGGAAGAAAGAGAGAGGGAGAGGGTGTAAAGCGATGTATTCCGCCTTCGCATTTTAGAGAGGTTGTAACCGAGCTATGTTAATGAAACTTGTGTGTCATTCCCTACTGCGTTATTGTCCATTTCTTATTCATTAGCATCTCATAAAGAGTGTCCAACCCCGGTTTGACTAGTACCATCACACTTGAGAATCGGCCTCGGTTACCCCCTAGGAAATTGGTTTCCCCTGATCTCCCCCTCACAGCACTTCTGTCTTGGGCCACGACTATCTTCATAGTGGAAACGGGTCCAGGTTGTCCCAAGGCACGCCGGGGTCCCTCCGACTGCGGGCACCGCTTCGCCCGGTCTAAGAGTTGTTTGAAATAGGGCGACAGATTTTATGGATAACAGTATCATTGTATTCTCTGAAGAGTCCGACCAAATTCTCTCTGACCCTACTATCCAGTGCTCCCTCTATCTTTACTACCTTGGAAAGATAGTCTTCTCGAACTGGTATCTCTTCTAACTCATCTGCAAGTTACCCACTAGTCCATCCCTGACCTTCCTCTCCCGTTTCTTCTATGAGCATATCAGGTACCTTTCCTTCTTCCATGACGAATTGATCATGTCCTAGCATTTCATGGCTTGGTTCGTAGGTTACATGTGCGTATTACTTGGCTAGCGTAGTAGGATTGGTGGACACTATATAGCAACCGCGGGCTGTTTGTTGATCTTCCCAAACTTCTCTTACCTTTGTCCCGATTAGGAATTTCAAGACATTGTGATAGTTAGACAATAATCTCCTAATTTTTGACAAGAAGGGCCTTTTTAGGATCGCATTATAAGCGAATGGGGTATCCAATACAATGAACTCTATCATTATGTTTTACTAAAGAGGAGCTTCTCCGATTATTACTGGTAGCCTATGAGATCTAATCGGCATTAATGAGTCTCTAGTAAATCCATACAGAGGTGAAGTACAACTATTGTAACAAGGATTATTCAGGTTCAGCTTATCATGTGCCCCTTTGAATAGGATATCTACACTGCTCCTGGTATCAATCAAGACACAGTGGACCTTGCAATTAGCTATCTGTATCGTGATCACCATGGGATCGTCATGAGGTTGAACTATGTTGAAGACATCCTCCTTTGTGAAAATGATATGGGCAGAGCGAGGATATTCTTGGGGTCCCCTAGAGACTCGGTATACATCTTGGTCAGCGGTAATCCTCGGGATCTTCCTAGCATGGTTCTTCCTAGAGTTGTTGGAAGTTCCCGCTAATGTAAGGCCTTACTGATGGTGTGGATGGTCTGAATTTCCTGCATTAGATCTCTCGCTATCCTTCCATCTTTCCTCTGTTTCCCGTATCTCATTTTGTACCTCCTTACTCACCTTGATGCTATCTCGTACCTATTGCAAGAATTCAATTAAGAGTCCCCCTCTTACCAATACTTCGATCTGGTTACGAAGGATGTAGCATTCCAATGTGTTGTGTCCCACATCTTCATGGAAGTCACAGTACTTGTAACGATTCCTCTAGTCAGTCAGAATCCTGATAGGATCAGGCTTCCTGAGCAAGCCCTTGTTACGGATGGCAAGATATATGGTTTCTCGGGATGCATTGAGTGGGGTGTAATGGTTGTACCAGTCTTCTTCTCTTTCTACCAGCGCTACCTCTCATTGTGGTGGCATAGGTATATTAGGTTCTCTTTTTACGGGATACCTATCCCTATGTTGTGATGGGGGTGGTGGGCGGTCGGTAGATCGGTTGGAAGGATGATTGAGGAATTTCTTTGTAGGTGCGGGCTTTGGAGCTTCTTTCTTCTAGCGCTTGGCTGATCGAAACTGTTCATCTATATCCACCTGCTCTAATGCCCTGTCATAGACCTCTTGATAAGTTTCAGATGGGTGTTTGGCGAACGATCAGAATTGTCTGCCAGCCCACAGGTTTCTTCTGAAATTTGCCAAGGTCTCTTTCTCAGCAAACACTTCCATATAAACCACTTCTTTGTGGAACTTTTCCATATAGGACTTCAGCATTTCACCCCGCTCTTAGATTACGTATTGGAGTAGGATGGGGTCTTTAGGACAACGCTTGATCCCCTGAAACCGAGCATAAAAATCTGTAATGAGTTTTGAAACTAATAATGCATGGTGTCTATAAAACTATCTAGAGGGGGTGAATATATTTTAAATGATTATTACCAATTTTCTTGATTAGTCAATGTTACGAAAATACACCAAACTAGTTAAAGCAATAAATCAAGTGTAAAGTGCGGAATTTAAATAACACTTGATTTTTACGTGGAAACCTTCAACAAGGAAAAACCACGGGCTGTTATGTGTGCCACACACGAACCTCAAATCTACTAATTGCAATGACGTTTACAACCTAGGTTGACCTCAACCTCTCACGGTCTATAACCCACCACTACTACTTGCAGGCCTATAAAAGTGGACCTAGTCCAATTTGCTTGCACCACTCAATGATAGTCATAAGACTTACTTCTCAATGAAGAGAATAAACAACCTATTGTGAATAATATAATATTCAAAGAGCAAGTAATGCTAGGTTACACTAAATGCTTATCTAGAATGAAAGATGACAATAATCACAATCCTAGTTATTAATCTTTGCTAAATGACATGGCATAAAGCATAGCTATAAAAAATTAAGCAATCCTAATAATAGTTATCAAAATACAACTCTCAAACAATCAACACAATTATCTCAATCTTGTCAATAGAATATATTCTATACGCATACAAGAGATAAATGAGATTTCTTGTTAAGAAAGACACAAAATATGTCAGATATTAGTGACCAACTTACCAAGCTAAATGTGTTGAATAAAAACCAAGCATAGATGGCACCTCATGGATGATGCTAGATGATGTTTGATGCACATGGATATTTGTTTGAGTAATCAAAGGTGAGTTCTTGGAAGATTTTTCTCTTTTGGAAAATATCTTTTGTTGAAAAATATGATTTTGAACTCTTGGGGATGACCTAAAATGAAAGTGGGGTATTTATAGGCATCCAACAAAACTGTAGCATTTTGGGAGTTTCAAGCATGACGGACTGCCGCGGTCCCGACTGCCGTGGTTGGTTAACTGTGGCACTTCAACTGTGGTAGAGAGAACACATCTCTATCACTTGCATGCCGCGGTTATCCCAATAGCGATGGTGTACCGCGGCAGAGAGAACATGTCTCTATCGCTTGCATGTCACGGATATCCATCCACGACATCAAGACCGCGGCATAGAAGGGTAAGGCCTTCTCATGAAGCTTCTCACACAAATACCATGCAATAAGTGCAAGTGTGTGAGTGAAAAGAATGCATCATAATGCCTAACTTGTTATGGCATTTAATAAGTTAGATGCAATCAATTACAGATGTAAGAAGAGATATTAATGAACATTAATGCACAAAATATAAACACACACAACATACAAGAATAAGACGTATGCATGGGTTGTGGGTGTGTGCAACTATCTCTTCAAAGCATGTAAGTACTTAGAAATTTATCTTTGGTGCTTTTTCTCTTGAGGTCTTGAGAGGGCCTTAGTTGTGTAAAGCACCAACCATCACAAGTCTAAGCAACCCTTATATCAAACCCCACTTGTGGTTTTTCACCGAAATAAGTCAATTAAACTTGAGGAACTTACAAGTTTTGTAAAAGTATATACACTACCTAGGGGTAACTTTCTAAACTAGGTCTTGGCGCAATCCGTTAGAGTGGAAGGGAACATCCTGTAAATTGCTGATCGGGTATCATTTTGGACCTTCATCTGGATTACAAAGCTCTTCATATGGCTTATGGGATCCTTCGAACCAAAGTACTTCTTAGTAGGCATCTTGAACTTAGGGGGTAGCTCTGATTCCTGAACCCTTCTAGAGAAGTACTTTGGTTCTTCCGGGTGCCTCGATGCTTTCCCTTCCTTAGCTCCTTAAGTTCCTTGGCTATCTTGGCCATTTGATCTTCAAGCCACCTGGATCCTTCGTGTCTGGATTGAGTTACTAAACTTTCATTATCTGATGATTTGGACCTTGCCGCTGCCTCTTTGCACTCTTCTCTCTTGTAGCAGCTACCTCATGGGTTCTTTCTAGGTCTGGTGCTACCACCTTTATCAGGCTGTGGAGTCCTCACCTTTAATGCTGGTCTTATTGTTGGTAGATTCCTCCTAGGGGGACATTGATTGCTGACTTCACCTATCGGGGTCTGAGATTTGTAAGACTGTCTGGAATTGACAGTGGTGGTCCGAGTCTGTCAAAGACCGGTGTCCAGATACCCAGTCCAACTTCTCCAACGTTCTTGGCATCTTCGAAAGGTATCCCTTGAGTGATCATCCGGAGGTGGACACTCTCTACATAGGCAGCACACCTGCTATTCCTCGATATCCTGTTTGACTTCCTGGATAGTCGGATCTAGGGGGATACGGCTTGGCTCTTGTGGAGGGATCGGTGCCGTGTTATTATTTCTTACTCCCCTCCGATGTTTTTGGATTCTTTGAATATAAGCAAGGGAGGGAGGTCTCGAGTTGTCAGACTATCTTTTGGAGGATTTGAATCCCATCTTTCTACTAGCGGAGTAGCGCTAAGTTGCTTTGATAATGGGATAGGAGTAATTTCCCACAGACGGCACCAAAAAGTGTTAACCGAAATTTACCAGCAAGGTGGATTTTCAGTTAACGAATTTAGAGGACTATGATCAGAATTGACCACGGTCAAAGAGGTATCACATTGTTCGATATCTATGATTTCCAGTAATTGTAACTCAATATAATGATGGTAAAAACAGAAGGACAATCGATTATATTATACTATAAAGGAGAGGAATACAATGAATCTCTTTACGTAATCTAGATATAATGTTGAAACAATCCTCTTCACCAGTCACTATAAGCGAAGTCTGACACTGTTGGCGGTAGAGATCTCTTGCAAGGCGATAAGTAGAAAAAAGGCTGTAAGTTTAGGGTTTTCGACCTCCTCTCATAGTTGAGAATAACATCATATATATAGGTCCCATTACTTGCCATGCACTCTTATAACTTCGGTCTAAGGTTTCAGCAATTATAGGACTTTCTTTAGCGATAAGCGAGGATATAGCATGAAATATATTCCCTAAAATCAAGTGATTCTCTCTTGGGTGGATTCTGGCAGATTCCGCTTTTAAATAGGACTCTTAAATGGCGGGAATGAGTCCTCCTCTTTAATGGTAAAAACGCTGGTGTTTTAATGTTCTTCTTTGTAGCTTTAAACTCTGGTCTTCTAGATCCGCCAATCTTACCTTTGTAACATCCTTATCTAATACTTGGGTTGTTTGGCGAGCTAGTTCTTTGTGGTGTTAGGGTATTACGGTGTCAGGGTACCCCGACGCCCTTCTTCTTACTGTATCATGATTTCCACTGGTCCCTTGGTCATCCCGATTTCGGGATACCGATTGGTGCTGTGGTGAGGTATCGGGGTGACATAGTAGCGGGGTACCTGATCTATGTAGAAGCGGGATACCCAGTCCACGTAGTAGCGGGATACCCAGCCCATGTAAAAGTGAGGTACTAGGATAGTGTACCGTGGTTTGTAGGATTTCCTTTTATTATCTTTGAATCTTCATGCTTCTGACCTTTCTTTGGCTTTACTAGATATGTATCCCAATATATAAGTATAGATTTTCTTTGAGAGGTAGCCGGATGTTGCCTGCTGGAAAACTTCCTCCTTTCTTTTGTGTGGAAAATTCTTCTTTGGTCCTTGGCCAATTTCGGCAGTTAACAAATAGGGAGTTGGCTACAATATTGGTAGGTCAAGGCGTTTGGATAGACATAGACTCCAATAAAGGGTGGTGCATGGGATGTGTATGCACGCTTGATGAATTTCTAATCTTCCAACGATGTTGGTTTGGTATGATCACCAATATATGGTGGCTCTGCATCATTGAGGGATTTTGTATCTTCCAATAGGGATTGGGTAGATATAGACTCCAATAGGAAGTAGATCAAGGTTGGGCACTTTTGAGGAATTTCTAACCTATCATCCACTATATATAGTACATAATGATTGTAGTTCAACCTGTGGATGTTTCCTCCTTGGAGCTTTTACCACTTAAAAAAAAAAATTAACTCATGTGTCAATTCTTTCTATCTCTCTTATATATATATATATATGTGTGTGTGTATGTTTTATTCTTGTAGTACAATCTTCACTTGTGATGTATTTGGAAACAAGATTTTTGTAAAGTGTGATTTGCAATCAATATTCGTTTTGATCATATTATGTAAATATAATTCATTTGTGTAAATACAATTCTTTTATTCATTAATTCTTTTATAGAGTTGTATTTAGATTAAAACTTGTAAATACATTGAACGTTAATATTAATACAAGAATTGATTGTAGTTAGATTTTGATGATATTCATCTTCTTTATACTTGGCCTTATATAGACAATGACTAAAACGGTCACATGCTTATCTTGTCTATAAATGATTGTTTGTTTTATGTGTTGTGTGTAAAGCTATTATTAATCACCAAAATTAGCGAAGGACCAAAGAAGAATTTTACATCCAGATACAACGAAGAGACACAAACCAAGATACCACCTAGCTACTCCTAGAAAGAAGAATGCTAAATCAAATATAGATACCTACCTCCTCCCTCAGATCAAGCCAGCAAACCCAGCAATCCTAGTAACCCTTAAATAGCCCTATGCGGAGTTCTACACAGAATCCTATCACAGAGCTCGATAAGGTACTCCTCTACTGTACAAGACAGGTATCCCGCTACTAAGTTCTGTAGGGAAAAATAATAAATAAAAGTGGTAAACGCAGCGGAAGCGATACTAAAAACGATTTAGTGACTTTTAAAATTTTTCCTTTATGAACCTTAAACCCTTTTAATCAATAAACATGCATATATGTTAACAAAAGTAAATTACCTTTTGTCGCGTGATCCGATTGACTTACGTCGATGGTAATCCGCAAGACCTTCAATCCGAGCACGAACGTGGATCACTTAGGAGCGTGGTCTCCCTTTTCTTTGAATTGCAAACCTGTGAATGGACCAAACAAAAAACTTTCTTTTCTTTGTTAGTCACAAAACAATAAAAAGAATGTCAAAAATTATTCCGGTCACTTTTGAGTTCTCAATCTAATGATCGAAACTCGCGTGAACCTAGATCGATATCGTCTACACAAGCTTATTGATGATTAAGCAATAGTATACTATCAAAGAATACTTTCACACTCTCTTTTGTCTTTTTAGAATAAAAACTCTCTCTTGGAATTAAGAAGAAGAAGAAAGAAATAAAAAACTCAAGCACAATGGATTGTGGTGGCCGAACCCTATAAGAACACATATATAGGTTGGCCGAATTTTTTTTACCTGTGGATGTTTCCTTTAGGGTTGCCGAATTCTATGTAGTCTAAGATTAGGGTTGGTCGAATTCTATAATGTCACTTATATAGGGTGACTTAAATTCAACCATAATTCTTTTCAACTTAATAGACTTCAAACCCTAATCAAACTCCTTGATTTTTATTATTTTATTTTTGACTAAATAAAAAGACTCCTTATTTGATTAAATAAATAAAACTAATTTATTTATTTCCTTGTCAAACAAGTCTTTTACTTTTAGGAAAGATTTGTTTCTTTAATTAAACAATTAATCAATAAATTAATTAATTCTTATTTAATTAAAACAAATGAAACAAAATAATATTTTAGGTTAAAATTTTAACCTTGCCGCCCCACTTGATTAAGATTGGGCCTAACATTATTTTCTTATTTCATTTAATCCATTGGACTTTAAATAAAAAGCCCACATGTGAACCAGACCCATTCTTACTAAAAGAAACAAGCCCACGTGTCTTTCATTAATATATTAATATAATTGAGCAGCCCATTACTTAAATAATGTGCAAATTATATTCTTAATATATTAAATGCAATTCTAGATGGACCCTTAAATTGGTCCGGTAGAATATATCAAGTGATCCATGCAAGTTCGTGTGGATTGGGGATCTTGGCGGGCCATCTAAATTTAAGCTTCAATAGACATAACTTAATCACAATCAACAAATGATTCACTTAGGTCCAATCCATTAATTTTAACTCATTCCACTAAAGAGCTAAAACTGAACTCTTAAATAAAGATAGAAAAGGAAGATGCTCCTCATTCATACCCTAGACAATCATATTGGAGATAGTGTATCCTCGTGATTAATATCAGTAATCGCCAAAAGTTCATAGACCGCCTATAACTCTCCAAGTTACCATATTTACTCATATGACCTGTTTTGAACTTGGATATTTTGACTTGTCCAGAAGCCATGTTTTCAATAGACACTATCGAAAACTCAACGTTGAGATTTAATATCCAATTACCTCAAAACATCCATATGATGATATTATACTCTCATTTAATTAAATGAAGCCACGATGTCCATATGTATAAATGAAGTCCTCTATCGATTAACAAATGAATATCACCAAACTATCGAGGATAGACTATGCGATATAATCGTACTTATTGATAACTCAAATGATATCACTTGCAACCATAAGTCCATCATTTATCTCAGGATTAAGATAGACCCTCCGATTGTCCTGATAATGAAAAGATTATTATCTATTGACGGTTCTAGATAAAACTTTTCATTGTGATCCGGTTCAATGCACCCAGTGCACTAGATCCTTTTGCTCGAAGACACTCCGATGATTTTAGACTCATCATATCTCATTTGATCCCACTCAAATGCTAGCAAAAGAATTCTACAACTTTAACAAGATAAAGGTGCACAACCTTTAACTTAAGTTGTGAACAATATTCAAGACTAACTAAAGAATTGTGTCTACCACATACATATCCAGATGTACGAACAATTCTTCTTTTCCCATAGTCTTTAGACCTTATGATTATTAACTTTGACAATTATAATATAAACTATAAATGCTATACGATTTGTTAAACCAGAAATCTCTTTATTAATATGGAAAAGATTGTTAATTACAACATTACACTTTTGCTATTGAGCATAATCCTAACAATCTCCCACTTGCGCTATAGCAAATGTGTCATATCTCTCGAGCCCATATTCTCTAGATGCCTATCGAAACTCTTCTGAGGTAGAGCCTTTGTGAAGGGATCCGCTAGATTTTCTGCTGACGCGATTTTGGTAATCGTCACGTCACCTCTTTGAACAATCTCCCTTAAAAGATGATACTTTCTTTCAATGTGTTTACCTCTCTTGTGACTTCTTGGTTCTTTCGAATTAGCCACTGCTCCACTGTTGTCACAGTAGATAGTAATCTGCTTATTCGCACTAGGAACCACTTTTAAGTCAATCAAGAATTGGCGGAGCCAAACAGCCTCTTTGGCAGCTTCGCATGCAGCAACATACTCGGCTTCCATGGTGGAATCAGCAATACAAGATTGCTTGATACTCCTTCATATAACTGCTCCTCCTCCAATAGTAAACACAGCCCCTGATGTGGATTTTCTGGAGTCAGAATCTGATTGGAAATCAGAATCTGTATACCCAACGGGAACCAAATCCCCTCCAGAGTATACAAGCATATTATCTCTCGTTCTCTTGAGATACTTGAATATATGCTTGACTGCCGTCCAGTGATCAGGACTAGGTTTCGATTGAAACCTGCTAACTATGCCAACAGCAAAACAAATATCTGGTCTAGTACAGAGCATTGCATACATGAGACTTCCAACTGCTGAGGCATATGGAACTCTACTCATGAATTGCTCTTCATGCTCATTCTTAGGAACTTGTTCCTTAGAAAGCTTGATTCCATGTCTAAAAGGTAACATACCTTTCTTGGAATCCTGCATCGAAAACCTAGACAAGATTTTGTCTATGTATGAAGCTTAGGATAATGCAATCGTTCTATTCTTTCTATCCCTTATTACTTGGATACCTAGAATAAAACTTGCTTCTCCTAAGTCCTTCGTATCAAATTGTTTTGCTAACCATTCTTTTACTGATGTTAATACACCTACATCGTTTCCAATGAGTAGTATATCATCGACATAAATAATCAGGAAAACCAACTTGTCGCCTTTAATCCTTTTGTATACACAAGGTTCGTCAGGATTCTGAATAAATCCAAAACCTTTGACAGCTTGATCAAACCTTATGTTCCAGGATCTGGATGCTTGCTTTAATCCATATATGGATTTCTGCAACTTGCGTACCTTATCCACTTGGCCCTTTTCAATGAATCCCTCTGGTTGCATCATGTAAATGCTTTCGTCAAGACTTCCATTTAGGAAAGCTGTCTTGACGTCCATTTGCCAAATCTCTAGATCTAAAGATGCTACAATGGATGAGAGTATCCTAATGGATTTAAGCATGGCCACAGGAGAGAAGGTTTCCTCGTAATCGATACCTTCTTTCTGTGTATACCCTTTAGCTACCAATCTAGCTTTAAAGGTTTCCACCTTTCCATCCATACCTCTTTTCCTCTTGTATACCCACTTGCACCCAATGGGTTTTATCCCTTTAGGCAAGTCTACAAGGGACCAGACTTTGTTATCGAACATAGATTCAATCTCGGATTGCATTGCCTTTTGCCAATGGCGACTATCAACATCCTCCATAGCTTCCTTGTACGTATAGGGATCATCGTCGTCCGGGAGATTCTCCACTGATTCTCCCAGACCGATGTATCTTTCGGGTTGTGTTCTAACCCTCCAACTACGACGAGGAATGGTAGGTTGTTGATCTTGTGTTGGATCGGAACTTACAATTGAGTTAGGTTGTGTAACCTCTCGTGGAATTGTATCTCCTGATATCTCATTCAGGACAATTCTACTTCTAGGCACAGAATCATTCATATAGTCCTTTTCCAGAAATTTAGCATTTGTCGAAACAAATACTTTAAGATCTGAAGGACTATAGAAATAATATCCTTTAGTTTCTTTTGGATACCCTACAAATATACATGTTTCTGAACGGGACTCCATCTTTTCTGTCTTTCCTTTTAACACATGCGCAGGACAACCAAATATCCTTAAGTGTTGTAAACTAGGCTTGCGCCCGGTCCACAACTCATGTGGTGTTTTAGGAACAGACTTAGATGGTACATCGTTTAGAATGTATATAGCAGTTTGTAAAGCATATCCCCAAAAAGAAATAGGAAGCGTTGAATAACTCAACATAGACCTAACCATATCCAAAAGAGTTCTATTTTCTCCTTTCTGCTACCCCATTCTGTTGAGGTGTACCTGGTGCAGAAAACTGAGAAACTATCCCATTATCAATAAGATATTGTTGTAACTCACTAGATAGATATTCTCCACCACGATCAGATCTCAAGATTTTTATGTGTTTCTCAAGCTGATTTTCCACTTCAGTTTTGAATGCTTTGAACATGTCAAAAGCATCCGACTTATGTCTCATGAGATACACAAAACCAAATCTCGAGTAATCATCCGTGAAGGTGATGAAGTACTCATATCCACCTCTAGCTTGAATGCTCATAGGTCCACATACATCAGTGTGTATCAATCCTAAACATTCAGTGGCTCTTGCACCTTTGGCAGAGAACGTCCTTTTGGTCATTTTACCTTCCAAACAAGATTCACAAGTTGGTAGATCATCAACCTTTAAGTCACTTAAAGGTCCGTCACTTACCAATCTTTTAATCCTATTAAGGTTAATATGACCTAAGCGTAAATGCCAAAGGTAGGTTTCATCTGTTGATAATTTTACTCTTTTATGATTAGGTTCCGTTATTTCTGTGTCTAACGAGTGAGAGATATTTCTATGCAAAAAGTATAGACCGTTTTCCAATGTACCTTGGCAAATAATTTTTTCATTCTTACTAATAATAAAAACTTTATTAAAAGTAACCGAATATCCAAATTTATTCAAACAAGAAACTGAAATTAAATTCCTCTTGAATTGAGGTACATAATAAACGTCTATTAAATCTAAATGCCTTCTAGAATCCAAATAAACTCTAATATCTCCCACTGCACTTGCAGACACTAACGTTCCGTTGCCCAAGCGCAAATTGATTTCATTCTTACTTAGCTTTCTCCTTTGTTGAAACCCCTTCTTCCTTCTTGTTCTGGGACTTTGGGCAATTTCTCTTCCAATGTCCCTTTTCACCACAAAGGAAGCATTTCCCTTTGATCTTGGTTACTTTCTTGGTCTCCTTCTTGATAGGCCCAAGTTGCTTTTTCTTCTGTTATTTCTTGACCTTTTGACGGGCCTTAACAGTAGCAACTTTACCAACCATATGAATCTCTTGACCTTTGCCTTTCACAAGGATCTTTTCAGCACTTTGAACATCTTGCATCAGGCCTTGTAAGGTGTATTCCTTTTTGTTCAAAGTGTAGTCCAATTTGAACTGATCAAAGGAATCTGACAATGAATTGACAACCATATCAATCTTTGTCTCACCATGTATCTCAGCGCCATGCAGTTCAGCAATGTTGAGATGTGCTATGACTTTCATCATGTGATCTTTCACAGCCTGTCCAGGTTTCATCCTAAGATTCATAAAAGCAGTCACTGCCTCTCTCTTAGTCGTCCTAGACTTCATGGCAAACATCTCCTCTAGAGACATCATTATATCAGCAGCGGACTCCATTCCTTCATGCTGCTGTTGCAACACGTCGGAGATAGTGGCCATAATGTAACATTTTGCCATATCATCTGAAGTCTTCCACTGCTCATACTCATTTCTATACATTATGCTAGATTCATTATTAGGAGCAGGTGGTTTAGGAGTAGTTAGAACAAACTTATGTTTTTCAATTTGCAGCAACAACCCAATTTTCCTTTTCCATGTGACATAATTATCTCCAGTTAAAGTGTTATCTTTCGGGATGTTCATAAGTGATGGGGTCATGAAATCTGAACAAAACATATATAAGTAAATAATCATGATAAAGCACTTTTAAATATTTATCTTGAATTAAATAAATAACTCAATCATAAAATTCAACGGTGATCTAACACCCATAAATGTTACGCCTCCTTTGGGAGTTCGCACCATTTACTAGTTGGACTAGGTCCTATCCAATTGTTAACATAACAACCAGCGTTTTCAATTTTAGCCTTGCAATTTTATTAACAAGAACTCTTGGGAGGATATCAATAAAATTACATTGAGTGTGTTACCAAGATATCGACCCTCAATTTTCTCTCATGAAAATCCCTCCTTGGGGAGTAGATCTCGTTTGAGTCCATTGTCTAGTCTATCCTTGTAAGGAAGTATGTTGCTAAATTCCATTCATGGAGGCCCCTTGGGGGGATTACCAATAAATAATAAAGCTCAACTAACCTTGGAGGCCATAGGTGTTACCAAAACACCTTTTCCCACTCAATTATTTAAGGCGTGTGATTAAATCCCATAGAATGATTTACCGAGTTATCTAGATGCAATTTAGATACCTAAATCATTCAATGCATGTTCATACCAAAAAGAGATAAATGCGTGGCACTCCTATTCTATATGTCATGTTATCATACAATAACAAATATTGTAATATTTAAGCATAAATTAAATAGCAACAACTTTGGCCCATCCTAGAAAAACAAGTAAATTACAATTTGTCAGGAATACAAGATCTTCAGGTGGCCCATCAACCATACGCTCATCCTTCGGCCCAACCCACGGGCGAGCACAACTCACAACCCCACTAAGGGGCTGCCGTGTGCAGCCCATGAGGACTCCAGGGCTGCCGTGCCCAGCCCACCAAGCTTGGGCTTGCCATGCGCAGCCCAATCCACTCCTAGGGTGTACACGGTGCTCGTTCATGGTTCCGGTTGCTTCGTTTTGCTTCGTGTCTTCTAATCTTTAAGACCTAAACATATTACGGCAGTATATATATAATAAATACTGCAGTATTAATTTTTTTTTTTTATTCATTGCAGTATTTTACAAACAAAAAACTGCACATACTAAAAAAAAAATAAAAAAACTGCAGTAACCCTAAAAAAATACTGCACATATAAAAAATAAAATAAAATAAAACCTGGCAATCTACCAAGAAGGAATTATGGCGATAATAGACCACTCTTCTTGTTACAACTCCGAAACAAAAATTACATTGAAAATCTAGGGCCAAAATCGAGCAATAACAAACCACATAAAACATATATAAATCCATACATCACATGTAATTATATATTTGAATACCTAGAGTGCCATCTCTTTCTAAACATGCATAATCACAATAAAAAGAAATAGATCCACGTATATATACGTTAATTAATTAAAAGGGTTCAACCTAGGCTCTGATACCAATTGTAGGGAAAAATAATAAATAAAAGTGGTAAACGCAGCGGAAGCGATACTAAAAACGATTTAGTGACTTTTAAAATTTTTCCTTTATGAACCTTAAACCCTTTTAATCAATAAACATGCATATATGTTAACAAAAGTAAATTACCTTTTGTCGCGTGATCCAATTGACTTACGTCGATGGTAATCCGCAAGACCTTCAATCCGAGCACGAACGTGGATCACCTAGGACCGTGGTCTCCCTTTTTTTTGAATTGCAAACCTGTGAATAGACCAAACAAAAAACTTTCTTTTCTTTGTTAGTCACAAAACAATAAAAAGAATGTCAAAAATTATTCCGGTCACTTTTGAGTTCTCAATCTAATGATCGAAACTCGCGTGAACCTAGATCGATATCGTATACACAAGCTTATTGATGATTAAGCAATAGTATACTATCAAAGAATACTTTCACACTCTCTTTTGTCTTTTTAGAATAAAAACTCTCTCTTGGAATTAAGAAGAAGAAGAAAGAAATAAAAAACTCAAGCACAATTGATTGTGGTGGCCGAACCCTATAAGAACACATATATAGGTTGGCCGAATTTTTTTTACCTGTGGATGTTTCCTTTAGGGTTGCCGAATTCTATGTAGTCTAAGATTAGGGTTGGCCGAATTCTATAATGTCACTTATATAGGGTGACTTAAATTCAACCCTAATTCTTTTCAACTTAATAGACTTCAAACCCTAATCGAACTCCTTGATTTTTATTCTTTTATTTTGACTAAATAAAAAGACTCCTTATTTGATTAACTAAATAAAACTAATTTATTTATTTCTTTGTCAAACAAGTCTTTTACTTTTAGGAAAGATTTGTTTCTTTAATTAAAACAAATGAAACAAAATAATATTTTAGGTTAAAATTTTAACCTTGCCGCCCCACTTGATTAAGATTGGGCCTAACATTATTTTCTTATTTCATTTAATCCATTGGACTTTAAATAAAAAAGCCCACATGTGAACCAGACCCATTCTTACTAAAAGAAACAAGCCCACATGTCTTTCATTAATATATTAATATAATTGAGCAGCCCATTACTTAAATAATGTGCAAATTATATTCTTAATATATTAAATGCAATTCTAGATGGACCCTTAAATTGGTCCGGTAGAATATATCAAGTGATCCATGCAAGTCCGTGTGGATTGGGGATCTTGGCGGGCCATCTAAATTTAAGCTTCAATAGACATAACCTAATCACAATCAACAAATGATTCACTTAGGTCCGATCCATTAATTTTAACTCATTCCACTAAAGAGCTAAAACTGAACTCTTAAATAAAGATAGAAAAGGAAGATGCTCCTCATTCATACCCTAGACAATCATATTGGAGATAGTGTATCCTCGTGATTAATATCAGTAATCGCCAAGAGTTCATAGACCGCCTATAACTCTCCAAGTTACCATATTTACTCATATGACCACGTTTTGAACTTGGATATTTTGACTTGTCCAGAAGCCATGTTTTCAATAGACACTATCGAAAACTCAACGTTGAGATTTAATATCCAATTACCTCAAAACATCCATATGATGATATTATACTCTCATTTAATTAAATGGAGCCACGATGTCCATATCTATAAATGAAGTCCTCTATCGATTAACAAATGAATATCACCAAACTATCGAGGATAGACTATGCGATATAATCGTACTCATTGATAACTCAAATGATATCACTTGCAACCATAAGTCCATCATTTATCTCAGGATTAAGATAGACTCTCTGATTGTCCTGATAATGAAAAGACTATTATCTATTGACGGTTCTAGATAAAGCTTTTCATTGTGATCCAGTTCAATGCACCCAGTGCACTAGATCCTTTTGCTCGAAGACACTCCGATGATTTTAGACTCATCATATCTGATTTGATCCCACTCAAATGCTAGCAAAAGAATTCTACAACTTTAACAAGATAAAGGTGCCCAACCTTTAACTTAAGTTGTGAACAATATTCAAGACTAACTAAAGAATTGTGTCTACCACATACATATCCAGATGTACGAACAATTCTTCTTTTCCCATAGTCTTTAGACCTTATGATTATTTACTTTGACAATTATAATATAAACTATAAATGCTATACGATTTGTTAAACCAGAAATCTCTTTATTAATATGAAAAAGATTGTTAATTACAACATTACACTCTTGCTATTGAGCATAATCCCAACAAGATCAACAGGGTACCCCGCCATTACATCAGCAGGGTACCTCGCTGCCGCATCAAACAGGCATCCATATACTACATCCGCTAAGTACCCCACTTCTACATTCATCCAGGTACCCCACTGCAAGAACAGCCAGTATCAGGATACCCGTCGACCAAGCACCTAACAAGGATAGCATAAAAAATATCAAGAAACGGGGTACACGAGAACCCAGATACCTCCTGGGATCCTCTTGCTAAATAACCATAAGAAACACTCACAGAGTTTCAAATCCATATGTCCAGACAGACAAGTCTTGAAGCTCCAAAGTAAGGGGGTTGAAACACAGTCGTTCAAGTCCTAGTAAAAAGGTAGACTCCTTCCCACCATTTAAGAATTTCATTCGAATAAGAAGTCCATTTTTACTAGAATCCTCTTCAAAAGGAATCACTTGATTTGGATAATTAAAACTTCTACAAAATTGTCTCTTAGAAGGAAAGAAAGTCTTGGGATCGCTAAAACCCTAGACCGAATTGGTAGGAGTGCATGGCAAGCAACAAACCTATATATATGACACCATATTCACCAAGTAAAGAGGGACCGAAAATTCACCTCCTCAAACCCTACACTCGCATTCAGTTCTACTTATCGATAGGCACAAGCACGCCATCTCCATCACCTAACAAAAACCTTGAATACCGCCACATATCGCCGTAGCCCTAATTTCATTAGTTGTATACATGTTTTCATTAATAAAATCACACCTGTTAATCTTTTCTTGTATGAGTTTTAGTTTGGTTTGATAGGAATCTTGTTGGAATTGAACTACGTGATACCCCTCCTATCAAGATTTATCTCGATCTTGGTCCTTAAAGTTGTTATTTAGAGATTCACCCAGTGATAATTTTCCATTAACAGCTATCTTAAGAGACAAACGTGTGTTTGTTTCAAGGGATTGAAAGAGGATTAAAAAACCTATTCACCCCCCCCCCCCCCTCTAGATATGCTTTAAGCAATTTAACTATGTTTGCATAATTTCAATACATTAGTCTTAAATTGACAAATCATGCAAAATGCATGTTCTAGTACTATGTCTAGGAAATAGAATTTTTGTGTGTTCATGTGTTTGTTTATTTGCATTTTTATTATATCGGACTTGAATTTGATCTTATATTATTCTTAATTGAGTTCCAGTCGTTTCGGTTACTCATTCATTAGTTTTCATATTTCGAGTAGGAAGTTACTAAACTTTTCGTGCACTTACATTGTCTTCGTCTTCTTGCATCGAGTCGAATTCATAACCTTTGGTCAAAGTGTAGGGAAAAATAAACAAACAAAAGTGTTACACGCAGCGGAAGCGATACTAAAGACGATTTAATGACTTTTAAAATTTTTCCTTTATGAACCTTAAACCCTTTTAATCAATAAACATGCATATATATCAACAAAAGTAAATTACCTCTTGTCGCGTGATCCGATTGACTTACGTCGATGGTAATCCGCAAGACCTTCAATCCGAGCACGAACGTGGATCACCTAGGAGCGTGGTCTCCCTTTCCTTTGAATTGCAAACCTGTGAATGGACCAAACAAATACTTTCTTTTCTTTGTTAGTCACAAAACAATCAAAAGAATGTCAAAATTATTCCGGTCACTTTTGAGTTCACAATCTTATGATCGAAACTCGCGTGAACCTAGATCGATATCGTATACACAAGCTTATTGATGTTTAAGCAATTGTATACTATCAAAGAATAATTTTCACTCCTTTTTGTCTCTCTAGAATAAAAACTCTCTTAGAATTAAGAAGAAGAAGAAAGAAAATAAAAACTCAAGCACCAATTAATTGATGTGGCCGCACCCTATAAGAACATATATATAGGTTGGCCGAATTTTTCTTCTTTTTCCTTTAGGGTTGCCGAATTCTATGTAGTATCTAATTAGGGTTGGCCGAATTTCATCATGTCACTTATATAGGGTGACTGAAATTCAACCCTAATTCTTTTTAACTTTATAGACTTCAAACCCTAATCCAACTCTTTTATTTTTATTCTTTTATTTGACTAAATAAAAAAAAAAAAGACTCCATATTTGATTAAATAAATAATACTAATTTATTTATTTACTTATCAAACAAGTCTTTTACTTTTAGGAAAGATTTGTTTTTTTAATTAAACAATTAATCAATAAATCAATTAATACTTATTTAATTAAAACAAATGAAACAAAATAATATTTTTAGGTCAAAACCTTAACCTAGCCGCCCCACTTATATATAAGATGGGCCTAATATTATTTTCCTATTTCATTTAATCCATTGGACTTTAAATAAAAAAAGCCCACATGTGAACTAGACCCATTCTTACTAAAAGAAACAAGCCCACATGTCTTTCATTAATATATTAATATAATTGAGCAGCCCATTACTTAAATAATGTGCAAATTATATTCTTAATATATTAAATGCAATTCTAGATGGACCCTTAAATTGGTCCGGTAGAATATATCAAGTGATCCATGCAAGTCCGTGTGGATTGGGGATCTTGGCGGGCCATCTAAATTTAAGCTTCAATAGACATAACCTAATCACAATCAAAAAACGATTCACTTAGGTCCGATCCATTAATTTTATATCATTCCACTAAAGAGTTAAAACCGAACTCTTAAATAAAGATAGAAAAGGAAGATGCTCCTCATTCATACCCTAGACAATCATATTGGAGATAGTGTATCCTCGTGATTAATATCAGTAATCGCCAAGAGTTCATAGACCGCCTATAACTCTCCAAGTTACCATATTTACTCATATGACCACGTTTGAACTTGGATATTTTGACTTGTCCAGAAGCCATGTTTTCAATAGACACTATTGAAAACTCAACGTTGAGATTTAATATCCAATTACCTCAAAACATCCATATGATGCATATTATACCTCATTTAATTAAAATGAGCCACGATGTCCATATCTATAAATGAAGTCCTCTATCGATTAACAAATGAATATCACCAAACTATCGAGGATAGACTATGCGATATAATCGTACTCATTGATAACTCAAATGATATCACTTGCAATCATAAGTCCATCATTTATCTCAAGATTAAGATAGACTCTCCGATTGTCCTGATAATGAAAAGACTATTATCTATTGACGGTTCTAGATAAATCTTTTCATTGTGATCCAGTTCAATGCACCCAGTGCACTAGATCCTTTTGCTCGAAGACACTCTAATGATTTTAGACTCATCATATCTCATTTGATCCCACTCAAATGCTAGCAAAAGAATTCTACAACTTTAACAAGATAAAGGTGCCCAACCTTTAACTTAAGTTGTGAACAATATTCAAGACTAACTAAAGAATTGTGTCTACCACATACATATCCAGATGTACGAACAATTCTTCTTTTCCCATAGTCTTTAGACCTTATGATTATTTACTTTGACAATTATAATACAAACTATAAATGCTATACGATTTGTTAAACCAGAAATCACTTTATTAATATGAAAAAGATTTTTAATTACAACATTACACTCTTGCTATTGAGCATAATCCTAACACAAAGTTTCGTAGTCGTCCTTATGTGTGAGGGAGTTCTAGTTCATAATTTGAATATGGATTCCAATTTGGAATTCGCCAATGGCCACTTACACCCATTCCCGTGAGAGGTGCATGAGCCTCACAAAAAGGGAAGCTAAAAGTTTATTAAGGTGTGCCTAATATTAATCTAGAGGGGGGGGGGGGGTGTAAATAGATTTTATTCAAATTTACCCAATTTTCGTTATTAGTCAAATTGACGAAAATACCCTAACTGGTCACAATAATATATCAAGTGTATAAAGTGCGGAATCATAAATGACATAAGATAATTATGTGGAAACCCTCATAGGAAAAACCATGGGCTGATAAGTGCACCACACGTGAACCTCGAATTCACTAGTGACAAATGATTACAACCTAATCCCGGTATGTAACTCACTAGCACTCCCTAATCCAGGTATAAGTGAACCCAGTTCAATTGCTTGTGATTTAAGCTAACTAATCCCGGAAGCAATACAAGACTTACTTCTCCATGAAGAGATAATAAAACCTAAGTGAATATGATGATATCCAAAGTGCAAATAAAGCTAGGTAACCTTAGATGTTTATCTAGGATGATGAAATAACAATTAATGCAATCCTAGAAATCAATAGCTAAATGATATGTCATAAAGCTTAGCTAATCAAGATTAAGCAAACCAAGATAACTATTACAATACAACACTCAATCATGTCAACATAACAATCTCTATCTTGAATACTAGAATTTAATCTAGGAACATGCAAGTTAATTAAGAGATGTCTTAATATGAAAAACACTAAAATTATATGAAATTAGTGAAGAACATACCAAGGGATGTGTGATGACCAAAACCCATGCAAACAAACATCCTAACTAAGCTAGATAAGATGATATTTTGATGCATATGACAATGGTTTTGAGTGTATAAAGGTGAGTTCTTGATT
This sequence comes from Acer negundo, assembly GCA_035582765.1. Taxonomy (NCBI): domain Eukaryota; kingdom Viridiplantae; phylum Streptophyta; class Magnoliopsida; order Sapindales; family Sapindaceae; genus Acer; species Acer negundo. The sequence continues at coordinate 1,770,334 of CM069242.1, forward strand.
TGATTTGCTCTCAAATTCTCTCTTTTATACTCTAGGGTTCTTAATGTGAAAAGAACTAAACTCAGAGAATAAGAAAGTGGTATATTTATAGACATTAAGAACAAGAAATTTGAAAATACAAGTTTGCCCTTGAAATCACCGTTCGACGGTTTTGAAACCACCAAATTGAATCTCGTGAAACAGGGGATCATCGACGATCGCATTCGACGGTTTCAAAACTGACGATTATGACCGCCGAATTAAAACCGACACAAAAATCAATCAAGTGTAGAACGGCAGTTTTTAAACCGCCGATCAAACCACCAAATTGAGACAGAGATATTTATTTCAAACAGATCTTAAATAGCGGTTTCAAATGACAGTCAAGCCGTTGTCGTAACCGTAGAACTTTTCTAGAACCTTCTGGAATCAAACGGCAATTCTTATTCGGCGGTATCAAAATTGCCAATTAAACCACTGTTTCACCACTGATGGTGAAACCAAAGGAGAAGCTAAGTGCATTCTCCGAAGGCGATCTTCGCACTGAACCAACCACACATTAGTGCATGCGCGAACGTTTCCGAACAATATCGGGAAACGAATTACAAGACACATAAACACATAACAAGATATAACAACCATGTGCAAGCGTGACAATGTGACAATATGAGATGTGAAGAGTATGTACACAAATGCAAGAATGCTAAGTGTGTGTGTGCAATTAGATCTCTTTAAAGAAAAATAAGCACTAGAGATATACCTTTGGAGTGCTTGTCACCTTGAGGTCTTGAAACGGGCATTTGAGCTTGATCCTCAATCACCTAAACTACCCTTACAATTCAAACCCCAATTGTGGTTTGTCCACGAAGTAAGCCAATCAATAAATGGGAACCTTACAGAAGCCCTCTGCCCCCCATGAGGCTTACACGCCTCCACAAGAGGCTGACATGGCATCCCTTGATTAGTGCTCCAAATGCTTCCTTTCCCTCTCCTTTAAATATCTGATTTCCCACTTATTTCATTCTAAGAAGAGAATTTGAAAAACACAAGTGCTGAAATTTTCTAGGGTTCTTAGTGTGAAAAGAACTAAATTCAGAGAATGAGAAAGTGGTATATTGATAGACATCAAGAACAGGGTATGTGAAATGATAGGTTTGCCCTTGAAATCACCGTTCGACGATTTCATTCGGCAGTTTCAAAATCGCCGATCAAACCGCCGAATTAAATCCTGTGAAACAGGGGATCATCGATGGTCGCATTAGGCGGTTTCAAAACCACCGATTATGACCGCGGAATTCAAATGGACACAAAAATCAATTAGGTGTAGAACAGCGGTTTCATTCAGTAGTTTCAACACCGCCGATCAAACCGCCGAATTGAGACAAAGATATTTATTTCAATCAGGTCTCAAATGGTGGTCAGGCCTCCAATCGTAACCGCAGAACTGTTCCAGAACCTTCTGGAATCAAGGGGCTGTTCCATTCGGCGGTTTCAAGACCGCCGTTTCACCACTGATGGTGAAACCAAAGGAGAAGCTAAGGGCATTCTCCGAAGGCGATCTTTACGCTTAACCAACCACACATTCGTGCATGTGCGGATGTTTTCGAACAACATCGGGAAACGACTTACAAGACACATAAACACATAACAAGATATAACAACCATGTGCAAGTGTGACAATGTGACATGTGAAGAGTATGCACACAAATGCAAGAATGCTAAGTCTGTGTGTGCAACTAGATCTTTTCAAAGAAAACTAAGCACTAGAGATATACCTTTGGAGTAGTGCTTGTCACCTTGAGGTCTTGAAACGGGCCTTTGAGCTTGATCCTCAATCACTTAAACTACCCTTACAATTCAAACCCCAATTGTGGTTTGTCCACGAATTAGGCCAATCAATAAATGAGAACCTTATAGCAGCCCTCTGCCCCCATGAGGCTTACACGCCTCCACAGGAGGCTGACATGGCAGCCCTTGATTAGTGCTCCAAATGCTTTCTTTCCCTCTCCTTTAAATATCTCATTTCCCTCTTATTTTATTCTAAGAAGAGAATTTGAAAAATACAAGTGCTGAAATTTTCTAGGGTTCTTAGTGTGAAAAGAACTAAATTTAGAGAATTAGAAAGTGGTATATTGATAGACATCAAGAACAGGGCATGTGAACAGATAGGTTTGCCCGTGAAATCACCGTTTGACGGCTTCATTTGACAATTTCAAAATCGCCGATCAAACCGTCGCATTAAATCCAGTGAAACAAGGGATCATCCGTGGTCGCATTAGGTGGTTTCAAAACCACCTATTATGTCCACAAAATTAAAATCGACACAAAAATCAATTAGGTGTAAAACAGCGGTTTCATTCAGTAGTTTCAAAACCGCCGATCAAACTGCCGAATTGAGACAAAGATATTTATTTCAATCAGGTCTCAAACGGTGGTCAGGCCGCCAATCGTAACCACAGAATTGTTCCAGAACCTTCTGGAATCAAGGGGCGGTTCCATTCGGCGGTTTCAAGACCGCTGTTTCACCACTGATGGTGAAACTAAAGAAGAAGCTAAGGGCATTCTCCGAAGGCAATCTTTGCGCTTAACCAACCAAACATTCGTGCATATGCGGATGTTTTCGAACAACATCAAGAAACGACTTACAAGACACATAAACACACAACAAGATATAACAACCATGTGCAAGTGTGACAATGTGACATGTGAAGAGTATGCACACAAATGCAAGAATGCTAAGTGTGTGTGTGCAACTAGATCTCTTCAAAGAAAACTAAACACTAGAGATATACCTTTTGAGTAGTGCTTGTTACCTTGAGATCTTGAAACGGGCATTTGAGCTTGATCCTCAATCACCTAAACTACCCTTATAATTCAAACCCCAATTGTGGTTTGTCCACGAAATAAGCCAATTAATAAATTAGAACCTTACAATCTCCCCCTTTGGCTATTTCGTGACAAAACCACTACTCACATTGATTCCTCACAATAAAAAAGAAACTATGGGTATACAATGATTTTCTACATTACAAAGAGATATCTAAAAATAAAATCTTCAAGACTTCAATTTCTTGTAGAACAATCAAACCTTCAAAACAAAGTTTCTATACTTTCCAATACAAGTAAATGTGAGATTAATCAAGTGAGAGCATAAACAAGCATTTGCATTTAAGAAATTAAGTACAACATCATGCAATGTATGTGTAATGCAATACTCCCTCTCAAAGGGTTACTCCCCCTCAATGTGTATTCTACCCATAGCCACTACAATTAGCACAATAAGCATACTCCCCTTACCACATTATACTCCCCCTTTTTGTCATGAGATAAGCAAAGGAGTATTCCCCAAATTGATCACTTGTAGCAAAGAGAGATTGAAGCATACATTTCATTTGCATAATCATATAAGGCACTTTATGCAACTCAATTAAATGGAGAGTTACAAGGAGATTTATTTTCATAGAAAATGTGTGAATAAAAATGCTTTGCATGCAAGACATATTGCATTCAAGTCCAAAAATCAATGGTATTTGGCAAAGCTAATGACAAGGGTTTCCTATAGAAATTCAAACCAATTTCACCATTTGTCATGAATTAAAGCATGGATACAGAGAATTTATTGATTTCAATTTTAGAGCACTATATCCAACTTTATAAGCGAAACATGTCATGAGCAACTTTGCACCCTATTTGATTTTTCCGGATAAGACATCCGTGTGATAGTAGACACGTTCAACAAATAAAGAAAGAGAGACATTTGGATTTTAGAATCCTTAGAATGGATACAAGAACCTTTATTCATTTTGAGTCTCATAAGCTTTTTACACACTGTTTTGCATTTAAGAATTGCAATCATCAATTCATGTTTTTTCATTTGAGCATGTCATTTGTATTTCATGCTTTTCATAATTTAAGCATGTCAATAAGAATCATCATGTCATGGAAATCATTATAGATCATTCAACAAATACTTCCTAAGTGAAACTCCTATTCTAAAAAAATTCATGTTTGAACATAAATATAACATGGATTGCATACAAAGCACAGTACACACTCTATTCCCTATGTAGCAAGCCGTATTGACAGCTTCAGCCCATAGGTTCCTAGGGACATTGTTGCTAAGCAACATGACACAGCCCATCTCTTGAAGGACCCTATTATTCCTCTCAACAACTCCATTTTGTTGAGGTGTCATAGGAGCCGAAAACTCATGGGAGACGCCTACACTATCACAATAGGTTCCAAAGGAAACATTCTCAAATTCCCTCTCATGGTCACTTCTAATTCGTTTTATGCTTTTAATGTTTGAGTTCATTTCATTTTGAATTTTATTACAAAGCATTTTAAACTTGTCAAAAGTTTCAGATTTTTTTCTAATGAAATATGTCCATGTGAACCTAGAGAAATCATCTACACAAACAAAAATGTATCTCTTTCCACCTAAACTCTCAGTTTGCATAGAACCCATAAGATCCATTTGGAGAAACTCTAGGGACTCCTTGGTGGACAGATACTTGCCCTTTTTGTGCATGCTTTTGGTTTGTTTCCCTTATTGGCAAGGTCCACAAACACTATTGGCTTTCTTCCCAAGCTTGGGAAGGCCACGCACAACATTGAACTTGTCTAGGATTCATAAATCCTGAAAGTTCATGTGGTCAAGTCTTCTTTCATGCCATAACTCAACTTGTTCATCCTTGGACACAATGTTTGAGACTATTCTAGCTTCAAGACAATAGCAATTGTCGCTAGATCTTATACCTTTCAATATGGTTTGTCCATTGGGAAATAGGATTGAGCAATCATTTTTGCTAAATAAGACAGAAAGTCCTTCATCACTTAGATGTGAAATGCTTATCAATTGACTTTCAAGCCATCAACAAATAAAGCATTAGACAAGGATGGTAATCCAAGAATGGAAATGGTTCATTTCCCTCTAACTCTTTTCTTTGATCTATCACCAAAGGTGACGCGTCCTCCTTCCTCTAAGACAAGAGTCTCAAAGAAACTCTTATTTCTCGTTATGCGCTTAGAGCACCCACTATCTAGATACCAAATGTTAGAAAAATTTACGTTCTATGCAATTTGTGTAACATGGCAAAAGTGTTCATCTCTTCTAATCCACTTTAGTGAAACATTTTTTTTCCTAGTGGTCTTTGGTATTTGGGCTCTAGAAGTCTTCGGATCATGCAAATATGTCTCACTTTTCCTAGAGACATGCATATTGGCTTTAACCTTTTTCTCTTCTATCATGCTTTCAATTCTACGCAATTTTATATAATGAAAGCAATTTGGTATAATGTGACCATCAATACCATAAAAATGACAAATAAGAGTAAAGTTAGAAATCATATCATAACTTTGAGGATGCATTGGAGCCTTCTCATGTCTTTGAGGTTGTCTTGGTTGTTGATAAGGATCTCTCCTTCTTTGTTATTGACTAAGACTTGATTGCTTCCTCAGTTGAGCTTGCATGATAGGTCTCTTCCCTTGATGGATTTTTGGTTTAGGGAAGTTAGCTTGAGGAGCTCTTGTAAGATGAGCTTGAGGTGGACTTTTTGGTGCTACCTTGACTTGAGCACTTCTAGAACACTCTCTCATGTCAAGTTTCTTTCAAGGTAATTGACAAGGAGGAGACTCTTTGAGGTTCATGCTCTTAACAAATATGGTCTTGCTTGGAGTGGTGGACATCTTGTCACCTTCAAATGCAAGACCCCTCTTATCACTTGGCCTTTTTCCAACGTCTAACATGTGGTCAAGTTTTTTAGTGGTAGAGTCCATTTTGGCCATAAACTATCTAGCACCTTCAAGCTCTCTCTTCAACCCTTCTTCACTCTTCTCAGATAAGTCTAACTCCTTTCTTAGCTTATCTTCACTCTTCATGGTTCTTACCACTTCTTCACTTAAGTGGTCAATTTGTGTTAAGAGTTCTAGGTTTTCATCCTCTAATCTCCTAATTTTTCTCTTGTTTTTTAACCTTGAACTCTCAAACTTCATCATGTAGTCTTGGAGATCCATCCTATCCACATTTCTATTTATGGAATGTGATGAAGTGCAATCATCACTTGAGTCAATTTCCACTTGACTCTTACTCTCTTCTTCACTTGTACTTTTGCTCTTATGAGAAGAGGTAAAGGCTATGAAGTTAGCCATGAGTTCTTCATTATATCAAGACTCATCTCCTTCATTGGAGTCATTACTCCCATTCCAAGTGGTGGTCATCACTTTCCCTTTCTTCTTGATATTATGATTAGCACAATCGGGGACAAAGTGTATTATGCCACCACACTCATAACATCGGACCCCTTTCCTTTCTTTCTTTTCTTGCCTAGGCTCAAACTTCTTGAAGGGAGTCTTTTTCTTCAAGTCTTGGCCTTTGGATCCAAATCCCTTCTTCTCGGACTTGTAGAATTTCTTGAACCTCCTGATTAACAAGGCAATTTCTTAGTCCGAGTCATCATTCTCCTCCTTCTCATCTTTAGAAGCTTTCAAAGCAATTTCGTTTTGCTTTTTAGGAGGTGTAGAAGACGGACCCTTCTTAGACTCATAAGCTAGAAGCCTCCCAATCACCTCACTCGACTTCATATCCTTGTAGGTGTTATTCTCCTTTAAAACCGTCACCTTGGACTCAAACCTCTCAGGAAGCGATCTCATAATCTTTTGCTTGATCCTTCTATCCGAGTAAGGGTCACCAAGTTGATGACTTTGGTTGACTATGTCCATCAACTTAATCTAGAACTCGTTGAATCATTCGTTATCATCCATCCTAAGCTACTCAAATTGCTTTTGGAGAACTTGAAGCTTCGAGTCCTTAACTACTTCGGTTCCCTCATGTGCAACCTCTAAGATGTCCCATGCCTCCTTAGCGATCCTAGTGTTTTGAATCAATTTATATTGATTCTAATCCATTGCACATAGGATGGCATGCATCGCCTTCCTATTCCATTTTTATGCCTCAAACTCTTGTGCGTTTCGTTGCGTCTTAGGCATGAGAACATCCTCTCCTCCACCCGTTGGAGTCATCATCGGTGATGTGTAGCCATATTCAACCGCCATCCATGCCCTATCATGGATTAGGCAAATATACGACTCCATCTTGCCTTTCCAAGAGGTATAATTCAACCCGGTGAGTAGATAAGGTCTCGTGCTGGAAGCACCCTTGTTGCCACCACCATTTCCACCGTTTCCACTCAATGTTTATGAAAAAATGAAATGAATGCAAATGTATGAAAGATAAAAAATAACACAAAATGCAAAACATACCAAAATGAGCAAAAGATCACCTAAGTATATTTAGGAACCCGCTCTGATACCAACTGAAAATTTATTAAGATGTGCCTAATATTAGAGGTGGGGTGAATAGACACTAATACAAAATTGTTAAAAGAAATCACTTGTTTAAATTGGATTTTATGTAACCGATTTAAAAAAAAAAAAATTAGAAAAAACCGATGTTTTAAATATTGAGTTTTCAAAAGACATTGGTTTTTAGGAAAACCGATATTAAAAAAAAAAAAGTTTAGACATCGATTTTTATAAAAACCGATGTCTTAATTTTTGCGTTCAAAAGACAACGGTTTATATAAAAACTGATATTTAAAAAAAGCGTTTAGACATGGGTTTTTTTTTAAAAAAACCGATGTGGATTTAAAAGCAAAATTCTACAATGCAAATCTAACATATGTCCACATTCAAGTATGCATCTCTAAAAATACTCAACATTATTTACTCAAATTTTGACACAAGAAAGTAGACATGCAAAAAAACACTTTTCAATTAGAATATATTCTGAAAATCGATTTGGAAAAATATGAGAATGAGTGATGAAAACAGCTCATTCGCAGATTCGCGAATCGCTTCTGACCTTTGACTGAATAATTGATCATAACTTTCAAAATACCGTCCGGAATATTATACTCTTTATACCGTTGGATTCATATCGAAATATCGAAGAATCCAACGTAGACATAAAAATTTATTTCGTTTCCAAAAGATACAGTTTTAAGGAAAACATTTTCACAAAAATATCTCCAATCGCTTCTGACCTTTGACTAAATAATTGATCATAACATTCAAAATACCGCCCGGAATTTAACATTCTTTATACCATTGGATTCATATCAAAAAATCAAAGAATCCAACATGGACAAAAAAATTTATATCTGTAGGGAAACAAATAAACAAATAAAAGTGTTACACGCAGCAGAAGCGATACTAAAGACGATTTAGTGACTTTTAAAATTTTTCCTTTATGAACCTTAAACCCTTTTAATCAATAAACATGCATATATATCAACAAAAGTAAATTACCTCTTGTCGCGTGATCCGATTGACTTACGTCGATGGTAATCCGCAAGACCTTCAATCCGAGCACGAACGTGGATCACCTAGGAGCGTGGTCTCCCTTTCCTTTGAATTGCAAACCTGTGAATGGACCAAACAAATACTTTCTTTTCTTTGTTAGTCACAAAACAATCAAAAGAATGTCAAAATTATTCCGGTCACTTTTGAGTTCACAATCTTATGATCGAAACTCGCGTGAACCTAGATCGATATCGTATACACAAGCTTATTGATGTTTAAGCAATTGTATACTATCAAAGAATAATTTTTCACTCCTTTTTGTCTCTCTAGAATAAAAACTCTCTTAGAATTAAGAAGAAGAAAAAAAATAAAAACTCAAGCACCAATAAATTGATGTGGCCGAACCCTATAAGAACATATATATAGGTTGGCCGAATTTTTCTTCTTTTACCTTTAGGGTTGCCGAATTCTATGTAGTTTCTAATTAGGGTTGGCCGAATTTCATCATGTCACTTATATAGGGTGACTGAAATTCAACCCTAATTCTTTTTAACTTTATAGACTTCAAACCCTAATCCAACTCTTTTATTTTTATTCTTTTATTTGACTAAATAAAAAAAAAGACTCCTTATTTGATTAAATAAATAATACTAATTTATTTATTTACTTATCAAACAAGTCTTTTACTTTTAGGAAAGATTTGTTTCTTTAATTAAACAATTAATCAATAAATCAATTAATTCTTATTTAATTAAAACAAATGAAACAAAATAATATTTTTAGGTCAAAACCTTAACCTAGCCGCCCCACTTATATATAAGATGGGCCTAATATTATTTTCCTATTTCATTCAATCCATTGGACTTTAAATAAAAAAAAAAGCCCACATGTGAACCAGACCCATTCTTACTAAAAGAAACAAGCCCACATGTCTTTCATTAATATATTAATATAATTGAGCAGCCCATTACTTAAATAATGTGCAAATTATATTCTTAATATATTAAATGCAATTCTAGATGGACCCTTAAATTGGTCCGGTAGAATATATCAAGTGATCCATGCAAGTCCGTGTGGATTGGGGATCTTGGCGGGCCATCTAAATTTAAGCTTCAATAGACATAACCTAATCACAATCAATAAATGATTCACTTAGGTCTTATCCATTAATTTTAACTCATTCCACTAAAGAGTTAAAACTGAACTCTTAAATAAAGATAGAAAAAGAAGATGCTCCTCATTCATACCCTAGACAATCATATTGGAGATAGTGTATCCTCGTGATTAATATCAGTAATCGCCAAGAGTTCATAGACCGCCTATAACTCTCCAAGTTACCATATTTACTCATATGACCACGTTTTGAACTTGGATATTTTGACTTGTCCAGAAGCCATGTTTTCAATAGACACTATCGAAAACTCAACGTTGAGATTTAATATCCAATTACCTCAAAACATCCATATGATGATATTATACTCTCATTTAATTAAATGGAGCCACGATGTCCATATCTATAAATGAAGTCCTCTATCGATTAACAAATGAATATCACCAAACTATCGAGGATAGACTATGCGATATAATCGTACTCATTGATAACTCAAATGATATCACTTGCAACCATAAGTCCATCATTTATCTAAGGATTAAGATAGACTCTCCGATTGTCCTGATAATGAAAAGACTATTATCTATTGACGGTTCTAGATAAAGCTTTTCATTGTGATCCAGTTCAATGCACCCAGTGCACTAGATCCTTTTGCTCGAAGACACTCCGATGATTTTAGACTCATCATATCTCATTTGATCCCACTCAAATGCTAGCAAAAGAATTCTACAACTTTAACAAGATAAAAGTACCCAACCTTTAACTTAAGTTGTGAACAATATTCAAGACTAACTAAAGAATTGTGTCTACCACATACATATCCAGATGTACGAACAATTCTTCTTTTCTCATAGTCTTTAGACCTTATGATTATTTACTTTGACAATTATAATACAAACTATAAATGCTATACGATTTGTTAAACCAGAAATCACTTTATTAATATGAAAAAGATTGTTAATTACAACATTACACTCTTGCTATTGAGCATAATCCTAACAATATCGTTGCCAAAAAATACAGTTTTAGGAAAACGTTTGCCCAAAAATTCTCCAATCGCTTCTAACCTTTGACTGAATAATTGATCATAACTTTCAAAATAACACCCAGAATTTTACGTTCTTTATACCGTTGGATTCGTATCAAAAAATCAATGAATCAACATGGACAAAAAAATTTATTTCATTGCCAAAAGATACAATTTTAAGGAAAACGTTTGCACAAAAATATCTCCAATCGCTTCTGGCCTTTGACTGAATAATTGATCATAACTTTCAAAATACCACCTATAATTTTAAGTTATTTATACCGTTGGATTTGTATCAAAAAATCAAAGCATCCAACATGGATAAAAAATTTATTTCATTGCCAAAAGATACAGTTTTAAGGAAAACGTTTGTACAAAATTATCTCCAATCTTTTCTGACCTTTGACTGAATAATTGATCATAACTTTCAAAATATCGTCTGAAATTTTACGTTCTTTATACCGTTGGATTTGTATCGAAAAATCAAAGAATCCAACATGGAAAAAAAAATTATTTCATTTCCAAAAGATGGAGTTTTAAGAAAAACGTTTGCACAAAAATATCTCCAGCAGAACACAAAATCACACAATAAAAATGAAATGAAAAATAAACCCACCAATAAAATTTATTTAATATATATATATATATTTGTAGTAGAAATTAGAATTTTGATTAGTTCAGTAAATTTAAATTTATCAAAATCATTTTTTTTTTAATTTTTAACAACTCATATAGGTTATATATAAATATTGTGCAATTGTTAACACATCCAATATTGTAGTCAGGCGGTAAAGGCTTACCGCTTTGACTTTGAGGTTGCAAGTTCAACTCCTCATAATGACAATTAATCCTCTTTAATATCAGAGGTGGGGTTGATCGGTGGCAGTGGCCGTACGATGGAGCGGACCGGCAACAGTGTGTTAGGATTATGCTCAATAGCAAGAGTGTAATATTGTAATTAACAATCTTTTTCATATTAATAAAGTGATTTCTGGTTTAACAAATCGTATAGCATTTATAGTTTGTATTATAATTGTCAAAGTAAATAATCATAAGGTCTAAAGACTATGGGAAAAGAAGAATTGTTCGTACATCTGGATATGTATGTGGTAGACACAATTCTTTAGTTAGTCTTGAATATTGTTCACAACTTAAGTTAAAGGTTGGGCACCTTTATCTTGTTAAAGTTGTAGAATTCTTTTGCTAGCATTTGAGTGGGATCAAATGAGATATGATGAGTCTAAAATCATCGGAGTGTCTTCGAGCAAAAGGATCTAGTGCACTGGGTGCATTGAACTGGATCACAATGAAAAGCTTTATCTAGAACCGTCAATAGATAATAGTCTTTTCATTATCAGGACAATCGGAGAGTCTATCTTAATCCTGAGATAAATGATGGACTTATGGTTGCAAGTGATATCATTTGTGTTATCAATGAGTACGATTATATCGCATAGTCTATCCTCGATAGTTTGGTGATATTCATTTGTTAATCGATAGAGGACTTCATTTATAGATATGGACATCGTGGCTCCATTTAATTAAATGAGAGTATAATATCATCATATGGATGTTTTGAGGTAATTGGATATTAAATCTCAACGTTGAGTTTTCAATAGTGTCTATTGAAAACATGGCTTCTGGACAAGTCAAAATATCCAAGTTCAAAACGTGGTCATATGAGTAAATATGGTAACTTGGAGAGTTATAGGCGGTCTATGAACTCTTGGCGATTACTGATATTAATCACGAGGATACACTATCTTCAATATGATTGTCTAGGGTATGAATGAGGAGCATCTTCCTTTTCTATCTTTATTTAAGAGTTCAGTTTTAGCTCTTTAGTGGAATGAGTTAAAATTAATGGATCGGACCTAAGTGAATCATTTGTTGATTGTGATTAGGTTATGTCTATTGAAGCTTAAATTTATATGGCCCGCCAAGATCCCCAATCCACACGGACTTGCATGGATCACTTGATATATTCTACCGGACCAATTTAAGGGTCCATCTAGAATTGCATTTAATATATTAAGAATATAATTTGCACATTATTTAAGTAATGGGCTGCTCAATTATATTAATATATTAATGAAAGACATGTGGGCTTGTTTCTTTTAGTAAGAATGGGTCTGGTTCACATGTGGGCTTTTTTATTTAAAGTCCAATGGATTAAATGAAATAGGAAAATAATATTAGGCCCATCTTATATATAAGTGGGGCGGCTAGGTTAAAATTTTGACCTAAAAATATTATTTTGTTTCATTTGTTTTAATTAAATAAGAATTAATTGATTTATTGATTAATTGTTTAATTAAAGAAACAAATCTTTCCTAAAAGTAAAAGACTTGTTTGATAAGTAAATAAATAAATTAGTATTATTTATTTAATCAAATAAGGAGTTTTTTTTTTTTTATTTAGTCAAATAAAAGAATAAAAATAAAAGAGTTGGATTAGGGTTTGAAGTCTATAAAGTTAAAAAGAATTAGGGTTGAATTTCAGTCACCCTATATAAGTGACATGATGAAATTCGGCCAACCCTAATTAGATACTACATAGAATTCGGCAACCCTAAAGGAAAAAGAAGAAAAATTCGGCCAACCTATATATATGTTCTTATAGGGTGCGGCCACATCAATGAATTGGTGCTTGAGTTTTTATTTTCTTTCTTCTTCTTCTTAATTCAAAGAGAGTTTTTATTCTAGAGAGACAAAAAGGAGTGAAAAATTATTCTTTGATAGTATACAATTGCTTAAACATCAATAAGCTTGTGTATACGATATCGATCTAGGTTCACGCGAGTTTCGATCATAAGATTGTGAACTCAAAAGTGACCGGAATAATTTTGACATTCTTTTGATTGTTTTGTGACTAACAAAAAAAAAAAAAAGAAAGTATTTGTTTGGTCCATTCACAGGTTTGCAATTCAAAGGAAAGGGAGACCACGCTCCTAGGTGATCCACGTTCGTGCTCGGATTGAAGGTCTTGCGGATTACCATCGACGTAAGTCAATCGGATCACGCGACAAGAGGTAATTTACTTTTGTTGATATATATGCATGTTTATTGATTAAAAGGGTTTAAGGTTCATAAAGGAAAAATTTTAAAAGTCACTAAATCGTCTTTAGTATCGCTTCCGCTGCGTGTAACACTTTTATTTGTTTATTTTTTCCCTTCACAGTGGGATTAATTTTTGTAATAAATCTATTTTACATTAGGGTTTTTAAATCGGTTTTTACTAAAACTGATGTCTTTTCTCTTGGGTTATTAAATCGGTTTTAACTAAAACCGATTTCTTTTCCTTGTTTTTCCATCGGTTAAAAACCGATGTCTTTTGCATGTATTTTCTAAAACATTCAAAAAGACATTGGTTTTAAAAAATTTAAAAACTGATTTCTTCCTTATAAAAAAAACCCAATTTCTTTTGTGTTTTTTGTAGTAGTGAGATTTTATCCGATTTTACCCTATTTTCGTTATTAGTCAAATTGATGAAAATACCCTAACTAGTCACAATAATATATCAAGTGTATAAAGTGCGGGATCGTAAATGACACAAGATATTTACTTGGAAACCCTCGCGGGAAAAACCATAGGCTGGTAAGTGTGCCACACTTGAACCTCGAATCCACTAATGATAAATGATTACAACCTAATCCCGGTATAAGTGAACCTAGTTTAATTACTTGTGATTTAAGCTACCTAATCCCGGAAGCAACACAAAACTTACTTCTCAATGAAGAGATAATAAAACCTAAGTGGATATGATGATATCCAAAGTGCAAATAAAGCTAGGTAACCCTAGATGCTTATCTAGGATGATGAAATAACAATTAATGCAATTCTAGATATCAATAGCTAAATGACATGACATAAAGCTTAGCTAATCAAGATTAAGCAAACCTAGATAGCTATCACAATACAACACTCAATCATGTCAACACAACAATCTCTATCTTGAATACTAGAATTTAATCTAAGAACATGCAAGTTAATTAAGAGATGTCTTAATATGAAAAACACTAAAATTATATGAAATTAGTGAAGAACATACCAAGAGATGTGTGATGACCAAAACCCATGCAAACAAACATCCTAACTAAGCTAGATAATGCTAGATGATATTTTGATGCATATGACAATGGTTTTGAGTGTATAAAGGTGAGTTCTTGATTTGATTTGCTCTCAAATTCTCTCTTTTATACTCTAGGGTTCTTAATGTGAAAAGAACTAAACTCAGAGAATAAGAAAGTGGTATATTTATAGACATTAAGAACAGGAAATCTGAAAATACAAGTTTGCCCTTGAAATCACCGTTCGACGGTTTTGAAACCACCAAATTGAATCTCGTGAAACAGGGGATCATCGGCGATCGCATTCGACGGTTTCAAAACCGACGATTATGACCGCCGAATTAAAACCGACACAAAAATCAATCAAGTGTAGAACGGCAGTTTTTAAACCGCCAAATTGAGACAGAGATATTTATTTCAATCAAGTCTTAAACAGCGATTTCGAATGGCAGTCAAGCCGCCGTCGTAACCGCAGAACTTTTCTAGAACCTTCTGGAATCAAATGGCGGTTCTTATTTCACGTTATCAAAACTGTCGATTTAACCGCGGTTTCACCACTGATGATGAAACTAGAGGAGAAGCTAAGGGCATTCTCTGAAAGTGATCTTCGCGCTGAACCAACCACACATTCGTGCATGCATGAACGTTTCCGAACAATATCGGGAAACGAATTACAAGACAAATAAACACACATCAAGATATAACAACCATGTGCAACGTGACAATGTGACAATATGACATGTGAAGAGCATGCACACAAATGCAAGAATTCTAAGTGTGTGCGTGCAACTAGATCTCTTCAAAGAAAAATAAGCACTAGAGATATACCTTTGGAGTGCTTGTCACCTTGAGGTCTTGAAACGGGTCTTTGAGCTTGATCCTCAATCACCTAAACTACCCTTAGAATTCAAACCCCAATTGTGGTTTGTCCACGAAATAAGCCAATCAATAAATGGAAACCTTACAAAAGCCCACTGCCCCATGAGGCTCACACATCTCCACGGGAGGCTAACATGGCAGCCCTTGATTAGTGCTCCAAATGCTTCCTTTCCCTTTTCTTTAAATATCTCATTTCCTTCTCATTTCATTCTAAGAAGAGAAATTTTCTCTCCAACTTTCTCATCTGCCGAACACCATAACTTTCTCATTTCTCATCTGATTTGACTGATTTGATCGCGCTCCAAATGTTCACCTTTAGCACTCCCTTTTCCTATCTTTTGGTGCTTGTTTCTTGGGTAAAACCGAGTATTTAATGGTTTAAATAAGTGTTACGGATAAATAGAGGAATTCAGGGGCAGTTTGGTAATTCTGCCAAAATCAGGGGCTTAAGTGTGAATTCGGGACATATATTGAAGATTATGTTATTAGTGGAGAAGTCAGGGTTACAAATTGTATTGACGATGTTGTTTTCGATGTCTGTTTTCACACTTTTTCGATTTGAATTTTGAAATGTTTTTACATAAAAAGTGTTCAATTGCATGTCTATATTCTTGTGTCAAATTTGAGCAAGTTTTATGGAGTATCTTTGAAAATATGCTTTGAAGAGGAGACGTTCGAATTCGAAAGTTGACAGTTTTTGTTGGAATGTTGTCCACCATATTTAGATGCTTCTTTCACATGGAGTTTTTGTTTGTTGTTAATTTATGTTTTGTTATATATATATATTATATGTGTGTCGTTGTAGTATAATGGTAATTATTGTATATAACTGTTATTTTGTTTGAGTCCGGATTTCCAAATCATGAACTCTTTGTCTATGTGCTTCAATTTTTCAACATTGAGGACAATATCGAGTTTAGGTTTGGGGGTGTGGACACATATGTGTCGTTTTGTGATATATGTGTTGTGAATATTGTGTTTTTGTGTTTTCATCAAAAAATTTGAAATTTTTGTGAATGAGCCATCTTTGAACAAATTGTTTGAATGAGATGTTTTGAATTGTACCGTTGAGGAGTTTTTCGCATGTGTTAGTTGTTGAGTCTTGGCTAACTCTTGTTAGTCTAGGATTGCTTCGTATGATGTGAATTTAGACCCTTTCTTTAAATGTCTAAGTGGACGAGACTCCGTACTCGATTGTTAGGATTAATAGTGGAGACTACCCGTGAATTTTGTGCCTTAACGTTCATTTTGAGGGTAAATTCTGTCTCCACTCTTAAACACTCTTCGAATATGTTTTTCATTGTGTTCTCATCGTATCATTTCACTACTAGAAAAAAGATATTTTATGATGGCTAAAAACCATCATAAAAGTTAATTTAT
The DNA here is from genome assembly GCA_035582765.1 of Acer negundo. NCBI lineage: Eukaryota > Viridiplantae > Streptophyta > Magnoliopsida > Sapindales > Sapindaceae > Acer > Acer negundo. Next base: position 1,787,080 of record CM069242.1, read on the forward strand.
GACAATTTAAAACCGTCATTGAATCTAAGGTCAAGAGCAATTTTATGAGGGTTTTATTTATTACGGTTTTTAGTGTCATAATATCTTGACGCTTTTCGACCGTCATAATTATGTACGGTGCATACCCGTCATATTAAAACCGTCATTACATGTTGACAGTTTTTGAACTATCAAGTCCTATTGATGGTAATTTAAAAATCAACATATTATGATGGTGTTAAACCGTCAAGAAAATATGGAAAATATTTTTTTTTTAAATGCAATAAATTTTATTTAAGTATAAATAAATCTTGTACCAAATATATCCTTTAAAATCTTAGTGTTCTCGTCCAAACAAATAAAAATTACACATTATAATGATTAGGGAGTTTAAAAAAAATGTATTCCCATTAAAAATTAACTAAAATATCATAATTTGTGATCATACAATCAATTGTTCTTAAACAATCTTAAACAAAAGTATCATAATAGTACAATTGTTCCTTGAACTATCTAAAACAAAAATTGCAAAATGTAAGAGTACATATGATCTTGAACAATTTCAACTTCAACCAAAATCTACGAGATAGATAACTTGACATGCTCAAACCACTCCAAGCGTACCTCATCAACTTCATCTTGAGTATAAATTGTGTTTCCATTGAACTGTTAACATTTATTAAAGAAAAAAAAATGGTCAAGGAACTTCATTTTATAAAATAATGTACTTCAAACAAAAAACAAATTACAAAATTATCTCACCTTTTCGGTAAGAATTGCCGGATTTTCAATAATTTCTTTCATGAATCCAAGCACATAATATCCACACTCAACACTACTAGGTTGCTTAGGTACCTATATCAATAAAAAATTTACAATTATTTATGAAACACAATTAACTTTAAAAAAATTTATTATAAGCAATATTCTTACTTTGACAACTTTCTATTCAACCACTTTACTTCCACTAGTTGTTCGCTTTCTCTTTACTCCATCTATGTACTTTTCAACCACATTGCATGCAATTTAGTTTAGTTAATACATTTATATAAATAGAAAACCAAAATAATATCAATATAAAGAAACAAAAAAAAAAAAAAAAAGACTTACATGGATATGGAATTATATAAATTTTCCTCCACAACATCATCAATTGAATTTAAATAATAAAATGTCAATGTTGACATATCTATGACAACCAAGATCTAATGATAGCTGTTTATATATTAACACATAACATGTTGTGTTAGTATTACTAAGTGTCATAAATTTCATAATAACCGCAATATAAATAACATTCTTACCTAGGATTATATGGCATGAAAAAAATATCGTTATGACCAGCAATTTTTAAGCAATCAATCAAGTAACGTACTCTTTGAGCTCGTTTTTTAGCATTGCTTACAAATCCAGAGAGGAAGACATGAATAGGGTTTATGAACCCATATACAGTCAGCGCATTTGAATCCTTCAATTTATTATATAAATGTCTACATATGAAGAACAAACAAGTGTATATGAAAAAAGAAAAACAAAAGTAAAATTTATATTATATATTAGTAAAAATTTAAAGTTAATTTACCTTATATATAAGCAAATATGAGTTCCTCCCAATTCTTTTAGGTTAATCATGGCCTTTAGATCCTCTACACCAATGAAGCTATAAAATGTACCACAAAATATATCATTTGCAAAGGAAACAAAAACATTGCTACGTCCAGATGCTACATATCCGTCTACCACTTTTGCAAAAGTTTTCAAACCCTCATAATATTTTGAAGGCCCGGTGAATTTTTTAGTGTCATGATTTTTAGGCACCTAGCAAAAAATAAAAAATAAAAAATTATCTCAAAATGGAACTAAAAAAATCATGTTATTTTAGATTCCAAAAAAAAAAAAATAAATAAATAAATAAAACATGTACCATGGACTCATCCAAAATGAGCTCTTTAGGCCATAATGTTTGATGACCTAATGCATCCCTCAAAATAATAAGGCCTTCAACTTCATTCGGGATAGGCAATGATTCATCTTCATCAACTACTACATCGATGGAGACAGTGTTATATGCACTTTGATTCTCTACAATTGTTCCCATAGCAACTACGTCCCCCCAATGGTAGAATAATCAATTTACACAAATCTCCCTAATAAGTAAAAAAAAAATCGAATCATAAATTATCAATTCAATTATACATGATTATAAATAATGTTGTTTAGAATACGTATCAATGATAATGCACGCTTATCACCAACTGTATGATTAATGTCCTGAGCCATCATTTTAGTAGTCTCGACATGTTGTATCTTATTGGAACTATGACCCTCAAGATTTGCATCAGCTGTTGGTGTACTCATATTTTGAGATTGAGATGGTGATTGTGTAAATACAACCCAAGTTTCCTCTAAATATGATATACGAGATACGTAGGCTTTCCTATCTTCAATCCATTTTTCTTGATGGTTTATGGCGTTAAAAAAAGCTGATGGAGTGATAAATTTCCCCATTCCCCTAACATGACCACTATATTCTTTAGTACCCAATGCAACAATGAGAATGTCATTATCACCATCAAGCGATAAAGAGCTTTCATTTTATTTTTTCTTCAACTCTTCCTAAAATCATTTTGTTATTAGAAATGAAAATAAATCATAGACCATTTCAAAAAAAAAAATAAAAAATAAATAAATAAATCATAGAAAATTAATTGACGAAAAAGAATGAAAGCTTACAATCTTCTTCATAATAGGTACTACATCTGAATGATATTCTTTATTTTTTCCTAATTGAGCCAAACACCAAAGTTCACTCCTATCGAATCTTACATGAGGACCATGTTGCTTTTTCTATATATAAAGAACAAACAAATTATATTACATGCATATTTTATTATTAAGCAAAATAAATTTTCATTGAAAACTTAAAAGTATATACACTTACTAATTTTTCTTTCATGCTAACATATCCACCTCAACTTAATCGATGATTGTATGTATAAGACTTTCTCCTTTCATATTGTTGTTTTCTTGTTTCTTCAAAACGTAGATATAAATATTGACTATTACCGTGACCTTATAAGCACATTCCACATACACAAATATAATAAAGACACAAATATTAAAAACGTAGAAAGAATATACCTAAAATGTTTTAGAGGTACGTTTATCAACAAATATGTTCCAATCACTTTTCGGAATATGCCGTAACTCTAAAGGTGGGTTTTCTAAAGCTACAAGATCATTTAAGTGATGCATAATATATTTGGTTGTTATAGTATTTCTCCAATTTCTTAAAATAACTCCAATTGTTTACAGCATCCTATTTTTAATTCGATGATCAACCCAATAAAATTTCTGTAAAAAAGAAAAAAAAAATTGAATACATTAGATGCAAATATTAATTGTATCATTTAGTAGAAGGGTTAGTAAATCACTTGAAAATTAAATTTTATGTTAATTGAAGGTTTTACCTCAACATACTCCCATATAGCATCAATGTGTCGTGTCGGTACCTTTCTCCGATCATTATAAGTAATTGGTATCATTGTATGTACAAGCTTGCCAATATTTTTTAAAAGAGAATTATACCCTAATCCATAAGGTATTCCATATTTAATAATTTCTACAACAGTTTTACCTTCTCTCAAAGTTAAGCCTTTTTTCTCATTCTCAATTGATGGTGAAAATTCATCGTCTATTAGTAAAACTTGCATAAATACATTAAATACAAGATTTTAAAAGCATGTAAAATTCATGTATTACTACTATTTATCTGTGAACCTATTAGTTAAAAAAAAAACTCAAAAATAAACATGCATAAAAACTATTACATATATAAGATTAATATACCTGAGAGTTTAACTTATAGCAGTATAGTATCATCAATCCAAGTACCCTTACAATCATTTCTAACATAATTAATAGAATCATCACAATTAGGATCAAATATTTCAACATTAGACAAAACTTTCACAATGTGTTCATGTTCCATTATATTGTCTTGTTGATTGTTAACTTCCATGTGCTTATAATCTTTTAAAGGTATGAAACATACGACCGACCATCTTGGATTCATTTGGTCGGGGACATAAAAAACTTGTCTAGCTTGAGAAGCTAAAATGAAGCAATCTAATTTATGTCTTATTCGATTAAGATCAACTAAGGTGTGCCCAATCTCATCAATTTAAGGCCACTTCTATTTTCTACCCAATCACATTTAAACAGCATAGTACTAAACATGTTATAATTCAACTCCCATATCTCTTTGATAACCCCATAAAATGATAATTCTCCAAAAGTGGGGTTATTATCTTTTGCACTTGCGATTTGCATTGTGTTTGCAGTAACTACTACTCCTCTATTCTGAGCAACTCGGTCACAATCATGATCATATGTGTGGAAATAACAACTGTTAACTTCATAACCATGATATTTTACAATGTGGTTACGAGGTCCTTGTGCTATCCACTTCAAAGAAAAAGATACATTTCCTTGATTATCAACTTCACTTGTAACCCGCATAATTAAATATGTTTAATTATTAGTTTTGAGTCATAATTTAACACTTTAAAAACATTCTGTTTCAACAAGTGCATAAAAGTTCGATTGTGTTCATCTTGCAACCACTTTGCACGTTTCGATTGACAAGGATATTGTATTTTCAACCAAATCATATGTTCACTGTTTAATGATGAACCCACTTTATATGAGTTTACGAAAACATAAATTTAAGATGTATGACATTAAATATAATATAAAGAAATTGCAATAGAGAAGAACATACTCAATATATGGTTGAACTTCAGCTGCATTATACAAGACATAAAGATGTGCTTGCACCAAATCTTTATGATCAACTAGAATATGTTAAGCAACCGATAACGGTTTGCCAACTAGAATGTTGTCACTCTTTTGACATGGATTATCAATTTCAGAATTATTAGAGTAATATTCTTTGCAATATTCAATTGCTTCTTCTGCAATATAACATTTAGCAATGCAACTTTCTGGTCGATAACGATTCCGCACATACCTCTTTATAACTTTCATGAATCTTTCAAATGGGTACATCCACCTAAGATATACTGGTCCACATATTATCACCTCTCTAACAAGATGCACTGTTAGATGCACCATTATATCAAAGAATGAAGGCGGAAAATATTTTTTCAACAAGCATAAAGTTACCACAAGATCACTTTGGATTTGGTTCAATTTCGAAACATCCACAACTTTACTACACAAGCAATTGAAGAAGATGCAAAATCTAGTGATTGCATACCTTACATGTTTAGGCAAAACCGATCGTATTGCCAATGGCAATAGTTGTTGCATGAGAGCATGGCAATCAAGAGATTTAAGACCTTGGAGCTTCAATTCATTCATTTTGACAAGATTTCTAAAGTTTGAACAATATCCATCAAGCACCTTTAGATTTGTCAATGTTTCACAAAACATTTTTTTTTTCTGTTCTACTTAAAGTGTAGCAAGCAGGCGGTAAATACAATCGAGGTTTGCTTCTATCAGGTGCTAGTTCTTTCCTCAATCCCAAGTGAACAAGATGCAACCTAGAGTTGATTCCATCTTTGTTCTTTCCTGGGATGTTTAGCAAAGTCCCATAGATACTCTCACATACATTTTTTTCAATATGCATAACATTTAATATGTGACGGATATGCAAATCTTTCCAATATTCAAGATCAAAAAATATTGATATTTTTTTTTCAATATTTATGAGAAGGTACAACAGATTTGTTGTGTTTCCCACCTTTTCTCTTTCCCCATGAGTTGCAAATCATATCAACTTGCTCTAGGATTTCTTTTCCTTTCAACGGAATTGGAAAATCATCAATCACTTACTCTCATTAAATGTATTTTTTTTTTTGTTTTCTATATGGGTGATTTTTTGGAAGATAACGTCTATGACCCATATATACGTTTTTCTTACCATGGTGTAGTCTACAAGAATCAGTTTTTTCCCCACAAATAGGAAAAGCTAAATAACCCTTAATTGGACAACAAGACAAATTCCCATAAGTAGGAAAATCATTAATTGTCCATAATAAAATAGCCTGCAAGTTGAACCTCTCTTGTTTGTGATCATCATATACTTCAACACCAACTTCCCATAAAGTTTTAAAGTCATCAATTAATGGAGCTAGACAGACATTAATGTCATTACCAGGTTGATGTGCACCAGATATTAGTAACAAAAGCATCATGAATTTTCTTTTCATACACAACCACAGCGGTAGATTGTATGTTATCATTAGCATTGGCCAACAACAATATGAGCTACTGATAGAATTATGTGGGTTTATACAATCAGCTGAAATTGCCAACCGAAGGTTTCTAGTTTCTGTTGAAAAATAAGGCCATGTCTGGTCAACTAGTTTCCGCGATGGGGAATCAGCTGGATGGCGAAGTTTTCCATCCTTTTCTCTACCAGTAGCATGCCAAGTCAAATCCCTAGCTATCTTTAAGGATTGAAACATTTTCTTAAATCTAGGGATAGGAGGAAAATACCATAACACCTTGGTAGGAACTCGTTGACACTTTCTAAACTTTTTATTATTTTCTTTCCACCATGATGTTTTACAAATAGGACAACTAGATAAATCCGCATACTTCTTTCGATAAAGTATGCAATCTTAGGGATATGCATGTATTTTTTCATACTTTAAACCTAATGTAGTCATTGTCTTCTGTTAACCAAAAATACGCTCTGGGTGAGGAATTTCAATTAACACCCTTAAACCGCTACCCGTTAGGCTACAATAGGGTAGGTACCTCTAGGTACCATGGCTTTTTATGAGTAAAAAGTCTAGAGTAATATGCAGTAGGTAGGAGAAAAAATCACCTAGCCCGTCGGCGTGATTTAAGCATGTGGTATGATGCTTAAGGTTCCTTTGCCGGTGTGAGGGGCTTTGACCCTAGTACCTCGTACCTAGTACCCCATACCCCATACTCGGTGCCCCGTATCACGTATCTGGTATTTTTTTTCTAGATCTCCTATGTAGTTTCCCAACCAGATAGTAAGCAAGTAGGAGGAGGGATATGGGTTCTTCAATGATGTAGATGTGGTCCTGAAGGCCGAGACCACCTCGGTTATTCTAGCTAGTCTGAAGGTTTTTCCCCTTCTTTATTTGTGGCATATCATGCAAATAGGTTGCTATGAGAGCTAGGACCAGTGGGGTCAGAATCTAACTCACATACATACATATATGCATAATAAAATAAATAGACAGGAAGAGAATGACAAGTCTTTTGATAAAAGGTGGACTAGCCTAGGGGGGAAAAGCATCACGTATGATCACATACTGAAAAACCCCTAGGTAGTATCCAGTGGAGGGAATGACCATCCTTATTTTATTTATGAATAAGGCGTTTTTCAAGGAGCTTACAAAGTAGTAAAGTGATACAACATAAATACTCCGGAGAGTTTACAATAATAGGCGGGGTATAGCCTTTTAGTGGAAAACCAGTCGAAAGATCATGTCTTATTGGAGAAGAAGAAAAAGATGAAGCCTCTCTTTAAGAGAGAGCTTTGTTAAATTTATAGGCTTTGAGCCTTGCCCACTCCTTGAATTAAGTCAATCAATCCAGAATTATTGGAACACTGATTTGGCATTGATTGAGTTGAAAATTTCCTCATTAATTGTGTTGTGAATGGCCATTAAAGAGTTGACTAATCTCTCTTTAATGGCGTTGTGAAGGCCATTTAAATAGTTGATTATCTTCATTAATACGACGGAGATGTCAACTTTCACTGTATTCAAACATTACTGCATATTGTACTTCTTGTAGCATAGTTCTTTTCTTCCTTGGCAATCTGACAAATGGTGTGTTGAGACCTCCCTTGTTGCCGTCTTCTATGCTAGGTGGTCGGGAGGTGCTTGGAAGACCGGTACGGGGTACAGAGTAGCTGGGTACCAGGATCATGAAGTAGTGGGGTACCAAGACTATGAAATAGCGGGGTACCGAGACTATGCAGTAGCAGGGCACTTAGAACCTTGGCTTTTGTGTCTCCTAGTACTGTGGTATCCATGTGTTCGTAATCTTGACTTGTATTGGTAGATGGCATATCTTAACATACAATAGCGGGGTACCATGATGCTTTTCTGTGATGTCTTCCTACTTCAAATATGGATGGAAAATTCTTCTTCGAACCCCTACCATTTTTGGCGGTTAACATAATTCCCCCTTAACTTGAACACCGGTACCTAGTTAGGGTTGGAGTTAGGATATGTAATGCTTGAAGAATTTTGCTAATCCTTCTTTGTTGGCAGCCATGACTTGAAATATAAAACCATTCCCTACACATTTGGTTTAGGCGAACTAGGGTACTAGTCATTCTTGACATTTCTGTTCTAGGAATCCTGGCACTTTTACGAAAACATTGGTGAATCTAAGTACCTGGCATTCTTGTTCTAGGAATCCTGGTACTTTGTCAAAAAAGATCCTGGTAGGCAACTAAGGCCACTTAAACACCATATTACTTCTTAGAGGAAATCCAGTCCTAGTCCAAGGCATCGAGCATTCTTGTATGAGGAATCCCGGTAAGTTGATGATCATGGTAGGCAACTAGAGATCACTTCTTGGAGGGGATCTAGTCCGAGTCAGGCATCGGGTATTCTTATACAAGGGATCTCGGTAAAATGATGATCGTGGTAGGTAACTAGACCACTTAAGCACCAAATCACTTCTTGAAGGGGATATAGTCCCAATCCAAAGCCTTGGGCATTCTTGCACGAGGAATCCCGGTAAGATGATGATTGTGGTAGACAACTAGGCCACTTTAGCACCATATCACTTCTTGGAGGGGATCTAGTCCTAGTCCAAGGCATCGGGCATTCTTGTACAAGGAATCTCAGTTTCCATATAGAAAATCAAGGTACTAGGCATCCTGATAAAGGATCCTTATCCTTAGGCTATCTATCTCGAAGGAGGAATTCCCCATCCAAGGCTTCCAAAGTGTAGTATAGACTCCCATGGTCTTCCGTTTGGCAAATATTCGACACTAGGCATCCCGCTAAAGGATCCTGATCCTTATGCGATATGTGTCTAGCAGGCAACTAAGGCCACTTGTATACTAGGTTTTCTTGTATGGCGAACCTAGGAATCAAGTATCCTGGTAAGGTATCATGATCCTTAGGCGACTTGTACCTTGGAGGTGTAGGGAAAAATAAACAAATAAAAGTGTTACACGCAGCGGAAGCGATACTAAAGACGATTTAGTGACTTTTAAAATTTTTCCTTTATGAACTTTAAACCCTTTTAATCAATAAACATGCATATATATCAACAAAAGTAAATTACCTCTTGTCGCGTGATCCGATTGACTTACGTCGATGGTAATCCGCAAGACCTTCAATCCGAGCACGAACGTGGATCAGGAATACAAGATCTTCAGGTGGCCCATCAACCATACGCTCATCCTTCGGCCTTCTCCCATGGGCGTGCGCAGCCCACAACCCCACAAAGGGGCTGCCTTGCACAGCCCATAAGGCCACACAAGGCTGCCATGCGCAGCCCACCAAAGTTTGGGCTTGTCATGCGCAGCCCAATCCACTCCTAGGGTGCGCACGGTGCTCGTACTTGGTTCCGGTTGCTTCGTTTTGCTTCGTGTCTTCGAATCTCCAAGACCTAAATATATTACGGCAGTATATATATAACAAATACTGCAGTATTAATTATTATTTTTTTTTTTTTATTCACTGCAGTATTTTTACAAACCAAAAACTGCACATACTAAAAATAAATAAAAAAAAACTGCAGTAACCCTAAAAAAATACTGCACATATATATAAAAAAAATAAAACCTAGCAATCTACCAAGAAGGAATTATGGTGATAATAGACCACCCTTCTTGTTACAACTCCGAAACAAAAATTACATTGAAAATCTAGGGCCAAAATCGAGCAATAACAAACCACATAAAACATATATAAATCCATACATCACATGTAATTATATATTTGAATACCTAGAGTGCCATCTCTTTCTAAACATGCATAATCACAATAAAAAGAAATAGATCCACGTATATATACGTTAATTAATTAAAAGGGTTCAACCTAGGCTCTGATACCAATTGTAGGGAAAAAAATAAACAAATAAAAGTGTTACACGCAGCGGAAGCGATACTAAAGACGATTTAGTGACTTTTAAAATTTTTCCTTTATGAACCTTAAACCCTTTTAATCAATAAACATGCATATATATCAACAAAAGTAAATTACCTCTTGTCGCGTGATCCGATTGACATACGTCGATGGTAATCCGCAAGACCTTCAATCCGAGCACGAACGTGGATCACCTAGGAGCGTGGTCTCCCTTTCCTTTGAATTGCAAACCTGTGAATGGACCAAACAAATACTTTCTTTTCTTTGTTAGTCACAAAACAATCAAAAGAATGTCAAAATTATTCCGGTCACTTTTGAGTTCACAATCTTATGATCGAAACTCGCGTGAACCTAGATCGATATCGTATACACAAGCTTATTGATGTTTAAGCAATTGTATACTATCAAAGAATAATTTTTCACTCCTTTTTGTCTCTCTAGAATAAAAACTCTCTTAGAATTAAGAAGAAGAAGAAAGAAAATAAAAACTCAAGCACCAATTAATTGATGTGGCCGAACCCTATAAGAACATATATATAGGTTGGCCGAATTTTTCTTCTTTTTCCTTTAGGGTTGCCGAATTCTATGTAGTATCTAATTAGGGTTGGCCGAATTTCATCATGTCACTTATATAGGGTGACTGAAATTCAACCCTAATTCTTTTTAACTTTATAGACTTCAAACCCTAATCCAACTCTTTTATTTTTATTCTTTTATTTGACTAAATAAAAAAAAAAGACTCCTTATTTGATTAAATAAATAATACTAATTTATTTATTTACTTATCAAACAAGTCTTTTACTTTTAGGAAAGATTTGTTTCTTTAATTAAACAATTAATCAATAAATCAATTAATTCTTATTTAATTAAAACAAATGAAACAAAATAATATTTTTAGGTCAAAACTTTAACCTAGCCGCCCCACTTATATAAGATGGGCCTAATATTATTTTCCTATTTCATTTAATCCATTGGACTTTAAATAAAAAAGCCCACATGTGAACCAGACTCATTCTTACTAAAAGAAACAAGCCCACATGTCTTTCATTAATATATTAATATAATTGAGCAGCCCATTACTTAAATAATGTGCAAATTATATTCTTAATATATTAAATGCAATTCTAGATGGACCCTTAAATTGGTCCGGTAGAATATATCAAGTGATCCATGCAAGTCCGTGTGGATTGGGGATCTTGGCGGGCCATCTAAATTTAAGCTTCAATAGACATAACCTAATCACAATCAACAAATGATTCACTTAGGTCCGATCCATTAATTTTAACTCATTCCACTAAAGAGCTAAAACTGAACTCTTAAATAAAGATAGAAAAGGAAGATGCTCCTCATTCATACCCTAGACAATCATATTGGAGATAGTGTATCCTCGTGATTAATATCGGTAATCGCCAAGAGTTCATAGACCGCCTATAACTCTCCAAGTTACCATATTTACTCATATGACCACGTTTTGAACTTGGATATTTTGACTTGTCCAGAAGCCATGTTTTCAATAGACACTATTGAAAACTCAACGTTGAGATTTAATATCCAATTACCTCAAAACATCCATATGATGATATTATACTCTCATTTAATTAAATGGAGCCACGATGTCCATATCTATAAATGAAGTCCTCTATCGATTAACAAATGAATATCACCAAACTATCGAGGATAGACTATGCGATATAATCGTACTCATTGATAACTCAAATGATATCACTTGCAACCATAAGTCCATCATTTATCTCAGGATTAAGATAGACTCTCCGATTGTCCTGATAATGAAAAGACTATTATCTATTGACGGTTCTAGATAAAGCTTTTCATTGTGATCCAGTTCAATGCACCCAGTGCACTAGATCCTTTTGCTCGAAGACACTCCGATGATTTTAGACTCATCATATCTCATTTGATCCCACTCAAATGCTAGCAAAAGAATTCTACAACTTTAACAAGATAAAGGTGCCCAACCTTTAACTTAAGTTGTGAACAATATTCAAGACTAACTAAAGAATTGTGTCTACCACATACATATCCAGATGTACGAACAATTCTTCTTTTCCCATAGTCTTTAGACCTTATGATTATTTACTTTGACAATTATAATACAAACTATAAATGCTATACGATTTGTTAAACCAGAAATCACTTTATTAATATGAAAAAGATTGTTAATTACAACATTACACTCTTGCTATTGAGCATAATCCTAACAGGAGGCAACTAAGGCCACTTTATCACCAAGTTTTCTTGTATGGCAAACCCAGGAATTATGTATACTGGTAAGGTATCCTGATCCTTAGGCGACCTGTACCTGGTAGGCAATTAAGGCCACTTTAACACCAGGTTTTCTCGGAGGAGGGTATTCCCCATCCAAGGCTTTAGGAGTGTTGTATAAGTCCCCTAGTCTGGAGGATGCGGCGGACAAGATAGGCCACGAGTCTGGTGTAGGGAAAAATAAACAAATAAAAGTGTTACACGCAGCGGAAGCGATACTAAAGACGATTTAGTGACTTTTAAAATTTTTCCTTTATGAACCTTAAACCCTTTTAATCAATAAACATGCATATATATCAACAAAAGTAAATTACCTCTTGTCGCGTGATCCGATTGACTTACGTCGATGGTAATCCGCAAGACCTTCAATCCGAGCACGAACGTGGATCACCTAGGAGCGTGGTCTCCCTTTCCTTTGAATTGCAAACCTGTGAATGGACCAAACAAATACTTTCTTTTCTTTGTTAGTCACAAAACAATCAAAAGAATGTCAAAATTATTCCGGTCACTTTTGAGTTCACAATCTTATGATCGAAACTCGCGTGAACCTAGATCGATATCGTATACACAAGCTTATTGATGTTTTAAGCAATTGTATACTATCAAAGAATAATTTTTCACTCCTTTTTGTCTCTCTAGAATAAAAACTCTCTTAGAATTAAGAAGAAGAAGAAAGAAAATAAAAACTCAAGCACCAATTAATTGATGTGGCCGAACCCTATAAGAACATATATATAGGTTGGCCGAATTTTTCTTCTTTTTCCTTTAGGGTTGCCGAATTCTATGTAGTATCTAATTAGGGTTGGCCGAATTTCATCATGTCACTTATATAGGGTGACTAAAATTCAACCCTAATTCTTTTTAACTTTATAGACTTCAAACCCTAATCCAACTCTTTTATTTTTTATTCTTTTATTTGACTAAATAAAAAAGACTCCTTATTTGATTAAATAAATAATACTAATTTATTTATTTACTTATCAAACAAGTCTTTTACTTTTAGGAAAGATTTGTTTCTTTAATTAAACAATTAATCAATAAATCAATTAATTCTTATTTAATTAAAACAAATGAAACAAAATAATATTTTTAGGTCAAAACCTTAACCTAGCCGCCCCACTTATATATAAGATGGGCCTAATATTATTTTCCTATTTCATTTAATCCATTGGACTTTAAATAAAAAAGCCCACATGTGAACCAGACCCATTCTTACTAAAAGAAACAAGCCCACATGTCTTTCATTAATATATTAATATAATTGAGCAGTCCATTACTTAAATAATGTGCAAATTATATTCTTAATATATTAAATGCAATTCTAGATGGACCCTTAAATTGGTCCGGTTGAATATATTAAGTGATCCATGCAAGTCCGTGTGGATTGGGGATCTTTGCGGGCCATCTAAATTTAAGCTTCAATAGACATAACCTAATCACAATCAACAAATGATTCACTTAGGTCCGATCCATTAATTTTAACTCATTCCACTAAAGAGCTAAAACTGAACTCTTAAATAAAGATAGAAAAGGAAGATGCTCCTCATTCATACCCTAGACAATCATATTGGAGATAGTGTATCCTCGTGATTAATATCAGTAATCGCCAAGAGTTCATAGACCGCCTATAACTCTCCAAGTTACCATATTTACTCATATGACCACGTTTTGAACTTGGATATTTTGACTTGTCCAGAAGCCATGTTTTCAATAGACACTATTGAAAACTCAACGTTGAGATTTAATATCCAATTACCTCAAAACATCCATATGATGATATTATACTCTCATTGAATTAAATGAAGCCACGATGTCCATATCTATAAATGAAGTCCTCTATCGATTAACAAATGAATATCACCAAACTATCGAGGATAGACTATGCGATATAATCGTACTCATTGATAACTCAAATGATATCACTTGCAACCATAAGTCCATCATTTATCTCAGGATTAAGATAGACTCTCCGATTGTCCTGATAATGAAAAGACTATTATCTATTGACGGTTCTAGATAAAGCTTTTTCATTGTGATCCAGTTCAATGCACCCAGTGCACTAGATCCTTTTGCTCGAAGACACTCCGATGATTTTAGACTCATCATATCTCATTTGATCCCACTCAAATGCTAGCAAAAGAATTCTACAACTTTAACAAGATAAAGGTGCCCAACCTTTAACTTAAGTTGTGAACAATATTCAAGACTAACTAAAGAATTGTGTCTACCACATACATATCCAGATGTACGAACAATTCTTCTTTTCCCATAGTCTTTAGACCTTATGATTATTTACTTTGACAATTATAATACAAACTATAAATGCTATACGATTTGTTAAACCAGAAATCACTTTATTAATATGAAAAAGATTGTTAATTACAACATTACACTCTTGCTATTGAGCATAATCCTAACATCTGGATCTTTAGTCTGGCTGGCAACTATACCACTTAAACACTTGTGCACCAGATTCTTCCTGAATGAGGGTATTCCTCGACTAAGGCAGCAGGAATGCCATGTGGCTTTTCCTGGTCTTAAGGCGATCAGTTTTGGAGATCCTCCTAGAAGGTTGACCTAGTCCAGGGCATCAGGAGTGCATTGTAACCTTCCTGGTATGTTATCGTAATCCTCCTAGAGGGGTTAACCCGATCTAGGGCATCAGGAGTGCTATGTAGCCTTCTTAGTTTGATTCAGTAATGGATATCCTCTTGGAGGGATTAATCTTGTCTAGGGCAATGGCTATTTCTATACAAGAAATCCCAGTCTTCAGGCGCTTTAATCATAGATTGGTAACTTGTTCAGATCTTTGAATTTAGGGATCATCGTTCCTTCTTTAGGGATTGCGAGAGAGAATGGTGAGCTTTCAACCCTCAAGTACTACAGCCGACCTAAGGGCCTGTTCGGGGTAGATAAAAGTCTTCAACAATAATAATAGGGCACGAGATTCCTCTAGAACGAACTAGGATCGTAGGTGGCTCACTTGGGCGTTGAAGGGCCCTGTACAAAATTAAGGAGCCTCCTACATGATACTGGTCTAGAGGCTTACTAGGGCATCAAGAAGTACCGAACAACTGAAACGAGGCTCTAGGCTCCACTCGGACGAACCGGAACCTATGAGGCTCACTTGGGCATTGAGATGTCCGGTACAAAAAGTGAGGATCCTCCAATATGATGCTGGCCCGGAGACTTGCTAGGGCATCAAGAAGTACCCAGCAGCTTAAACAAGGCTCTCGACTTCACTCGGACGAATCGAAACCTATGAGGCTCACTTGGGCGTTGAGGAGCCCAATATAAAAAGTGAGGAGCCTCCTACATGATACTAGTCCAGAGGCTTGCTAGGGCATCAAGAAGTACCCATCAACAGAAACGAGGCTCTAGACTCCACTTGGAAGAACCGGAACCTAGGAGGCTCACTTGGGCGTTGAGGAGCCTGGTACAAAAAGTGAGGAGCCTCATATATGATGCTTGTACAGAGGCTTGCTAGAGAATCAAGAAGTACCCAGTAGCTGAAATGAGGCTCTGGACTCTATTAAGACGAATCAGAACCTAGAAGACTCACTTGGAGTTGAGAAACCCGATACAAAAATGAGGAGCCTGCTACAAGATGTTGGTCCAGAGGCTTGCTAGTGCATTAAGAAGTACTCATCAACTGAAATAAGGCTCTAAACCCTCCTTGAACGAATCGAGATCGTAGGTGGCTAACTTGGGCGTTAAGGGACCCGGTACAAAAGTGAGGAGCCTTTTACATGATGTTGGTCCAGAGGCTTGCTTGGGATTGTAGAAGTCCCATGCAACTGTAATGTGGCTCTGGACCTTTTTTGAAGGAATCGAAATCGGAATAGGAATCGTAGGTGGCTAGCATGGGCATTGAAGGGTTCGATACAAAAGTGATAAGCCTTCTACATGATACTAGTCCTAAGGCTTGCTAAGGCATCAAGAATTACTCAACATCTGAAACGAGGCTCTGGACTCCACTCGAATTAACAGGAACTTAGGAGGCTCACTTGGGCATTGAGGAGCCCAGTATAAAAAGTGAGGATTCTCTTACTTGATATTGGTCCAGAGGCTTGCTAGGGCATCAAGAAGTACCCAGTAGCTAAAATAAGGATCTTGACTCCACTCGGACGAACTGGAACCTATGAGGCTCACTTGGACGTTGAGGAGCCAGGTACAAAAAGTTAGGAGCCTCCTGCATGATATTGGTCCAGAGGCTTGCTAGGGCATCAAGAAGTACCCAACAATAGAAATGAGGCTCTAGACCCTCCTTGAAAAAATCGAGATCGTAGGTGGCTCACTTGGGCATTGAGAAGCCCGATACAAAAGTGAGAAGCCTCATACATGATAATGATCCAGAGGCTTGCTTAGGATCGCAGAAGTCCCCTACAACTCTAATGTGGCTCTAGACCCTGCTGAAAAGAATCGGAATCGTAGTGGCTCACTTGGGCGATGTCTGGCCCGGTATAAGAAGTTTGAAACCACTAGCCTTCTACCGGTCGTGTTGTCACTACAATCACACAGTTGAGTTGGCTTTCCGAGTGCATGTACTAACCTGCTACCTAGGAGCTTCTGAAGAGTGGATCCGGCGACATAAGGGAATCTGTATGTATAAGTGTAAATCTGGTTAATCTACTCGGTAGGAGCACTACTGGTACCAAAGTAAATCCATTGCAAGGAAGCACGATGTGTGCAGCTCTACTGCGTAGGAGCTCTAAGAGTACCTGATAGGAAAGATTTTCACCGTCAAAACAATTTATAAAACCTATGTGATGTGTTCATAAGTATAAATACAAGTAAAGCAGTAAGCACTGGTGTCGTCCACTGAGATCAGGGTAGCGGTGATAAGATTAGGATTAATATAAATAGTATGCATAAAAGTAAAGGTAAATGATTGGTGTGGTAAAGTGTGAATTAACTAAAGTAAACTAATAAATGCAATAACTAAAAATCAATGCGAATGAAATGATATGGACTAAGGAGTTGATGGACTTGTAAATGAACACTGGGCAATGCAACAAACACTAAATTAAGCACGTTATGAAAAATGTAACCAACCTAGGGTGTATAGTGTTGGCTATGTATCACTAGGAAGGGGTCAACCTAGGGTGTATAGCGAAACCCCCTTACTAGTGATTAATCCCTCCTAAGCAACCAACAGTGGCTAGTTGCTCAATTAAGATTATAACCATGAAGCTCATCTATCTAACTATGGCTCAACCTATTTCTAATGTAGCCATCCTAGGGTGTATAGCGATGACTTCAATTTCCCTCACAAGTGGTCGACCTAGGGTGTATAGTGAAGGCCACCCGTTTGAGATTGGATGAGGATCGAGGTTATTCAACCGGATTCACACGAATGTTAATTCTTGTAAAATCACTAAAGTAGCCAACCTAGGGTGTATAGTGAAGGCTTCTAATCCTCTCACAAGTGCTGACCTAGGGTGTATAGTGCCGGACACCCGTTTGAGGTCAGATTAAGATCGCGGTTGTTGAGTCGGAATTCTGGAAATCCCTTTCGCTCAATAAAGTAATAAAGACTCCAAATCAACATGCTAAGAGGGTGTATCTAAGGCAAATCAATATTGGAATTCATTCAAAGCAAGAGAATAAAACATAGGGATAGATTTAATATAATACAATAGAGTTTAATTACAAAAACCCAATATCCATCAACTAATCACATCAACCCCTTTGTGGGGGATTTAGCTACTCATGTTCTATTACAACAAATGAAAACTCAGAGAAGAGATTGAGAGAAAACCAATGAAGATGAACTCCTTCCTTGAAGTTTGATTCCAATTCTCCGAATTACCTTTTGATGAGTAGAGATGGGTTTGGATGAGAGGGAGAATGTTCTAAGAGCTAAGTTACACTAAGACCTAAGTGATGTAGGGGTGTGGAGGATCTATGGAGATCCTTAGGTCAATTGACATAAGGTTTTGTTTATAGGGGATGCAAAAATTGGTCACTTAAGATAGAAAACAGAAGCTATCGCATGTAGAGTGCGGGTAGAGTGTGGTTGAATGGCCCACACTTGACCCGTACTTTAACGTCAGGTGTAAATTCCACTTCTCTGTTCCAGCTTGGAGTACGGGTGGATTGCAGTTGGATGACCCACACTTGACTCGCACTTTAATGTTAGGTGCACTTTTTGCTTCTCTGTTCTTGGCAACAGTGCTGGTGTAATGCGATTGGATGTCCCGCACTTTACCCGCACTTTATCTCTTCCTTCTGAATCAGGTCTCGACTATTTGTAGAAGTGTGGGTGGAGTGCAGTTGGAGTGCGGTTGTGACCCATACTGACCCGCACTCTAGAGTTGCTGATGACCCTTTGTATTTCCTTTAGCTACCTTTGGCCTCTTTTTGGCCAGAATACCAGAATTACATCAATTGCTTGCAATTAGCACTAACAAGCCTATTAGACATAAAATATATAGAAAATACACACAAGAACAAGACAAAGGAATAGGAAATGAGGGCCGAAATATACAACAATTTAGGCATGATCAAACACCCCCAAACCAAACCTTTGCTCGTCCTTGAGCAAACTCAAAACAAAACAAGACACGACAACAAAAATGGCTCGAACAAAGAACTTTCCTAGACACAAAGAAAACTTGCTGCAGAACCAACTAGCAGAGAGATACGCAAAAGAAAATGGGAGTGAGGAATGAGCATTTACAAAATGTTCTAAACAACTCCAAGGCACCCCAAGGGAAACTCGCACAACACGAATCCCACACTTAAAGTACCATTGCCTTGGAAACTACTCACTCTCACACCTCGAGCATAATTCGCTTCGACTCTAGGTTCTCACATTGATTCTATCTTATCTTTCCTTTCAGAACCTAGATTCACATTCATGCAACATGTATGCAAGGAATCAAATTTGTTGCATACATTTAGTATAGAATAAACGCTCTTTTTAGTGAAAAAGTCTCATGAAAGAATCATGTCTCATGAACGTGCAAAGAGCATGAATAAACTAATATTCCTAATCTAGACTTCCCCTAAGATCAACTAGGTCTTTTCCATTTGGTTGTAACTTGGCCACGGTGAATGGTGATTAGAAAAATGAGAATTTAGGCACAAGCACTAATCAACCAAGTTAAGGCAATACATTCTACACTTAAGCATTTAATTTCTCGTGCAACTCCACTTCCAAATATAATGTGGCGACCAGACATACAATTAGACTTTACGTGCAATCTTTAACTACTCATGTTACCCATTTGAGTAGCATTTACAATTTACACAAGGCATTTGAAGCATATTTTCTTTTGTTACATTTTGCTTCTTTTCTTTTTTTTTCATGCCTTTTTACTATGCACATTTTCACAACTCATTACTCAAGCCTAGGTACACGCCATTTATCAAATTAAAGCACAACTTTACATTCCTAAGCCTCTACAAGATCAATTAAGTGAGAGTTGGCTTAGTGTTTAGGTTGCTTGGGTTATGGATAATATAGATGTAGAATGAAAAAGTCTATATGTGTTTGGCTTCAAAATTGACTTGGGAGCACACATATTACGGGAATAGGAAGTATTTAGGCTTTTTGAGTGGCTAAAACACACATTGCCTAATATTAGTTCAAAGGATCATCTATCAAGGGAGTAAAAGTTTCCGTCAAGCAGTCTACATATATGATGCATGTTCAATGACAAATGATGATTTTTGATGTAGTGAGATTATGCATGGTGTTTGAATAGTGTTTACAGATTTGAAAAACATTTTCCCTCAAATATACATGCATTTTGGCTTGTGTTTGTGATCTCACAAGGGATATCTCCACTAATAGAACAAGGCGCTTGAGCACCGAGTTCCCTAAACTTGGACACTAAAAGATGAGACTAGCCCATGAAGTGCAAGTGAGACCCCTAAAATGACTAATAGTTATTGAATAAGCACACAAAGCATACACACATTCGCCACAAACACTATGCTCCAGGTATCTCACCAAGCTAAATAAGCTTAAAATTCTGGCTAAGTAATAAATTTGAAAATATGACACAAAAATGACTCAAGACACAAAAGACGACTCAAAAGACGACTCAAAAAGGCGTCTACACCCCCAAACCAAAACCCAACATTGTCCTCAATGTTGAAGACACGAGAGTCCGGCCTAGAGGAGCGCACCTAACATGACTCAAAACAAACTTAGGCACTAATCATCCACAATTAATGCCCAACAAAATAAAAATGACTCAAAATAGGCTCAACAAATAAAGGTAATTCATGCAATATCTCCAATAAACGCAATGCACATAGACTCTTCACCATCAATTGAATACAAACATTTTAAAATTGAAGGAGTGAGGGCATGACGACCCTCAAACCGAACTAAACAGTAATCACAAAACCTATATAATCATAGTCATGCAATAGAGCCTCCGGCTCATAATCATTTAGTGCATGCATACATACTTGAACAAGAGCCTCCAACTCATTCATCCATAAAGATAATCAATGTAATCAAAGTGCAATTATCCACCAAATATACCTTTCGAACAAAAACATCCCAATAACATAATTTATTGAATTTAAACAACAAAAAACATAAAAATAACTACTTGCATCAAAATTATTCAATAGGATGCATTCATGGAGAGGTTAGGGTCCTCTAAGGGTGGTTTAACCAAGTTAGGAAATTCTCTATTTTTCAAAACCCAATAAATTTTAAGGACTTTATTATCTTTTCCTTTTTCATGTTTCTATATAAGTGCACTTGGTCTTTCCTTACCCATATTTGCTTGACCCTAGGTGGACTCCTAAGACCTCTAGTTTTCCTATGTTGGCTTGGTTTGAAATTCTTAGCCTTCAAATGCTCTATGCTAGAACATGCATAGCAAAAGAGTTTAGAGTTAGAGGAACTCCCCTTTGATACATGGCTTTGAGGATGTTGGATTTGCTTCACTTGTAACACCTTGACCTCCTCCTCCTTTTGCTTTTTTTAGAGCATTGGCTTTTTGTACAACTTCATCTTTCATTGTTCTTGACTTGCAAGATATCTCTTTTTCGAACTCCTTTGATACCCTCGCCAAGTTCTTGAACTCCTTTAATTTTGTACTCATTTCGGCTTCAAGTCTCTCCATTTGTTCTTCAAGCTCTTTGCTCTTGTTGGAGACTTCGCCATTGGCCTTCTTAAGTGTGTCATTTTCAACTCTGAGTCTCTGTACTTCAAGCATCAATTTCTTGTTTAGCTCTTGAAGTTTCCTTGCTTTTTCCATTTCCAAGGCTTCATTGCCTTCTAGTTCAATCTTCAAGAGTTTTATCTTCTTTTCATAGTCTTCCCTCATTTCTTCTTTTTCCTGGGAAAATACCTTAACTCTCTCTTAAAGTGCATCATTCTCATTCTTTGACACATCCCTCGCCAACAGTAACTCCTTGGTCACCTTCATAAGCTCTTGATTCATGTTGATCAATCTTTCTGTCTCATCCATTTTCTTGCTTCGCTCCACTTCAAATTCTATCTGGATCTTATCAATGTCTCATTCTGAGATATTGGATGATTCCTACGGTTTGGTTCCCCAACATTCTTATAGATGCTTCATTTTCTCATCATTTGGCAAGCATGTCGGCGAGTAGCTTGGCCCCGAATTTTACCAATAAGAATCCATAGAATCCTGAAACAAACAAAAACAAAAACTACCAAAGCAATAAAAAGAAACTAACAAAGCTAAAAACAACTAAGAAACTAATAGTATTAAAAATAATCTAATCACTACTACGCAAACTGATCCCCGGTAGCGATGCCATTTGATGGGAAGGATTTTCACCTTTAGAAAACCGTCCGTCAAAACAATTTATAAAACCTATGCGATGCGTTCACAAGTATAAATACAAGTATAGTGGTAAGCACAGGTGTTGTCTAGTGAGATTGGGGCAGCGGTGATAAGATTAGGATTAATATAACTAGTATGCATAAAAGTAAAGGTAAATGATTGGTGTAGTAAAGTGTGAACTAGCTAAAGTAAACTAATAAATGCAATAACTAAAAATGGATGCGAATGAAGTGATATGGACTAAGGAGTTGATGGACATGTAAACGAACAATGGGCAATGCAACAAACTCTAAATTAATCATGTTATAACAAATGTAACCAACCTAGGGTGTATAGTGTTGGCTATGTATCACTAGCAAGGGGTCAACCTAGGGTGTATAGCGAAAACCCCCTACTAGCGATTAATCCCTCCTAAGCAACCAACAGTGGCTAGTTGCTCAATTGGGATTCTAACCATGAAGCTCATCTATCTAACTATGGCTCAACCTATTTCTAATGTAGCCATCCTAGGGTGTATAGCGATGACTTCCAATTCCCTTACAAGTGGCCGACCTAGGGTGTATAGTGAAGGCCACCCCGTTTGAGATAGGATGAGGCTCGAGGTTATTCAACTGGATTCTACACGAATGTTAATTCGTGTAAAATCACTAAAGTAGCCAACCTAGGGTGTATAGTGAAGGCTTCTAATCCTCTCGAAAATGCCGACCTATGGTGTATAGTATTGGACACCCGTTCGAGGTTAGATTAAGATCGCGATTGTTGAGCCGGAATTCCAGAAATCCCTTTCATTCAATAAAGCAATAAATACTCCAAATCAACATGCTAAAAGGGTGTATCTAAGGCAAATCAATATTGGAAATCATTCAAAGCAAGAGAATAAAACATAGAGATAGATTGAATATAATACAATAGAGTTTAATTACAAAAACCCAATATCCATCAAACTAATCACATCAACCCCTTAGTGGGGGATTTAGCTACTCATGTTCTATTACAACAAATGAAAACTAAGAGATGAGATTCAGAGAAAACCAATGAAGATGAACTCCTTCCTTGAAGCTTGATTCCAATTCTCCTAATTACCTTTGGATGAGTAGAGATGGGTTTGGATGAGAGGGAGAATGCTCTAAAAGCTAAGTTACACTAAGACCTAATTGTTGGTGAGGGTGTGGAGGATCTATGGAGATCCTTAGGTCGAATGACATAAGATTCTATTTATAGGGATGCAAAAATAGGTCACTTAAGCTTGAAAACAGAAGCTGTCGTGCGTAGAGTGCAGGTGGAGTGCGGTTGAATGACCCGTACTTGACCCACACTTTAACATCAGCTGCAAATTCCACTTTTCTGTTCCAGCTTGGAGTGTGGGTGGAGTGTGGTTAGATTACCCGCACTTTAATGTCAGGTGGACTTTCTGTTTCTTTATTCTTGGCAACAGTGTGGGTGTAGTGCGGTTGGATGACCCACACTTTACCCGCACTTTATCTCTTCCTTCTGAATCAGGTCTCGACTGTTTGTAGAAGTGAGGGTTGAGTATGTTTGAATGACCTGCACTTTATCTTGGCTACAAGTATCAAGTCTCGGTTTTGGCTAGGAGTGCGGTTGGAGTGTTGTTACTACCCGCACTAACCCGCACTCTAGAGTTGCTGATGACCTTTTGTCTTTCCTTCAGCTACCTTTGGCCCCTTTTTCGGCCAAAACACCCGCAACATGTTTCTAATACCAAAATTACATCAATTGCCTGCAATTAGCACTAACGAGCATATTAGACATATTTCAAGAGAAAAATTCATAAGAACTCACCTTTAAATACTCAAAGTCATTCCTTTGTGCATCAAAGATCATCTTACATCATCTATACCATATAGGATGCATCCATGAATGGTTTTTAATCATCACTTCTTAATTGGTAAGATTTTCACTAACGTCATCTAATTTTAGAGTCTTTCTTAACAAATCATCTCTTTATTCACTTGTATGTTTTTAGTTCATATGCTAAATACAAGATAGAGATTGTTTGTTATGAATTCATTGAGTGTTTGTCTTGTGATAGTTATCTAAGTTTGCTTAATCTATGATTAGCTAAGCTTTATAACATGTCATTTAGCTATTGATATCTAGGATTGTATTAATTGTTATTTCATCATCCTAGATAAGCATCAAAGGTTAACTAGCTTTATTTGCACTTTGGATATCATCATATGTTCACATAGGTCATTTTATCTCTTCATTAAAAAGTAAGACTTGTGGCTAAGATTGCTTAGGCCACAAGCAAATTAGACTATGACCACTTTTAAAAGCCCGTGGGTAGTAGTGGGGGGTTAGTGACCATAGTGTTTGACGAGGTCTACATAGGTTATAAACTCCATTTCAATTAGTGGTTTCGAGGTTCGAGTGTGGCGCACTTAACAACCCGTGGTTTTTTCCAATGGTTGGGTTTCCACGTATAAATCAAGTGTTATTTAAATTCCACACCATATTATACTTGCTATATTATATTGGATAGTTAGGGGTATTTTCGTAATCTTGACCATACACGAAAATTGGGTAAAATTAGTTAAAATCTATTCACCCCCCCCCCCCCCTCCCCTCTTGATTAATATTGAACACACCGTAATTTGTTTCAAAGTTTATTCATCCGTATTGTCAACGTCGTCGAAGTTCATGACAACTATTTTGTTCAACGTAGGGATGGTCTTGGCAAACTAGGTTAAACCCGGCGTCATTTTGGTTCGAACCGCGGAACCGAATTGGAAAAACCAGGACCATAATAGAAGTTAGACCAGGGAGGTTCTGATTTCATTTTTCACGGAATCGTCCGGTTCTATCCGAACCGACAATTCCTATCTTTTGTTTTTTTTTTTTTAATTTATTAAGAAAATAACACTTTATTTATAAAAATAAAATGTTTAAAAGCGAAATGACATTGAAGAGTATTTAACCATGGTCCATAACTCATGTCTAGGTTAATATGTTTTCATATGTCTCCACGTCCTTTTTATATAATTTAGGCTTCTCTTCACTGCTCTTATTTATCCGATGTGGGATGTGCCCACATCCCACATCAGATAAATAAGAGAAGTGAAAAAAGGCTTAACCTATATAAAAAGGAGGAGAAAACAATGGAAAATATACTTATTTAGACAAGAGTTATGGGTCAAGATTCAATACTCTACAATGTCTTTTCTAACAAATTTTTTTTTTATACATAAAATGTAATATTTTGTAATGTTTAAAAAAAAAAAAAAAAAAACCGGGATCCTCCGAAGGCCGGTTCCGATTCCGGTTCTCCTAGACCTGGAACCAGAACCGTCTGTTTCGAACCAGTACCGAAACCGAAACCGGAACTAGCGTCAGGTCTAAACTCGGGTTGTCTTCATTGCAAAAAATTACTCACTACAAGAAAATATTACATTTATTGATAGTTAAAAATTGTCAAGAGGCATTGTGGTTGACAGTTTTGATTGTTAAGAATGTTCATGTCAAGAAAGATTTTGATAGTTTTTAACTGTCAAATATCTTTATAATATTTAATTAAAAAACTGTCAATATATCATTAACATTTTTTATATTTATACACCACCGGCCGGCCGGTGCCGCCTTTGTCTGGCCACTACCTCGCCGCCGCCAACCCGGCCCACTTATGATAATAATGACATTTTAATTTTCATTATTAGGAATTGAACTTGAAACCTCAAGTCAAAAGTTGTAACCATTTACCACTTTACTATAAGATTTGATTCTTTAACAATTGAACAATATTTATATATATCCTATATGAGTTGTTAGAAATAAAAAATATATATATAAAAAATAAGCTTGTTAGATAAATTTAAATTTATTCAACTGATCAAAATTATAATTTCTACAACAGACATATATTAAAAATATTTATTAAAACTTTTAATAAAATTATATTTTTTTAAACACATATAGTCGAGTTATGAACTTTATAGGAGACTAGTGACCTCAATTGTAATAAGCATGATTTGGAATACAACTCTCACTACAAGGAAGATATTTCTCTACATACATCTTGTAATTTAATGAATAAATGTAAGACTCGGATTACTAATTTATATGGGTAATTGAATTATTAATGTGTCTATACTCTATATGTGACTAGTGACATCAATTGTAATAAGCATGATTTGGAATACAACTCTCACTACATGAGAGATATTTCTCTACATACATCTTGCAATTTAATGAACAAATGTAAAACTTGGATTGCTAATTTATATGGATAAATGAATTATTAACGTGTCTCTTAGTTGAAACAATAGGGTGCAAAATAAATAAACAATTTTTTTTAATTATTTAAAAAAAAAATTTTAAAATAAATGATTTAAACGTAAATTTTATAAATTTAAAATTTTACTTGTTCAATATTGGTTGTCCAAAAACTGATATCTTATTGTAAAATAAACCCATATCGGGATTTTGTTTGGTGTTGAAAATAGGAAGTAATAATTAAAAAAAAATTATTAAAGATAAATCAACTATTCTTGACAGTTTTATTGTGACAGTTCTAAAAAACTATTAACTATTCTTGACAGTTAAAAATGGCTGTCAATTTTTATAAGTTTTATTGACAGTTTTGTAAAACTGTCAAGAAATATGGCTTTTCTTGTAGTGTGTTAGCATACCTATTAGTTCATTAATAAAAAATTTAAAATTTAAAAATAATAAAAATATAGTCAATATTATACTCGGTTGAAAGATCTCAATAAAATATTTCTAATGGTTTATACTAATTACATTTATAAATAAAAAAAAATTATATATGATCAATTGAGTTTAATTAAAAAAGTGAAAAAAATATGAAAATAAATAATAATAATATTTTAATGAAATAGTGAAATGAAGATCCAATTTTGGATCTTCAATTTTGAAGAACCAAAAGCCATCTTCATTTTGTGGTCTTCAATTTGAAGAATAGTTGGAGCTAATCTTGTCTTCATTTTGAAGAAATGAAGAATGGTTAGAGAAGGTCTTACGGCACTACAACAAATATAACTTTTTATAGCATTGCACTATAGCATTCTTTTTTAAAATGCTATAAAATGTACATATATTATTGCATATTATAATAAAATGCTATAAAAAGATGTTAATAGATAACACTTTAGTTTAAATAGCATTTTGATTTCAATAATATAGAACTTTTAATGATATTAAACTATCGGAAATTTTCCTATGGGGATGCCCTGATAGAATTACATAAGGACATTGAATGTGAGCCACTTGTTTTACATACTTTGACTTGATATGTATGCACTTATCAAATCACTTTTATAAATGAGTGGCTCACATTCAATATCCTGATAAAGTTTTATAAGGATGAATGTCCTGATACGAACGAGACTGATTAAACTATATAGCTCAAATGTTAATTAATTTTTTTATTAACAAAAACACAATTTAAAGTACGTAAAATATAAAATATAATTTTTTTTATATATAAAGTTAAGTAATTTACAAAACTAATTATATAGCATTTAAGAATGCTATAATACATGTTAAAAATATCTCTAAATATAAGAAGGGAAAATGAATTCTTATCCCTCTATTTTTTTTTCAAAGATAATGAGCGAAAAAAAATTTATTTCCTTTTTCAAAATTTGAAACCTTAACTTTTACTTTATATTCTCTTCACCTATTATTAGAATTGTTTTACTGTCACCAAACCATCCACTCAAAATCATTACTTTTACAACAAAGCTCTCAAGCATTAATAACTGTCTTCATTTTCTTTTTTTCATTAAAAACTTCATATTGTTTTGGTAAGTTATTCTCTCTTTCATTCTTTTTTTATTTTTTGAAAACTCATGTTTAATTCTTGTTAATTATTTGATTAACTACATATTTGATTATTTGATATATATATATATATATATATATTTCAGTTTGAAAATCTGGTTATGAATCTACATATAGAAGTATTATATGTCTTCCATTATGAAGTTATATTTTTTGGTAAGAGACTTCTTTTTTTTTTTTTTTTTTAGTTTCAATATTTGATTTCTTTTCCATTCTAGATCATTTTAGTTACAATCTCTACAATCTCTATTTCATAATTGTAATGGCTATGTAAATTCATATATGTTTATTCGTTTTTTAATTAAATATAACTTTATTTTATTGATGTCTTTCAGGTTATGAAGATGAAGGTTTATGTGTTTTATCAAAAACAGAAGATGGAGATTGGTGGAGCAATCATGTTGTTGTAATTAGCTAAAAAAAAAAAAAAAAAAAACCATGTTCTTGTAATTTTTTTTTCTTGTAAAACTAAATTCAAATTTTTGTATATAGAAATTTTCTTGTATGTTTGATATGTTTTGTGAATCATGTAATTATTTTGATTCATTAAGAAATATTTATATTTTTTCCTTCAATGTTTTTATTTTCTTTTTCTTTTTTTCTTTTGTGCACAATTAAACTTTTTAAACGAACAATTAAGTAAAAATATACAAATATACAAATTTTAGATTGGAAACAATTACAATAGTATTTTTAAGAAGTTATAATAACTACAATAATAACATTTTTTTTTATTGATGATATAACATCGGTTAAATGCTATAAAAGAATAATTATAACATTAAAAAAAAAAAAAAAAAAAAAAAACTGAATTTATAAAACTTTTAATCACACTGACTGTCTTGGCATATAACTGAATACTATTATTTATTTTTGATAGCATTTTTCTGCTGCTATTATATGTGATATTTGGTGTAGTGCAGGGATCTGTCATTATAACACACGGTAAGGATCTAGATACAATACAATCAATAGATTGATATGTCTGTAATTTGGTTAAGTAGAATAGAATAGAAAGGTGGGAGAAGAAGGGAGAAGACAAAGGATATTGGAAATAATATATTGCATAATCTCATTCCATTCACTGTCTGCCTCTTTATAAGGGACTTACAATACGAATGAGCCACTAAATAACAAAAAGAACGTGCTAAGTAAATGGAGAATAACATGGAAATAATGGGAGTAAAACAATCTGCACACATTGTGAGACATGGACCTCTTTATTTGCAACTAACCACTACTCTTGAGACTTGGTCTTCCTTTAATCGTGCTGGCCACATGACAGTCATGGTAAGGTCTTGGATGGTCGTGGTCATGGGTTGTCCTTGCACACATCATTCCGTCCCACTCGAAGTATCCTTGTCCTCAAGGATAAAGTCTGGATACGTCCGGGAAAAACGCCATTGATTTTCCCACGTAGCTTCCTCGGGCAGGGCACCCACCCATTTCACCAAAATTTCTGTCTTTGGGTGGTATGTACCCTTTCGGATAATCCTCCGATCCAAGATAGCCTATGGTTGAGGTAAAACTGATGATGTGTCATAAATTGGAGGCAGAATCGAAGAGGTCCGGGGTCCAGAACCAAACCTTTTCTTCAAGCGGATAACATGGAACACATCGTGAATTAATGACCCCGTTGGAAGATCTAACTTGTAGGCGACGGGTCCGAATCTTGCGATCACTTGAACTGAATGAAAAAAACGAGGTGATAATTTCAAGGAACTTCGAAAAGCCACCAAATTCTGACGATAAGGTTGAAGCTTCAAGTAGACAAAATTGCCAACGTTGAAACTGACTTCTCTCCGATGCTGGTCCGCTTGAATTTTCATGCGTTCACGGGCTATCGTGAAGTTGTGATGGAGCTCCTGCAAGATGGCGGTACGATCACGAAGGAACTTGTCCACATCTTGGACCAGGGATGTGCTGGGGACATAGGTAAGAACCGTGGTTGGTGGTTGGCCATAGACAGCTTCGAATGGCAAAATTCTGGTAACCGAATGAACAGAAGTGTTATAGCTATATTCCGCCTAAGTGAGCCAATCGATCCACTTCTTCGGTCGATCGCTAACGAAACAATGGAGGTACTGCTCAAGGGTACGGTTTACAACTTCTGTCTGTCCATCGGATTGGGGGTGATAACTAGAACTCATGTTTAGAGATGTACCTTGTAGGTGGAACAATGTCTTCCAAAATAGGCTCACGAATATCTTATCTCTGTCTAATATAATGAAGAAGGGTACCCCGTGGAGTTTGACAATGTTGTCAATGAATGCCTTTACCACACCTATGGCCGTGTATGGATGTTTAAGCGGAACGAAATGCGCCTATTTAGACAAACAATCAACTACTACCATAATTACCGTGTAGCCGGCTGAAATTGGTAATCCGTCTATGAAATCCATTGACACATCAGTCCAAATCTTTTGGGGAATTGGCAATGGTTGAAGGACGCCTGCTGGAGACATACAATCATGCTTACAACGCTGACATGTGTCACAGTTTTTTATAAATTCTTTGACCGCAGCTCTCATATTGGGCCAGTAGAAGCTCTGTTTAATTCGTTGTAGTGTCCTATGATAGCCAAAATGTCCCTCAATCGAGGAAGAGTGGTTGTCTAACAAAATTTTTAGAACTAAAGCCGACGTAGGACTCAAGCAAATGCCTCTAGATTTGAACCATACTCCATCATGAGTAGAATAATGTGGTGGATTAGAATCAGAAAACTTCCGATAAAAAAGGTCTTGTCCAACCTCTTGTTGAAGGGTCTGCCACCAATCCGGAATTGGAAGTGATATGGCGGAACACTCCAGTACAGCCACCCAAGACAAGGTGTCAGCACCATCGTTTTCTTTACCCCATTTGTATTGTATCTGATAATCATACCCCATTATCTTTGGTAGCCATCTTGTTTGTGCTGGTGTTGTGATCTATTGCTCCAAGAGAAACTTCAAACTATACTGGTCCGTCCGCACAATGAAAAGTTTACCTAGGAGGTATGGACGCCATTTACGGATAGCTTTGATGATTGCAATCATTTTTTTCTCGTATGTTGACAAAACCAACATAGACCCTTTAAGAGCTTCACTATAAAAAGAAATAGGCATTTCTTCTTGAAGTAATATGGCACAGACTCTAGTGTCTCAAGCATCACTTTCGATCACGAATGGCTTGGTGAAGTCAGGGAGGCGCAGAATTGGAGGAGACACCAGTGCTCTCTTCAATTCGGTGAACGCATCTGAGGCCGCTTATGTCCACTAGAACCCATCTTTGTTGAGTAGCCGAGTGAGAGGCGCAGCAAGTCCCCCGAAATCGCGAATAAATTTGTGATAATACCTGCTAAGCCCAAAAATCCCCTCACTTGCATGGTGGTCGTCGGAATAGGCCAAGCATTCATAAATGCAGTTTTAGTTTAGTCAACTTGTACTTCAGCTTTCGAAATTAAATGGCCTAAGTAATTCACCTGTTCCACGCCAAATCGACACTTTTCTTTCTTTGCAAACAATTGATTAGAAGACAAAACTGATAAAACAATGTGAAAATGCTTTATATGATCAGACCATGACTTATTATATATCAGCATGTCATCAAAAAACACCAGAACGAATTTGCGTAGATATGGTCGAAAGTGATCGTTCATGAGACTCTAGAATGTAACGGGAGCGTTGGAAAGTCCGAGTGGCATGACTACAAATTCGTAATGTCCTTCGTGGGTTCGAAACGCAGTTTTCTGGATATCTTCGTCACGAACTCGTATTTGATGTAAATCCATCTTTAAAAAATATGTAGCCTCGTGTAGTTCATCCAGTAGCTCAGTATGATCGGAATAGGGTATTTGTCCTTCACCGTGATGTTGTTCAAGGCCCTGTAATCGATACAAAATCGCTAACTTCTGTCCCCTTTTTTAACAAGGAGCACATGAGAGGAGAAATGACTATTACTTGGCCGTATGAGACCCGAATCAAGGAACTCTTGTACCAACCTCTCTATTTCTGATTTCTGAAATTACGCATAACGGTATGGCGTACACTTATTGGTTGTTGGTGCAGCAACAGTGGGATGCTGTGGTCGTGGGCCTTTCGTGGTGGTAGTGCAGTTGGCTCCGAAAATATCTGTTGAAATTGTGAAAGGAGGTTGTCAAGTTCATATGAATATCTAGATGTGTCATCATGGTCGGTTCCAGGCACAATTTGGAAGAAAATCCTAACCCATCTAGTCCCAACAATTCCTTCTCACGTAGAGCAGCTAATGGTGACCGATTGAGGCCTTGGAATGTTCGTTCGATACAATCTTGGCGGAAAGTCATAGTTAGCTTGTGGTAGTCAGTTTCGTTTGGGCCGAGTGTTTCGAGCCATTAAACTCCGAGCACGGCTTGACAGGCAGCCAGTGGTAGAACATAAAAATCTATTAGTATGGACTGTCCTTGAATGAGCATCGTAAGGCCCAAACAACGTCCTGCACATTCAATTTTTTCTCGGTTAGCAACATTACCTGAAAGGTTTGATCTTGTACCACCGGAAGTCTGAATTTTGTAACCATAGATTGGTCGATGAAGTTGTGTGTACTACCTCCATAAATCAAAACCGTGATCTCCTTATTTTTCAATTTCTCGATAAGACGGATAGTTTGTGGGTAGTTTGTACCAGAGATCGAATAAAAGGAAATTTCTAGAATGAGATCCACAGGCGGTGGTTCTTTTTCTTTTTCTTGGGTACTGCTATCTTCTGATAGGTCTTCAATCATAAAGAGTTATGGTCGTTGACAACGGTTCCCTGGCATGAACTTGTTGTCGTAGTAAAATCACAGTCCCTGTTCTCGACGTTCCCTTGCTTTTTGATTAGTGATTATTCGAAATGGTGTAGGTGATATCTGATTGTTTCTTTGAGCAGGTGGAGGGCCTAAAAGACCTACTAATGGTGTGGTGCGTGAAAGCTGCGTAGTATTTGAAAATTGGCCGGAAGTGGTCGTCTTCTTGTGCAATTGGTTGCGCTCTTCGACTAACCTTGCCACTCCTATAGCATCTGACAAAGTTCGGGGTTGTTTTAACTTGACGTCCAATCGGATTTCATCACGAAAGCCTGATATAAAACACCCAACTAAATAATTCTCATTTAGTTCGTCTATTCTGGTACACCACAAAACTAGTAACTTGCTTGAGACGGGTTAGTGCTTTGGAAGGATCCTCGTAGTCAGTTGGTCCAAACCGTTGCAGCACAGCCTTAGTAAATTCACCCCATGTGAGCTGCCTTCGGTATTTGGTGAACCACCTATGCCATTGGAGCACAAAACCCTCCAAATGAAAGGACGCTAGCTGAACCTGTTGATGTGGATTGACTCCCTTAAATTCAAAGTATTGTTCGGATTTGTATATCCACCCATGAGGGTCTTTGCCACTAAATTTGGGAAACGAGAGTTTGAGGTGGCTGTGATTTCGGTCTAGCTGATGGTACTGATGGTTGTTGTGGCGATCAAGCTGTAGGGTTGTCTAAAAGTTGTTTGGACAGTAATTGTTTCAGCTAGTAGTGGCCTCGTCAAGGGTGAATGGATTATTGTTGACATCGTTGGGCATTTGATAGTGACTGGTACGTAAAGCCTTCAACTCCTCAATGACAATTTGTAGAGTGGAGTCAATCTTCCCAAACCTGTCGTTCATGTTACCGAATTTGTCATTGAAATTTCTGAATTGGTCGTTGATGTTATCGATTCCTGACTCATGACAAGCCAGAACCTCGCCGACCTCGTTTTGAAATTCAGTGTTTGATTTCGTACAAGTCTCCATGGATCGTTGCTCTGATACCAACATGATATATCTGTAATTTGGTTAAGTAGAATAGTATAGAAAGGTGGGAGAAGAAGGGAGAAGACAGAGGATATTGGAAATAATATGTTGCATAATCTCATTCCATTCACTGTCTGCCTCTTTATAGGGGACTTACAATACGAATGAGCCACTAAATAACAGAAAGAGCGTGCTAAGTAAATGGAAAATAACATGGAAATAATGGGAGTAAAACAAGGCTGACGATCTGCACACATTGTGAGACATGGACCTCTTTATTTGCAACTAACCACTACTCTTGAGACTTGGTCTTCCTTCAATCGTACTGGCCACATGACAGTCATGGTAAGGTCTTGGATGGTCGTGGTCATAGGCCGCCCTTGCTTACATCATATATTTTAATGAATTTTAATCTGGATTTTATTTTGCAATTTTCCTATTTCAAAATTAATTTGTCTTTTCCAAATCGGTAAATTTGATTATGGGTATAATTGTAATCAAAATTGAGTGTGCAAGTTAGTTTCAATGTATGCAGCGAAAGAAAATTAGACTAATTAAAGATGACGTAACTAAGAAGAAAATGTAAACCGAAGAGAAATAAATAAGAAGTTTCAGGGCAACTTCGACTCATACTAATTAAAATGATAATAGTCGTTGGAACTGGAAGTGGAATCGTTTATGGACAAGCCAAAACGACTTCAGAGGTTGAAGATCTTCTTGAAGAGAAAGCAGAAACCATCATCTGTCAAAAAACAATTTAACAAGTCTGCTTCTCTTCGACGAGTATTGGATCAGCTTTTGGCATGTCTGACTCTTAAGGAAAACCATGGCAAACAAAGCAGATCAAAAAATCACTCGGTGTGTATTTCATTCCTTATGTTTTGCTGTATGGCATTTTTTTTAAAGCACATTTAGGCATTTGAATATTTTAATTTTAATCAAATTTTTAAAGACATATTACAATGAAGTACTACCTGATATTTCTTCTATTTGTAACTGAAAATTACCTTCGTGTAAAGAGCACTAAATTTTTTAAGGTCTTGTTGTAAACTGGAAAGAAAATAATTGGAAAAAAAAAAAAAAAATTACTATTATAAATATAAAATAAAAGTACTTTGAAAAAAAAATAATAATAAAATTTGATCTCCTCTCCATTGCAGATCTCCACCATGAGATCGCACCATTGGAGATCGATGCAATCTCCACTAAGGAGATCATCACACCATTCTCCATGGAAGAGATCTCTTCCTTTAAAAAAAAGTTGTGAAATTTTTTCATTTAAAAAATAAAATCAACCTTAATTTTGTTTTTTTTCTTCATCTTTTTGTTAAATTTTTTGTTTATAATTTTATTATTAATTTTTAGTCATGGCAATTTGTCTTTTTTTTTTTTTAATTTTTTAATTTTTTTTTATTACTTTTTTTTTATGTTAATATGTTTAGCATTACTCCCAACTTGTCAACAAAAACTTTTTATTGTTATTTTTAAAATTTTCACTATTATTTTTAGTCAAATTTTATTAGTATTCTTTGATATTTAATTATAATTTAATTATAATAATTTTTAAAATTATAAAAGTTGATAAAAACACAAATAGAAGGGCAATTTAGATATTTAATCATGTTTAGCAGTCAACTCTAATAGCCTAACGTTAAGTCGTTGATATTTTTCTGTTCAATTCAAAATAATCACTCGTATCAAGTTGTACATAGAAGAAATAAATAATAGGTTGCTTAGTGCAATTTGTTCATTTTATATAAGAGGGTTGTTTTTAAATTAAAAGAATTGTAAATAACTCACTCTCTTTTGATTAAATATCAAGTCAAACCTTTGATTTAAACAATAAACAAAAGCCTTCCTATAAAGAGAGATTATGTTTGTAATGAGATGAGAGGGGTGACATAAGGTGACAAGACTGACAAGACTGCTAGTCTAATTAAAATAATAACACATTACAGATTTTTTTTTTTTTTTTTTTCTCAAAAGATTGACCTAGGATATGATTAAAATAATAATACATTGTAGATTTTTTTTTTTTAAAAGACTCACCCGGCTATAACCCGGGTAAACCCTCATTAACGTCCATCCCTATTTAAAAATGTATAAATATCTCAAATTAATATATTATTAAAATTCCATTATCACTCTTGAGGTATTATGGAAAAAGAAAAATTGTTGAAATTACAGTAACAATATTAGCTATAAAAAAAATATATATATGTATATATATAAATCATTACTTGGATGGATTAGATTAACAAAATGAGGTTAGCTTAATGGTATCTTCCTCACAATTACATTTTTGAGGTTGTGAGTTCGAGTTTTCTATCGAACCCCAAATTAATTATAATTGTTAAAAAAAAATATGGACTAGATTTCTATGCATGTTCAAGATTCAAGATTAATTTTACTTGAATAAACCAAAAACTCATGTTCGCTGGAAGAGAAAAATCTTTTATGGCTGGCGATTGAAAAAAAAGATTTCTCTCTTTTTTTTTTCATTTTTTTTTTTCACACTAATTGCTGCTTTTCCTTGAAAAAAAAAATGGAGTTTACATCGATTGATATACACATGGAGGAGATGCAAATATATATATATATATTCTCAGGTGAAGGAATTATCTAAAAACATATTTTATTGCTGCAGCGAAGCGTGGGGAGTGATGGTAAGTTTCCAGTATCAATATCAGAATACATGGCAGAACCTTCTTCTACTCCTTATTTGGGTATACGCAACAGAAGAGAGAGAGACCCACACCTGGGTTTCGGTGGATACGGTGGATGGTCTGATTCTGAAGACGAACAGAGTCAGAATGCTACTACAAAACCACTGCCATCGTTTTCTGGTGTCTTTGATGATGGACAGATCAATACAGATCATGATCACCTCTACTTGGAAGATGATATTGATGAGGAGAATGAAAATGCTGCTGCTTCGGAGGTATATCTTTTATCTTTATTACACATGTCACTGGACATAATTTTATTGGAATTTTATTGGATGGACGTACATATAATTATTTTATATGCTTACAACGTATTAAAATGAAATATAATATATGATTGTTAATTTGAATTTTTTACTACATTTTATATGGGTGAAGCTGTGATTGATTCTTGCAAAGAAAAGTAATAATAGATTAATATTATGTCACCATATGTTATTAATAATGTTATGCTTCAAAGCTCCGAACACCAATGCTACTAGAACCAAACAAACTAACGTACTCAAAAATCAATCATGGTAAATCGTTTTTCTTGGTATGTATTGTCAATTAACACATTATCTTAAGATTTATATGATAATAATAAGATACTTGTCATATCATTTAAGTTGTGTAATATTATATAAATTATAATGTTTATGTGCATACTTATGTTTTAAGATGTCTTGAGAAATCGATCTGATATCCATATATATGATCTTTGTTAATTATTTAAATTAATTATTTAAATTAATTATTTATATCTGTTTTATTGCAGGAAAATGATACGCAACCCATTAAGGGTGCCGAAGAGATTGAAAATTGCTACATTGAAATAGAAGAAGAGAACACTGAGACTGATCAAGAGGGACGAATGATTGGGAGTAATGCTTTGATTCTAAAGGTCAATATGATGGACTTGAAAAAGCATTTTAATACTTTATGAAACTCAATTAATTATATATTTTATATTTTATATTTATCGTGATTAATATATGTGTGCCCTTTTATTTCAGTCCAGAAGTACAATGCAGATCAGTAATGATACCCAACATAGTGCTAGATCTCCTGAGATCGAAGACTCCAGTCGCATAGATATCCAAAAAGACAATAATATCCATAGCCACCATGAAGCACAGAATAGGAGAAATGACAATAATCAAAAGGTCAGAATTGGAATAAAAAAAAATACTTCTTGCATTTTGTTATAAATTTAGAGTAACGCTTTGGACAATCAATCAAATATATATTCACACAAATTTTAATATTTTTTTATTAATGACAATTTTATCCATAATTAAAAATATAAAATAAAATAATTAAAAAGTTCTAAAGACACAAATCTTTAAAATACATAATATCTATATATGTTTCATGAACCCAAAACTCAATAAATCTCATCACTTATTTCTTTAATATATGTTTTGTTTTATTTGATTATGAATAGATAGAGAACGTTATTATACAACTGGAAGCAAATATTAACTAATAGTAAATTTTTTAATTAGTTTTAAAATTGCAATATTTTAAATTTTTATTTTTATAGGAAAGAAGAAAACTTCTAGAAAATGAGTTTATTTATTTATTTTATAAATAGAGTATCTTTAGAAATAAAGTGTTTTATGATTGTTCCCGATTATATTTTTAAAAGGAAATGTTTTATAAAAAGAGTATGAAAAGATAACAAGGGTATTTTGGAACAAATGAAGTGCATTTATAATTTTTTTTTTTTTTTAAATTTAAATTGTATTTAGAAAAGATTAGTGAAAAGAATTTTTTTTTTTTTTTTTTTGTAAGTACATTATGATTGAATTTCTTTTGAATTTTGTCTTCTATATAGGTACTTACATTAGAATGGATATTTGTAATCACCAATTTCTGCATAGAGGTTATATCAAGTGTTCTTGACCAGCTTTCTTCTGTGCATAAGCCTGAATATGCACTACTTGGCATGTTATTTTCATTTGGAGGTATGCTTATATGCATTGTTGAGCTTATTTTTAAAGGAAGAAAACAGAAAGTTAGCTGGAGGTGGAATGGGAGGTTACCTTGGTTTTATTATCCATCACAAACTCATAAATTACCTTTTGGATCATTCAGGGATGTTATTGGATTTGCTTGTGCTATTTGTCAATGTATTGTTACATCTATCAATTATATAGATGCTAATAAGCCTGTAAGAATCTCTGTTTGGCCAATCATCTTTGCATTTGGTCTATTATGTTCTAAAGTTTCAGAGAATCCACATACAACGACCGTCATTGTATAAACATTATTTTTTTCGGGATCATTGCTTCGCATCTGCCTTTTAATTTCTACTAGATATTTCTTGGAGCATTGTGATCATTTATCGTTGACCAAGCTATTTACAAAGGCCAACAATTGATCTAGAGTACTGGTTATTTTTGTTTGTAAAAGTCCAAGTAACACGATATGTGCTTAGTATTTAAAGATTTTAAGTTCAATTTGGAGGGAAAACTTTAATGAATTGTATTTTGGTAACCTCATGTTTTAATTGGTTATAAATTTTTTTTTTACACACCAGCTATAAACGATTTTTATAAAACTAAACAGTTATATTTATGAATTCCCCCTCCTAAAAAAAAAAAAAAAAAAAAGTGGCGCTATTGACACATTCACCGCTGAACTGTTTATACCACACCTTTAAAATTATTTAGTATTATTTTTTTCCCCTTTATCAAATTACTTAAAAAGACATACAATTTTTATTAAAATAAAATCATATTCAAAGTAAAACTAATAAAGCCCCACTTTCTTTATTTTCAAAACCCTAATGACATACATTATTTCAAATCACTGAATGTTTACTATTTTTGTTTATATTCTCTTTCAAATCTTGATCTCATGTTTCTCATATTTAGTATTTATTGAATTTATTGTTTCACATGTTTTTTTTTCTTTTCAAATTCCAAATACATGTTTGCTATTTTTTTCTCTCTAGTTTATTTTCTTTCAGATCTTTCAGGCATTCTATGATTTGTATTAATTCTTTTGTAGATTTTACTCCAAATCTTCCAAGTTAATTTAATGTTATTTAAAAAAAAAAAAAAAAAAACCAAAAATCGCAACTAAGAAAACCTAATCTCTGACAAAACGAAACCACACCAAAACCCTAACTCAATTGCTAAAAAAAAATCATCAGACAATCAATATCACACTCACAATCTACCACCTACAATCCAATCAACTACATGAAAAAAAAAATCGCATATAATAAGGATGGTTTCACCATGAAATAAGAAGAAAAAACAAGTCATACGAATGGATATGAGAAAATTGTATATAAATATTAGAGATGAATTGTATTTTTATTTTTACTTTTTTGAAAAAGATATGGGCTGTATTAATTTTAAAAAATATTGTTGACGGTGATTTTTTATCTACTGGAATTATGGTTAATTAAAAGGGGTTGCCTATAATAAAGCAGTGATGAATAATATGAAAAATGCGAGAGAAGACAGATTTACATGGAAAACTCTCACTAGAGGGAAAAAACCACAGGTGCCGGTTCCGCCTGAAATTCTTCACTATGAAAATGATGTTTATAGAGCTTTTCTCACTTCTCTCTCTTAGACTGTTGTCCTTGTTTGTTATCTATATCTTTTACTGTGAAGAATGAGTGCTATTTATACACTTATTTGGCCAATCTAATCTTGACGCACAAGTAGTTGACTTGTAGAATCCTTGTGTGATTCTTCCCGTTTAGAGTCTGTGTCTGTCTCGACCACGTCTTGATTTAGTGTTCATTCCTGATTAAATGTAGCTAACAATTGTGCTTGATTTGGGTTATGACTTTTCGTGATTGATTCTTAATTAAAACGTGATCATTGACCCCTGATTCCAGATGAGATTTTCTGCTTCAGACCACTCGGGATAATGACGTGTCGAGTCTTGACTCGGGCAAGCAAATTTTACCGGATGGACTACCGTGGCGTATTTCTTTTGATCCTCTTGTTAATTTGATGATTCGTTAATATCCGACGAAAATTCACATATAACAATATCCCCTTAAATATCTAAGCCAAGTGTTTTTGATCGCTTTGCACTCGGTGTATGCCCAGGTTAATTCATTTTTGTCACATACTCGGTGAGGGGTATTTAAAAGATCTTTTGTCGTTACTCTCATTAATGCAGTGATTATGACTCTCTTCATTATCCGGCATCTTTGCGACATGTCTTCATCATATCAACACGCTTGAATGAGCTGTCAATCGAATTCTCTGATGGCAATGTTTTGAGGCTTGAAATCCTCATTAAGCAACACGTATCCTCGTATTAATTGGTGTGTTAGATGCTTTTTTCAGATTATGTGAATTAGTACGGGAATGAATTAGCTCACCCACACTTTTTGTGGGTAAGCATTACCTTCCTCCCCAGCACTTGACATGTGTCCTGAGAGGGGGTGCTTTTGTTAAACATTTTAACAAAAGCACCCCCTCCCTGGACACATGTCAAGTGCTGGGGAGGGAGGTAATGCTTACCCACAAAAATGTGGGTGAGCAAAAATGTACTCAATTAGTACGCTTGCTCACGTTACCACCCATGCTTTTGCATATCCTGCTCTTGCCTTTGCTGACGTCACCTAAGGTTTAATATTTGAAACCCTTTTCCACCAGCATTTAAACCTCTTGCATGTGGTGGTGGCCACGGTGTGGTTTCGGTTCGGGTTCGGTTTCGGTTTTGAGGTCCACTAAAACCGAAACCGAAACCGAAACCGAAACCGTGGCTCACGATTTGGAGGCGGTTTGTAACGGCCGGTTTTCCGGTTTCGGTTTAGGTTTCGGCTCCAGTTTGTTTTTATTTTTATTTTTTATTTTTTTTTATTTTTCAACTTTTTTTCCAAGTGAGATAAATCATAAAAATTGGTTGTAAATATAAAATCTTGCCAAAAAATAATTACAATTGAACAAAGTTTAAAATAAAAAAAATAATTACAAACATTTTCATTGAAGTATTTAAGTATTTAACAATGTTTAAAAGAAAAGAAATTCACATTTATTAATAAATACAACTTTACAATTTCACAAAAAAAATAAATAAATAAGAGATTGGTCTTGAAGGCTTGAATTCAAAGAAACAATATTACAAAGTAACAAAGTTAAAATTAAAATAAAATAAAATAAAATAAAATAAAATAAAAAAAAAAAACCAGCCTTGCACTTAATTTTTACCACAATTAAGCTGCCTACGTATCCTCTACCAATGTAGAGGAATCAAAGGCCACATAATTCTTTTACCTTTAATTAGTTGCTCAGTGTTGGAGTTTGGAAGTTAGAACGGAATCTAATCGCTTCCTTCCGTACCGGTGGTTTGGTCATCTTCAAAGAAGTCGTTCACTATCTCCGGCTGGAGTTCTTGTTGTCTGTATTTTGCCTTTGTCCAATCATCAACACACGCTTGCATTTCAAGTAATTGTGGAGACATAACCAACCGTTTTAGTTCCAAAATATTCCCACCTGCACTAAATTTTTGTTCCACAGCAACAGTAGAAATCAGTGTTCCAAGAATTTGTTTGGCAATAATAGCCAAAATTGGATAATCCTGTTGATGAGTCTTCCACCAAACCTGGAAACTAAATTTTTCTTCTAAAAATCATGAGTGTCTTCTAAATACCGGTCAAGCTCAGAGACAGATGAGGATGAAGTTGTTCTTAATTTTTTGGCTCTTTGGGAAAACAGTTGATCCCCTAAACCCTTTAATTGAAATTTTACAGAAGTACTAGTACCACCAGATGTGGGTGGGGGTTGTGAAACCAGCAAGTTCAAAGACGGACCATACATTCTAAGATATTCATTGTATAATTCATAAAGCAAAGTCTTAACGGAATCACAATAATGAAGAATATCAATTTCTAATCCTAAGCATTTGTAATAATGAGTTAAATAATCCTGTAAACTTTCTAATTTAAAACGTGGATCAAAACACGGTGCAAGCAAATAAATACTTGGAATCTCCCCATAATAATTTAACCATTTTGTTTTCATAGCTGCAACACATGGACTCAATTGAACATCGAATTCACAGTCACTAAATGCATCAACAATATTAACACTTTGAATAAGAAATAAATAAGTAGTGGGATAGTAAACACCAGATAAAGCATTGGTAGCATCATTAAAAACATGTAGCAATTCAAGAATTTTTATACATACATTCCAATGGTTCAATTAAAGAGAAATTGAAGGAACGTTATAAGTAATAAAAGAAACTAATAATTCCTTATATTCAACACTTTCATTAAACAGCTTATAAGTAGAATTCCAACGAGTGGTAATATCTCTAGAAATTTTTTTGAGAAGCATATTATTCTGAGA
The DNA here is from genome assembly GCA_035582765.1 of Acer negundo. NCBI lineage: Eukaryota > Viridiplantae > Streptophyta > Magnoliopsida > Sapindales > Sapindaceae > Acer > Acer negundo. Next base: position 1,829,887 of record CM069242.1, read on the forward strand.
GCAATATTTTAACCATTGTTTCTGGATTTTGTTATGCCTCCAAATATAATTAATACTATCTCTAATTGGTTTAATAAAAGCAGAAAGCTCTGTTAATCCATCTAGAACACATAAATTTAAAACATGGCATGCACATCTTTGATGAAATAATTTACCCCTAAAATAGGGATTGCACAAATCTTGTAACATAGGAATAGATGCGGTATTACTTGCAGCATTATCAAAGTCAATAACAAAAATTTTGTTCAGGATATTATACTCTTGAAAAATGATTTTAAGAAGTTGAAAAATATTTTGAGTTGAATGTGAGTCATCGAAAACATGAAATGCAAGAATTCTTTTTTGTATATCCCAGTCATTGTCCATGTAATGACATGTGACACCCAAATATGAATGACTACAATAATTGTCGCTCCATATGTCGGCATATAAGGAAACGCAACCTTGAAATTGATAAAAAAATATTTCAATATGTTTTTTTCTTTTTTGAAAATGGCATTTAGTGTACGTGTGAGAGTGGATCTAGGAACACGTTGCATTGTAGGATTTAATGCATTTTGACAATAATTAACAAAACCTACTTTCTCACCAAAACCAAAAGGTAAGTGTTCTACTGCAACTATTAATGCTAATTCTTCTCTATTTTTTTCAGACGTATAATGAAATAATTGATTACCAGAGGTTTTGTACCTGGCAATTTGGGCTTGGTTATTGGATTTCTCAAATTCGGACGGGTGACTTCTTTTGATATGAGCCCAGTACGTGTCATATCCGAAGGATTTGACAGTCTTGTATGATTTGGGGCAGTAATTGCACTGTATATGGAAAAATCCACCATCTAACTCTGTTTTCGTCATATGCACTCTGAAGAGGATGGACTTCATCTGCTTTTCTTCACCTTCACCTACAAAAAAATCATTTGAGAGGGGTGGGGGTCAAATAGATTTTCATTAGTATTTGGGGTATTGGGATCGTGGTTGAGTCTGTTGAATTCGGGAATTATTAGAGGGGGATTAGGACTAGAAGGGTGATCGGATCCAAATCGGTTTTGAAGGAACTTGTGATATGATCGGTCGTTAACATCACCGCCAAAGTGTTCCAACAAGTTTTGCATTTGCCCTTTTCTTTGTTCAAATTTCTTGAACTATCTCCCCCACTAGCCATTGAAAAATTAATAATACAAAAATTATGGATATATGTAAAGAAAATATTGTTGAAATAATAGTGGTAAACAAGTATAAAAAAAAATAGAAGATTGTAAAAAATATATATTGTTTGAATAATAGTGGTAACAATGTAACACTTTATAAAAAAATAGATGTTTGAAAAAAAAAATATTGTTGAAATAATAGTGATGAAAAAAAATATTTTGATAGTAAAAAATAGAAGAAATAAATATTTGTTAATCAATTTGATGATTGAAAAAATAGATGATAGTAAAAACTATAAAATACAAGAAAGAATTTATATGTGAAATGAAAATTAAATAAAATTGTAGATTGTAGAGAGAATTGAGAATTTGAGATTGAGAGGGATTGAGAGTGGTGTGAAGAGTTTGCAATTAGGAGGGGTATGTTTGCAATTAGGAAATGTTTTGGGTTAAAACAAAATATATATTGTGGCCATTGGCCTTGGGCAGAGGTGGCACCAGTCAGCTGACAGCTGTAGCTGCCAGGTGCCGTTGGCCAACGACCATCTTTTTTTTTTTTTTTTCAAAATTTGTGCCACGTGTCATGCAATCATTGGTCTATTTTTTTTTTCATAAAACCGACGGTTTAACCATTTCGGTTCGGTTCAACGGTAATTTTTTCAAACGGGGCTGTCACGTGTCATCTTCTGATTCATCCATAATTAATTAATTAATTTTAATTTTTTTTTAAAACCGACGGTTTAACCATGGTTCAAACCACCAACCGGTTTTTTGACCCCTCAAACCGAAACCGTAACCCGTTCGACCGGTTTCGGGTCGGTTTTGAAACCGCCGGTTCCGGTTCCGGTTCCGGTTTTGTTGCGGTTTTTGGGAGTCCAGTTTCGGTTAAACCGCGGGCAAAACTGTCGGTTAAACCGAAGCCATGGCCACCTCTACTTGCATGTTTCATTTTTGGTTCCTTATTCTGTTTTCTCTCATTTGAGTCTCCTAACCTTCTTCCCAAAAAAAAAAAAAAAAAACCTTTCCTCGCTTTCTTTTCCTGGGTCCTGTTGAAATCCACAGTTCTTGTGTCTTATTTCTGAGTTTTCGCTACTCGATTTGGAGGCTTATCACTTTCCTTTCTTTGACGAATCCTTTCCACGGTGAGTTTCTCATGGATCACAACATTTAACATTATCTTTTCAGTCATATAATGAGGAAAATTGAGCTTAAAAAGGAGGCCAAAATAAAGATGCTCGAAAATCTTCTTTAAAACCCCATCCCCAATCAACCCCGCTTTTATTTTTGTCGATATTTCTCAATTAAACACATGTGTTCCTCAAACTAATGCTTCTTTTCCTCCTCGCAGTGAAGCTAGAGCAGCCATGACTAGAAGAAAATCAGTCTGTGCACATCAGAGAACTCGGGCTGCAAGGGTCCCGACTCTGCCCAGGGGTATTATAGTTGGTCGTCAGATGATTGCTGAGTCTGACGTTGAAATTGAGCATAAGGAGGCTCACATAAGGTTCTCATCAAGACAGGTATGCGCTTTTGATTTCGAACGTGGTTAGCCCAAATAAGTTGTGCAAATAATGAGTAGGTTCGATCTAAAACTTCAGGGGGGTAGTCACCCCACCAACCCCCTTGTGTGCCTCCGTTCCTGCATGCACGCCCGCATGCATGCCGATATAGACGCTCACATACATGCATACATGAACGCCTACATGCAAGCCCGCATGCACACAATGCATGCCTGACACCCGCATGCATATTTGTCTGCATGCACGCCTGTAAGCACACCTGACACCCGCATGCATATTTGTCTGCGTGCACACCTGTAAGCACACCTGCATGCACTCACACATGCACACTGGCAAGCACGCCCATCACATGCACGCCTACATGCTCACGCGCATGTACACCCACCTGCACGCTTACATGCTTTCACTCCCGTATGCGCACCTGTATGGATGTACTCATGCATGTCCACATGCACGGACACATGCACGCCCGTATACACGCCCGTATGCTCACCCTCATACATGCCTGCATACACACTTGCAAACACACCTGCATGCATTCACTCTCGCATGTACAACGGCACGCACGCCCGCATGTACGTACACACTCACACCCGCATACGTGCCATCATACAAGCTGGAATGCACTCCCGCATGCATGATGGTATGCAAGCTAGAATGCAGGCCAACATGCATAATTGCATGCACCCCCGCATGCATACAATCTCACATGCACGTTGGCATGCATGCCTACATGCACGTCTGCATGCACGCGTGCATTGAACGCCTACATACATGCACCCGTATGAATGCACACATGCAAGCTCACATGCACACTTGCATGCATGCCCGCATGCATGTCTGCCTGCATGCACGTTCGATAGCACATCCACATGCATACGCAAGCATGTCGGCAAGCATGCCTGTATGCATGCCTATATGATTGTCACCTGTGCTCCTTTGCCAGTTGCTTTCCGTTGCCACCGTCGACACATCATCCCTGGTGAAGCTTCTCGGTTAGTCATCTCTCTTAGACTAGCTATTTTCTAATATCTCCGTATCTTCAGTAGGTGCTACTCTCCCTTTTCGTGGGTGGTTTTGGTTTTATCTTTGTTTGTGATTTTCATGTTTATTCCTTGATGGGCTTTGAAGATTACTCTCTCTATCTCTTTTCAAAATACCTAAGAACATGTTTATCAATATATGTTACTGTCTTTTCAAAATTTTATCATAATCACTAACTTCAATATTTTTTTTAATATATATATATATTTTTTACACCTGAATCTCTTAAGTTTTGTGAATACCTACGAACATGTTGATCAATTATGTTCAGAAATAGATGTATGGGGTGAGGGGATAGGGTTCCGATTACGGTTCGGGAGGAACCGCCGGTTCTGAACTTATAACAAAAAAAAAAAAAAAAAAAAAAAACCACACACAAAGTCATCAGCTCTCAGCCACTCACTCGTGTCTGCCTCTTAGTCTCTCACAAATCAACTTATCAACACAACACAAGTTACACTACAAAAAAATCAACCCAAATCACTCTCTCTCCCAAATCAACGATCAACCCAGATTTGGTCCATTTGGATCAAAATTTTAAAAACTCTTCGGACACAACACAACTCGTTCATTGACTTCACTTTGATCCACTTTCAAATTCCCAATTCTAGAAACCGTAAATTTTCCAAACTTCTTTAATCAATCATCTTCAACAGTTCAACCTACTCTCTTCACACAAATCAACCCCAAAGGCCCAGATCAACCCCAAATCACCCACAACCACCCGTGATTCCGTGGATCGAAGAAGAGGAAGAAGAAGAAGACCTGTGGTCGCTGCCTCACTAGCCCGTGAATTGAAGAAGAAGAAGACCCATGGTCACTGGTCCGTGGGCGTGGATCGAATAGAAGAAGAAGAAGAAGAAGAAAAAGAGAAAGAGAGATTAGTTGACTGAGAAGAGACTCATGAGAGAGAGATATATGTGATAAGTCTCATCTGATATTCTGATCTTATGAGTTTTATTAAAATAAAGTTAAAAATAAAAATAGAAATTTTAAGGAACCGTCGGTTCCAATCCGGTTCAAACCGAACGGCTCCGAAAAAATTAGAACCAGAATTAGATCAACGGTTCCGGTTTCGATTTTTTCAGTTCCAGTTTCGATCGGTTCCGGCGGTTCGAACCAGAAATGTGTCAGATCTAGCTGTCAATCTTGTTTTTATCAAACAAAAACTACTATAAATCCTATTTTGGAAAGGCATAAACTGTGTTGGTTTTTTATTTTATTTTTTTATTTTGCTTTTTTACATACATGAGTCTATATTAATTAGGTTACTTTTAAATTAAAAATATTATTATTATAATAAATAAAAAAGTCCAATTTTATACATTCCTCTTAGAAGAGAAATTATGGGTCGTTCTGTAAGCGTTTTTCGTTGACTGTTTTTTGAAAAGAAAAATGAAAATGAAAATAAAAACAGTGTTTTTGGTTTCAGTTTCAAAATCCAAAAATGCGTCTGGTAACATATACAAAAAACATTATTCTAAAAATAAAAACATTAAAAACATGTCTGGTAGATTAATCGAAAAATATAAAAGTTTGATGATAATTCATCCCAAATAATTATCAACTAAGTCAAAAAAAAATTATTAAATAAAAATTACATTCAAATTTCAAAGAAAGAATTCAATTATTATTATATTCAAAATATTAAACATTAATTTTTTTAAATATTAATTATTATGCTTTAGACCAAATCAATCTCTGATTTCTCACTCTTCATCATCATCACTATTTTTGTTTTCCAATTTATTCAAGGTAAAGCTTTAACGAATCCAATCATAATCGAAGACACAACAAATTTTAATATTATTTTAAAAAAATTCCTTCTCTTTCTCGGTAAACAAACAACATTCACCGCAAGTCAAATAACAAATACAAAAGGCAGAAGAACAAACAAGAAGATAAAAAAGAACAAATAACATTTTTTTTTCTTTTCCATTTCCAATTTTTCTCCATTGCTATTTTCATTCTCATTTCTTAAATTCTCATTTCTTACAAACAAAAGACCATCACTACCACCAAACCAACCATAACTGCCACAGATCACCAACCAAACCCTGAATTAAAATAAAATAAAATATATAAAAAAAAAAAAAAACACATATAACATCATCAAGAGCAGATCTGCTCAAAAGCATGAATCAAACCAAGGTGGTCCAGATCAACGTCGCCGGTGGTCCAAGAGCAAATCCACAACTCAAATCAAAAGAAGAAGATCTGCTCAAACCAGATCGACATTGACGTCGCACCTCCTCCGGCATGAATAAGAAGAAGATGAAGAGAGTGATGACGAAGACGAAGGTGAACGGTGAGTCGGTGACCAGAAGAAGAAGAAAAAAAGAAAAAATAAGATGAAGAAAGAAGATGAAGAAGAAGATGAGGATGAAGAAAGAAGAGACGAAGAGAAGACTGAAACACGTTGAAGAGAAAAAAGAAAAAAGAAAACAAAAAAACAAGTATTTGATGTTTTTCAAATATTTTACTGTTAACATTAGTTTTGTTTTTCATTTTGTTTTTTGTTTTTTGAAAATAAAATAAAAAACAGTTGACGAACGTGAATTTAGAATCGTTTTTGAAAAAAAAAACAAAAAACAAAAATGGGTTGAAAAACAACTGCAGGACGGAGCCTTAGGGTGCGTTCTGGATCGTTTTTCATTATGGTGTTTTTCAAAAATAAAAATGAAAATGAAAACAGTATTTTTTATTTCATTTTCGAATTCTGAAAAATGTGTCTGGTAGCATTTTTGAAACCTGGATTCTGAATATAAAAACAATAAAAATGCGTCTGGTAGGTTATTTGAAAAATATCGAAGTTTGATAATAATTCATCCCAAATAATTATCAACTAAAAAAAAATTATTAAATAAAAATTACATTCAAATTTCAAAGAAAGAATTTAAAATATTAACATTAATTTTTTTAAATATTAATTATTATTTTTTAGACTAGATCAATCTCTGTGTTATGAATCATCAACATCATCACTATTTTTTTTCCCGGTTTATAAGACTAGATCAATCTATTAAAAAAAAAAAATCAATCATCATTGATATCTATCTTTTTTTTTTTTTTTTTTTATCTCCGTCCACCCAATCATAACCAATTCAACTCAAAACAAAAAAAGCAAAAAAATAAAAAATAAAAAATAAAAATTATGGGCATAAAAGCATGAATCAAATCTATCATCACTGCCACTTTTTATCATCAAATCACTTTTAAAAAAAAAAAAAAAAAATTATGGGCATAAAAGAAGATCAAAAAAAAATTCATAAAAAAAAAAACCCATTAAAAAACTCACATGCATTCATCATCTCATTAAATCACTTTCTCTCCACCACCAAATTACACTTTGTCAAATGGTCGGATTTAATGGAGAAGATGGGCAGAATATGATGGGATTTGCGGTGGCCAATGGCGGATGGAGTAGTGGGAGGACGGGTGACAGCCGGTGGTCCAGATTGGCGTCGTCGAAGGAGGATCTCGCCTCCTCTGGGCTTGGAGGAGCAAATAGAAGAAGAAGAATAGTGACGATGAAGAAGATAGAAGCACAGAGAAGCAAAAGAAGAAAAAAAGAAAAAAAAAATTGAGTTTTTTATTTAAAGTGAAAAACAAAACAAAACAAAAAACATCTAAAACTTGTTTTTCAAATTTTTCACTTTTAACACTGGTTTTATTTTTGTTTTTTGAAAATAAAATGAAAAACGATAATGAACGTATATTCAAAATCGTTTTCGAAAAATGAAAATGAAAACGGCCTTGGAAAATGATACTAGACAGGCCCTTATATTCCTCTTAATATTTGGTTTCCTAGGTATTATAAACTAGTTTATTTTTTTTCTAGTTTTTCACTTAAGCAATTTCACTCCTACCGCTGCAATTGAATTCTTTTTATTCTTTAGTTCATCTGTCCGAATAATTTCAGGTACGAGAATACAAATTAATAAATATTTTAGGTTTATTTTTTATATTTGTTATTTTCTGAAGTTATTTTTTTATTAATATGATTTCTTTATTGATTCTTCTTTATTGCTATATTTATTATACTATATTTTTTTTTATTTAAATGCTTATTTATTTAAATTAGTTAAAGTTTTTTTATTTGGTTTTCAGATGAGAAACCCATCGACAATTGATGGATTTTTTAAAAGAATTTAACTTAGTTTTTAAATATTAGTATATTTGTCTAGTATTAATTTGAATATTTGTTTTTGTTTTGACCCCAGAGTTGAAATCCTGGCTTCGCCCCTGATTATGTTACTGTCTGTGTTATATATATTTGTATTGATATAGCTATTGTCTCTGTTTTTGAAACAGTGGAAGTGAGATATTGGAACATTAGATGTGTTGTTGGATTATAGCGTGATTGTGAACATATGGAAAACTGATTGTTAGAATGATGAAACCAAACAAATGTCTTCAGGAGTTTCCTGATTGCACTATATTAATCAACTGAAACATGATTAAATTGTAGTTAGGATAATTGTCACAGTAAATTAAAAGTGGAAATCGTAGGAAATAGCCCTTCCTAATTTTCAAGGAGCAAAAATATCCACTTTTTAAAAAACTTGCAACAATGTCCATTATTAATGTTTCATTTTCCTAAAATGTCAACTTTAGGACCAAAATACCCTTTTCACTTAAATTGAGCAAAATGACTCAACAGCCCCTTACATGTGATATTTGACCAAACTACCCTCTCTTAATTTTGGGCGCCAATCTCTCAATCTGTCCATTTCTTTCTTCCTCATTTGAAACGTAATTCATTATTATTCACACCATTTCCCTTCATCGCCCCCTCTTCTTCTTCCATGCCCCCTTCATCTTCATTACCTGCCTATCCCGAACACTTAGCTTCATCGTCCTGTGGGTGTTTGACTCCTCTTTTCGACATCGGGATTTCTAGCGAGAAATCACACACCCAACCTATCCCGATTCCTCTTTGAAGCTTGGGAAATTGACCACCCAATCTCGATTCCTATTTAAAGCTTGAGGATTCGACATTGTACTTATTAAGCATCGTTGTCCTGTGGGTCTTCGACTCCTCTATTCGAACACTAAGCTTTATCGTCCTGTGGGTGTTCGACTCTTCTCTTCGACATTGGGATTTCCAACAAGAAATGGGAGGCAAAGGTGATTACTCAGTCAACTATCAAATGTGACAATCTCAATAATTGATTATTCATTTTTATCTTTTTACTAAATATTTTGATCCTAACTTGTGCCCAATGATGCCCACTGAATCCTTTAAGATGACCCTTTGTTATTTTGTTCTAACTTTTAATAATATATTGAATTCAATGTGCTCATACCATTGTTTGAAACGTTTTTGGCATGTAATTTATGTTTGAGGAATTTCAGTGTTAGAAAGTCTAAAAATGTGAGAGCCATAGGCCAAATGTTGAATTTTAGTGTGGTGAATTTACACAACCACATATACTATTCTTCAGTCAATGTTTGACACGTTCAGTATGCAAGTTTGGGTTAGCCACATTAGAAATTTAGTTGAAACAAGAGTTGTTGTGAAATTTTGTAAAGTTTTTTCTTCTCTTATACTATGTTACCGGTTCAAAAAGACTGTTTGTAAACTAGATGCCTAGTCATGAAGAGACATGAAATTATGTTTTTCACCCTTTATATTTCTTGTAGTACTTTTGACAATAGTATTTGGATATGGCTTGCTAGATGGATCTTTGTAATTATAGAATAGAAAAAACGTACATACTTTTGATTTTGAATGTATTTGATGGTTGTGATTGTATCTCTTCCTTTCTAGTTTCTATACACAAAATGTTTTTGTATTCTTATCTACAAAAAGCTATAGAAAATTGAATGAGAAAATGTATTTGAAATGATGATTTTTGTTATGTCTTTCTTTCTCTTTTGTTCTCCATGCATCTAGGTTTTTGCATGCGTGTATATGCTGGATTATAATTCACTTGTCTAGATTTGAATTTCAACTTTTGTAAGATTGTCTTTAAAATTGGATGGTTAAAAGACACACATAACACAAGGCTAAAAGTGTTATATAAATATAGAGAGAAAGTGAGTGAGTGAGGGAGAGTAGCAGTAGTACCCTATAAAAACAAACACACATACGTATTAACTTTGATGCCATCTCTTTCAACAAATGTGTATGGTAATAGAGATGTATTGCTTCATTATCTGAATGACTGTAATATTATTGTCAGGTCCTACGGATTCGATGATTGCGTTATTTGAAGGGTTATGAGTTTGTTGGTCCAACGACTTTTGCTTGTTGTGTTTCCAAGAGTGTAAATGGAATATACAGTGAAATTGTGGAAAAGTTGTACAGTCGGATTAGGGTATGTAGGGATAGATTTGAGCTGAAGATTTCGTCACAGCTTACAGGAATTTCCTTACTTATTAAAGCTGACGACGAGGTAAATTTTATCCTTATACACAGCAAATCCGATTGGCCCGAAATTGATGTTGAAGTGGTCGACAAATCTAGGGGCGTACATGAAACTCCGAGAAAGGCAAAAAATACAACAATAAAGTTAGAATGTACAGCGCCGCCTTTTACACCCATCACTAATCTAAACTCCCCAGTTGGTACTCCACAATACAAATTAGTGATTGGTAGTAACCATCCACATGCGTCTGTTCCTTCACCTACTAGTACATCACCATGAGTTAATCAAGGGACTCCAACATCAACAAACATGCAGGCAGAGGTGGATAACACTGATGGTTCTGAAACTTCTGATACGAAGGATAAGAGTCATATTGACGATGATACTAGTAATGACCCAAATGATGTTTTAGAAATTCTCCAGTCTGGTGGACAACCAGTAACTGGTGCTAGAGAAACCCCAATAGATGGTGAAGAAGAATAAGGAGGGGGTAGTGGAGCACCAAACAGTTTTGCACCTTCTATGACATCACGGTGGACAATACCGGGGTCAAAACTGTAATCAATTCAACCCATTCGGTCGAAGGACTTGTTTGAAGACCAAGATGACCAAGACCCAATATACAAAGGACAAATCTTCAAGGACAAAGAAACCTTGAAAGGGATTGTAGGGATGTATGCATTTAAAGAGAACTTTGGGTTTAAGGTTAGACGATCGAACCATACACGATTCACCGCAACATGTACAAAAGGAGGCTGTGAATGGGTTATTAGAGCAGCGAAGTTGAAAAATGGGATTTATTGGCAATTTAAGTCCTTTGTTAAGGAGCACATATGTGGTCATTCGGGCAACTACAACGTTGATTTTACTCAAGTAAGTGCCTATGTAATTGGATTGTATGCTAGAAAATATGCAGATCCTGGACACACAATTCGTCCTAAAGATATAATTTCTTATTTTAGGGATGAACACCACATAAACCTCTCTTACAATAAAGCCTATAGATCTAAAACATGCTCTTTGCATAAGGCAATCGGCGATTCGTGGGAGTCATTTAAGATGTTACCAGCATTCTTTTACATTTTGGAACAATCCAACCTTAAGACTGTAACTAATATTAAAACCGACTCAGAAAACCGGTTCGCTTATGGATTCATGGCATTTGGGCTTGTATAGACAGATTCAATTCAGTTATTAGGCAAGTTATCATCATCGATGCTACACGCTTGAAGGCCAAGACCAGGGGTGTCTTGATAGTTACGGTGTGCAAGGATGGTAACAAGATGATATACCCTTTGGAATTTGGGTTTGCTCATTCTGAGTGTATAAAGTCGTGGACATGGTTCTTGAAGCAACTTTTGAATGTGATCTAGTATCCTGAACTTATGATGTTAGTTTCGGACCGGCACGTGGGTATCTTTGCAGGCATAAAAGCAATTTCCCCCGATGCAGCACATTGGGTATGTGCATACCACTTGTCACAAAATCTTAAAATTTTTTACAAGCAACGGGATGATGTGATCAAGCTTTACTTCTGTGCAACGTATATGTACTGTGTCAAGGAATTCAACCGTGAAACGACAGAGTTAAAAGCCACCCACCGTAAGGTTTATGATGAGCTTCTAGAGGTTGGAGTAGAGAAGTTTTCACACGTACATAGTCCTAGAAAGAGGTACCATATGATGACCACCAACATTGCCGAGTCAATTAATTCTTGTCTACTTGCAATTCGGAAGTTGCCTATCACATTTATTGTAAAATTTATCAGAGATTTGTTGCAAAAGTGATTCTACGATTGTCAGAGCAATGCACATGAAGTGCCTACATTCTTAACTGATGATGCAAACGAACACATCACACAGAGGATAATACCATCGCAACGATGTGTGGTTCACTCCATTGACTTCCACAGATTCAAGGTAGACGACAAATGGAAAGGAGCGATTGTCGACTTGGAAAAATGTTCATGCTCATACCGTAAATGGGATCTAGATGAATTACCATGTATTGATGCCATGGTGGTTGCTAGATATGCTTATAAAATTTAAGTTATCTCTTTGAAACTTAGAAAGAGCTATTTCCTTCAATTTCCACCACATTTAATGCTACAGACTTGTCACTATTTAATTATAATAATAAAAAAATTCTTCGTGTCTTTTGTACCAGGATTAAAGGTACACCTATCAACGCATTATGTTCTGATTTTTCCACAACGAGATGGCTGAAACATGCTTATGTTATGGCTATGAATCCTGTTCCAAATCCTGAAATATGGGACATTCCTAATGCAGTTCGTGATCGCATTGTATTGCCATAGTTGAAAAGAAACACCCAGGAAGACCAAAGAAGTCAAGAACACCTTCTGCTGGGGAGAAATGAAAGAAACAAACATGTTCGAATTGTGGGAAAAATGGACACAATAAAAAAATATGCCCGAACCCCTCAAGTATGCCCAGTATAAGCAAACCAGCAACAAAAGCAAGTACTTGTAGCATTTGCAAGAAAGAATGGCATAATAGACTTAAGTGCCCAGATAAGCCATCAGAGCCCATTTTGAATGACACAGATGAACAAGCAGTCTTTCATGCTTTTGAGGAACCAATTTTGGAAGGTTAGAATATGTATCACTTTTTTTAGGTCGAATTGGAAAGTAAAGAAATTTGTAATTCGTTGGATGTATGTAACTTTTAATTGTGAACATATCTTGGAAGGTTAAAAACATGAATAAATGTAATATTGAATTATTGTTGTGGTGATGGGTGGTATGTGTATCATACTATTTGTTTTCAGTTATGTATTTGTAGGGTATCTCATGGCTATGTTTTTTAACCAGGTATTACTGTTTTTGAGCCATTATTGAAGGTGTTATGAGATTATTTCCAAAGCTTTACATATGTTTTCTCGGGCTTTAATATATGACTTCCCCGCCTCTATATATGCATTCCCGGGCTTTAATATATGACTTCCCTGACTCTATATATGTATTCCCGAGCTTGATATTTGAAACAACTATCACATAAGACTAACACAAATGGTGATTCCCACCGATCCATATGCGACTTCTAATGTGACTTCCATAAAGTCTTTTCTAAAGTCGCATATTTCTCAGTTTTTATTGTTTCCTCTTTATAATATCACGGGCTTCAGGTATTACATTTCTTACGCTCAATGATGGTTTTCCCTAGCTCTATATATATCCCCGGGCTTATTATTTCAAACAATTATCACATAAGACTAACACAAATGGTGATTCCCGAGCCATATGCGACTTCTAATGTGACTTCCGTAAAGTCGCTTCTAAAGTTGCATACTTTTCCGTTTTTATTGTTTCCTCTTTATAATATCATAGGCTTTGGGTATTACACTTCCCAGGCTCAATGATGGTTTTCCCATGCTCTATATATGTATTCCCGGTCTTATTATTTAAAACAACTATCACATAAGACTAACACAAATGGTGATTCCCGAACCATATGCGACTTATAATGTGACTTCCGTAAAGTCGCTTCTAAAGTTGCATACTTTTTAGATTTTATTGTTTCCTCTTTATAATGGCACAGGCTTCAGGTATTACATTTCCCAAGCTCAATGGTGGTTTTCTTAGGCTCGATAAATGTATTCTCGAGCTCATTTCATCTTTTAAACAACTATCAATCCATCACACAAGACTAACACAAAGAGTAATTCAACTATACCAAAAGACCAAAAAATTCAAGGCCAGGGCACAGAATATATACAGGTAAACAAAATACATGTTTTTTAGTCATGGAACTAACAAAACAGTTCGTTTTAAACCAACTAAAGCCTAAATTGAAAAAGAACAAACCTAGGTGCCCAAAATCTATGGATCCGAGTATGGGGAGGTTGTCTCATGATCTGCCTACTACGGGGTATCTCTAAGCCATTGTTCTGACGATGCACATGAGGAATCTAGAGGCCCGAATCAACTAAAGCCTTATGAAAAACATCCATTCTATGATTAACATTCGCAAACTCTGTCATATTGGCCTATTAGTTGGCATCCATCTATAAACACAGATCTTGAAGTGTCTGTAGAATCTTATTCAATGTCGACCCTTGATCATGTCCATCTGCATCTGGATCATCTCCAACGTTGTGGTCATTATAGTCCACATCCTTTGAGTCGTCCTTCTCGGAAAATTCATTTTTGTCATCCTCATTCACACCCTTCGAAATTACAAGTATAGGTAGTCATCTACTCTAGCAATGCCATTGTAACCCATTTTGCCCACGTTTCCTGTTGGAGGAATCGTGGTCTATCCCCCTCATTGCACATCAATACCGGCCTCCTGAAAAAAATTTGTAATCAAACAAGGGAAAGGTAGTGTGCTAACAGTAGATTTCCCAGCTTAGAACATTCCTTTCATGATAATCTGCCCTGCGTCCATGTGGATGAGATTCTTTGCATAAAAAAGATAACCGGCATTCTCACAACTCACAGATCGTGCCATAAAAGTACAACTTTTATGCCTCTAATTCCTATTACTTTATGATTGTTTCTCGAGTAAAATTGGGTATTTAATGGATTAAATAAGCGTTTCAGGTAAATAGAGAAGTTCAGGGGCATTGTTGTCATTTTAGACATTTCAGGGGTAAACGTGCAAGATTCGGACAATTATTGAAGATAATGTTAATAGGGGAGCGATCAGGGATACAAAATATAAAATGCCAGCAAAGGCAGGCATCAACTGCCACGTCACCAGGGCAGAACGACGTCGTTTGGCTTAGACGCGCGTCAGCATGACGCGATGATGACATCATGTCGTCTTCCTCAGCCAGCAGTTTGACCCGTTTGCCCTTCGACCCGACTTGAACCGTCTTCAACCCGACCTTGACCCAGTCTATTTTCGACCATTTTTCGGTCATTTTTATGACTGTTGTCCGCCCAGATCGGTGGCCAAAATCCTCCCGGTCACGATGGACTTATTTTGGGCCTTCCATGCATAAGGTTTCCCTCTCTTCCAAGAGGCCAAACCTTCATAGCCATCAAGCTTGCAAGCTTGATCCCAGCGGCCTCTTTCACGCGTCCCAGACCTCCCAAACCGTTGGGAATCTGCCGTTTCATGCTGAGGGTGAGATCTCGCTTACCAGAAGGCCATGAAGCCGCGACCAACTTCCATAACAACCCGTGACTTTCGCTGGAGAGCAAGAACTCGCGAGCCTGGGTTCCAAACCCGCGAGCATGTTGATTTCAGAGGGAGTTTGTGGTCTTTTCTTTTCCAAACCGTGCCCAATTCATTCCATGTATAAATACTTCTCTTTTGCCGACAAAAACACAATCCCTAATATCCAACAAATTACCCAAAAAACCCTAAAAACTACCTAGATTAACTTAGAATACTTAGAAGCTCACTAAGCTATCATTGTTTCCAAGCTTGGGAGAGTCAAGGAGAAGTTGAGCTAGCTTGAGGACTTCACCAAGTGTTTGTTGTCTTCTTTATCTCCTTTTCTTACTTTGCTTGTTGTTGTAACTATATGTTTATGTGTGGATTTTGGTGAGATTGTAATAAAGTCCATTATTTGGTTGATGTGTTTATGTGCTTGAGCTTAATATATATGTTAATTGATTAACCAATTAATTGATATGTAATGGATTAAGACTAGTTGAGACCTCAATATCATGCATGGATGACCATTATATATGTGTCTTTATCCTAGTTTAGATTGGTGAAAACCAATCTTGTAAGCATATTTTGCCATTAATTAGGAATTGGATTAATTGCATGATCATCAATTCCTAGCATTCTCATATCCTATCCTCACTCTTGCATTACCTTGAATGAGATTAGTTAATTTAGTTAGTTAGTATTGATTTAGTTAATTTTAGTGTAACTTCGTGTAATATAGATAATTGCCATCTTAGTGTAATATTAGCCATTAGCTAGTTAAATGCCACGCAACCATCCTCCTTTACTTTTCATGTATGTAATTAGTATATATATATATTGTATAGATTAAATAAGACTAGAATTAATTTAAGGTATCTCACTCCCTGTGGGAACGAAACACATACTCGTAACCGTTATACGTGTCTAACGATTCGTATACTTGCGAAGTGTAAAAATACACGCACGCCCTATCATTTACGGATAGTTTTTAGAACCATCCCGTGCGCTGTCAAGTTTTTGGTGCCTCTATCGGGGAAGCGACGTATCTTTTGATTAGTTTTAATCTTATTTTTACTTTCGTATTTTTAGTTTTATTTTATTTCTTTATTTTATTTTATTATTGTTCATAATCTGTCTTGTTTGATTTGATCGTGTGTTTGTTTGGTTGTTTCAGATTCTAGATCAAAATGGAAAGTGGTAATTCGGCATTGATTAGTCAGTTGGCCGACTTGAATGGGAAAGTGGAGACTTTCATGTCACACTTTAGGCAACCACTGGCTATAGTTTATCCATCTTTGGGGTGGAATGGACACACAGGCCTTGGTCCGCAAGGAGAGCCATGGCCGGGGGAAGAAGAAGCAACATTCATGTATCCGTAACAAAACCACAACCATCGAGCTAATCATGATCAAGAGAGGCAAGCCCACCAATGGGGCTATTTTGATATAGAGGCATACCAACATGCCATTGACCAACGATTACTAGACCTAGAAAAACAAATAGAAGGTTGTGCAATTTGGTTGGGACAATGTGTAGAAAACTCCCAAGAGCAAGCCAAGGAAACCCATGACCAAGAGCAAGCCTACCGACAACACCTTAACCAATGATTGCTTCACTTTGAAAAACACATAAAATTGTTGGGAGGTCGGATGGTGGAATATTTGGATGATTTCCTAGAGCGGAAAGAGGTGGAAGAGCCTCAACAACTCCATAAATTAACCAACCCATTCTTTTACCTAACTGTATAAGGAATCAAACGGGTGGATTCCTTAAGTAGCGTGGAATGCAACCTTGGTAATGTTTTGCTAAGGGTTTAAGAAGAGCTAAGTGTATAGAAAAGGAAAGAAAAGAGGTTGAGAAACCGGTGGAATCCTCAAAGAGTGTAGATGATTACCTAGATGATTACCTAGATGAGCTTTTGCTCATATTGGATGAGGATAAAGATTTCAAGGTTGATGATGGAGGTACAAAAGAAACGAGAGTAGAGGTTGCCTTATAGAATAAGGAATTGATAAGTCAAAACAATGACTTTGTCTTGAAAGTCAATTCGCTTGAGAAGGAGAGAGACTCGGCAATGAAGAAATCACAAGAGCTCTCCGTATTGGTGGTAAAACAAGAAGAAGAATTCTCTTGGAAGATAAGAGAAATGTAAGTGGAAGTAGAGAAGAAAGACAAGGCATTGAAGGGTTTGACAGAAGAACTCATCAAGAAGGACCATGACTTGAAGGAAGCACAAGTAGTGGTATGTGACTACATCGTGAAGTTAGACAAAGCCGAACGTCTAATCAAGGCTTTGGAAAAGAAGAGGATCAAGAGAAGATCAACAAAGAAGCCCTTCACTACCCAAAATGGAGTAAGCCTTCCGAAGGTTGCCCACAAGTAAGCCGAAGCAACATCGAAGGTCAACAAAGGTAGTATTTCTAACTTCTCTCCTACATGTTATTTTTGCCATATTAGGGGTCACAAAAAGGCCCAATGTGCTAAATTTGTTTAATTGTGCAAAAATAGAAACATGCTTAGGAGGAAAGTGAGAAAAGTTAGGGAAGTTTGGATCCGTATGGACAAACTAGACCAATTAAAACGGATTCCTTTTGTTGCTAGGAATGACGCACCTATTACTAAGGTGTGGGTAGTGAAGAACCACGATGGAAATCATGCTACATTTGATTTGCCTTCTAGCTTCCATAAATTGCATGATCACTTTTCGAGTGAATTACGTGTTTCATTACACGTATGAACATTTTTTAATGTATGCTAGCATGATAATATGCTATAGCTTCTAGAGGAAGCTCATTTTTTAGGATTTTTATTATTTTTAGGATTAGTTTTGTTTTTAGAGTCTTGAGTATCTTATTTATCCACTTACCATATTGTAAATGTGCTAAAAGATGCATGGAAATAGATAGGTTTGGGGGTTTAAACTCCTTACTTATATACTTTCATAGCTTGTGCTTGTGGTGTTTTTGGTGTGAATTTTGTGTGTCTACGACATGGAATCAAGAGAAGGAGCTAATAGGCTAGGAATGCCTATCGCGGGAAGAATCTGCGGGACTATGCCCATTCAACAAAGCCGTGGGGTTCCTGGAACCTTACGTGGGATGATATTCGCGGGAAAGAACCTGCCAGCCAGAAGGCAGGAACCAGTGCAAACTTCTCTTGGATTTTCAGCAAGATGCATCCGCGGGAAAGAACCAGCGGAACAAAAGGAAGGAAACTCTAGGAGTCACCATGACTTCATATCCACGAGACAAAACCCACTGGACAGAAGACACAGAACCCGCGGCATTCTCAAGAGGATTTTTCGTGACTTCAAGTCCGCGGGAACAAAACCGCGGTAATAAGGGAGCAAAGCCCGTGCGAATTCCTGAGAAGTGCCTACGAGAAAAGATCCGTGGGAAGGAACCTGCTGCACAAAGCCGCGAGACAAATCAGGCACCAACAGACCAAACCACGAAGCTGCACCAACCTAGGAATGCTAAATCTCAGGTCCAATCTTCCACTTTTAAGCTTTTACTTTCATGTTTATCTTTGTTTGGCTTAAGAGTGTTGATTGATAGTTTTTGCCTAATGATTAGGATTGGTTGTGTGATGTGATTAGTGGTGGATAATTAGGATTGTATATATGTGTTTACATGTTAGTGGTAGATATTAGGATTGCATAAATATGTTTTTGTACTTTTGTTTTTGTTTTTCAAGTTTTATTTTCAAACCTTGTGATGATGCCCTATTTTGAAACTTTGAGGCGTTATGTTTCTTAAAAGCTGTACTAATCGGTGAAAAAAATATTTTTTTCCGCTAACACTGCATTCATCTTTTTTCGATACGGTTCCAACGGTATAAAGAATGTAAATTTCTAGGCGGATGTTTAAAAGTTATGAGTATTTCTTCGACCGAAGGTCATAAACGTGCTTTGTTTTCAAAATTCTGCACGTGACCTATCTTCATCTTCTGTTTTCACACTTTTTTGATTTGAATTTTAAAATATTTTCTACATGAAAAGTGTTCATTTGCATGTCTATATTCTTATGTCAAAATTTAAACAAGTTTTATGAAGTATCTTTGAAAATATGAATTGAAAAGAAGACATTGTTCGAGTTCAAAAGTTGACAGTTTTTCTTGAAATATTGTCCTTTATGTTTAGAGGCTGCTTTCACATGGTATTTTTGTTATTTTGTTTTTAATGTGTGTTTAGATGTTTAAAAGTGTTAGTATTTTTGTGTCCAGATTTTTGAACTGATGAACTCTTTGTCCATGTGCTTCAATTTTTCAACATTGAAGAAAATGTCGAGTTTATGTTTGGGGGTGTGGACACATATGTGTCATTTTTGTTGTTGTTGTGAATATTATGTTTTTATGTTTTTGTCAAAAATTTTGAAATTTTTGCGAATAAGCCATCTTTGAATAAAATTGTTTGAATGAGATGTTTTGAGTTGTGCCATTGAGGAATCTTTCGCATGTGTTAATTGCTGAGTCCTGGCTAACTTCTTGTCAGTCTAGAAATTTTTTCTGCACATAATGTGAATTTAGTCCCTTTCTCTTAGTGTCTAAGTGGACGAGACTCCGTACTCAATTGTTAGGATTAATAGTGGAGACTGCCCATGAATTTTGTGCCTTAGTGTTCATTTATTAGGGTAATTATATTTCTATTCTTAAACACTCTTCGAAACAGTAGTGCTTCAATTATGATCTCATTTTCATTATTATTAAATGATTGCCATAGAACATGAAAATAATGTGGACTGCTTGCTAGACTTGTATTCCCTTGTTAGATAGACTTTCAGATATGATTCTAGGCATGTGTGTACTTAACTACCATAGTTTTCCCAAACACCGTCCTTGTCTATGTGTGCTCCAATTGCCAAATTGAGGCCAAACACAAACCATTCATTTCATCACCCACATAATCCATATACATTGAACACACGAAATTCTTCTTTTGTTAATCATAGATTATGCATAAGTTATAAATGCAAATATTTAGCTCAAACTTGTAAATAGCGTGTACTCAGACAATGATAGAAAATTGTGCAAATTAAAGGCTAATTGTAAAGTGTTAAAAATAAAACGCTTAAGCCACAGTATCTAATTGAGAAGTGCTCAAATCTGAGTACCAATCAGCATAATTAGAAAAAGGTTAATCTTAGCCTAGACACTTGTAGACATTTATGTGATGAGCTAGTAGTTAAACTATTTAGTATGATCAATAACTATAGAATTCCACTAAATTCCTTCCATTCACCCCATATTACCCTTGGCCCCAATACAACCAAATGAAAGCCCTTGATCTTTTAGGATGTCTAGCTTGGGAATGCGAGTCAAAGCATGTTCTTTCCACGTTCATGGTAATTCAATTTCATTCATGAGATCAATTTATAGAAAATGTGCTTTATTTCGAATACTCACATGTGTTACATATTTGATTGCCATTTATATAACTTCCAAATCCCATGTGTTTGATAAAGAGTGTGCCTAGGACCCTAAGAGAAAATTAGAGTGAAATACAGTGAGGATTAGAGTTGAGGCGAATTACATCCGAAGCATTTGAGTATGTTGTATTTGATGTTATGCCATTAAGAGTGTGGGATTTGCATTATGTGTTACATTCAATTTGAATGACTTTAGGTTATCCTCCACTCAGCAGTTCTCACATGTGCGACTCCTCATATGCACTACTCTTTTGATATCTCATTTTGTATGGCTTTTGCAAATTGAATTTAAATTGTAGTTTTTAATCGTTAGCTTTGCGTTTGTGGGTATCGTAGTGGTAAACCCTCAGGAGACTACACTCATCCTACTAGGGACACCTAGGGGCTTAAAAGGCTTGTGGCACGTGCTAAGTGCCATCGTTTCTCCCACGATAGTGGACTAATTAGTTTATGTTTATTTATGCTTTATTGTTTTATTTGTTTTATTTTGCTCGAGAACTAGCAAAAGATAGGTTTGGAGGCTTGATCGTGCCATAAAAGTACCACTTGTATGCCCCTAATTCCTATTACTTTATGCTTGTTCCTCGGGTAAAACCGGGTATTTAATGGATTAAATAAGTGTTTCGGGTAAATAGTGAAGTTCAGGGGCATTGTTGTCATTTTGGACATTTTAGGGGTAAAAGTGCAAGATTCGGGCAATTATTAAAGATACTGGGAATAGGGGAGAGATCAGGGGTACAGAATGTAAAATTTTGGCCAAGGCAGGAATCAGCTGCCATGTCACTAGGGCAGAACGACATCGTTTGGCTTAGATGCACATCAGCATGACGCGATGTTGACATCACGTCGTTTTCCTCAACCAGTAGCTCGACCCGTTTGCCCTTCGACCCGACCCGACCCGAACCGTCTTTAACCCGATGTTGACCCGATCCATTTCCTATCATTTTTCTAATGGTTTTCCACCCAAATCGGTGGCCGAACTCCTCCCAGTCACAATGGACCTATTTTGGGCCTCCCATGCACAAGGTTTCCCTCTCTTCTAAGAGGCCAAACCTCCATAGCTATAGGCTTGCAAGCTTGATCCTAGTGGCCTCTTTCACGCCTCCCAAACCTCCCAAACCGCTGGGAATCCATGGTTTCATGCTGAGGGAGAGATCCCGTGGACCAGAAGGCTATGAAGTCACGACCAACTTCCATAACAACCCGCGACTTCCGCCGGAGAGCAAGTACTCGCGAGCCTGGGTTCCAAACCCGCGAGCATGTCGATTTCATAAGGAGTTTATGGTCTTTTCTTGTCCAAACCGTGCCCAATTCATTCCGTGTATAAATACTTCTCTTTTGCCAACAAAAACACAATCCCTAATATCTAACAAATTACACAAAAAACCCTGAAAACTACCTAGATTAGCTTAGAATACTTAGAAGCTCACTAAGCCATCGTTGTTTCCAAGCTTGGGAAAGTCAAGGAGAAGTTGAGCCAGTTTGAGGACTTCACCAAGTGTTTGTTGTCTTATTTATCTCCTTTTCTTACTTTGCTTGTTACTTCTCCCACATTTGTAGGTTTCGTCTACTCCTTAATTACCTTAACCTATTCAATCAACCCCAATCCCTTTAGCACTAACAACAAAACCAAGAAATACAAGCTTATCCGTGCAAAAGGTACACTTTTTGAGATTTGCAAACAACTTTTCTGTTCTTAAAACGCCTAAAACAAGTTTTAAATGTTCAACATGCTCATCCAAGTTTTTACTATAAATCAAAATGTCATCAAAGTAAACAACCACAAATTTTCCAATAAAAGCACGCAAAACATGGTTCATTAATTTCATGAAAGTACTTGGTGCATTAGTTAATCCAAAATGCATAACTAACCACTCATATAAACCATATTTTGTTTTAAAAGCAGTTTTCCTCTCGTCACCTTCTTTCATCCTAATTTGATGATATCCACTCTTAAGATCAATTTTAGTAAAAACAATAGAACCCTGCAATTCATCAAGCATATCATCTAATCTAGGAATAGGATGTCAATACTTTACAGTGATATTATTGATGGCACGATAATCAACGCAAATCCTCCATGTTCCATCTTTCTTAGGCACAAGCAACACGGGAACCGGATAAGGACTTATACTCTTAAGCACATACCCCCATTTTCCATGAGCTCACTAACCTGCCTTTGAAGTTCCTTTGTCTCATCGGGATTACTTCTGTATATGGGTCTATTATGGATAGGTTCTCTGGGTACAAAATCAATTTTATACTCAATCCCCCTTATTAGTGGTAAACCAATAGGCATCCTTTCGGGAAACACTTCATCAAAGTCTTGCAAAAATGAAATAATAACACTAGGCAAAGAAGAGTCAAGTTCGTTAGTACTAAAACAAGCCTTTTTGTACAAAAGTACAATCATTGGCTGATTTGGAAACAAAGCTTTTTTGATCTCACTCTCTCTTGTATTAAAGCTCACTTGTTTTCTCTCTTTTTTTTTCTCATCACCCTCTTTTTATTTTTCAACTTTTGTTTCTTTTTTTGCTATTTCGGACTTTCTCTCTTTTGTCACTCTTTCTTTTGAGCTATCACTCTCTTTTGTTACATCTTTTTTTTTTTTTAACCTCACTTGATCTTCATATACTTGTCTTAGGGTTAAAGGTAAAAGAGTGATTGACCTTTTGTTGAGTACAAAGGAGTATCTATTGGTATATCCATCATGAGTCACATGCCTATCAAATTGCCATGGTCTTCCCAAAAGGATATGACCCGCATTCATTGGTACCACGTCACAAATAACTTCATCTTTGTATCTTCCAATGGAAAATGACACCAATACCTGTTTATTGACCCTAACTTCCCCACTATCATTCAACCATTGTAGCTTATAAGGTTTCAGATGCTTCAAAGTTGTCAAATTCAATTTTTCCACCAAAATAGTACTAGCCACATTAGTACAACTGCCATGGTATTCCTAGAAGGATATGACCCGCATTCATTTGTACCACGTCACAAATAACTTCATCTTTGTATCTTCCAATGGAAAATGACACCAATACCTGTTTATTGACCCTAACTTCCCCATTATCATTCAACCATTGTAGCTTATAAGGTTTCAGGTGCTTCAAAGTGGTCAAATTCAGTTTTGCCACCAAAATAATGTTAGCCACATTAGTACAACTCCCTCTATCAATAATTATGCTACATACCTTATCATTAACACGACAGCCAGTGTGAAAGATGTTGTCATGTTGTACCTCATCATCTTCCTTGGCTTGAGCACTAAGAGCTCTTCTTGCAACCAAAAGCTCTTTATCCACCGGATATTCATTGTCACTTGCATCCTCCAAAGGTGGCATGGACTCATTATCAGATTCACACTTGGATTAGATACCACCATCCTTCAAAACCATTACTCTCTTGTTTGGACATTGTGATGCAATATGACTTGCTCCCAAACACTTAAAGCACTTAATGTCATGGTTTCTAGAAGGTTGAGAATTTGATTTACCTTGATTTAATTTGCCTCCAGCCTTAAGAAACTAGGCTGGTCATCCCTCTTACTCCAATTCGGTTTCTATGATGATGAAGAACCTAGATTTTTCCCAACCCGTGTGGAACCCTTTCTCTTCAACTGTTGTTCCACTTTAATGGTCACATGCACCATGTCATTCAGCTCAACATGATGTTGCAACTCCACCACATTTGCAATGTCTCAGTTTAGTCCATTTAGAAACCTAGCCATAGTAGCCTCTCGGTCCTTCGCTATATCAGCCCGAATCATGGCTATCTCCATCTCTAGTCTTCAACACACTTAGACCCTTGAGTAAGAGTTTGCAATTTTTGAAACAAACCCCTATAATAGTGGCTCAGAATGAATTGCCTTTTCATAACAATTTTCATCTCCTCCCATGTCTCAATAGGTTATTCTCCATTTCGTCTCTTACTTACAATCAGTTGATCACACCAAACAATAGCATAATCGGTAAACTCTATGGCAGCCAACTTCACCTTCTTTAACTCAGAATAGTCATGGCAATCAAACAACAATTCTATTCTTTTCTCCCAATCCAATTAAGCTTTAGGATCAGTTTTACCTAGGAAGGTTGGAATCTTCACCTTTATACTACCCAAATTATTATAAACCCTCTCTCTATACCTATCTCTTCTATTCCCATACTTATCTTCTCTCTTCCCATACCTAACTCCTCTACCTCCAATTCCATGCTTAAATCTGCATGCACCCATATTGGACATTCTATCATCCTCCTCTATGTCATTATCATCCTCATAGTAATCATTAACTTCTTATCTAACCGGAACTCTCTCTTTCTCTCTCTCCTACGTGCTTGTGAAACGGGTTGTGACTATTCCGTGCTTGCATTCTCCACTTGATCTAAGCGTTTATGTAATTGTTCCAATTCCCCCCTCATCATTCGTCTCATCCCCCTTACTAATGCCTCATTCCAAAGCTTTAGATCCGCCGGTATGGAAGAATCATCAGTAGTGCCTTTATCTTTGTTTTCGGACATGTTTACTTGCAAAATAAAGATTAGAGAAAAAAAGACCTCACAACACTCCTTCACGTGTTTCACTCGAATAATCAATTCACTAAACAATCGTGTTTTCACACAATAAAATTCGGCTTTTACCCTCAATATGTACTCACCACTCTTGCCTTTTTCCACTCGTTATTTCCTCAAAAGTTCTTATCAAACTAATCAAACAAATAATCAGGATTTCTTTAGCCACGTTCACTGCACCAAAAATGTTCCTAGGTTCACACGAAACGAATTACAATGAAACTAGAAGGACAAAGTAATAGGACAAGAATAACAAATGATACGATCCTTCAAAGAATATTTTTTTTCCGACCTTGATCAATGGATTCAAACAAAGCCTTTTTTTTTTTTTTTTTTTTTTTTTACTGGACTTAATCGATCGAAATCAAGTTTGTGATAATTTTTTTTTTTTTTTTTTTGTGATCAAACGAATCAAGAAGAAGAAGAAGAAAAAAAAAGATAGATTAAACCTGAGTGTTAGAGCCTAAGTTCTGATATTAAATGATACGATCCTCGTCAGTTTGATGCCCAAGACTGTTCTACGCTCAGGTTTGGATGGAAACCGCGACCCAACACTTATAAAAAGATGTGAACCATGGTATAAAGAAGGACGCCACAATCAAGGATGGAATACTTGATTGATAAGTCAAGGATGAACGCCACACTGAAATCTGATAAGTTCAAGTTAGTTCTCAAAGAAAAAAAGAGAAAATTCTCTCAATTTTTAATTCAAAATCAAGTCCCCGAAAAATTACATCAGCTGCCTCTTCAAAACTAAAACATTAATGGTCAAGAAAGGAAACAAGAAATTCAACCATTTAAGGCCTTACAACCAGAAAACTAAAAGGGCAATAATTGTCTTACAAACGGGAAAGAAAATAAAACTAAAACAAGCAACTATTGACTTGCTCCCTATTTGGAAAGCTAAGATTGGAAACAAATTAGCCCCTTAATTTGGGAAACAAATCAATTCTTTATTTCTGAAAAATAAAAAGGAAAAGGTTGAAATTGAATCTCCTCCACACACCCTAGCTTGTGCTTCACGCCCAAGCTTCTGCCACATGCCCAAGCTTCTGCCACATGCCTAAAACTTCCCTTATTCGACCCAATCAATTGCTTTGATGACGTTAATTAAGCCTTGGTCTTCATGTGGGCTAATCTTGGACTTTAACACTTCAGAATCAGCCCAAGTGTCTTAAATCAGGCCATTGAGTTCTTCTTTGAATCTATTGGCCCTTGCCCTTGTTATTGGTCCAGTTGGAACATGCAACGGATCCCTTGGTGCAGCTCCCTTATTCTCATCATGTTTGGAACCTGAAAAGCACTATCGCGCTCAAAAAACTATGCTCACATGCCAAAAAGAAAGTTTGCATGCCAAAAATAACATCCGAAACTAAAAAAAAAACGTTTGGAAACAAAAAGTACTCCCGCATTCTAAAAAGCATGTCCGCATGACAAAAAGAAAGTTTGCACGCCAAAAGGAACTCCCGAAAGCCAAAAAGAATGGTTGGAAACTGAAAAGCACGTTAGAGAACTAAAAAGTACTCATGTGTTCCAAAAAGCATGCTCGCATGCAAAAAGAAAGTTTTCAAGTCAAAAAGAATGCCCGAAAGTCAAAAAGAAAGTTTGGAAAAAAAAAAGCACTCCCGCGTTCCAAAAAGCATGCCCGCATACCAAAAAGAAAGTTTAAATGCCAAAAATAACACCCGAAAGACAAAAAGAACGCTCGAAAGCCAAAAAGAACGCCCGAAAGCCAAAAAGAACATTTGGAGGATAAAAAGCACGCTTTTGAACTAACAAGCAATCTCACGTTCCAGAAAGCATGTCTGCATACTAAAAAGAAAGTTTGCATACCAAAAAGAACACCTGCATGGAAAAAAGAAAGTTTGCACGCCAAAAGGAACTCCTGAAAGCCAAAAAGAACGGTTGGAAATTAACAAGCACATTTGAGAGCTAAAAAGCACTTTTGCGTTCGAAAAAGCATGCTTGCAAGTCAAAAAGAAAGTTTTCATGCCAAAAAGAACACACGAAAGTCAAAAAGAATGTTTGAAAACAAAAAACACTCTTGTGTTCCAAAAAGCATGTCTGCATACCAAAACAAAAGTATGCATGCCAAAAAGAATGCCCGAAAGCCAAAAAGAACTTTTAGAAGATAAAAATCACATTCTTGAACTAACAAGCACTCTCACATTCCAGAAAGCATACCTGTATACCAAACAGAAAGTTTGCATGCCAAAAAGAACACTCGAAAGAAAAAAGGTTTGGAACTTGAAAAGCATTCTTGCACTCCAAAAATTGTGGCCGCATGTCAAAAAGAACGTTTGCATTCCAAAAATAACATCTGAAAGCCAAAAAGAACGTTTGGAAAATAAAAGCACTCTCGCATTCTAAAAAGCATACCCGCATACCAAAAGAAGGTGTTCACGCTAAAAAGAATGCTCGAAAGCCAAAAAGATTGTTTGTAAATTATAAATCACTCTCGCATTCTAAAAATAACGGTTTGAAACTAAAAAGCACGTTTGAGAACAAAAAGGAACTCCTACGTTCCAAAAAGCATGCCGAATGTCAAAAAGAAAGTTTTCATCCAAAAATAACTCCCAAAAGTCAAAAAGAACGTTTGAAAAAAAAAATTACTCCCACGTTCCAAAAAGTCATGCCCGCATATCAAAAAGAAAGTTTGCATGCCAAAAAGCAGGTCCGAAAACCAAAAAGAACGTTTGGAAGATAAAAAAGCATATTCTTGAACTAATAAGCACTCTCGTATTCTAGAAAGCATGCCCGCATACCAAAAGGAAAGTTTGCATTCCAAAAAGAATGCTTGAAAGCAAAAATTTTAGAACCTGAAAAGCACTCTCGCACTCTAAAAACCATGCCCGCAAGCCAAAAACAAAGTTTGAATGCCAAAAATAACATTTGAAAGCCAAAAAGAATGTTTGGAAAATAAAAGCACTCTCGCGTTCTAAAAAGCATGTCCACATGCCGAAACGTAGGTGTTCATGCTAAAAAGAACGTTTGAAGCCAAAAAGAATGTTTGGAAACTAAAAAGCACTCTCACCTTCTAAAAAGAAAGCCCGCATGCTAAAAAGATAGTTTGGGTGCTAAAAAGATAGTTTGGATGCCAAAAAAAATACCTGAAAGCCAAAAAGAACGGTTGGAAACTAAAAAGCATGTTTGAGAACTAAAAAACACTCCTATGTTCCAAAAAGCATCCTTGCATGCCAAAAAGAAAGTTTTCATGCTAAAAAGAACAACCCGAAAGTCAAAAAGAATGTTTGAAAATAAAAAAACAATTCTGCGTTTCAAAAAGAATGCTCGCACACCAAAAAAATAGTTTGCACGCCAAAAATAAGGCCCGAAAGCCAAAAAGAACATTTGGAAGATAAAAAGCACATTCTTGAACTAACAAGCACTCTCGCATTCTAGAAAGCATGACCGCATGCCAAAAAGAAAGTTTGCATGCCAAAAAGAACACCCAAAAGCAAAAATGTTTGGAACCTGAAAAGCACTATTGCGCTATAAAAACAATGCTCGCATGCTAAAAAGAAAGTTTGAATGCCAAAAATAACATCCAAAAGCCAAAAATAACATCCAAAATCCAAAAATAACATCCAAAATAAAAGCACTCTCGCCGTCTAAAAAGCATGTCCCCATGCCAAAATGTAGGTGTTCATGCTAAAAAGAACGCCCGAAAACCAAAAAGAATGTTTTGAAACTAAAAAGAACTCTTGCATTCTTAAAAGAAAGTCCGCGTGCTAAAAAGATAGTTTGGATGCCAAAAAGACGCCCGAAAGCTAAAAAGAATGGTTGGAAACTAAAAAGTACGTTTGAGAACTAAAAAGCACTCTTACGTTCCAGAAAGCATGCTTGCATGCCAAAAAGAAAGTTTTCATGCTAAACAGAACAACCCGAAAGTCAAAAAGAATGTTTGAAAACAAAAAAGCAATCCCGCATTCCAAAAAGAATGCCCCGCACACCAAAAAGAAAGGTTGCATACCAAAAATAAGGCCCGAAAGCCAAAAAGAACATTTGGAAGATAAAAAGCACATTCTTGAACTAACAAGCACTATCGCATTCCAGAAAGTATGCCCGCATGCTAAAAAGAAAGTTTGAGTGCCAAAAAGAACGCCCGAAAGCAAAAATGTTTGGAACCTGAAAAGCACTCTCACCCTCTAAAAACCATGCCCGCATGCCAAAAAGAAAAGTTTGCATGCCAAAAATAACATCTGAAAACCAAAAGAACGTTTGGAAACTAAAAAGCACTCTCGCTTTCTAAAAAGAACGCCCACGTGCTAAAAAGATAGTTTGGATGCCAAAAAGAACCCCTGAAAGCACTAATACGTTTAAAAAAGCATACCCGCATGCCAAAAAGAAAGTTTTCATTCCAAAAAGAACACCCGAAATTCAAAAATGCATACGTTCAAAAAAGCATACCCGCATGCCAAAAAGAAAGTTTTCATGCCAAAAAGAATGCCCGAAATTCAAAAAGACCGTTTGAAAAAAAAAAAAAGTCCTACGTTCCAAAAATCATTCCCGTATACCAAAAAGAAGGTTTCCATGTCAAAAAGAACGCCCAAAAGCAAAAATGTTTGGAACCTGAAAAAGCACTCTCGCGCTCTAGAAACCATGCCCGCATGCCAAAAAGAAAGTTCGCATGCCAAAAATAACGTCCGAAAGTCAAAAAGAACTTTTGGAAAATAAAAGCTTTATAGTTCTCTAGTGTGTTTTTTAGTTTCCAGATGTTCTTTTTGGCTTTTAGGCGTTTTTTTTACATGCAAATTCTCTTTCCGACATGTAGGCATGCTTTTTTAAATGCGAGAGTGCTTTTCTATTCTCGAGCGTGCTTTTTATTTTCCAAACGTTTTTTTTGGCTTTCAGACACTCTTTTTGGCATGCTTTTTAGAACGCGAGAATAATTTTTAGTTTCCAAACATTTTTTTGGCTTTCGGGGGTTCTTTTTGGCATGTAATCCTTCTTCTAGGCATGCAGACATGTTTTTTAGAACTTCAGAGTGCTTTTAGTTTCCAAACATTCATTTTGGCTTTTTGGAATTATATTTGGTATACGGGCATGCTTTTTGGAACGCTAGAGTGATTTTTAGTTCTGAAGCATGCTTTTTAATTTCTCAACGTTCTTTTTAGCTTGCAAACTTTCTTTCTGGCAGATGGGCATGCTTTTTGGAACGTAAAAGTGATTTGTAGTTCTCGAGCATGTTTTTTAACTTCCAGACGATCTTTTTGGCTTTCGAACTTTCTTTTTTGGTTGCGGGCATACTTTTTAGAACGCGGGTGTGCTTTTTAGTTCTCGAGTGTGCTATTTAGTTTCCAATCATTCTTTTTATCTTGCAGGCGTTGTTTTTGGCTTTCAAACTTTCTTTTGTGCATGCAGGTATGCTTTTTAGAATGCAAGAGTGCTTTTTAGTTTCCAAAAGTTCTTTTTGGCATGAAAACTTTCTTTTTGAAATTTGGGCATGCTTTTTGAAACACGGGAGAGCTTTTTAGTTCTCGTGCGTGATTTTTAGTAACTAGAAATTTTTTTTTTTGGTTTCGAGCATTCTATTTGGCATGCAAACTTTATTTTTTTTGCATATGGGCATGCTTTTTGGAATGCGGGAGTACTTTTTAGTTCACGAGCGTGCATTTTATTTTCCAAACGTTCTTTTTGGCTTTCAAGCATTCTTTTTACATGCTTTTTAGAAAGCGAGAGTGATTCTTATTTTCAAAACATTCTTTCTGGCTTTTGGACGTTCTTTTTGGCATGAAAACTTTCTTTTTGGAATGCGGGCATGCCTTTTGGAACACTGGAGAGCTTTCCAGTTTCTAGAAATTCTTTTTGGCTTTCAGGCACTCTTTTTGGCATGCGAGCATGCTTTTTGGAACATGGGAGTGCCATTTAGTACATGAGCGTGCTTTTTATTTTCCAAACTATCTTTTTTGGCTTTTAGACGTTCTTTTTTGGCTTTCGAACGAACTTTTTTGCATGCGAGTATGCTTTTTAGAATGCAAGAATGCTTTTCCAAACGTTCTTTTTGGCTTTCAAGTGTTCTTTTTTACATGCTTTTTAGAACAGGAGAGTGCCTTTTATTTTCCAAACGTTCTTTTTGGCTTTCAAGCATTCTTTTTGGCGTGTAAACCTTCTTTTTGGCATGAAGACATGCTTTTTAGAACTTCATAGTGCTTTTTAGTTTCCAAACACTCATTTTGGCTTTTGGGCATTATTTTTAGCATGCGGGCATGCTTTTTGGAACACAAGAGTGGTTTTTAATTCTCGAGCATGCTTTTTAGTTTCTCAACATTCTTTTTAGCTTGCAAATTTTCTTTTTGGCATGTGGGCGTGCTTTTTGGAACGTGGGAGTGATTTTTAGTTTATGATCGTGCTTTTTATTTTCCAAATTTTTTTTTGGCTTTCGGGCGTTCTTTTAGGCATACATTCTTTCTTTTTGCATACATGCATGCATTTTTAAACCCGAGCATGCTTTTTAGTTCTCAAACGTTCTTTTTGGCTTACTAGCGTTCTTTTTGGCATGCTTTTTAGAACGACAGAATGCTATTTAATTTCCTAACGTTCTTTTTAGCTTTTGGGCTTTCCTTTTGGAATGAAAACTTTCTTTTTGGCATACGGGGTATACTTTTTCAAATGCGAGAGTGCTTTTCTATTCTCGAGCGTGCTTTTTATTTTGCAAACGTTCTTTTTTTACTTTCACTCGTTCTTTTTGGCATGCTTTTTAGTTTCCACACGTTCTTTTTGGCTTTTGGGCTTTCTTTTTGGCAAGAAAAATTACTTTTTGACATGTGGGCATGCTTTTTGGAATACGGGACAGCTTTTTAGTTCAGAGCATGCTTTTTATTTTCCAAACGTTCTTTTTGGCTTTCGGGTGTTCTTTTTGGCATGCATTCTTTCTTTTTGCATGGAGGCATGCTTTTTTAAACATGTGAGTGCCTTTTTGTTCTCCAGCATGCTTTTTAGTTCGCAAACATTCTTTTTGGCTTTCTAGAGTTCTTTCTGGATTTCTAGCATTTTTTCTGGCATGCTTTTTAGAACGCGAGAATGCTATTTAATTTCCTAACATTCTTTTTGACATGAAAACTTTCTTTTTGGCATGGAAACTTTCTTTTTGGCGTACGGGTATGCGTTTTGGAACCCGAGAGAGCTTTTTAGTTCTCGAGCGTGCTTTTTAGTTTTCAGATGTTCTTTTATGCATATGGGCATGCTTTTTTAAATGTGAGAGTGCTTTTCTAATCTTGAGCGTTCTTTTTATTTTGCAAACGTTCTTTTTGGCATGCTTTTTAGTTTCCAGACATTCTTTTTAGTTTTTGGGCGTTCTTTTTGGTATGAAAACTTTTTTTTTGGAATGGAAACGTTCTTTTTGGCATGGAGGCATGCTTAAACACGAGAGTGGATTCCTATTCTCTAACATGCTTTTTATTTTGCAAACATTCTTTTTAGCTTTCATGCGTTCTTTTTAACATGCTTTTTAGAACGTAAGTGTACTTTTTAGTTTCCAGATGTTATTTTTTCTGGGTAAATAAATAGTATCATAGAAAAAGGAAAGAATGTACAAATACAAAGGGCATACCCCATGAAAGAAAGAAACAAGAGCACAGAGGCCCAAAAACAAGCTCAACAAAGCTCAGATAACTAGCTCATAAATAAAAGCAATACAAATGCTTTAACAAAGCAAAAACAAACACAAAAGAAATAGCAAACAAGTAAGCCAACAACATAAAGGATCAACTAGAGGTGACATTCCAATTCGTAGCAATGAGATGCCAATCATTCAAATTGATAGAACAAATCCAGCAACGAATAATGTCAATAATGGTCTGGGCAAATTCAGTACTAGGCCTTCTAGAGCTCTTAAAAATTCTACAATTATGCTCTCTCCAAATAAAATAGACAATCACCGCAAGACATGCGGGCATGCTTTTTGGAACGCAAAGTGCTTTTTAGTTCACCTGCGTGCTTTTTATTTTCCAAACGTTCTTTTTGGCTTTTGGGCGTTTATTTTGGCATGCATTCTTTCTTTTTGCATGCAGGCATGCTTTTTTAAACGCGAGAGTGCCTTTTTGTTCTCAAGCGTGCTTTTTAGTTTGCAAACGTTCTTTTTAGCTTTCTAGCATACTTTTTTACATGCTTTTTAGAAAGCGAGATTGCTATTTAATTTCCTAACATTCTTTTTGGCTTTCAGGCATTCTTTTTGGCATGTGGGCATGAGCTTTGCAACGTGGGAGAGCTTTTTAGTTCTTGAACCTGCTTTTTAGTTTCCAGACGTTCTTTTTGGTTGGACATTCTTTTTGGCATACGGGCATGCTTTTTTAAACGCAAGATTGCTTTTCTATTCTCGAGCATGCTTTTTATTTTGGAAACGTTCTTTTTGGCATGCAAACTTTCTTTTTCCAGACATTCTTTTTGGGTTTCGGGCATTCGTTTTGGCATACGGGCATGCTTTTAAACTCAAGAGTGCCTTTCTATTCTCGAGCGTGCTTTTTATTTTGTAAACGTTCCTTTTGGCTTTTGGGCGTTTGTTTGGTATGCTTTTTAGAACACGAGAGTGCTTTTTAGTTTTCAGAAGTTCTTTTTGGCTTTCAGGCTTTCTTTCTGGTATGCAAACATTCTTTTTAGCATGCGAGCATGCTTTTTTAAACACGAGAGTGCGTTTTTATTTTCGAGCATGCTTTTTAATTTGCAAACGTTCTTTTTTGTTTTTAGGCATTCTTTTTGGCCTACTTTTTAGAACGCAAGAGTTCTTTTTAGTTTCTAGACGTTCTTTTTGGTTTCCAGGTGTTTTTTTGTTATGCAAACATACTTTTTGGCTTGCAGGCATACTTTTTAGAATTTGAGAGTACGTTTTAGTTTCCAAACGTTCATTTTAGCTTTCAGGCATTATTTTTTACATGCGGGCACACATTTTAAAAACGCGGGAGTGCTTTTAGTTCACGAGTGTGCTTTTTATTTTCCAGACATTTTTTTTTTGTTTTTGCTTTCAGGCCTTCTTTTCGACATGCTTTTTAGAACGCAAGAGTGCTTTTAAGTTTCCAAACGTTCTTTTTGTCTTTCGGGCGTTCTTTTCCAGGCATACATTTTGGCATGGCAAGCATGCTTTTTAGAATTTAAGAGTGCTTTTTTGTTTCCAAACGTTCATTTTGGCTTTCAGACATTGTTTTTGACACGCGGGCATGCTTTTTGGAACGCAGGAGTAATTTTTAGTTATCGAGCATGCTTTTTAGTTTCGAAATGTTTTTTTAGCATGCAAATTTTCTTTTTGGCATGTGGGCATGCTTTTTGGAACGCGGGAGTGCTTTTTAGTTCACGAGCGTGTTTTTTATTTTCCAAACGTTCTTTTTCGCTTTCGGGCGTTTTTCTTTTGCATACATTCTTTCTTTTTGCATGCGGGCAGGCTTTTTAAAATGCGAGAGTCCCTTTTTTTTCTCGAGCGTGCTTTTTAGTTCACAAACGTTCTTTTTGGATTTCTAGCATTCTTTTTGGCATGCTTTGTAGAACGCGAGAATGCTATTTAATTTCCTAATGTTCATTTTGGCTTTCAGGCATTTGTTTTGGCATATGGGCATGTGTTTTGGAAC
The DNA here is from genome assembly GCA_035582765.1 of Acer negundo. NCBI lineage: Eukaryota > Viridiplantae > Streptophyta > Magnoliopsida > Sapindales > Sapindaceae > Acer > Acer negundo. The sequence continues at coordinate 1,864,661 of CM069242.1, forward strand.
TTGGGAGAGCTTTTTAGTTCTCAAGAGTGCTTTTTAGCTCTCAAGCGTGCTTTTTAGTTTCTAAACGTTCTTTTTGGCTTTCAAGTATTCCTTTTAGCATACTGGCATGCTTTTCTAAACGCGAGAGTGAATTGTTATTCTTGAGCGTGATTTTTAATCTGCAAACGTTCTTTTTTGTTCTAAGGCTTTCTTTTTGGCCTGCTTTTTAGAACCCGAGAGTGCTTTTTAGTTTCCAAACATTCCTTTTGGCTTTCGGGTTTTCTTTTTGGCATGCAAACTTACGTTTTAGAACTTGAGAGTGCTTTTTAGTTTCCAAACGTTCATTTTGGCTTTCAGGCATTATTTTTGGCATGCGGGTATACTTTTTGGAATGCGTGAGTGATTTTTTAGTTCTCGAACATGTTTTTTAGTTTTCAAACGTTCTTTTTAGTATGCAAATTTTTATTTTAGCATGAGGGTATGCTTTTTGGAACACGGGACTGCTTTTTAGTTTAGAGCGTGCTTTTATTTTCCGAACGTTGCTTTCGGGCATTCTTTTTGGCATGCATTCTTTCTTTTTGCATGTTGGCATGCTTTTTTAAACGCAAGAGTGCCTTTTCGTTCTCGAGCGTGCTTTTTAGTTCACCAACATGCTTTTTTGGCATGCTTTTTAGAACGCAAGATTGCTATTTAACTTCCTAACGTTGTTTTTGGCTTTCAGGCTTTCTTTTTGGCGTGGAAACTTTCTTTTTGGCATGCGGGAATGCGTTTTGGAACGCGGGAGAGCTTTTTAGTTCTTGAGCGTGCTTTTTAGTTTTCAAAGGTTCTGTGGATTCCGTGTGATCTTTTTGGCTTTCAGACGTTCTTTTTGGTATACGGGCATGCATTTTTAAATGCGAGAGTGCTTTTCTATTCTCGAGTGTGCCTTTTATTTTCCAGACGTTCTTTTTGGTTTTTGGGTGTTCTTTTTTGCATGAAAACTTACTTTTCGGTATGCGAGCATGCTTTTTTTAAATGCGAGAGTACTTTTCTATTCTTGAGCATGCTTTTTATTTTGCAAACGTTCTTTTTGGCATGCTTTTTAGAACGCAAGAGTGCTTTTTAGTTTCCAGACATTCTTTTCTACTTTCGGGCGTTCTTTTTGCATGCAAACTTACTTTTTGGCACGTAAACTTACTTTTTAGCATGCAGGCATGCTTTTTAGAATTTGAGAGTGCTTTTTAGTTTTCAAATGTTCATTTTATCTTTCGGGCATTATTTTTGACATGCGGGCACGCTTTTTGGAACGCGAGAGTGATTTTTAGTTCTCGAGCATGGTTTTTAACATCCAAACGTTCTTTTTAGCATGCGGCAAAATTTTTTGGAACGCGGGAGTGCTTTTTTGTTTACGAGCGTGCTTTTTATTTTCCAAACGTTTTTTTTTTTTGCTTTCAAACGTTCTTTTTTACATGCTTTTTAGAACGCGAGAGTGCTTTTTAGTTTCCAGATGTTCTTTTTGGCTTTCGGGAGTTCTTTTTGGCAAGCAAACTTTCTTTTTAGCATGCATTAATGCTTTTTAGAACTTTGGAGTGGTTTTTAGTTCCCAAATGTTCATTTTGGCTTTCAGGCATTATTTTTGAAATACGGGGATGATTTTTGGAATGCGAGAGTGATTTTCAGTGCTTGAGCATGTTTTTTAGTTTCCAAACATTCTTTTTAGCATGCAAATATTCTTTTTGGCATGTGGGCATGCTTTTTGGAATGCGGGAGTGCTTTTTAGTTCACGAGCGTGTTTTTTAATTTCCAAACGTTCTTTTTCGCTTTCGGGCGTTCTTTTTAGCTTGCATTCTTTCTTTTTACATGCGGGCATGCTTCTTTAAATGCGATAGTGCGTTTTTGTTCTCTAGCGTGCTTTTTAGTTCGCAAACGTTCTTTTTGGCTTTCTAGCATTCTTTTTCGCATGCTTTTTATAACGCGAGAATGCTATTTAATTTCCTAACGTTCTTTTTAGCTTTCGAGCGTTCTTTTTGGCATGAAAACTGATGAGAATCAAGAAGCATCATCAAAGGATCCATCAATTGTTCCGGTTGGGCCAATTACAAGGGCTAAGAGGATCAAATAAGCATTTAATAGAGGCAGATTCTAAGTTGTTGAAGTCCAAGTTTGGCCCACATGAAGACCAAATCCACGCTGAATTTCATGGGCCTCTACAGAGAGCATCTAAAGTCAGATCGTCTATTATAATATGTTTTCGGAAAGCCCAAGACGAGCCCTACAGATGTTATAAAGACTTTGTCCTCCTTTATACCAAGGTTCACATCTCTTTATAGGTGTTATGTTACGGTTTCCATACAAACCTGAGCGTAGAAAGGTCTTAGGCATCAAACTGAAGAGGTTCGTATCATAGCTTAGGCTCTAAAATCAGGTTTGATCTATCCATTTTTTTTTTTTAGTTTGATAAGATCCTTTAAACAAAAAAGAAGAAGTTTTGTTTAATTTCGTTTTGTCAAGTCCAGTACCAAAAAATAAAAATAAGTGAACATAGAGTGGAAAAATGCAACAGAATGCGAGCTTATCAAAGGGTAACAGCCGAAATTGAGTGAATCATGAGTTTTTTAAAAAAATGTTTGATGATGCACTAGAAAAGATTGGTTTCACGCTTTTGGTTGCAATAAGAGCTCTTAGTGCTCAAGCAAAGGAAGATGATGAGGTACAACATGACAATATCTTTCACACCCGATGCCATGTTAATGATAAGTTATGTAACTTGATTATTGATGGGGGGAGGGGGTTTTACTAATATGGCTATCACTAGTATGGTAGAAAAACTGAATTTGCCTACTTTGAAGCACCCAAAACCTTATAAGCTACCATGGTTGAATGATAATGAAGAAATCAAGGTGACTAAATAGGTGTTGGTGTCTTTTTCCATTAGGAAGTACAAAGATGAAGTCTTGTGTGATGTGGTACCAATGCATGTAAGCCATATCCTTTTAGGGCGATCATGGCAGTTTGATAGGCATGTAACTCATGATGGTTATACAAATAGATACTCCTTTGTAATCAATAAAAAGCAAATCACTCTTGCACCCCTAACCCTAATACTGGTGTATGAAGATCAAGTGAGGTTAAAAGAAAAGAGAGATGTAAAAAAGGAGAGTGAGAGTTCAAAAGAAAGAGAGACTAAAACAGCCAAAAAAGAAAAGAAAAGTGAAAAGAAAAAAGAAAAATCGGCTGATGAGAAAAAAAAAAGAGAGAGAAAACAAGTGAACTTGTATGCTAAAAAGAGAGAGATTAAAAAGGTCTTGTTTTCAAATCAACTAACCACTTGACCTATTGTTCTTGTTTCTCTTTTACATGACTTTGATGACGTGTGACAGGCTATCAACAATATTATGGTGAAGATTCGAGGACGAATCCTTTTGAAGAGTGGGGAATGATGAGAATCAAGAAGCATCATCAAAGGATCAATTGCATGTTCCAGTTGGGCCAATTACAAGGACCAAAAGGATCAAAGAAGCATTTAATATGGGCTGATTCTAAGTGGCTAAAGTCCAAGTTCAGCCCACATAAAGACCAAATCCGGGCTGAATTTCGTATGTGAGAATGCTATTTAATTTTCTAACGTTCTTTTTTGCTTTCGAGCATACTTTTTGGCATGGAAACTTTCTTTTTGGCATGCAGGCATGCGTTGGAACGCAGGAGAGCTATTTACTTCTCGAGCATGCTCTTTAGTTTTTAGACATTCTTTGCGGATTTTGGGCGTTCTTTTTGGCTTTTAGGCATGCTTTTTAAAAAGCGAGAGTGCTTTTTAGTTTCTAGACGTTCTTATTGGCTTTCAGGTGTTCTGTTTTGCAAGCAAACTTTCTTTTTGGTATGTGAGCATGCTTTTTTAAAAGCGAGAGTACATTTTTATTTTCGAGCGTGCTTTTTAGTTTTCAGACGTTCTCTATAGATTTCGAGCGTTCTTTTTGGCTTTTAGACTTTCTTTCTGGCATATGGGTATGCTTTTTTAAATGCGAGAGTGCTTTTCTATTCTTGAGCCTGCTTTTTATTTTGCAAATGTTCTTTTTAGCTGTCATGCTTTCTTTTTGGCATGCTTTTTAGAACACGAGAGTGCTTTTTAGTTTCCAGACGTTCTTTTTGGCTTATGGGCATTCTTTTTGGTATGAAAACTTTTTTTCTGACATGTGGACATGTGTTTTGGAACACGGGACAGCTATTTAGTTCTCGAGCATGCTTTTTAGTTTCTAGACGTTCTTTTTGGTTTTCGGTCATTCTTTTTGGCATACGACATGCTTTTTTAAATGCGAGAGTGCTTTTCTATTCTCGAGCGTGCTTTTATTTTGCAAACTTTTTTTTTTTTGTTTTTAGGCGTTCTTTTTGGCAAGATTTTTAGAACGCGAGAGTGCTTTTTAGTTTCCAGACTTTCTTTTTGGCTTTTGGGTGTTCTTTTTGGCACGCGGGCATGCTTTTTTAAACGCAAGAGTGCTTTTCTATTCTCGAGCATGCTTTTTATTTTGCAAACGTTCTTTTTGGCTTTCAGGCATTCTTTTTGGCATGCTTTTCAGAACGCGAGAGTGCTTTTTAGTTTCAAGACGTTCCTTTTGGCTTTCGGGCTTTCTTTTTGGCATGCAAACTTATGTTTTAGAACTTGAGAGTGCTTTTAGTTTCCAAACGTTCATTTTGGCTTTCGGGCATTATTTTTGGCATGCGGGCATTCTTTTTGGAACACGGGATTGATTTTTGGTTCTCGAGCATACTTTTTAGTTTCCAAACGTTCTTTTTAACATGCAAATTTTTTTTTTGGCATGATGGCATGCTTTTTTTTAAAGCGGGACTGCTTTTTAGTTCAGAGCGTGCTTTTTCTTTTCCAAACGTTCTTTTTGGCTTTTTAGCGTTCTTTTTGGTATGCTTTTTAGAACGCGAGAATGCTGTTTAATTTCCTAACGTTCTTTTTGGCTTTTGGGCTTTCTTTTTCACTTGCAAACTTTCTTTTTGTCATATGTGCAAGCTTTTTAAAACGTGATAGTGTGTTTTAATTTTTGAGCGTGCTTTTTAGTTTTCAGACTTTCTTTGTGGATTTCGGGCATTCTTTTTAGCTTTCAGACGTTCTTTTGGGCATACAGGCATGCTTTTTTAAATGCCAGAGTGCTTTTCTATTCTCAAGCATGCTTTTTATTTTGCTAACGTTCTTTTTGGCTTTCAGGCGTTCTTTTTAGCATGTTTTTTAGAACGCGGGATTGCTTTTTAGTTTTTAAACGTTCTTTTTAGCTTTCGGGCATTCTTTTTGACATGAAAACTTTCTTTTTGGTATGCGGACATGCTTTTTTAATCGCGAGAGTGCTTTCCTATTCTGGAGCATGCTGTTTTTTTTTTTGCAAAACTTTCATTTTGGCTTTCGGCATTATTTTTGACATACGGTGATGCTTTTTGGAACGCAGAGTGATTTTTAGTTCTCGAGCATGCTTTTTAGTTTCAAAACATTCTTTTTAGCATGTAAATTTTATTTTTGGCATGTGGGCATGCTTTTTGGAATGCGGGACTGCTTTTTAGTTCACAAGTGTGCTTGTAATTTTCAAACGTTCTTTTTGGCTTTCAAGCGTTCTTTTTGGCATGCATTCTTTCTTTTTGCATGCGGGCCTGCTTTTTTAAACGCGAGTGTGACTTTTTGTTCTCGCGCTTGCTTTTTAGTTCGCAAACGTTCATTTTTGCTTTCTAGCGTTCTTTTTGGCATGCTTTTTAGAACGTGAGAATGCTATTTAACTTCCTAACGTTCTTTTTTATTTTCGGGCGTTCTTTTAGGCATGAAAACTTTCTTTTTGATTGGAACGCGGGAGAGCTTTTTTGTTCTTGAGCATGCTTTTGAGTTTCCAAACATTTTTTTTTACTTTCGGGCGTTCTTTTTGGCATGCTTTTACGAAAGCGAGAGTGTTTTTTAGTTTCCAGACGTTCTTTTTTGGTTTTCGAATTTTCTTTTTGGCATGCTAACTTTCTATGTGTCATGCGAGTATGCTTTTTTCAACGCAGGAGTGCATTTTTATTCTCGAGCATGATTTTTAATTTGCAAATGTTCTTTTTTGTTTTCAGGCGTTCTTTTTGGCCTGCTTTTTAGAACGTGAGAGTGCTTTTTTACTTTCCAAACGTTCTTTTTGGCTTTCGGGTTTTCTTTTTGGCATGCAAACTTACGTTTTAGAACTTGAGAGTGCTTTTTATTTTCCAAACTTTCATTTTGGCTTTCGGACATTATTTTTGGCATGCGGGCATGCTTTTTGGAATGCAAGAGTGATTTTTAGTTCTCGAGCGTGCTTTTTAGTTTCCAAACATTCTTTTTAGCATGCAAATTTTATTTTTAGCATAAAGGCTTTTTGGAATGTGGGACTGCTTTTTAGTTTAGAGCATGCATTTTATTTTCCAAGCGTTCTTTTTGGCTTTCGGGTGTTCTTTTTTGCATGCATTCTTTCTTTTTGTAGGCGGGCATGCTTTTTTAAACACGAGAGTACCTTTTTGTTCGTGAGCGTGCTCTTTAGTTTGCAAACGTTCTTTTTGGCATGCTTTTTCTAACGCAAGAATGCTATTTAATTTCCTAACGTTCTTTTTGGCCTTCGGGCGTTCTTTTTGGTATGGAAACTCTCTTTTTGGTATACGAGCATGCGTTTTTGAACGCAGGAGAGCTTTTTAGTTCTCAGACATTCTTTGTGGATTTCGGGCGTTCTTTTTGGCTTTCAGACGTACTTTTTGGCATACGGGCATGCTTTTTTAAATGCGAGAGTGCTTTTCTATTATCGAGCGTGCTTTTTATTTTGCAAACGTTCTTTTTGGCTTTCAGGCGTTCTTTTAGGTATGCTTTTTAGAACGCAAGAGTGCTTTTTAGTTTCCAAACGTTCTTTTTAGTTTTCGGGCATTCTTTTTGGTATGAAAACTTTCTTTTTAGCATGCGGGCATGCGTTTTTAAATGTGAGAATGCTTTTATATTATGGAGCATGCTGTTTACTTTGCAAAACGTTCTTTTTGGCAAGCTTTTTAGAACGCGAGAGTGAATTATAGTTCCAGACATTCTTTTTGGCTTTCAGGTGTTCTTTTTGGCTTTCAGACGTTCTTTTTGGCATGCAAAATTTCTATTTTTTATGCGATTACACAGGAGTGTCCCATTGCATGACCTCGATTCAATACACCAAGGGATTTAAATTCTCACTATGGTTTGTTAAATAAAAGATTCAGCTCGCAGGGGTATTTTTGAGACTTCATAACTTTTGATTTAGGAAAAGTTTGCTGATGTTCTTTATTTCATTGGAAAGTTCAACGTCTCAACTACAATTTCAACTATTGAATTGCATTGTTTGAGGTTTCCTAGAAGAAGTTATCACTCTTTTTACTTTCAAGGTTCAGTAGTCATCAATTGCGGGATTTGAAAAGTCCAGCTTTAATATCTTTAATTTCTTTGTTTAAAATGCTTTGAAATGTGTTGTTAACTTTTATTTTTTGTTCCTTTCCCATGCATGGAGGGTTGTTCCATGATTAGGCTATATAATGATCCTTTATCCTTTTAAAAAGGCAGCTAAGGAATATTTGCATTTCTGAATATTTTCTCTTTAAGAGTTTATCTTTCAACTCTGTATCTCTTTGGTGGATTTCCATTGAGTGGTGAGTTTCCCTTTGGTTCTGTATCCATGGTTAGTTGAGATGGTGGTGTTTCTGTATCCCTTTTGATTAGTCTTGGCGGTGAGCCGTTTCTACTAATTTATTAAGGGTGGCGATATCTGTATCCCTTGGAAAATTAGTTAATCTATCTTTATTTGTTCTCGTGTGAGACGAATTGGTTGTGTGTTTCTTTTGTTTAGGGCTATCTGGCACTAGATTGGTATCAGAGCTCAAGGTTGCTTATTGTTTGATTTTATTATTTCAATGGCTGGTCGTCATTGCATGCCAACTATTGATGAAGATACAACTCCTCAAGTGAATCAATAGAACCTTATTATGGATGATTTGAGATAGCAAATCTATCAACTCCATCAACGTTTGCATCTCTACAAGAATCACAATCATGATGAGAATGAAGGATTCGAAGATGATGGTATTGATGTTAATCCTTTCCATCAAACACGCAACCATGTTTCTGATGATAGTACTCCTCCTCATCTGCGTGATTTGAGGTTTTATGTCTTGAGGGATCGTGAGACACATCATACTTTCAATGCAAAAGTTGAAATTCCAGAATTTGAAGGAAAGATGCAACCGGATGAGTTCATAGAATGGTTGAATATGGTGGATCGTATCTTCGAATACCAAGATGTTCTAGAACATAGAAAGGTAAAGCTTGTTGCCATCAAGCTTGGAAAGAATGCATCATTTTTGTGGGAGAATCTTAAGAGACAGTGAGAAAGAGAAGGGAAAAGTAGAATGGTTCCATCGGAGAAGATGAAGAAAGAGTTGAAGAGGAAATATCTTCCAGATAATTATCGGCATGACATCTTCTTGAAGATCAACAACTTTCGACAAAGAGACCTTTCAGTGGTAGAATTTAATGCTGAGTTTGATAATCTCATGTTGAAGGGTGATGTAGCGGAGCTGGAAGAACAATCTATGGCGGGTTATCTTGGTGGTTTAAATTATGAGATTTCTAATGTGGTACAGCTACAACCATATTGGAGTCTTAATGATGTTTGTAAGCTTGCTATTAAGGTGGAGAAACAACAGAAGGAGATGCGTAGCAGGGGTTCTAAGTATGGTTCAAGGGAAGGCTTTGCTAATAATGGAAACACTTCAAGTTCTAAGCCTACTGCAGTAACCAAAACCAGTACAAAAGTTTTGACAGTCTTGTGGTGGCTGTCTATTTTATTTGGAGAGAACAAAATTGTCATAATTTTAAGAGCTCTAAAAGGCCTATTACTGAGGTTGCCCGAACTATTATTGACACTATTTATGGCCGGCTCTGTTCTATCAATTTGAAGAATTAGCCTCTAATTGCTATGAAATGGAATGTCACCTTTAGATGATCTTTGTGTTGTTGGCTATTTGTTTGCTCTTTCTTTTGGGTTTTTGCTTTGTTAAAGCTTTTGTTTAGCTCTTGTGTTTTGAGCTTGTTTTAGGACTTTGTGCTCTGGTTTCTTTGTTTCCTAGGGTATGCCCCTTGTATTTGTACATTCTTTTCTTTTTCTATGTTACTATTTATTTACCCAAAAAAAAAAGATGTGGTATCTAAACAACAACAACAACCTAGTTCTTCTAATACAAACTCTCGCAGGTGTTTCAAGTGTCAAGGGTTTGGGCATTTCACTTCTGAGTGTCCAAATCGCAAGATCGTTTCATTGGTTTAAGAAGACAGTGATGAAGATGACTTAGCAACAGATTTGAAAGAAGATAAGTATGAGAATGAAGAGGTTGTGGAAAATGTGACTTATAGAGATAAATGTGCTTCTCTAGTCGTTCAAAGTTTGAGTGTGGTTCGAGAAGAGGAATAGGAAGATTGGGTGAGAAAAAATGTGTTCCACACCAAGTGCACTTCTCATGGCAAGGTGTGTGTTGTGATTACTGAGACCTCAAAACAGTGCAGCACCCATATCCCTACAAACTTTCATGGCTTCAAAAGGATAACAAGATTAAGGTGAATAAACATTGCCTTGCTTCTTTTTCAATTGGTAGAAACTATAGAGATGAAGTTTGGTGTGATGTAGCTCCGATTGATGCATGTCATTTACTACTAGGGAGACCTTGGCATTATGATAGACGTGTGTTGTATGATGGTTTTAAAGACATGTACTCTTTTGTTAAAAATGGTGTTAAGATTGTGTTGGGTCCTAGTAGGCTAGAAGAGGTTTCCAAACCTTCTAAAAGAGAGGGAAATAACTTGATTACTAGAGTTGATTGTAGGAGAGAGTTGATGCAAGGGAGTGAAGTGTATATGTTGTTTGTGCTGGAAGAAAATGAGGGGAACAATGATCCTTCACTGATTATGAAGACTATTCTCAAAGAATTCTTTGAGGTGGTTCCGGATGAGTTACCAACTGAGAGGTTTAGAGTTAAAGCGAAATGTTATCTAATGACTCTTGTGTTCGATGCTTTTGAAACTAAATTCACCAAGGAGTCCGAAATTACAATCGTTAGTGTTGTAGCACCTTGGCTACCACACCTTTAGAATGCACTCAATAATCTTAGCATGCTTGTGTCTACTTTACGGTTCTCCCAATGTTGCATCTCACCTTCAGTTGACTCGGTAGAAAATACGTTTGTGGGTATCGTTCTGTAAGCCCTCACGAGACTTCACTCGTCCTCTAGGGATCGCCTAGAGGTTTAAAATAACTTAAAAAGCTTGTGGCACGTGCCAAGTGCCATCGTGTCACCCACGAAAGTGATGTTTTCTTTTCTTAATTTTTTTAGTAGGTTAAGCTTAGTTTTGTTTGTTTTGGTTTTTGCTCGGGGACGAGCAAAAGATAGGTTTGGGGGTATTTGATAATACCTATTTCTACTCTTGGTATAACCACGTTTTACCTATCATTTGCTATCGTTTTTTGGGTAAAACCGGTTTATTTAATATTTAAATGAGCTTGTGCAGGCTTCCTCAGCGATCCATGAGAAATGAAGCGAAATTGGGCATTGTTGGAGCGAAAGCAAGCAACCAAGGAGTTGAAAAAAGAGAGAAGTAGCGCCGACGCCTAACGACCAGCGCCACACCAACGCACGTGGGACAGCTGTCCATCGCTGGTCGTGCACTGGACGACCAGTGCCATACACCAGCGCAGCTTTGGCAGCTATCCACCGTTGGTCGTGTGCTGGACGACTAGCGCCACACCAGCACAGCTTTAGCAGCTGTCCACAGCCGGTTGTGCGCTGGACGACCAGCACCATACCAGCGCCCCTCCAGTTCCAGCTCAGCTTTTATAGGGTTTCGTGCCCTAATTCCATACATTATAAATACCTCCCTTCAGCTTCATTTGTGAGGGCTCTAGCACGACTCTTGACCTTCAAAACACTCTCAAAACACTCCAAACCTTCCAAGATAAAAAATTTCACTCAATTCCTTCACCAAATCACCCAAAACCTCCACCAATTCACCAACTAAACCCAAATCCCACCTCACCATCTCATTTCCTTGTCTAGACCTACCATAAAAATCTCATCTTGGAGCATAAGAAGTCAAGGAGAGAAGAAGTCTAGCACAAGCCAAGCAAGAGAGGGGGAGTTCTTCATTTAGTTTACTCTAATCCCTTCTCTCTTTACATTTATTAGTCTTCACTTATGGCTTGTACTCATTTCACATATTGTGTAGCCATTTTTTGTATCATGAACTAAACTTCCTTGGCTAAGGCCAAGATGAAGCCTTTTCCATGAATTATTAACAAAGGCCATCACTTTATCACCATTGCTTGTGTTGTGTACACTTATTTCATGTTATTAATTATTATTGAATGTCTAGCTAGCATTTGGTGATTATTTGGTTGTTGTGTGAAGCACCGAGAGGAGAAGCACACAACGTGCTTGATGAAATGTGTGATAGAAATTGGTAAGATAGAGATATGTGATGCTAGCTTCTAGGATTCAATTGTGAGCCATAAAACTTAATGAATTTGTATGTAGTTCAGATAACCATTGAGAAATAGGTTATTGGTGCATATAAATGTTGTCTTTATCACTTGAGAGAGGTTAGAGACTAATTGAGAGTGTCACGAATTTACACACACACTTGCATACTTTATTTAAATGATGTGCGTAAAACTAATAAGAATTGGATAGTTGGATTCAAAGATCTTAGCCTAATTTCCCATAAGTATCAAAACCAACTTGCTTGTGTTTGGCTTCGCTTGAGTTTGTTTGCTTATTTAGTTTCATTAATTGTGTTTTAGTTGTATGTTTAATTTAGTCAATCTTGAGTAGTGTAATCCAATCATTAAATCTTTACTTGTCTAAATAGTAGTTAATCAATCAATTGTGGTAATCAATACATCAATCCTTATGGAACGAATTCTATTCATCATTGTACTATTCTTTCGGCTCCGTACTATTGCGGATGCTCATTTAGGAGTGGTCAAGCATGCTTTTTAGTTCGCAAACGTACTTTTTGGCTTTCTAGCGTTCTTTTTGGTATGCTTTTTAGAATGCGAGAATGCTATTTAATTTCCTAACGTTCTTTTTGGCATGAAATCTTTCTTTTTCGCATGTGGGCATGTGTTTTGGAATGCGGGAGAGCTTTTTAGTTCTCGAGCGTGCTTTTTGGCTTTCAGATGTTCTTTTTGGCATATGGGCTTACTTTTTTAAATGCGAAAGTGCTTTTCTATTCTCGAGCGTGCTTTTTATTTTGTAAACGTTCTTTTTGGCTAGCTTTTTAGAACACGAGAGTTCTTTTTAGCTTCCAGGAGTTCTTTTTGGCATGAAAACTTTCTTTTTGGCATGCGGGCATGCTTTTTAAACGCGTGAGTGCTTTTATATTCTAGATGCTGAGAATCAAGAAGTATCATCAAATGATCCATTGCTTGTTCTAGTTGGGCCAATTACCAAAGCCTAGAGGATCAAATAAACATTTAATAGGGGCTGATTCTGAGTTGCTGAAGTCCAAGTTCAGCCCACATGAAGACCAAATCCGGGCTGAACTTCGTTGATCTTTACAATGATCATCCGAAGTCGGATCATCTATTATAATATTTTTTCAGAAAGCCCAAGACGATCCTTACAGATGTTATGAAGACTCCATCCTCTAAAACAATTCACAACAGACCGAAATTTGGCCATCTATTTTGTTACGCATGTGGTACAAGCTAGGGTTTGGAGGAGTCCGAATTTTAGGATATTTCCTAGTTTTATTTATTTCCCCAAATAAAAAGTTAATTTGTTTCCCAAATAAAGGTCTGATTTGTTTCCCAAATTCAGCTTTTCAAATAAGGAGCAAATCAACTAAATAATACATCAATAAGTCCCTTAAATACTAAAAATATCTAAACCTTAAACGAGTATTTTACAAAGAGCCGACAAGGAATTTCATCCATTAAATAAAATTTACGTAATTTACGTACTTGAAAAGTCTGTTTTAAATTATTAAGTTTCAAATAGTTAGTTACTAAAATCAGATTATAAGTTATTAAATAGTAAAATGAATAAAAATTTGCAATTTGAAGGACTGTTCCTAAGGGTCGCAACGAATTCCTTTGTTTGGGAAAACAAATCAGCTATTTATTTGGGAAATAACTAAAATTGGAAATATGCTAAAATTCAGACTTCTCCAACCCTAGCTTGTATCTCACGCCTTAAATCAGCTTATTATTAGGAAATATGCTGAAATTCGGACTCCTCAACTCAAGTCTTGGCGCAAAAATATTGATGGTCAAATTTAGGCATGTTCTGATCTATTATAGAGGATTGAGTCTTCATAATATTTGTAGGGCTTGTTTTGGGCTTTCCGGAAACATATTATAATAGGCAATCCGACCTCATATGCTCTATATAGAGGCCCACGAAGTTCAGCCCGAATTTAGTCTTCATGTGGGCCGAACTTGAACTTCAGCAACTCAGAATCAGCCCATCATTAAATGCTTCTATGATCCTCTTGGCCCTTGTAATTGACCCAATTGGAATATGCAATGGATCCTTTGGTCTATCCTTAAGCTTAGGCTTCTAAATCAGGTTTTATCTATCCTTTTCTTTTTAATTTCTTTGATTTTGTTTGATCTCAAAAAAAAAAAAAAAATTTGTTCAGATCCATTAAAAAAAAATATTTGATCAAATCCATTACAAAAAAAAAAAAAATTATTAGATCCATTACAAAAAAAAAAAAGTTTGATTAGATCCTTTACAAAATTTTTATCAAATTTTTTTTTTGATTAGATTCGTTACAAAAAAAAGGATTTGATTAGATCCGATACCAAAAAAAATGTCTGGCGATGTACCAGAAACGATAGATCTCAAATTTGTATACAAGACTATGGTACAAATGTTTGATCAGTTGGAGATGAGGTTGGATCAACGATCAAAGAGGAAGGGATCCAGATGAGTTGGATAACATTCTGGTTCTTCTTCGTCATGGGAACCTAATTGGAATGAGAGAGATGACCAACTTAGTTTCAAGGCTAAGGCGGAACCTTCTTTGAGACAGTTGTATAAAGATCAAGTGAGATTAAAAAAAAAAGTGAGAGTTCAAAAGAAAGAGAGGCCGAAACAAAAGGAAGAGAAAAAAAGAGTGAAAAAAGAAACAAAAATATTTACTAGTGAGGAAAAAAAGAGTGAAAAAAAAACAAAAAATATTTTGCTAGTGAGGAAAAAAGAGAGAGTGAGATTGAGTCCATACCACCTTTGGAGGATGCAAGTAACATTGAGTATCCAGTGGATGAAGAGTTGTTGGTCACAAGAAGAGCTCTTAGTGTGCACGCCAAGGAAGATGATGAGTTGAATGCCTTGTTTTCAAATCAGCCAACTTCTTGGCCTAGTGTTTGTGTTTCTCTTTTTTAGGACTTTGATGAAGTGTCGCAAGCTATCAACAACATTTCGGTGAAGATTCGAGGATGAATCCTTTTGAAGAGTGGGGGAATGATGAGAATCAAAAAGCATCACCAAAGGATCCATTGCATGTTCCAGTTGGGCCAATTATAAAGGCTAAGAGGATCAAAGAAACATTTAAAGATGGGCTGATTCTGAGTTGCTTAAGTCCAAGTTCGGCCCACGTGAGGACCAAATCCGGGCTGAAATTTGTGGGCCTCTATAGAGAGCATATAAGGTCGGATTGTCTATTATAATATGTTTTTGGAAAGCCCAAGATGAGCCCTAAAGATGTTATGAAGACTCTGTCCTCCATAACAAATAACAACAGGCGCAAATTCGGCCATCTATCTTATTGCGCGAAGACTTGAGCTGAGGATTCCGAATTCAGCTTAAATCCGTATGGTTTGAGGAGTCCTAATTTCAGCATAATTTCCTATGGTTGGAGGAGTCCTATATTTAGATTTAATTATTCCCCAAATAAATAGCTGATTTGTTTCACAAACAAAGTCAACTAGTTGCTAGTCTTTATTCCTTTTACTTTCCTAATTGTAAGGCAATTAATTGCTGAGTAGTTTATTTCTTTTATCTTTCTTTCTAGGGTTTAGATATTTTTAGTATTTAAGGGACTCATTGATGTATTATTCAAGAGATAAGACTTTGAATGAAATAATATTTTTAGAGAACATTTTTCTCTTTGGTTCTTCAATGCACTGCGGACTTATCACTTACCTTCTTTCTTGTTCTTGAGTGTGGCGTCTACAACCTTCTTGATATCGTTGGTTCTTATCTCTTTATAGATAACGGGTCGTGGTCATTTTATTTTCTTTATTTATAAACTTGAATTAGAAAACGATCCTTGTTGCTAAATATTGGTTCCGGGTCTCACTGATCTCGGTGAGGTTCATATCACTAGGAATGCTAAATCTCAGGTCCAATCTTCTACTTTTGAGCTTTTACTTCAAGTTATATCTCTTGCTTAGCTTAAGAGTCAGAATCGATTGTGTTTGCCTAGCGACCAGGATTGGTTGTGTGATGTGATTAGTGGTGGATATTTAGGATTGTATATATATGATTACATGTTAGTTGTAGATATTAGAATTGTATATATATGTTATTTTTGTATTTTTGTTTTTGTTTTGGTACTTTTGAGATTTTTGAGGCGAAATGTTTCTTAAAAACTGTACTAATCGATGAAGAAATAAATTTTTCCGTCCACGCAGTGTTCATCATTTTTTCGATACGGTTCCAACGATGTAATAACGTAAATTTCTGGGTAGCAGTTTAAAAGTTATGAGTATTTCTTCAACCGAAGGTCATGGACGTGCTCTGTTTTCAAAATTCTGCACGTGACCTATTTTCGACGTCTGTTTTCACACTTTTTCGAATTGAATTTTGAAATGTTTTCTATATGAAAAGTGTTCAATTGCATGTCTATATTCTTGTGTCGAAATTTGAGCAAGTTTTATGAAGTATCTTCGAAAAGTTGATAGTTTTTGTTGGAATGTTGCTCTCCATATTTAGATGCTTCTTTCACATGGTGTTTTTGTTTGTTATTAAAATTATGTTTTGTTATACATATATTTTTTATGTGTGTCGTTGTAGTATAATGGTAAGTATTGTATATAAGTGTAAGTATGTTTGTGTCCTGATTTCCAAATCATGAACTCTTTGTCCATGTGCTTCAATTTTTCAACATTGAGGAAAATACCTAGTTTAGGTTTGAGGGTGTGGACACATGTGTCGTTTTTGTGTTGTTAATATTATATTTTCTTGTTTTTGTCAAAAATTTTGAAGTTTTTGTCAAAAATTTTGAAATTTTTGTGAATAAGCTAACTTTGAACAAATTGTTTGAATGAGATGTTTTGAGTAGTGCCGTTGATAAGTCTTTCGCATGTGTTAATTGCTGAGTCTTGGCTAACCTTTGTCAATCTAGGATTGCTTTGCATGATGTGAATTTAGTCCCTT
The DNA here is from genome assembly GCA_035582765.1 of Acer negundo. Taxonomy (NCBI): domain Eukaryota; kingdom Viridiplantae; phylum Streptophyta; class Magnoliopsida; order Sapindales; family Sapindaceae; genus Acer; species Acer negundo. The sequence continues at coordinate 1,881,047 of CM069242.1, forward strand.
TCTCTTAGTGTCTAAGTGGACGAGTCTCAGTACTCGATTGTTAGGATTAATAGTGGAGACTACCCGTGAATTTTGTGTCTTAGCATTTATTTCTGAGGGTATATGTTTCTATTCTTAAACACTCTTTGAATATGTTTTTCATTGTGATCTCATCGTATTATTTGCATTGTTTGCCATAGAACATTCATAAATGTGGATAACATGTTGAATTTGTATTCCCATTGTAGACAGACTTCTAGAAATGATATTAGGACTTTGTTAGTGTTTCACGACCAAAATAGCCTAAACACGTTTGTGTCCCTGTTATGTATGCTTCATTGGAAATACGCCAAAAATGCTTAACCAACACACATTAACCTTCCCCACATCACCTACATAACCTAAACACTTAGCCTTACCTTAGTTATTAATCTTGTTAAGGTGTACAAATTAGAAGATTCAATTGATAAACTCTAAAATCTACAAAAGCATGTACTGAGGCATATTTTATGTTTGTGATAAAAGAAAGGCTTTCAAAAATTAAGTGTTATAAACAAAACACTTAAAGCCTATGTACTTCAATGCAATGTTACTCAAAATTAGAGTAACCATTTAGCAATAATTGAAATTAAAATTGTAGCCTAAATGCTTGTTTGAAAATGTAAAGCTTAAAGTTATATAGAGCTTAGTATTCTAAAATATATTGTTTAAACACCTTGGTTTGATTAGTAACTTTCCATATACTTTCCATATCCCATCTCTACCATTCCATACACCACATATCACCCTTGGCCAAATTATAAATTAGGGAGAGTCTGATTGATCCTTTAGGAAGTCTATTTCGGGAATACAAGTTTTTATATGCTCTACCACGTTCATGATATTCAATTCCTTCATGAGATCAATTCACTTATAATGTGCTTTATTTCGAATACTCACATGCATTATATATTTGATTTCCATTTACATTACTTCCAAATCGCATGTGTTTGATAGATAGTGTGCCTAGGACTCTGAGAGAAAAATAGATTGAAATCCAGTGAGATTAGAGTCGATGCGAATTACATCCGATGCATTTGAGTATGTTGTATTTGATGCTATGCCATTAAGAGTGTGGGATTTGCATTATGTGTTTCATTCACTTTGAATGACTTTAGGTTGCCCTTCACTTAGCGGCTCTCACATGTGTTGCTCCTCTTATGCATAACTCTTTTGATATCTCATTTTGTATAGCTTTCATAAAATGTTTTTAATTTTAGTTTTTAATTTTTAGCTTTATGTTTGTGGGTATCCTAACAGTAAACCCTTATAAGACTACACTCCTCCTACTAGGGAAACCTAGGGGTTTAAAAGGCGTGTGGCACGTGCTAAGTGCCATCATTTCTCCCATGACATTGTACTAGCTTAGTTTATATTTATTTTTGCTTTACTGTTTTATTTGTTTTGTTTTGCTCGAGGACTAGCAAAAGTTATGTTTTGGGGCTTGATCGTGCTATAAAAGTACCACTTTTATGCTATTTCCTATTACTTCGTGTTTTTTTCTGGGGTAAAACTGAGTATTTAATGGATTAAATAAGTATTTCAAGAAAATAGGGAATGTCAGGGGAATTGTTGTCATTTTAGACAAATCAGGGGTAAAAGTGCAAGATTCAGGAAATTATTGAATATTATGTGAATGAGGGAAAGATCAGGGGTACATTCTGTAATTTGTCAGCCAAGCCACATGAGTGCGCCATGTCACCATGTGAAACGCTGCCGTTTTGGGTGTTGCCTACGTTAGTTTGACGTCAGGTCGTCATCTACCTCCAGCCAGGTCGACTCGACCCGACTCGACCCGATTTATACCCGCGACTTACCAGGCCATTGTCGACCGTTTTTCGATCATTTTTCAGGCCATTCTTCCCCCAAATCGACAGCCATCTTTCCTCCGGTCACTATGGACCCATTTTGGGCATCCCATGCACACATTTTCTCTCTCCTCCAAGTCGTCCAAGTTCTATGGCAAACCAAGCTTGCAAGCTCCCTTCCAATCGGTACTTTCATGCCCAAAGACGTTCTAAACCGCTGGAAGTCTATGGTTTCATGCCAAGGGAAAGTTCCCATGAACCAGAAGGCCACAACTTACGGCCAAACTTCCATATTTCACCGTGAGTTCATCCGGAGAGAATAAACCCACGAGCCAGGGTATCCAAACCCGTGAGCTCGACCGACTTGGAAGATATTTCGTCCAAACCATCCCCAAATCACTCCCTATATAAATATAGAACTTTCCTAACCTTAAACACAATCCCTAATATCCATACATACCTTAGAATTACACCAAATAGCTTAGAATAGCTTAGACAACCTAGAACCTCAACACTACATAGTTCATGTGAAATTCCTAGCTTGGAAGAAGTATACATGGTGCTCAATTGAAGAACAAGAAGCTTACCTACTTGTGGTTTCTTCTTACTCTCTTACTTCTCTTCCATTTATTTGTAGTTCATGAATATGTATGTGTAAAATACCCTCAATGTTGAAGGATTGATTTTCATATGACCTTATCTTGTAATTGATTGATCTTACCTTTAATATATCCATCTTGAGCTATTAAATGTTTATTGAAGTTTGATTAAATGAATACATGTTGTTGATTGATGAATTAGCAACATGTAATCTTGTTTATAACATTAACCCCAATGGGTGGTGCCATTGGTCACTGGGGCGAGCCGTAAACTCAGACGTCCTAGGTTCGATCCTTGGCAGCCACTTTTCTCTTTGGGCCACTAGAGGTTTACCCGGCTGTTAACTTCAGGGCCTCGTGGGATTAGTCAAGGTGCACACAAGCTGGCCCAGACACCCACAAATACCCAAAAAAAAAAATCTTGTTTATAACATTGATTTGCTCTAATGGAGAGGATTTGGTTGGTAATTGCATGTCCATGCTTATTGACTAATTCCCATGTTCTAGTTGGTAAATTCCTTTATTATTGTCATTCTATAACCATTAGTTGATGGTAATTTGAGTGGTAGTGATTGCATTGAATATGCCATAGAACATGTGTGCTTAGTTGTGATCAATTAATATTATCCCTCACCATTAACATCTTCACTCTTGCATAACCTTTGCAATAGTTTTAGTTAAGTTAAGTTAGCTAATGATAGTTTAGTTAGTTGTAGTTGATTAGTGTAACTTAATTGTATTGATTTAGTTGTTAATTTACTTGCTTACTTAGTTGCCAACTTAGTCAGTTTAGGTTAATTATATTTGTCTTGTGTTCATGCCTCTTTAGTTGTAGTTCTAGTATAGAGATTGCATATCCTTTACCGTAGGATTCGCTTAGCTTTTATTCTCGGCATTAGTGTAATTTAATCATATTTACATTTCATGCATTCTACTTTAGTGAATTAGGTAGTTAATTGCTCGCCACCAATCTTCATGCTTTACTTTTCATGCACTTGTAATTAGTGTATATAGTGTAAATAATCTAAGACCTAGAAGTAGCTTAAGTGTACCATACTTCCCTATTGGAACGAACCGTACTTACTGCTACGCGATCCTAACGATCCGTCCACTTGCGAAAAAAAAGCATGCTCACATATTTTAGGGAACCGTCTCGAGCGTGTCAGATACAAAGCAAGCAACCTAAGTTTCTTAACAACTTGACACTAATCTTAAAGCTAACAACATGTTCGACTTACACTATTGGTAAGAGCACTCACCCTTGACAAACTTTGTCTTAGGTAAACCTACACAAACATCATCAAGATTCATATTGACAACAATGTTTAATCTAGAGTAAAGACCTTTTACCACTTGATCCACAAGAATATCATTGATACTCTTCTTTTCAACATTCCATGCAACACATGCTTTGTCAATTTTAGCAAGGTTAACTTTCTTCACATTCCGGACATTTTTAACATGTTTTGTGACATTATCATGCTTTCCATACTCAAAAGCTTTAGCATTCTTAAAATAAAGTTCAATCTCTTTTATCTCTAGATGCATTTTCTATTTCGTAATATTCAATGTATTCAAAGTACTTGGGCTTGATATGGCCTACGGTATTGCAAAAATGGCATATGGGAATAAAAGAAGAGATTTTACTTTCCGGAGTTGAAGAAGCATGATTGGGAGTTTCAAGGGGTACCTTGTACTTCAATTTGTTCTTAGTCTTGGAACGTCTCTTCTTAGGAGCTTTCTTGTCTACGATGACATTCTCCTCGCTTATATGAAATGATGCTTCTATGAGCTTCTCCTCAACTACCGAGTTATTTGAGCCTCCTAGAGTCAAACTAGAGAACAAACCCGTCAACTTCTCTAAGCTTCTCGGCAAGAGAATTCTTTTCACCCAAGAGCCTTCGAGTTGTTGAAACAAACTCATCCATTTGTATCTTGATCAAATCATCCTTCTCATCAACCTCCCTTAAGGTTATCTACAATTTCTCTTCAAGATACTTCACCTTAACCAAAAGATCAACATAGGTTGGATTCTCACTTATTCACTATTGATGATTTGGATCAACCTCCTTATCTAAAGAATCTTGACTTACTTCCTCCAGTATAGAGTGAGAGGCCGTGAATGCAATAAAGTTGCTCAACAACTCTTCTTCACTAGAAGACTAATCATTTGAGCTCTCCTCCTCATTAGAGTCCTCATCATCACTCCATGTGGCTGCCATAGCTTTTCCTTTCTTGTCCTTCTAAGTATTATCATTAGGACATTTCGAAGCATAATGTCCAAGCTTTTTATACTTGAAGCATTGAACCTTTCGGTTGCTCTTAACATGACCACTCCTCTTTTGAGTTGGAGTAAATAACTTCTTAACTTCCTTGTCCCTTGAGTACTTGCCACTTAGCCTAGCACCTTTCCTCATAAACTTCCTAAACTTCCTAACAAATAAAGCTATCTCCTCGTTATTATCACTACGAACTTCTTTGAAAACTTTGAAAGCTAAACCCTTGTTCTTAGCCTTCGGTTTCATACTAGCCTCATAAGTTTGAAGAGAACCTAGCAATTCATCTAAGCTCATGACGTCAACATCTTTGCTCTCTTCAATGGTTGTAACCTTAGCTTGAACCTCTTAGGTAGAGACATTAGGATCTTCTAATTGAGTCGCTCTCTGGAGATAGGAGTACCAAGAGATTGGCATTGGTTGGTAATGTCTAGTAGCTTGTCTTGGAAGTCAACATACTTGTCTTCCTCACACATTTGCAAAACCTCAAATTGGGAAGTGAGCATTTGAAGACGAGACTTCTTCATCGCCTTAGTCTCCTCATTGGTGACTTGGAGGCATCCCACGCCTCCTTTTACGGTCTCTAGGTTTTGGATGTAAGAGAATTGCTTACTATCCACACCTCCAAAAATAGCATTCACCGTCCAATGATGTCATTTCTCTAACTCGAACACATTAGTAGACCACTCACTCTTAGGCTTGGAAACGGTGATCCTATTCTCACTCTTATTGGGAGAGAGGTAACCTTCTTCCACGGTCATCCAAGCTCTCTCATAAATCATTCTTAATTTTCAAAACCTGTAGTTGTGACCCTTGAAAAGAGGAGGCCTAGAGTTTGAAGCCCTTTTAGTCATAACATCATCTTGCAAAACCATACTTCAAAAACCTAAGCAATTCACTAGTAAGTATAACCCGGATCTCGTTAAGTGCCATATAACAACCTGTTTTGATACCAATTGAAAGTATACAAACGTAGTAAAATTGCTTAAAGCATACCTAGATAGGGGTGAATAGGTTTTTACACCTTTTCAATCCCTTGAAACAAATGCACATTTGTCCCTCAAGATAACTTTACACACAACACATAAACCAAACATATATATATATAGACAAGATAAGCATGTGATCATTTAATCATTGTCTATATATCACAAAGTAGCAAGAGGATGAATAACATTAAAACATAACAACAAATAATACTTGTATTTCAATAATGTTCAATGTGTTATAAGTATCAATCAAAATACAACTATACAAAAGAATCAATGAACAAAAAAATTATATTTACAATTATGATCAAAATGAATTTGCTTACAAATCACATTTTACAAAATCTTGTTTCAATATATATCACAAATGAATAATATGCAACAAGATTAAAATATAGACATATACAAATATAAAAGAAAGAGATAGAAAGAATTGACACATGAGTTTTTTTAACGTAGTAAAACCTCCAAGGAGGAAATATCTAGGGGTTGAACTACAACTATTGTATACTATATATATTGGATGATAGATTAGAAATTCCTCAAAAGTTATCAGCATATGATCTCTACTCTATATTTGAGTCTATGTCTACCCAGTCTCTATTGGTAGATTAGAAATTCCTCAAAGGTACGGAACCACCCTATATTGGAGTCTGTGTCTACACAAATCGTTGGAAGATTAGAAATTCTTCAAGATTGCAAACACATCCAATATACCACCCTCTATTGGAGTCTATGTCTATCCAAACGCTCGAACCTACCAATAATGTAGCCAACTCCCTATCCAAGACACTCATGCCTCTAGAAAGCCTCCCGTGCATAGCTATCTGGACCTTCTCGTTCCTAACCATGACTTCTTGCTAGGTTATCCGGACCTCTTATCCTAACCTAGACTTCCTTGCTTGACTATTTGGACCTCTTATCCTAGTCAAGACTTCTTGCTTGGTTATCCATATCACATTTGCTAACCAAGACTTCATACATTTTACAAAGATTTCCTAGTGTGATCAATGAATGCAAATGATGCAAACAAACAATTCAACATAGAAAATGTGATAAATACATTCCATGGAAACTAGACTAGATCATGTGAGAACACAAATCAAAATGTCTAGTTATAAAACTTGAATTAAAACCTAGAGCATATGAGAACACCAAACACATATGGCTCTTAGTTTTGTTTACACATCTAACACTTGAATAAATCATATACATGAAGCACATATTCAAGATATTAGAAAAATACACAAAAAAATGCTAGAATCATAAAAATATATTCAGTGAATATTCCAGCCAACATTTAGAGCAATGATATAATGAAAAGTCAATTAAATCCTATTAGGCTATAAATACAAAAACACAAGTGCTAATCCTAGATTTTTTCAATTAGAGGATCTAAACACATGTCATGGTTATTTATCATAAAATACATCAATCAAATGACAAATAACCATAGATATCAAACTAATCACAATACAACACTCAAACATGTGAAAACCTAGAATCCTAGAAAACTAATTCACATTTGTCTCTATTTAGACTTTGATTATGTTTGATTATGAAGCTATCTTTCTCAATTGCATTCATCATACATTTATATACAAATATAAGAAGAAAGCCCAAGGATATTGAAGGTTATAAAAGAAGAAAATACATAGATAAGTCAAATACCTAAGAATCACGAGCTAATTGGGTTTTGGAGGTAGAACCACCAGAAAAACCAATCAAACAGCAGCAAACCCTCTTGAAAAAGGTATAGGACTCGATTAAAAAACTTCTCCAACTTGAATCACTCAATTCGGATTCCGAATGAGAAAGTTATGGTGTTTGGAAGATGAGAAAGTTTGGAAAGAAAATTTCAGCGCAAGGTTTTCTATCTTTTCTGAAATGAAATGGGAGGGAAAGGAGAAACTTAAAAGAGATGAAAGAGAGGGAAAGAACCGACCAATCACATGCTGCCACCTCACCACCCCGTGAGAGGCGCATGAGCCTCACGGGGCAAAGAGGTGTGTGGGCTGTGAGGCTCACGGGCTCACCAAAGCTTGGCCTTTGGCCAATGCTTGCTTCCCTCACGCTCATTTCGTGTTCTTTGGCAGTATTCGGGCCTCCGAACTCTAAATATGAATCCGTCTTCGGATTATGAATCGTGACTCCCTCACGAACACGGACGACTATAAAACTTTGATAAAATGTTGAGAATTCGACTCGATACACAAAGACAAAATCAACACATCATATGAGAATGAAAAGTAGCATAGCTTATCGCTTGTGATGCTTTTTCCTCTTAGATCAGTCCAATTTTATTTAAAAAGTTTGGACTCGAAACCTAATGAGTGAGTAACCGAAATGACTGGGACTCAATAAGGAATCATATGGGATCATGTTCAAGTCCAAAATCAATAAAATGGAAACAAATAAACACAAAGTCACACAAGTATGCCGTTTCCTAGAAATAGTCTTAGAACATGCAATTTCACAATGTTTATCAAATTAAATCTAATGCATGTGCATACTTTATCAAGTGTGTGAATGTGTTCTACCAATGGTGTATAACTTTGCAGGGACACATATGAATGCCATGTGTGTGTGTGCCTAAGCCTTGTAAGAGGAATGAGGTCTAATAAACCTTTGTAGAGCAATGAAGCTTAATCCTCTTCGAAGACACCATCTTGTATGAAACGTGGTCGAGTCTTTCTTTGAAACTTCGAATCATCAATCCTAAGACCACTAATCAATACAAGAAAAACATCATTTTGATATGGAATACATGCCAAGACAAACCAAAAACCTAACATAGAGCATTGCCTTGAGGATATAAGGATATCTTGGTAAATGAATGTATATCTCAAGCATGAAAAACGTGTCTTAGGGAGTAGTGGAGTACATGAGACGATGTTGATCCAATTATATATCTCTCACACTTAGTGTGTGTTTGGTATGGTTTTCGAATGAGCCAAAAGCTTTTTTTTTTTTTTTTTTATAAATAAAGATGCAATGTCAATAGTATCCTCTGCAAATTTTAAATATTTCATCATATACCCCTTCCATTACAAAACCCTATTTTATTTGAATACTTATAAGACATTAATTTTGTCTCCTCATCTTCATTGACATTCAAGAAATTGAAGTTTTCATATTTCATATATAAGTTCAAATCATAACTATCAATTTTTTTTTAGATAATCATAAACAATAATATAAATGTTTATGTTTATATATATATATATAATGCTTATTATGTTTTAATGATTATCATTATGAAGTTTTTATATTCGGTTGATCTGCTATGTTTCTGATTTTTTTTAACTCATATATCTGTAATTTTTTTTTTAAGGGAAATTATCATTTTCCCCTTATATTTTAACCTTTAGTAAATCTCTCCCCTATATTTCATTGATGGCCGTTATCCCCCTTGAAACTGAACGTATGCACCATATTCCCCCTTTCCGTTAGCTTTTCCATTAAAACCTCTCATTGACTGTTAACTTTGAAGGGTAATAAGGTAACTTCGCCATGTGGACCTGAATGGGAATTAATGTGGGAGGGTACAAAGGTAAAATCATTGATACACATTAATAATTTAATAAAACTAAAATTAATGAGTGGGTGAGAATTTAATATATATATAAACCTAAAAAAAAAATACTGAATATATATCTTTTTTCATTTAAAAGGATCGCTATGGAGATGAATTGAAAAAAAGTAACCTAAACTGATACACCCAAATTCTCTCTTCATCTCATCTTCTCCACCCCACAAACTCAAACCCTAGCCACCATCACCACTCAAACAACCTCATCTCGACAAATCCATGTATATATATCCCAAAGCATGCAAAACGTGTCTTAGTGAGGAGATGAGAGGAGGTTGATGTAATGATATTTCTATCCCACTTACACCATTGAAAATTATGTATTGAAGGCGAATTTTCGTTCGTAAAACTGAATTAATTATAACGATTATAAAGCAAATTTGATTGTGAGTGGCAAAATCCATTGAAAACTAAAAAAGTAAAATGCACCTGTGACATTTAACATGATAGCAAAACAATAATATGTTAATATTACCGAGAGTCATTTTTCATGGTGGTTGGAGACTTTAAAATAAAGTTTAACCATATAGAACAATCATATTATTGTAAGTATAGTCCCACATTTACCTATTAAAACCGCAAAGTTAAGTGTAGGAAGACCCTTTCCTAGATCGAGTGAGAGTTGAATTTCAGACTGTCCTTATATTGTACAATCTAATTTCGACCGACCTCTAACCCACAATTTATCATCCTTCAAAAATGAAAACGGTGTTAATATGCAATAATGTAGCTAGCAGTACACCATAGTGACCCATGCTTGCGTGTATCAATGTTATGGACAATGGGTATTAAAATTAAATTTTTTATTTTTATTTTTATTATATAACTACCGACAGGTGAGATTGGACTCTACTAGTACAACCCGGACTGCAGCTCCCACAAACGGAGAGAGAGAGCACTCACACAATAGTGAGACAACACCCATACCACTGGTGGGCCAATGAAAATTTACATATATTCATATATGCTTTGGCTCTTGAACCTTGGTGGTGGAGTATCTCTTTGGAGAGTTACACTACATTGACAAAAGGCCATTGGGAATTTAAATTTATTTTTATTTTTAAATTTTTTGGGAGAGTGATTGCGGTCCTGCAGAAGACATGTTTGGTAACTATACAACGATGTTTAAAACGTATTAAGGTCCAATTATTAATAAGGGAGATAGTCCAAAAAAAATTAATAAAGTTGTGATACACATCAACAACTTGTTAATGACTTATTGGTTGAATTTTTCAGTGTTGTCGCCAGCTCCGTCTGTTCTTCACATAGTTATTAGCCAAGGACAAGACGTTGATGATGAGGTTGGTGGCATATATTTATCGATTTTGAAGTTGATTTGAACGAGAATCTTATCGCCATGTGTACAGATTTCATTAATTTGATAATTTAGAAAATAATGCCAGACTCGTAAACCGTATATATCATGTAAATCTTAATATTAACTTTCACAATTAATTTTGACCACTATTATTATTTAGTACTCTAATAAAAAAGAACTTAATTTAAACAAGGAGATAAAACTATGATATGCAGGATCATGGAAGAAAAACAAAACATTTTACTAAAAATGAAAAACTCATTAATCAAATAATTTGTCATATTTCAATATTTAATCCAAGTCTTGATCTCCAATCCATTAATTAAGTATACGTTTTGGGTCATGAGTGAAGACATTTATATAAAATCCATGATTTAAAGTAAATCTGTACGTAAAAGTGAAGGAAGCTTAAAACCGATAATATTTACTTAATAAACTTTGGTTGTATCGATAGTATCTTTTAATAATGGGCATGAAGGTGGACATCCACATTGAATTAATTGATTGTGCATTTCTATTTTTATATTTAAGATATAATTTAATTTTATCTAGCTTAAAAAAAACTAGTGTGGTGTATTAGGAGGTTTTGATAGTATTTGATATCAGTAGGTTTTGACATAAACCTTACTCGAGGTTTTAAGTTCTTTTTTATTGAAGAAATATCACATGTACTATAGCATCACGGGTGGAGACACAGAGTAAATCTAAGGGTTCTGTTGGTCCAGTTTTTTTTTTTTTTTTTTGAAAAGCATGTGGTCCGGTTATTGTTAATAAAGTTGATATATACTGTCAAACCCTTTTTTTTTTTTTTTTTTTTAATGATTTGAATTTCTTAATAGATAATACTAGGATGTTAACTATTCAACACCCAAAATATTGACTCAGTAATGTGGTTCAACTGAATGCAACACATGTCATTTTTTCTTTCACCCATTCCAAGACTTTGTAGTTGTATGAAGTTCAATTTTGTTAGGATTTTATATTCTCATACATTAAAATTCTTGGAGTACAAAAAGTCTTAAAATTGGTGAAAGAAAAAAAAAAAAGACATGTTACAATTCAATTGAACCATATCACCGAGTCAGTATTTTAAGTGTTGACTGGTCAGCACCTAAGTATCGGCCTTATTCATTATCTTTGTCATCTTTGTCTAGAATGGTTTAAAGATATTTTTATAAAAATATTCATTAACAAAATGACTTATGAGGATAAAGATAATAAGTTTAGATTCTTTACTAATTTGATCTTTATTTTGATCTATATAGATCTAGTGACAAGTGTAATAAATGATTGTGATTTATTTATTTATTTATTTTACTTCTATTATCTTTAAATGTAGAGTATTATCTTTAAATATTTTAGGTCAGAAAAAAGATCTGATTAGCATAAGAATCTGAATCAAAAATAATATCATTGAAAATAAATCAAAATACTCCATTATCTTGACTATGATCTGTTAAACACTAATGTAATCTTAATCATAATATTTTACATAACGAAAATTAAACAATAATCGTATTTTAAAATTTTGAGAATTGCAACTCTTTGATTGTCTCATCAATCTTGCTCCCCTGATTGCAGACTTGGTTCAGCATGCTTGGAATCAGATGCGGATTGGGTTCATCTTTTCTCTCTAACCTGTTTTCGTTCGCTGGGTGTTTCTTTTGTGCCCAGAGAAGCTAAAGAAGCCAACGTGGTTGTTTTTTTATTTTTATTTTTTATTAAACAACAAAGAAACGAAACAACAAACACAGATTTATAGGCATCACCGCTTAAGCCTGAGGTACTGAAGTATCAGGTGTTTTATAAATCACTGTATTTTATAAATACAATGATGTGTTGGTAATGAAAAATACGAGATTTTTATAAATACAATGATGTGTTGAAAAATTAGTGGTTAGACGTGTCACATCACTCTTAAGCCTGAGGTACTAAAACATCTCTCCTCCAATAAAGGCTCAAAAAAAAAAAAAAAAAAAAAGGAGATTTGTTTCTTTCTCTTATATGTTTCATTCTCGCTCTTCTAGACTTCAACTCACTTATCATATTTTAAACAATCCAAAGAATTGGAGTTCTATTTCATACGGATTTTAATTGAAGTGAGAGAGAAAAAAGCTAGGAAGCACGGATGCTCCATTTGGTGGAGGTAACTCGTATCGAACTCGTATCCGGTTTAGATACTCTACGGATACTTCAGGATACGTATCCGATACACCAAATGGCGTATCCGTTGACTTTTTCATAAGTTTAACTAGCGGATACTTGGTCGATACTTGACAGATACTTGAAGGATATTTAGAGGATACTTAAGGATATTTTTGAGACAATATTATAATTAATTTAGTATAAAACGTGGTCAAATTATAATTCAAAAATTTAGGTGTCAAAATGAAATTATAAAGAAATTTTTGTTTTGATTCCATTGACATGGAGAATAACAGGATACATGATATTAAAAACCTTTCTCTTGATAAACAAGAGTTGGGGGTCAAATTATATAGATCATTTAACCATATGAATAATGATAACGAAGTTAAATAGGAATTTAAAATATGTTTTCTGAGTTTATTTATTTATTTATTTTTTTTTTATGTATTATTTAGATTTTATAATGTGTTATGACTTATGTGACGTATATTTTATTTGGATTTTGTAATATGTTACAACTTATATGACATGTTTTATTTAGATCTTGTAATATGTTACATTGCTATGACTTATATAGATATGTGACATGTTTTATTTTGATTCTGAATATGTTTTGATTTTGAATGAATTATCAAATATATGTTTTGATTTTGAATGAATTATTAAATATGTTTTCATATATTATTATTTTTAAGAAAATATAAATATATGTTATTTTAATTGATGTATCCTGCCGTATCCATATCCTAGTTTTTGAAGATTTACCGTATCTTCATATCATGCTGTATCAGTATCCAATATCCGTATCCGTATCCGCATCCGTATCCGTGTTACTTAGCAAAAAAGAATGAAAAAATGTAGTTTGATTTGAGACGGAGACTGTGTTAAGATAGACAGAAAACTAATGATATGTGAGAGAAAAGTGCAGAGATAAAACTCAATAAAGAAAAAGATCTTGAAGAAAGAGAAAATAAGAGATCAAAGAATGAGATAAGGAAGCATTTTTGTCACTTATTGCCTTACTGGTGCTATATGAACTTAAATTAATAACATAATGTTAGTTACAAAATTTTAGATAAATTTGAAGCTATTTAGACCCATTTCCTCATCCTTAATACTCACATGTTATCGGGAGTCATGAACAGTAAAAAAAACAAAGTAACACTATTACACGTCTTGAGTCATGCTTTCATTGGGAATTTACTTTTTATTGTCTTACTATGTCAAGGGTCCCTTTCCTCGGTGGTTGGACATTTCAAAATGAAGCCCCACTCAGAGTTCAAATTTGGTATTGTAAATATAATCCCATGTTTGCCTATTAAAGGAGACTCCTTCACTAGAATAGAAATTGTATTCCGGATCGTATTTATAGAGTCTAATTTCGTCAAGTTCCGATAGATCCTTAACCCATAACAGTATTAGTATTTTTATTTTATTTTTAAAAAAGTGTTAATATTAATGTAGTTAGGGTGTGTTTGACATGGCATTTCAATTAGAGTTTCTCGAGTAGATCTTTTTACAATATAACTTCTAATGAGTAAAGCTTTTTTACAACATATATTACCGAATTGTGCTACTATATATATACACTAGCTTCTTACAAGTCCGGATCCCAAGCTTTTCCGAGGTTTTCTAATGATTAGTATCCTATATTGGAATTGTCGTGTGATTGGGAATAGTTCTACGAGGCGGATTCTCAGAGATCTGTGTTGACTGCATGGGTCAGGAGTCTATTCATTTTTCCTGATGTTTTTGTTTTCTTGTGTGACCTACGTGCCACCTTTTTGGTTGGGGATTTGCTCCCGATGTTTTTGTGGCTGGTTTGACCTATGCTACTCTGTGTTATCTTCTTTTATTATTTATATTGTTCTGGATTCTACCTAAAAAAATGTTTTTCTTTTTTCAAGTAATGTATGTACATAAATGTTTGCCTGCCTATATATATACATATATGTATATACAGTTCTTTTCTCCTTAGTGTGTCCTAATATAACTCCATCAGTGCATTGCATGTGAGCCATAGATTTTGAAGAAGTTTTGATAAGTGCATACACTTTGAGTCAAAGCATGTAAATCTAATGGTCCACATCCAATGCACTGATAAAGTTATATCAGGACGCACTAACTTGAAAATTTTCCTATGTATATATATATATATATCATTTGTTTTTTGACGACTCGAATCTATAATATAGGTAAATTTGGCAATAGACTCGAATTTGTAATATTACCGGAGTGAATGGTGTTATTATTATTATTATTATTATTTTGAAATACGAAGAGTACTTTAATTAATAATAATAATAATTTTAGAGTAAACTGAGTCCATTATTATTAGTTAAAGAGTACAAGCATCACAAGCTAGCATGCTTTTTTATTTCATTTGTACCGATCACAACACTATTACGAACTCGGTCACTCGTTTCCATTGTTCGATAGATTTTCACGAAGGGAGAACTTGAGCCTTGACGAACCTGACCCCGAACTTTTTGGTACTAGTTAGAGCCAGATGCCGCGCATTTTTAACAACTTTAATCCCAACATCACTGCATAAATTGACAGCGGAGTGACTCACATCTGAAGGACAGTGAACAATCTTGTATGTATCTGCGATGTTTGCTTTGACAAACTTGAACCAGTTTTGCAGGGTTTGAGGTCCAGGGTTTCCTACAACTCCATTAGTTGTAATAAACCAAGCTCCTCTTTTTTCATCGTAATTGTCAACTTTCCACACCGTTGGTTCATTGCAACTGATTATGTTGGCATAGAACATGATGTTCACATCCATGGATTCGTGGATATGGCCTCGGTTTTCACTGCTGTAATTGGTTGGAAAAAATAACATTGGATAGCCCATTAAGAGGTCCAATGAATGTTGGGTAACATCCAGTGGACATGATCCATTTCTATTAAGGGATAGAGTGAGACCACCGCCGCCGGCTCCTGGGAATGCTGAGATGATGTAATAAGCGCTGCCGGCTTCAACCTTATCGCCATTGAGGTCGAGCAATGGATCGGGGCGCCCTGACAAGGGTTTTGTGAGCAAGGCGAAGAAAAAGAAGGAGAGTGATAATGCTAGGAGAGAACTCTTCATTGTTATAACTTGATTAGCTAGAAGAAATGGATGGAAGGTTGTTTGATGTGTGAAAATGGATATGCACAAGAGCTTCAATTTATAGAGCCTTGAGGATATGTAAGGACATTTTGGTAAATGCATGCATATCTCAAGCATGAAAAACGTATCATAGGGACTAGATGAGACGATGTTTATCCAATTATATATCTCTCACACTTACACTTATACTATTGAAATTGTGAATTCAAGTCTTATTCTCATCCCAAACTGGATCGATCCCAAGATTTTTAGGGCCCAAGGCGAACTATAGAAAATGAGGTCCTCAACACTCCATTTATGTTTACTTGATTATTTTTTTCTCTAGTAAATACTTGTAAAAATCAATATACAGTAGAACCCCAGTAAATTAATCTCCTATAAATTAACATCCTCTCTAAATTAATAAAAAATCTCAGTCCCGACTTGGGCTAGTGTAAAAAATTAATAAACCCCTCCATCGTAATAACTAATAATTTCTTTTTGAAACCTAATATAAAATTTCGGTCCCGACTGTCGTATAAATTAATAATTTCATAAAAGTATAAAATATATTACATATTATTCAAGAACTAGAAAAGTACTTCAATATACTTGTTTGCACTAGGCCGCCATATTTGATATTTTTAATTCCATCATTCATCTTTTGAATTGTCTTCAAAAAGTTATTGTGATCGCCTTCTTGTTTTAGCCAAAAGGTGTCAATTAATTTTAGCATTTCAATAGCCTTACTTGTAGAGATTTTAGATACCTCATGACTTTCGTTGTCGTCATCATCTATCCCAACTACATCATCATTACTATGGTGTTACAATAACCATGATTGATTAGGTAGCTCCTCTAAGTGGTACATGGGTAGTGTAATTGTCAAGGATAAGCAAATGCTTTTGATTGCCATGGGTAGTGCCATTGTGATTAGGAATCCTAGAGGAAAAAAAAAAAGGGAACTTTCCCTAAAGAAGATAATCAATTAAACAAGGAATCCCGAAAAAGAACTTTTCCTAAATAAGAAAACTGACTTCCGCACATTTTCTAAGATAAAATAACACTTTACAAAGTAAAACCCTTCAAATTAATAACCCATCTAAATTAATATTCTAAATTAATACTCAAGGGTGGGTCCCAAGAATATTAATTTAGAAGGGCTCTACTATAGTAACTAAAACGCAAGACCGTAGTAAATAAAAAGTTGCAAAAATAGTATAATTCACCTGTGACATTTGACATGATAGCATAACAATAATATGTTAATATGAACGAGAGTCATTTCTCATGGTGGTCGGAGACTTTAAAATAAAATTTTATCATATAGAACAATCATATTATTATAAATATAATCCCACATTTACCTACTAAAACGGCAAAGCTAAGTGTAGGAAGACCCTTCCCCTAGATCAAGTGAGAGTTGCATTTTAGACTATCCTTATAGAGTATAATCTAGTTTCGACCGACCCCTAACCCATAATTTGTCATCTTTCAAAAATGAAAACGGTGTTGATATGCTAAATGTAGCTAGCAGTACAAGATAGTTACCCATGCTTGCGTGTATCAATCTTATGGACAATGGATATTAAAATTAAAATTTATTTTTATTTTTAAATTTTTTGGGAGAGTGATTGCGGTCCCGGAGAAGAAATGTTTGGTAATTATACAACAATGTTTAAAAACGTATTAAGGTCCAATTATTAATAAGGGAGATAGTCCAAAAAAATAAAACAATAAAGTTGTGATTCAGTGTTGAATGGTTGAATTTTTCAGTGGTGTCGCCAGCTTCGTCTGTTCTTCACATATAGTTATTAACCAAGGACAAGACATTGATGATGATGTTGGTGGCATATATTTATCAATTTTGAAGTTGATTTGAACGAAAATCTTATCGCAATACAAGATAAATCACCTTTGTTGTTTTTAACTATTAAGAAAGATCATGACAATAAAAAACTGTAAAAAAAAAACAATTTTTATATACTGTATTATTATATATAATATATATTTTTGACAGTTTTTTATTGTCATGATCGGGACCAGTGAGATGGAGGCTCTCTAAGCACTGTTCGGAAATACAACTCCCACAAAGGAGAGAGCACACCCACAGTAAGGTGGAACAAGATTCACACATAAGGTGGGAAAACCTTTATATACACACCAAGGTCGGGATTCGAACCTTGGTGGTAAGAGTCCCGGAGAGACTCTAGACCACCAAGGCATAGGGCCCATGTGTATATATTACATACATTATATATTATATTATTATATAAGGTGAGTCTTCAAGGTGATGAGAATCAAGAAGCTTCACCAACAAATCTACTCCATGTTGCAGTTGGGCCAATTACAAGAGGCCAAGAGGATCAATAAAGCATTAAACGGGTTGATCTGATTTGTTGAAGTCCAAGTTTGGCCCACATGAAGACCAAGCTAGGGCTTGGGCGTGTTGTACAAGTTAGGGTTGGAGAATATTTAATTTTAGCTTTTTCCTTTTTAGTTTCTAAAGAATAATGAGCTGATTTGTTTCCCAAAGTAAGGGGTTGATTTGTTTCCAAATTTAGCCTTCCAAATAGAGAGTAAGTCAACTAATTGCATGTTTTAATCTTTATTTTCTTTCCTGATTGTAAGGCATTAATTGCCCATTTATTTTCCTAATTGTAAGGCATTAATTGCCGAATATTTTGTTCCCTTTTAAGTCTTAGTTATTTTTAGTATTTAAGGGACTCAATGATGTATTATTTAGATAAGACTTTGAATGAAATAATATTTTTAGAGAATGTTTTTCTCTTTGGTTCTTCAATGAACTGCGAACTTATCAAGGTTCTACCTTGTGGCGTTCAAACATGACTTATCACTCACCTTCTTTCTTGTTTTTGAGTGTGGCGTCTACAGCCTTCTTGATACCCTTGGTTCTTATCTCTTTATAGATAACGGGTCGCGGTCTTTTTATTTTCTTTGTTTATAAACCTGAATTAAAAACAATCTTTCGTTGCCATATATTGGTTCTTGGTCTCACTACTCTCATTGAGGTTCATATCAGTTGGTATCAGAGCTTGGGATTCTAAATCAGGTTTTATCTATCCTTTTTTTTCTTTCATAAGAAATTTGTATTTTAGCTTTCTTGAGCAAGTATTCCAAATTATTTTTGTTGGGTTTCAAGGCAAGTCCTTTGAGATTCACATCATTATTGTTGTTGGGTTTCAACGCAAGTCCTTTGAGGTTCACATCATTTGGTATTAGTCAAAGGCTCTAAAATCAGATTTAATTATCCTTGTTCTTTATTTCTTCTTTCTAATTTTATTTCTTTGATCCGTTGTAATAAAAAAAAATTTGTAAACAAGGTGTTTCATCAAACAAAGAAGGAAGAGGGGAACCATCCTTTGTGATGCAGGCTATCAAAAATATTTTTGTAAAGATTCGAGGACGAATCCTTTAGAAGAGAGGGGGAATGATGAGAATCAAGAAGCTTCACCAACGAATCCATTCCATGTTGTAGTTAGGCCAATTACAAGGGGCTAAGAGGATCAATGAAGCATTAAATGGGCTGATCTGATTTGTTGAAGTCCAAGTCTGGCCCACATGAAGACCAAACTAGGGCTTGGATGTGTGGTTAAGGTTGGAGAAGATTTAATTTTAGCTTTTTCTTTTTTAGTTTCTAAAGAATAATGAGCTGATTTGTTTCCCAAAGTAAGAGGCTGATTTGTTTCCAAATTTAGCCTTTGATATAGGGAGCAAGTCAACTAATTGCATGTTTTTATCTTTATTTTCTTTCCTGATTGTAAGGCATTAATTGCCGAATGTTTTGTTCCCTTTTAAGTCTTAGTTATTTTAGTATTTAAAGGACTCATTAATGTATTATTTAGATAAGAATTTGAATGAAATAATATTTTTAGAGAACGTTTTTCTCTTTGATTCTTCAATGAACTGCGAACTTATCAAGGTTTTACCTTTTGAAGTTCAAACATGACTTATCAGTCACCTTCTTTCTGTTTCTTGAGTGTGGTGTTTACAACTTTCTTGATACCGTTGGTTTTTATCTCTTTATAAATAACGGGTCGTGATCCTTTTATTTTCTTTATATATAAACTTAAATTAGAAAACGATCCTTGTTGCCATATATTGGTTCCTGGTCTCACTGCTTTTAGTGAGGTTCTATTAGTTGGTATCAGAGTTTAGGATTCTGAATCAGGTTTTATCTGTCATTTTTTTTTCTTTCACAACAAATTTTTATTTTAGCTTTCTTGGGCAAGTATTCCAAATTATTATTGATGGGTTTCAAGGCATGTCCTTTGAGGTTCTCATCATTTGGTATCAGTCCCAAGCTCTAAAATCAGAATTAATTATCTTGTTTTGTGTTTTTTTTTTTTTTTTTCTGATAACGTCTTTGTTATTTCTTTGTTTCTTGTTTCATCAACATTTTTCATTCTTATTGATTTCGTTGTATTAAGGTTTTTTTTTTTTTAAAAAAAAATGAAAAAGAAAAAGAAATAAAAAACCGTTAAAAAGAACAAGAAAAAAAAAATCTGGTAGTTAAGGAGTTGATAGCAAAAAATTAAAAAATAAAATTATGTAGTTTTCAATATGTCTTCCGGGGCTGATTCATTAAACAAAGAAGAAATGAGGGAACCATCCTTTGTGATACAGGCTATCAACAATTTTTTGGTGAAGATTCGAGGACGAATCCTTTTGAAGAGGGGGGAATGATGAGAATTAAGAAGCTTCACCAATGAATCCAATCCATGTTATAGTTGGGCCAATTACAAGGGGCCAAAAGGATCAATGAGGCATTAAATGGGCTAATCTGATTTGTTGAAGTCAAAGTTCGGCCCACATGAATACCAAGCTAGGGCTTGGGCTTGTGGTACAAGTTAGGGTTGGAGAAGATTTAATTTTAGCTTTTTCCTTTTTAGTTTCTAAAGAATAATGAGCTGATTTGTTTTCTAAAGTAAAGGGTTAATTTGTTTCCAAATTTAGCCTTCAAATAAGGAGCAAGTCAACTAATTGCATGTTTTAATCTTTATTTTCTTCCCTGATTGTAAGGCATTAATTGCCCATTTACTTTCTGATTGTAAGACATTAATTGCCAAATATTTGTTCCTTTTAGGTCTTAGTTATTTTTAGTATTTAAGGGAGTCATTGATGTATTATTTAGACAAGACTTTGAATGAAATAATAAATGTTTAAAGAACGTTTTTCTCTTTGATTCTTCAATGAACTGTGAACTTATCAAAGTTCTACCTTGTGACGTTCAAACATGACTTATCACTCACCTTCTTTCTGTTTCTTAAGTGTGGTGTCTACAACTTTCTTGATACCGTTGGTTCTTATCTCTTTATGGATAACGGGTCGCAATCGTTTTATTTTTTTTATTTATAAACTTGAATTAAAAACGATCCTTGTTGCCATATCTTGGTTCCTGGTCTCACTGCTCTCGGTGAGGTTCAACGTGCCCATTTAATGCTCTGAAATTGGTAAGTCAACATTCCCATTAATGCTCTAAAATTGGCAGGTAATCACCCCATTCTTGGAAGGTCTTTATTTGTACACAAAATTGATAATCACCTCATTTTTAGTTCTAGAGAGCTTCTTTGTTCTCGAGCGTGCTTTTTAGATTGCAAAGGTTCTTTTTGGCTTTCAAGCATTCTTTTTGGCAAGCAAAATTTCTTTTTGGCTAGCGAGCATGGTTTTTAGAATGCGAGAGTGCTTCTTATTTTCTAAATATTCGTTTTAGCTTTCAGACGTTGTTTTTGGCATGAAAACTTTCTTTTTGCATGCGAGCATGATTTTTTAAACGCAAGAGCGTTTTTTTGTTCTCGAGCGTGCTTTTTAGTTTGCAAATGTTCTTTTTGGCTTTCACGCATTCTTTTCGGCATGAAAACTTTCTTTAATGCATGCGGGCATGCTTTTTGAAACGCGAGAGTGCCTTTAAGTTCTCGAGTGTGCTTATATTTTTCTAAATGTTTTTTTGGGCTTTTGGTCATTCTTTTTGACATGACAATTTTCTTTTATGCATACGGGCATGCTTTTTTGAACTTGAGAGTTCTTTTTATTTCTCGAACATGCTTTTTAGTTTCCAAACGTTCTTTTTGTCTTTTAGACATTTTATTTTTTGCATAACTTTCTATTTGCATGTGAGCATGATTTTTTAAACGCGAGAGTGTTTTTTTTGTTCTTGAGCGTGCTTTTTAGTCTGCAAACGTTCTTTTTGGCTTTCAGGCACTCTTTTTGGCATGCAAACTTTTTTTTTTTTGGACATTTTTTTTTAATGCGAGAGTGCTTTTTAGTTTTCGAGTGTGCTTTTTAGTTTCTAGATGTTCTTTTTGGCATACAAATGTGGGCATGTTTTTTAGAACGCGAGAGTGCTTTTTATTTTCTAAACGTTCTTTTTGGCTTTCGAGAGTTCTTTTAGGCATGCAAACCTTCTTTTTTCTTGTGAGCATGCTTTTTTAAACGTAAGAGTGCGTTTTTGTTCTCAAGCATGCTTTTTAGTTTGCAAACGTTCTTTTTGGCTTTTAGGCATTCTTTTTGGCATGAAAACTTTCTTTTATGCATACGGGCATGCTTTTTTGAATGTGAGTGTTTTTTTTTTATCAAGCCTGCGTTTTAGTTTGCAAATGTTCTTATTGGCTTTCGGACATTCTTTTTAGTATGCAAACTTTCTACTTGCATGTGGGCATGCTTTTCTAAATGCAAGAGTGCTTTATTGTTCTCGAATGTGCTTTTTAGTTTACAAACGTTCTTTTTGGCTTTTAAGCATTCTTTGTGACATGAAAAATTTCTTTTTTACATCTAGGCATGCTTTTTTGAACGTGAGAGTGCTTTTTTGAACGTGAGAGTGCTTATATTTTTCTAAATGTTTTTTTTGGCTTTTGGTCGTTCTTTTTGGCATGACAACTTTTTTTTTTTTTTTATGCATGTGGGCTTGCTTTTTTTAACGTGAGAGTTCTTTTTATTTATCGAGCATGCTTTTTAGTTTCAAAACGTTCTTTTTGGCTTTTGGGCGTTTTTTTTGGCATGCAAATATTCTATTTGCATGCGCATGCGGGCATGCTTTTTTAAAAGCGAGAGTGTTTTTTTATTCTTGAGCATGCTTTTTAGTTTGCATACGTTCTTTTTGCCTTTTAGGCACTCTTTTTGGCATGCAAACTTTCTTTTTGGCGTGCGGGCATCTTTTTTTAATGCGAGAGTGCTTTTTAGTTTCTTAACGTTCTTTTTGGCTTGCGAGAGTGCTTTTTAGTTCTTGAGTGTACTTTTTAGTTTCCAGAAGTTCTTTTCGACTTTCAGACGTTCTTTTGTCATGCAAATTATCTTATTGGCATGTGGGCATGCTTTTTAGAATGTGATAGTGCTTTTTATTTTCTAAACATTCTTTTTAGTTTTAGGGTGTTCTTTTTGGCATGCAAACTTTCTATTTTCATGCGAGTATGCTTTTTCAAACACAAGAGTGTTTTTTTTGTTCTCAAGCATGCTTTTTAGTTTGCAAACCTTTTTTTTGGCTATCAGGCATTCTTTTTTGCATGAAAACTTGTTTTTATGCATGCGGGGATGATTTTTTGAATACGAGAGTGTTTTTTTCTTCTCGAGAGTGTTTATATTTTTTAAATGTTATTTTTGGCTTTTAGTCGTTGTTTTTGGCATGACAACTTTTTTTTATGCATGCAGGCATGCTTTTTTAAACTTCAGAGTTATTTTTAGTTCTCGAGCATGCTTTTTAGTTTCTGAACGTTCTTTTTGGTTTTCGGGCTTTTTTTAGCATGCAAGCTTTCTTTTATGCATGTGGGCATGCTTTTTTGAATGCGATAGTGCTTTTTAGTTCTCGAGCATGCTTTTCCAAAAGCTTGCCCGTATGCTAAAAAAAAAGTTTGCATGCCAAAAAGAATGCCCGAATGCCAGAAAGAACGTTAGGAATGCCAGAATGCCAGAAAGAACATTAGGAAAATAAAAAGCATGCTCGTGAACTAAAAAGCACTCCTGCGTTTCAAAAAGCATGACTGCATACCAAAAATTAAGTTTACATGCCAAAATGAATGCCCAAAAGCCAAAAAGGATGTAGGGAAACTAAAAGGCACGGTTGAGAACTAAAACCACTCCCGCATTCTAAAAAGCATGCCCACATGCCAAAAAGAAAGTTTTAATGTCAAAAAGAACGCCCGAAAGCCGAAAAAAACTTTTGAAAAACTAAAAAGCACTCTCGCATTCTAAAAAGCAGGCCCGTATACCAAAATGAAAGTTTACATGCCAAAAAGAACGCCTGAAAGCCAAAAAGAACATTTGGAATATAAAAAGTATACTCCAGAACTTAAAAGCAATTAAGCGTTCCAAAAAGCATGCCTGCATGACAAAAAGGAAGTTTGCATGCTAAACAGAATGACGGAAAGCTAAAAAGAAAGTTTGGAAACTAGAAAGCACGTTTGAGAACAAAAAAGCACTCCCGTATTACAAAAAGCATGCTCGCATGCTAAAAAGTAAGTTTTCATGCCAAAAAGAATACCTAAAAGCCAAAAATATTGTTTGGAAACTAAAAAGCACTCTTGTGTTCCAAAAATCTTGCCCGTATACCAAAAAGAATATTTGCATGCCTAAAAGAATGCCAAAATTCTAAAAAGAACGTTTGTAAAATAAAAAGCGCACTCGTGAACTAAAAAACTTTGTCGCACTCCAAAAAGCATGTCCACATGCCAAAAAGAATGTCCGAAAGCCAAAACAAACATTTTGAAACTAAAAAGCACTGTCGCAATCAAAAAACAAAGTCCACTAGCTAAAAAAAAACGTTTGCATGCTAAAAAGAACCTCTAAAAGCCAAAAAGAACGTTTGGAAAATAAAAACCAAGCTCGTGAATTAAAAAGCATGCTTGTGTACTGAAAAGCACTCAAGCGTTCTAAAAAGCATGTCCGCGTGCCAAAAACAAAGTTTGCATGTCAAAAAGAACGCCCAAAAGCCAAAAACAACGATTGGAAACTAAAAAGCATGCTCGAGAACTAAAAAGCAGTCCCCCTGTTTAAAGCATGCCCATATGCCCACACGCCAAAAAGAAAGATTTTATGCCAAAAAGAATGCCTGAAAAGATTTTATGCCAAAAAGAATGATTTTATGCCAAAAAGAATGCCTGAAAGCCAAAAAGCACGCTCGAAAACTGAAATGCACTCCTACGTTCCAAAAAGCATGCCCGTGAACCAAAAAGAAAGTTTGCATGCCAAATAGAACGCCCGAAAACCAAAAAGAACGTTTGGAAACAAAAAATCTTACTCGAGAACTAAAAGGCACTCCCGTGTTTAAAAAAGCATGCCTGCATGCCAAAAAGAAAGTTTTCATGTCAAAAAGAATTCCCGAAAGCCAAAAATAACGTTTGGAAACTAAAAAGCACTCTTGCATTCCAAAAAGCTTGCCTGCATGCCAAAAAGAAAGTTTGCATGCCAAAAGAACGTTTGTAAAATAAAAAGCATGCTTGTGAGTTAAAAAACAATGTCGTGTTCAAAAAAGCATGCCCACATTCCAAAAAGAAGGTTTGGTCACTCTTTTGCGACTTACCCTCGGCTCAAGCTCTTACACCCTCCCTTTGATGTTAATTTTACTCCCAAGCTCAAACAAGAATGGAGGATAGTTACTAGAGGGGTTGCGCCCCTAGTTTCCTCACTTCATGCAGATATGGAACCTACTCCAATCAGTTCATTGAAGGTTGATGATGTTATTTCCACTTGTAATATGGAAAATGTGCCTTCTTTGCTTCCTACTAACTTGCAATTCATGACCAATGCAATGAACTCGTTAAGGAAAAGGTTGTTGATACCTCTAACAAGTTTGTTGCTCTTGATGAGGATGGTGATTCTTGTATTGACCAATGCAATAACCGATGTAATAATGTTGATTCTCCTACTACAGCCTCTCTGGACCATTCCCTTTGGCACTCAAAGATCAAAAATATTGATGGGGTCAAAATTATAGAGCTCTCCAGCCCCATGGATTCCTCTAGTAAGAAGAAGAAGAAGAAGAAGAAGAAGAAGAAAATGGCTGCCAAGAAAGGCAAGGATAATAGCTCGGAAGCTAAGGTGATGCCTTCTCAACCTCTCAATGATTAATCTCGCTTGTTGGAACATTAGGGGCCTGAATGCTACCCTGGTGCCAGATAGCCCTAAACAAAGGAAACACACAACCAATTCATCTCACACAAGAACAAATAAAGATAGATTAACTAATTTTCCAAGGGATACAGATATCACCACCCTTAGTAAATTAGTAGAAACGGCTCACCACCAAGACTAATTTAAAGGGATACAGAAACACCACCCTCTCAACTAACCAAGGATACAGAACCAAAGGGAAACTCACCACTCAATGGAAATCAACCAAAGAGATACAAAGTTGAAAGATAAAATCTCAAAGAGATAATATTCAGAAATGCAAATATTCATTAACTAACTTTTTACAATGATAAAGGCTCATTATATAGCCTAATCATGGAACAACCCTCCATGCATGGGAAAGGAATGAAAAATAAAAGCTAACAACACATTTCAAAGCATTTTAAACAAAGAAATTAAAGATATTAAAGCTAGACTTTTCAAATCCCGTAATTGATGACTGCTAAACCTTGAAAGTAAAAAGAGTGATAACTTCTTCTAGGAATCCTCAAACGATGCAATTAAATAGTTGAAATTGTAGTTAAGACATTGAACTTTCCAATGAAATAAAGCACATCAGATAACTCTTTCGGAATCAAAAGTTATGAAGTTTCAAAAATACTCATGCGAGCTGAATTTGTTATTTAACAAACCATAATGAGAATTTGAAATCCCTTTGTGTCTTAAATCGAGGTCATGCAATGGGACACTCATGTGTCAATCTCCCAGGTTGGAAAAGACTTGACCTCAAGTCTGAAATGCTAGCATCACCTTGATAAGGAGATAAATCAGCTACATTGAAAGTTGGTGACATACCATAAGAATCCGGCAGCTCAATCTTGTATGCATTCTCTCCAATGCATTGAAGTACTTTGTAGGGACCATCAGCTCTAGGTTTTAGCTTACCATATTTCCCTTTTGGAAAACAATCTTTACTAAGATGAATCCACACCAAATCTCCTTCCTTGAACTCTACATACTTGCGGCGCTATTTCTTAGTTTTGTTGTACTTCTCATTCTACTTCACAATCTTCTCTCGAACTTGAGCATGCAACTTCTTGATCTCACCAGCTTTAGCTTCAACATCTCTTTTGAAATCTTTGTTAGAACTAATGGGAACCAAATCCAAAGGGCTGATAGGATTCTTACCATACACCACCTCAAATGGGCTATGATTGGTGCTTTGGCTCTTTGAACAATTGTAAGCAAACTCGATTTCAGGTAAGACCAAATCCCATTGCCTAATATTCTTCCCCACATAACACCTCAAAAGATTTCCCAAGTTGTGGTTCACAACCTCTGTTTGTCCATCGAATTGTGGGTGATAAGATAAGCTGAAATTCAGGCTAATACCAAGCTTTCTCCAAAATGTATGCCAAAAATGACTCAAAAACTTTAAATCACGATCTGAAACAATTGTCTTTGGAACACCATGAAGCTTCACAATCTCTTTGAAGAACAAATCTGAAATATAAAAAGCATCATTAGTCTTGTTACAAGGAACAAAATGAGCCATCTTTGAAAATCGATCAACAACCACCTTGGTAGAGTCTTTGTTCCTTTGAGTTCTAGGTAAACCCATCACAAAATCCAAACTAACATCTTCCCTAGGAGCATGAGCTACTGGCAGCAGTGTGTACAACCCCGTATTTTTTCCATGAGTCTTCACCATGTGACATATCCTACACTGCTGCACATGTCTAGCTACATCTCTCATCATCTAGGCCAATAAAACTTTTCTTCCACAAGAGCAAGAGTCTTGTCTCTACCAAAATGACCACCTATCCCACTATTTTGCGCTTCCATAATAATGGACTATCTAAGTGAACATTGAGGCATACACAAACGATTGGCCTTGAGTAAATACCCATCATGCTTTAAGAACTACTCAAACGAACCCTTTTCACACTTTTGCCAAATGCTACCAAAGTATGGATCAGCTGCATATAATTCTTTCAAGATCTCAAACCCCACCACTTTAACTTCCATTGTGGACAGCAAGGAATGCATTCTACTCAAAGCATCAGCCACCACATTTTGAACCCCCGTTTTATGCTTAATTGTGAAGTTGTAAGCTTGAAGAAATTCAACTCATACCGCATGTCTTCGATTGAGCTTATGTTGGCTGTTAATGAACTTCAAGGCTGCATGATCTGAATAAAGAACAAATGGTTTAGCAAGAAAATATTGACTCCAATGACTCAAAGCTCTATAGATTGCGTAGAACTCCTTGTCATAGAACAACATTAATACCCTTCTTGACTTAGAACAGCACCAATACCTTCATTTGAAGCATCACACTCAACCTCAAACACCTTTGCAAAGTCTAGAAGAGATAGGATTGAAGCTTTGGTCACCTTTCTTTTTATCAGCTCAAAGCCTACTCTAGCCTCTTCTGTCCATTTGAAACCATTCCCTTTCAAGCACTCAATGATATGAGCCATAATAGAATTGAACACCTTGATAAAATGTCGATAAAAGGATGCAAGTCCATTAAAGCTACGGATGTCATTGAGTGTCTTTGGCTCAGACCAACTCAGAATAGCCTCCACCTTACTGGGATCTATCTCAATTCCATTTTTAGATACTACATACCCTAAGAAAATTAGGCTCTCTGTAAAGAACTTGCATTTCTTCAAATTTGTATAGAGTTTTTGCTCTCTTAAAATGTCAAAGAGCTGTCTCAAATGGTTCAAATGCTCTCCCTCATCTTTGTTGTACACAAGAATATCATCAAAATAAACAACAATAAAGTGCCCAATGCAAGGTTTAAGGATATGGTTCATGAATCTCATGAAAGTATTAGGAGCATTAGATAACCCAAATGGCTTCACTATCCATTCATATAGGCCATCTCTAGTCTTAAAGGCTGTCTTCCACTCATCCCCTTGTATCATTCTGATATGATGGTAACCACTCGGTAAATCATTATTCGAAAAAATTACTGCCCCATGAAGTTGATCAAGAAAATCATCAAGCCTTGGAATAGAAAAGCAATAATCAATCATTATCTTGTTCACAGCTCTACTATCAATACACATGCGCCACGAACCATTTTTCTTAGGCACCAAAAGAGCTGGTACTGTACATGGACTCATGCTTTCCCTCACCATTCCCTTGGCTAACAATTCATCCACTTGATGTTGCAACTCTTCATGCTCTTTAGGACTCATTCGATAAGCTGCTTTGTTTGGAAGGGTTGTACCTGGAACGAAGTCAATGCAATGTTGTATGTCTCTCAATGGTGGTAAACCAGGTGGTAACTCATCCGGAACCACATCAAAGAATTCTTTGAGAATAGTCTTCATAATCAACGGAGGATCGTTGTTCCCCTCATTTTCTTCCAGCACAAACAACACATACACTTCACCCCTTTGTATCAACTCTCTCATACAATCAACTCGAGTAAGCAAGTTATTTCCCTCTCCTTTAGAAGGTTTGGAAACCTCTTCTAGCCTACTAGGACCCAACACAATCTTAACACCATTTTTAACAAAAGAGTACATGTGTTTAAAACCATCATACAACACACGTCTATCATAATGCCAAGGTCTCCCTAGTAGTAAATGACATGCATCCATAGGAGCTACATCACACCAAACTTCATCTTTATAGTTTCTACAAATTGAAAAAGAAACAAGGCAACTTTTATTCACCTTAATCTCGTTATCCTTTTGAAGCCATGAAAGTTGTAAGGATATGGGTACTGCACTGTTTTGAGGTCTAACTTGTCAACCATATAAGAAAACACTACATTCTCAAAACTGCCACTATCAATAATCATAACACACACACCTTGCCATGAGAAGTGCACTTGGTGTGGAACACATTTTTTCTCACCCAATCTTCCTCTTCCTCTTCTTGAACCACACTCAAACTCCTTTGAACGACCTGAGAAGCACCTTTATCTCCATAAGTCACATCTTCCGTAACCTCTTCATTCTCATACTCATCTTCTTTCAAATCTGTTGCTAAGTCATCTTCATCACTGTTTTCTTCAACCAATTAAACGATCTTATGATTTGGACACTTCGAAGTAATATGGCCAAACCGTTAACACTTGAAACACCTGCGAGAATTTATATTAGAAGGACTAGGCTGTTGTTGTTGTTTAGACACCACACTTTCTCCTTTAGATGTCGAAACTTTTGTATTGGTTTTGGTTGCTGCAGTAGGCTTAGGACTTGACGTGCATCCTCTATTTGCAAAGCCTTCCCTTGAACCATACTTAGAACACCTGCTACGCATCTCCTTTTGTTGCTTCTCCACCTTAAGAGCAAGCTTACACACATCATTAAGACTCCAATATGGTTATAGCTATACCACATTAGCAATCTCATAATTTAAACCACTAAGATAACATGCAATGGTCTGCTCTTCCGATTCCATGAGATCACCTTTCAATATGAGATTATCAAACTTGGCTGTATATTCTGCGATCAAAAGATCTTTTTGCCTAAAGTTTTGAATCTTTAAGAAAACATCTTGCCGGTAATTGTCCAGCAGATAATTCCTTGTCAATTCCTTTTTCATCTTAATCCAAGTCAAAATCTTGTTTCTCCTTTCTCTATCTCTCTGTTTCTTGAGATTCTCCCACCAAAATGAGGCATGCATTCGAAGTTTGAATGCAACAAGTTTCACCTTTCTATGTTCTGGAACTTGGTATTCAAAGATACGATCTGCCGTATTTAACCACTCTACGAACTCATCCGGTTGCATATTTCCTTCAAATTCTGGAATCTTAACTTTCGCATTGAAAACATGATGTGTCTCACGATCCCTCAAGACATAATGCCTCAAATCACGTGGATGAGGAGGAGTACTATAATCAGAAACATGGCTGTGCGTTTGATGGAAAGGATTGTAGGGAAAAATAATAAATAAAAGTGGTAAACGCAGCGGAAGAGATACTAAAAACGATTTAGTGACTTTTAAAATTTTTCCTTTATGAACCTTAAACCCTTTTAATCAATAAACATGCATATATGTTAACAAAAGTAAATTACCTTTTGTCGCGTGATCCGATTGACTTACGTCGATGGTAATCCGCAAGACCTTCAATCCGAGCACGAACGTGGATCACCTAGGAGCGTGGTCTCCCTTTTCTTTGAATTGCATACCTGTGAATGGACCAAACAAAAAACTTTCTTTTCTTTGTTAGTCACAAAACAATCAAAAGAATGTCAAAAATTATTCCGGTCACTTTTGAGTTCTCAATCTAATGATCGAAACTCGCGTGAACCTAGATCGATATCGTATACACAAGCTTATTGATGATTAAGCAATAGTATACTATCAAAGAATAATTTCACACTCTCTTTTGTCTTTTTTTAGAATAAAAACTCTCTCTTGGAATTAAGAAGAAGAAGAAAGAAATAAAAAAAAAAAAAAAAAACTCAAGCACCATAGATTGTGGTGGCCGAACCCTATAAGAACACATATATAGGTTGGCCGAATTTTTTTTTCTTTTTCCTTTAGGGTTGCCGAATTCTATGTAGTCTAAGATTAGGGTTGGCCGAATTCTATAATGTCACTTATATAGGGTGACTTAAATTCAACCCTAATTCTTTTCAACTTAATAGACTTCAAACCCTAATCGAACTCCTTGATTTTTATTCTTTTATTTTGACTAAATAAAAAGACTCCTTATTTGATTAAATAAATAAAACTAATTTATTTATTTCCTTGTCAAACAAGTCTTTTACTTTTAGGAAAGATTTGTTTCTTTAATTAAACAATTAATCAATAAATTAATTAATTCTTATTTAATTAAAACAAATGAAACAAAATAATATTTTAGGTTAAAATTTTAACCTTGCCGCCCCACTTGATTAAGATTGGGCCTAACATTATTTTCTTATTTCATTTAATCCATTGGACTTTAAATAAAAAGCCCACATGTGAACCAGACCCATTCTTACTAAAAGAAACAAGCCCACATGTCTTTCATTAATATATTAATATAATTGAGCAGCCCATTACTTAAATAATGTGCAAATTATATTCTTAATATATTAAATGCAATTCTAGATGGACCCTTAAATTGGTCCGGTAGAATATATCAAGTGATCCATGCAAGTCGTGTGGATTGGGGATCTTGGCGGGCCATCTAAATTTAAGCTTCAGTAGACATAACCTAATCACAATCAACAAATGATTCACTTAGGTCCGATCCATTAATTTTAACTCATTCCACTAAAGAGCTAAAACTGAACTCTTAAATAAAGATAGAAAAGGAAGATGCTCCTCATTCATACCCTAGACAATCATATTGGAGATAGTGTATCCTCGTGATTAATATCAGTAATCGCCAAGAGTTCATAGACCGCCTATAACTCTCCAAGTTACCATATTTACTTATATGACCATGTTTTGAACTTGGATATTTTGACTTGTCCAGAAGCCATGTTTTCAATAGACACTATCGAAAACTCAACGTTGAGATTTAATATCCAATTACCTCAAAACATCCATATGATGATATCATACTCTCATTTAATTAAATGGAGCCACGATGTCCATATCTATAAATGAAGTCCTCTATCGATTAACAAATGAATATCACCAAACTATCGAGGATAGACTATGCGATATAATCGTACTCATTGATAACTCAAATGATATCACTTGCAACCATAAGTCCATCATTTATCTCGGGATTAAGATAGACCCTCCGATTGTCCTGATAATGAAAAGATTATTATCTATTGACGGTTCTAGATAAAGCTTTTCATTGTGATCCAGTTCAATGCACCCAGTGCACTAGATCCTTTTGCTCGAAGACACTCCGATGATTTTAGACTCATCATATCTCATTTGATCCCACTCAAATGCTAGCAAAAGAATTCTACAACTTTAACAAGATAAAGGTGCCCAACCTTTAACTTAAGTTGTGAACATTATTCAAGACTAACTAAAGAATTGTGTCTACCACATACATATCCAGATGTACGAACAATTCTTCTTTTCCCATAGTCTTTAGACCTTATGATTATTTACTTTGACAATTATAATATAAACTATAAATGCTATACGATTTGTTAAACCAGAAATCTCTTTATTAATATGAAAAAGATTGTTAATTACAACATTACACTCTTGCTATTGAGCATAATCCTAACAAGGATTAACATCAACACCATCATCTTCGAATTCATCATTCTACTCGCGATCATGATTCTCATAGAGATGCAAACGTTGCTGGAGTTGATGGATTTGTTGCCTTAAATCATCCTTAATAAGGTTCCGTTGATTCACTTGAGGAGCTGTCTCTTCATCAATAGCTAGCATACGACGACGATGAGCCATTGAAATAATAAAATCAAACATTGAGCAACCTTGAGCTCTAATACCAATCTGGTGCCGGACAGCCCTAAACAAAAGAAACACACAACCAATTAGTCTCACAAAAGAACAAATAAAGATAGATTGAATAATTTTCCAAGAGATACAGATATCACCACCCCTAGTAAATTAATAGAAACAGCTCACCACCAAGACTAATTTAAAGGGATACAGAAACACCACCCTCTCAACTAACCAAGGATACAGAACCAAAGGGAAACTCACCGCTCAATGGAAATCCACCAAAGAGATACAGAGTTGAAAGATAAAATCTCAAGGAGATAATATTCAGAAATGCAAATATTCATTAACTAACTTTTTACAAGGATAAAGGCTCATTATATAGCCTAATCATGGAACAACCCTCCATGCATGAGAAAGGAACGAAAAATAAAAGATAACAACACATTTTGAAGCATTTTAAACAAAGAAATTAAAGATATTAAAGCTAGACTTTTCAAATCCCGCAATTGATGACTGTTGAACCTTGAAATTAAAAAGAATGATAACTTCTTCTAGAAATCCTCAAACGATGCAATTCAATAGTTGAAATTGTAGTTAAGACGTTGAACTTTCCAATGAAATAAAGCACATCAGCTAACTCTTCCAGAATCAAAGTTATGAAATCTCAAAAATACCCCTGCGAGCTAAATCTGTTATTTAACAAACCATAGTGAGAATTTGAAATCCCTTTGTATCTTGAATCGAGGTCATGCAATGGGACACTCATGTGTCATACCCCTAAACAATTAGAAGTATGGAAAATGTTGGTTGATCAAAAGCTTAGACTTGTTCGTTTAATTGAGACAAGAGTGAAAATTAACAAAAAGCCTCTTGTTGTCAATTCAATTTTTAAGGGTTGGGATATGTTAGACAATTACAATAGTCATGGTCTTGGTAGAATTTGGGTTGGTTGGGATCCGAGAATTCTCACAATCACTAAAATTAGTGAAACGGATTAGATTATTCATTGTAATGCTTGTATCATAGATACTAATGATCAGTTTTGTATCTTTTTTGTTTATGGTTCTAATGAGGACAGATCAAGAAGAGCTATTTGGCAAAGTTTGTGCTTAAACCAGCAAGGTTCCCCTTTGATTGTACTTGGAGATTTTAATGTCTTTAGGAGGGTTGATGAGTCAATTGGGGGTTGCTCTAGAATTAACATTGCTATGGAGGAATTTGTTAATTGTCTTCAAGCTTCGGAGCATGATGATATTCGTTTCTCGGGCTTTCTTCACACTTTGTGCAACAAGATAGGTGATGATTGCATCTCTAAGAAATTGGATATAGGTCTTGTCAATAATGATTGGCTTGTCAAGTTTGGGCATTCAGAAGCAATGTTCCTTCCACCTAGCATTTTGGACCATTGCCCATCTGTGGTCAAGCTCGGGTTGCTAGGTAATAAGAAAAACTACCCTTTTAAGTATTTCAATTTTCTAACGGATAGAGAGGACTTTCTCCCCTTGGTTGAGACCGTTTGGCAGGAACAAGTTCATGGCACTATGCAATAAGAGCTTTGTTCTAAGCTTCGTATTTTGAAGAAGGCTCTAAGACCCTTAACAATGACAAGGTGGGAGATGTGTCAATTAAATCGATTGAAGCTAAGGCTGCCCTAGATGCTTGTCAACTCCTTTTTGATCTGCATCCCCTTGATACTAACTTTAGAATATGGAAAGAGGAGCTTATAAACAGCACACTTTGACTTTTCAAGCTGAAGAGAACCTCATTAGGCAAAAATCTAGAATCCAATGGCTTAAGGCTGGTAACCGTAACTCATCCTACTTCTTCAAAGCTATCAATGGTAGGCGGAATAGAAGCAAGATCCACTCTATTTCTGGAGATGATGGCTCCTTGATTGAAGGTGAAATTTCTGTTAAGAATGAAGCTATTCGTCATTTTCATAATATTCTTGGTTGCACTATGCCAACTAGACATGGTATTGGTACTTTGAGCAATATTATTGATAATGTCAAGTTCAATGATCAAGCTGATTTAATGGATAGAGATGTCACTAATAATGAGATTCGTGAGGTTTGCTTCTCTCTCCACCCTAACAAGGCCCTTGGTCCCGATGGCTTCAACGCTAATTTTTTCAAGAAAACTTGGGACATTGTTGGTGAAGACGTGATTAATGCTATCCAAGAGTTCTTTAGATCTGGTCATCTTTTTAAGGAACTCAGTGGTAAGATTATTTCTTTGGTTCCTAAAGTCCCTAATCCTTATATGATGAAAGACTTTAGACCTATCTCTTGTTACAACACTCTTTATAAGATTATTGCCAATAGGATTAAACCTTGTATCCCGGATATTATTAGCCCTTCTCAATTGGCTTCTGTCGCTGGTAGGAGCATTGAGGACAACATCCTTCTTGCACAAGAACTTATAAGGAATTATCATACAGATATTGGCTGCCCTAGGTTGGCTCTCAAAGTGGATTTGATGAAGGCCTTTCACATGGTGGACTGGGGCTTCTTACTTAGAAGTTTCTTGTGGAAAGGGATTGATGGTGATAGCAAGGGTGCTAAGATTTCTTGGTCTGATATTTGTCTCCTTAAGAAAGAGTCCTTGATGACTAGGCATCTTTGGATTCTTATTTATGGAACGAATAATCTCTGGTCTTCTTAGATCAAAGCCTATCACCTAAAAGGCAGTAACATATGGGGGGCTAAAGCTCCTAATATCTGCTACTGGAATTGGAGGAAACTCATACATTTTCGGCCTATTGTTCGTCCTTTAATTCAATACTTCATTGGCAATGGTTCTAGTACCTCCTTATGGTTTGACAATTGGCATCCATATGGTGATGGGAATAAATGAGCTGGACCATGGGATCCATTGCATGTTTCGGCTGGACCAATAACAAGGGCAAGGGCCAAGAGATTCAAAGAAGCACTTGATGGCCTGATTCAAGACACTTGGGCTAATTCTGAAGTGTTAAAGTCCAAGATGAGCCCACATGAAGGCCAATGCTTAATTAACGTCATCAAGGCAATTGATTGGGCTGAATAAGAGAAGATTTTGGTATGTGGCAGAAGCTTGGGCGTGAAGTACAAGCTATAGCATGTGGAGGAGATTCAATTTCAATTTTTCCTCACAGTTTTCAGAGAATAAAGAGTTGATTTGTTTCTCAAATTAAAGGGTTGATTTGTTTCCAATTTTATCCTTTCAAATAGGGAGCAAGTCAATTGCTGCTTGTTTTAGTTTTATTTTCTTTCCCGTTTGTAAGGCAATTATTGCCCTTTTTATTTTCTGGTTGTAAGGCCTTAATGGCCGAATATCTTGTTTCCTTTCTAGAGATAGGCATGTAGCCTTTCTTGTCCAGTAGGGTTTTAGTTTATAAGGAAGTAGTTGATGTAATTTTCGGTAGACTTGAATTGAATTAAAATTTGAGAGAAAGTTTTCTCTTTGGTTCCAAAACTTGACTTATCACTCACTTTCTTCTTGTTCTTGAGTGTGACGTTTTCAATTTCTTGATATCGTTGGTTATTATCTCATTATAGATAACGGGTCACGATCCTATATTTTATTTTGTTTTTATGAACTTGAAATTAGAAACGATCCTTTGAGTCCATATATTGGTTCCGGGTCTCACTACTCTTGGTGAGGTTCATATCAGTTGGTATCAGAGTTTAAGTTTCTAAAATCAGGTTTAATCTATCCATGTTCTTCTTATTCTTCTTCTTCTTGATTCCTTTGATCACAAAAAAATAAAATAAAATAAAATAAAATCACAAACTTGATTCCGATCTATCAAGTCCAGCAAAAAAAAAAAAAAAGGCTTTGTTTGAATCCATTGATCAAGGTCGGAAAAAAAAATCTTTGAAGGGTCGTGTAGTTGAACTTATATCAACTATTGTTTTTATCTTCTTGATTTCGTGCATTGATATTCAGAAAAAAAAAATGTGGCAGTAGAATCTCATCTTTGTTATTCTTGACCTATCGCTGTTGTTACATCTTATTTCTTGAACTTCTTGTCAGTGTCTATCTACGTCAAAAAAAAAAAAAAAAAAAAAAGGGAATTGAAGGAGTGAACAAAGAGTGGAAAAAGGTAAGAGAGTGTGAGCTTATCAAAGGGTAAAAGCCGAAGACAATGAGTGAAACACATGAGGGAGTGCTGTGAGGTCTTTCTAATTTTAATTCTTTTTTTTTTCTAATCTTTATTTTGCAGTAAAACATGTCCGAAAACAAAGATAAAGGCACTACTGATGATTCTTCTATTCCAGCGGATCTAAAGCTTTGGAAGGAGGCATTAGTCGGGGAGATGAGACTGATGATGAGGGGGGAATTGGAACAATTACATGAGTGTTAAGATCAAGTGGAAAATGCACGCGCGGAACAGCCATAACCCGTTCCACAAACACTTAGGAGAGAGAGAGTTCCGGTTAGAGAAGAAGTTAATGATTATTATAGGGATGATAATGACATAGAGAAGGATGATCGCATGTCCAATGTGGGTGCGGGCAGATTTAGGCATGGAATAGGAGGTAGAAGAGTTAGGTATAGGAATAGAGAAGATAGGTATGGGAATAGAGGAGATAGGTATAGAGAGAGGGTTGATAATAATTTAGGTAGTATAAAAGTTAAGATTCCAACCTTCCAAGGTAAAACCGATCTTGAAGCTTTTTTGGAGATGGAGAAAAGAATAGAAATGGTGTTTGATTGCCATGACTATTTCGAGTTGAAGAAGGTAAAGTTGGCTGCTATAGAGTTTACTGATTATGCTATTGTTTGGTGGGATCAACTGATTGTGAGTAGGAGACAAAATGGAGAATGACCTATTGAGACATGGGAGGAGATGAACATTATTATGAGGAGGTGATTCATTTCAAGTCACTATTATAGGGGTTTGTTTCAAAAATTGCAAACTCTTACTCAAAGGTCTAAGTGTGTTGAAGACTACTACAAGGAGATAGAGATAGCCATGATTCGGGCTGATATAGAGGAGGACCGATAGCTTACTACGGTTAGGTTTCTAAATGGACTAAACCGAGACATTGCAAATGTGGTGGAGTTTCAACATTAAGTTGAGTTGAATGATATGGTACATGTCACATTAAAGTGGAACAATAGTTGAAGAGGAAGGGTTCCACACGGGTTAGGCAAAATTCGGGTTCTTTATCATCATTGAAACCGAATTGGAGCAAGAGGGATGACAAGCCTAGTTTCAATGCCAAGGCCAAACCTTCCAAAGATAATAAGGCCAGAGGCACATTAAATCAAGGTAAATTAGATTCTAAACCTTTTAGAAACCATGACACTAAGTGCTTTAAATGTTTGGGAGCATGTCATATTGCATCACAATGTCTAAACAAGAATAATGAGTCCATGCCACCTTTGGAGGATGCAAGTGACAATGAATATTTGGTGGATGGAGAGCTTTTGGTTACAAGAAGAGCTCTTAGTGCTCAAGTCAAGGAAGATAATGAGGTACAACGTGACAACATCTTTCACACCCGCTGTCATGTTAATGATAAGGTATGTAGCATGATTATTGACGGGGGAAGTTGTACTAATGTGGCTAGCACTATTTTGGTGGAAAAAATGAATTTGACCACTTTGAAGCACCCAAAACCTTATAAGCTACAATGGTTGAGTGATAGTTAGGAAGTTAGGATGAATAAAAAGGTGTTGGTGTCATTTTCAATTGGAAAATACAAAGATAAAGTTATTTGTGACGTGGTATCAATGAATGCAGGTCATCTCCTTTTGGGAAGACCATGACAGTTTGATAGGCATGTGACTCATGATGGATAATCCAATAGATACTCTTTTGTACTAAAAAAATGGCCAATCATTCTTGTACCTTTAACCCTAAGACAAGTATATAAAGATCAAGTGAGGTAGGCATGTGACTCATGATGGATATTCCAATAGATACTCATTTGTACTAAAAAAATGGCCAATCACTCTTGTACCTTTAACCCCAAGACAAGTATATAAAGATCAAGTGAGGTTAAAAAAAGAGAGAGATGTAAAAAAGGTGAGTGAGAGCTCAAAAGAAAGAGAGATAAAAGAGAGAGAGTGTCTGAAACAGCAAAAAAAGAAACAAAAGTTGAAAAAAAAAAGAGGCTGATGAGAAAAAAAAAAGGAGAAAACAAGTGAGCTTTTATGCAAGAGAGAGTGAGATCAAAAAAGTTTTGTTTCCAAATCAGCCAATGATTGTACTTTTGACAAAGAGGCTTGTTTTAGTACTAACGAACTTCACTTTTCTTTACCTAGTGTTGTTGTTTTACTTTTGCAAGAGTTTGACGAAGTGTTTCCCAAAGAGATGCCTATTGGATTACCACCAATAAGGGGGATTAAGCACCAAATTGATTTTGTACCCGGAGCGCCTAACCTAAATAGACCCGCATACAGAAGTAATACCGAGGAGATAAAAGAACTTCAAAGGCAAGTTAGTGAGCTCATGGAAAAGAGGTATGTGCGTGAGAGTATGAGTCCTTGTACGGTTCCCGTATTGCTTGTGCCTAAGAAGGATGGAACATGGAGTATGAGCGTTGATTGTCGTGCCATCAACAATAACACTGTAAAGTATCGACATCTTATTCCTAGATTGTATGATATGCTTGATGAATTGCATGGTTCTATTGTTTTTAATAAAATTGATCTTAAGAGTGGATATCATCAAATTAGGATGAAAGAAGACATCTTATTCCTAGATAAGATGATATGCTTGATAAATTGCATGGTTCTATTGTTTTTAATAAAATTGATATTAAGAATGGATATCATCAAATTAAGATGAAAGAAGGTGATATCATTGTAAAGTATCGACATCTTATTCCTAGATTAGATGATATGCTTGATGAATTGATGGTTCTATTGTTTTTAATAAAATTGATCTTAAGAGTGGATATCATCAAATTAGGATGAAAGAAGGTGATGAGTGGAAAACTACTTTTAAAACAAAATATGGTTTATATGAGTGGTTAGTTATGCCTTTTGGATTAACTAATGCGCCAAGTACTTTCATGAGATTAACGAACCATGTTTTGCGTGCTTTTATTGAAAATTTGTGGTTGTTTACTTTGATAACATTTTGATTTATAGTAAAAACCTGGATGAGCATGTTGAACATTTAAAATTTGTTTTAGATGTTTTAAGAACAGAAAAGTTGTTTGCTAATCTCAAAAAGTGTACCTTTTGCACAGGTAAGCTTGTATTTCTTATTTTTTAGGTAAATAATAGTATCATAGAAAAAGGAAAGAATGTACAAATATAAGGGGCATACCTAGGAAACAAAGAAACAATAGCACAGAGGCCCAAAAACAAGCTCAACAATGCTTAGACAACTAGCTCAGAAATAAAAGCAAAACAAATGCTTTAACAAAGTAAAAACAAATACAAAAGAAAAAGCAAAGAAAAAGCTAACAACACAAAGGATCAACTAGATGTGACATTCCAATTCGCAACAATGATATGCCAATCCTTCAAATTGATAGAACAGAGTCAGCAATGAATAATGTCAATAATTGTCTAGGTAACTTCAATACTAGGCCTTCTAGTGATGAGAATCAAGAAGCTTCACCAACAAATCTATTCCATATTGTAGTTGGGCCAATTACAAGGGGCCAAGAGGATCAATGAAGCATTAAATGGCCTGATCTGATTTATTGAAGTCCAAGTTCGGCCCACATGAAGACCAAGCTAGGGCTTGAGCGTATGGTACAAGTTAGGGTTGGAGAAGATTTAATTTTAGTTTTTTCCTTTTTAGTTTCCAAAGAATAATGAGCTGATTTGTTTCCCAAAGTAAGGAGCTGATTCGTTTCCAAATTTAGGTTTCCAAATAGGGAGCAAGTCAACTCTTTGCATGTTTTAATTTTTATTTTCTTTTCTGATTGTAAGGCATTAATTCCCCATTTATTTTTCTGATTATAAGACATTAATTGCCGAATATTTTGTTCCCTTTTAGGTTTTAGTTATTTTTAGTATATAAGGGACTCGTTGATGTATTACTTAGACTAGACTTTGAATGAAATAATATTTTTAGAGAATGTTTTTCTCTTGGTTCTTCAATGAACTGCGAACTTATCAAGGTTCTACCTTATGGCGTTCAAACATGACTTATCACTCACATTCTTTCTTGTTCGTAAGTATGGTGTCTCTATAACCTTCTTGATACTGTTGGTTCTTATCTCTTTATAGATAACGGGATGCGGTCCTTTTTATTTTCTTTGTTTATAAACTTGAATTAGAAAACGATCCTTGTTGCCATATATTGGATCCTGGTCTCACTACTCTTGGTGAGGTTCCATATCAAATAGGGCCATCAGAGTGCCAATTATCAAACCATAAAGAAGTGTTCAAGCCACTACCAATAATATGCTGAATTAAAGGATGAACTAAAGGCCTAAGATGAAGAAGCTTTCTCCAATTCCATGAATAGGTGTGGGGAGCTTTCACCTCCCACAAACTTGAACCTTTGAGGTGGTAGGCTTTGATCCAAGAAATCCAAAGATTATTAGTGCCATAAATCAGATTCCAAATGTGTATGTTCATTAACTTATTCCACAAAGAGAGGTCCTTGATTCTAAGACCACTATCTTTATTAGGAAGACAAACATCAGACCCTGCAATTTTAGAACTTTTGCTGCTACCCTCAACCCCATTCCATAAAAAACTTCTAAATTTCTGCTTAATAATCTTTAAGATCTTCTTTGGAAGACAAAAATGACCAGCCTAAAACACTTGAATACTAGTTAAGACCGAGATAATAAGTTGAAGATAACCAGTATAAGAAAGGCACCGATTCAACCAAAAAGAAAGACTACTCGAAACTTTATCAACAAGGGGAGAACAATCACACAAATTCAATTTAGAAAAGATAATAGGAATCCCCAAATAACGAATAGGAAGAGAGCCAACCATGTAACCAAAAAGATTGATGAGCTGTTGACTAATTGCATTGGGCACTTTAGAAATGAAAGTGTTGCTCTTAGCATGATTAGAACAAAGACCCGACAACAAGGAGAACTCATCGAGGGTTGATTTGAGAACAAGAGCATAATGACATGAACCATGGCAAAACATAATGAGATCATTAGCAAAGCAAAGGTGAGAAAGCTTAATATTGTCGCAGTTCCAATGATATTTGAAGTTAGGAGAGTCCACAATATGATTGGCTAAAAGTTTCGAGAGGACCTCCACTGGCAAAACAAAGAGATACGGAGACATAGGGTCCCCTTGTCGAAAACCCCTTTTTCCGGAGAAAAAACCAGCAAGCTCACCATTAATAGAGATAGAGAACTTAGTAGTAGTGAGGCAAGCTCTAATCCAATTTATGACTTTCATAGGAAACTGAAATGCAGCAAGAGTGTCAAGTAAGAAGTTCCAATCAACCATATCAAATGCTTTCATCAAATCCACCTTAAGGGCCAACTTTGGCGTACCATTATCCTTATGGGAATTCCTCATTAGCTCTTGGACAATAAGAATATTGTCTCCAATTCTCCTACTTGCTACAGAGGCTGATTGGGAGGGGCTAATAATGTTATGAAGACAAGACTTGATTCTATTGGCAATAATCTTAACAATGATCTTGTAGAGAGTGTTGCAATAAGAAATTTGTCTAAAGTCCATCATCTTAGAGGGATTAGGGACCTTAGGGACCAAAGTAAGAATCGTAGCATTTAGCTCTTTAAGAAGATGGCCAGTACGAAAGAATTCTTGAACAGCGTTAATAACATTATCACCAACGCTAATATTAGGGACCAAAGTAAGAATCGTAGCATTGATCTCTCTTTATGGAATAAGGTGCTAATGATTAGGCACATTTGTAATCTGGTTTATGGCACTAATAATCTTTGGAATTCTTGGATCAAAGCATACCACTTCAAAGGTTCTAGTTAGTGGGAGGTGAAAGCTCCTCACACCTTGATACGATCTTTGTCAATTTGATGCCTAAGACCGTTCTACGCTCAGGTTTGGATGGAAACTACGACTCAACACCTATAAAGAGATGTGAACCTTGGTATAAAGGAGGATGCCACAATCAAGGATGGAATACTTGATTGATAAGTCAAGGATGAACGCCATAGAGAAATCTGATAAGTTCAAGTTAGTTCTCAAAGAACAAAAGAGAAAATTCTCTCAGTTTTTAATTCAAATTCAAGTCTCTGAAAAATTACATTAGTTGCCTCCTTAAAATTAAAACCCTAAAGGTCAAGAAAAGAAACAAGAAATTCAGCCATTTAAGGCCTTACAACCAGAAAACTAAAAGGGCAATAATTGCCTAAAAAACGGGAAATAAAATAAAACTAAAACAAGCAACTATTGACTTGCTCCCTATTTGGAAAGCTAAGATTGGAAACAAATCAGCTCCTTAATTTGGGAAACAAATCAATTCTTTATTTTCTGAAAACTAAAAAGGAAAAGGTTAAAATTGAATCTCCTCTACACACCCCTGCTTGTGCTTCACGCCCAAGTTTTTGCCACACACCCAAAACTTCCCTAATTCGGCCCAATCAATTGCCTTGATGACGCTAATTAAGCCTTGGTCTTCATGTGGGCTCATCTTGGACTTTTATACTTCAGAATCAGCCCAAAAGTCTTGAATTAGGCCATTGAGTGCTTCTTTGAATCTCTCGGCCATGCCCTTGTTATTGTTCCAGCCGAAACATGCAACAGATCCCTAAGTGTAGTTTCCTTATTCTCATCATTCCCTCCTTCTTCAAAAGGATTTGTCCTCAAATCATCACCTACATCAAACAGAGACAAATCAGAAACATTAAAGCTTGTACTAACATTATACTCACCCGGAAG
Organism: Acer negundo; assembly: GCA_035582765.1. Taxonomy (NCBI): domain Eukaryota; kingdom Viridiplantae; phylum Streptophyta; class Magnoliopsida; order Sapindales; family Sapindaceae; genus Acer; species Acer negundo. The sequence goes on from CM069242.1 coordinate 1,925,119, forward strand.
ATCTAACTTGTAGGCGTTGTCATTGATCTTTTCAATCACTTGAAATGGGTCATCTCCCATTGGAAGTAGTTTAGAATGCCGCTGGATTGAAACCATTCCTTCCTCATATGCAACCACACCCAATTATCGGGCTCAAACACAACTTTCTTGCGCCCTTTATTAGCTTGGTTGACATATTGTTCAGTTCTCCTCTCGATGTTTTGCCGAGTCTTTTCATGGATTTGCTTAACAAAATCTGCCTTTTTCTTCCCATCCAAGTTAACATGCTCATTCACAGGTAAAAGAATTAAATCCAAATGAGTCAATGGATTAAAAGCCATACACAATTTCAAAAGGCGAAAAATGAGTTGCATAATGCATACTCCTATTATAAGCAAACTCTATATGCGGCAAACAATCTTCCCATGTTTTCAAGTTCTTTTGTATTATAGCACGCAACAAGGCAGATAAAGTCTTATTAACTACCTCACTTTGACCATCAGTTTGTGGATGACAAGTAGTAGAAAATAAAAGTTTAGTTCCTAACTTACCCCACAAAGTCTTCCAAAAGTAGCTTAAGAACTTAGCATCTCTATCCGAAACAATGGTCTTAGGCATGCCATGTAATATAATGATTTCTTTGAAAAACAAATCAACAATATGTGATGTATCATCAGTTTTATGACAAAGAATGAAACGTGCCATTTTAGAAAACCTATCAACAACCACATATATAGAATATCTACCCCTCTTAGTCAAACCCAACACAAAATCCATAGAAATATCAATCCAAGGTCAACTAGGTATAGGCAAAAGAGTATACAAACCATGAGGCTTAATTCTAGACTTAGCTTATCTACATGTAATGCATTTCTCACAAATTCTTTCTACATCACGTTTCATATGAGACCAAAAGAAGTGTTCATGCAAAACATCTAGTGTCTTGGCTATACCAAAATGTCCTAATAAACCTCCCCCATGAGCTTCTCTAACAAGCAATTCACGCAAAGAACTCTTAGGCATGCATAATTTAGTTTCACTAAACAAAAATACATCATGCCTATAAAACTTACCAAACGCAACCTTTTCACATGCATGGAATACATTGCCAAAATTAGAATCTGCCACATACAATTCTTTAATGTAGTCAAAACCAAGCAATCTAGCATCCAAAGTAGAAAGTAAATCATACCTTCTAGACAAAGCGTCAGCAACCACGTTCTCCTTACCATTTTTGTACTTGATCACATATGGAAATGTTTCAATGAACTCCACCCACTTGGCATGCCGCTTATTTAGCTTGTGCTGCCCCTTTAAATGCTTCAAGAACTTATGATCCGTGTGAATCACAAATTCTTTCGGCCAAAGGTGGTGTTGCCAAGTTTCCAATGCTCTTACCAAAGCATACATCTCCTTGTCATATGTAGGATAGTTCAAAGCTGCTCCACTTATCTTCTCACTAAAATATGCAATGGGACATCCTTCTTGCATGAGAATAGCTCCAATACCTATTCTTGAAGCGCCACACTCAATCTTAAAAGCTTTAGCAAAGTCAGGCAAAGCAAACAAAGGTGCATTAGTTAATTTCTCTTTAATCAAGTTAAACGCCTTTTCTTGTTCATTACCCCACTTAAAACCCACATTCTTTTTGATAAATTCAGTTAAAGGTGTTGTTAGACCACTAAAATCCCTCACAAACCTCTTATAAAAACTAGCCAACATATGGAAACTCCTCACTTGTCCCACATTTCTAGGTTTCGGCCACTCCTTAATTGCCTTAACCTTTTCTTCATCAACCCCAATCCCTTTAGCACTAACAACAAAACCAAGAAATACCAGCTTATCTGTGCAAAAGGTACACTTTTTGAGATTAGCAAAAAACTTTTCTGTTTTTAAAACACCTAAAAATAGTTTTAAATGTTCAACATGCTCATCCAGGTTTTTGCTATAAATCAAAATGTCATCAAAGTAAACAACCACAATTTTTCCAATAAAAGCACGCAAAACATGGTTCATTAATCTCATGAAAGTACTTGGCGCATTAGTTAATCCAAAAGGCATAACTACCCACTCATATAAATCATATTTTGTTTTAAAATCAATTTTCCACTCATCACCTTCTTTCATCATAATTTGATGATATCTACTCTTAAGATCAATTTTAGTAAAAACAATAGAACCATGCAATTCATCAAGTATATCATCTAATCTAGGAATAGGATATCGATACTTTACAGTGATATTGTTGATGGCATGACAATCAACGCACATCCTCCATGTTCCATCTTTCTTAGGCACAAGCAACATGGGAACGGCACAAGGACTCATATTCTCATGCACATACCCCTTTTCCATGAGCTCACTAACCTGTCTTTGAAGTTCCTTTGTCTTCTTGGGATTACTTCTGTATGTGGGTCTATTTGGGATAGGTGCTCCGGGTACGAAATCAATTTGGTACTCAATCCCCCTTATTGGTGGTAAACCAATAGGTATCTCTCCGGGAAACACTTCATCAAAGTCTTGCAAAAGTGAAACAACAACATTAGGTAAAGAAGAGTCAAGTTCGTTAGTACTAAAACAAGCCTCTTTGTACAAAAGTACAATCATTGACTGATTTAAAAACAAAGCTTTTTTGATCTCACTCTCTCTTGCAATAAAGCCCACTTGTATTCTTTTTTGTTTTCTCATCACCCTCTTTTTCTTTTTTTTTTCAACTTTTGTTTCTTTTTTTACTGTTTCAGACTCTCTCTCTTTTATCTCTCTTTCTTTTGAGCTACCACTCACTTTTGTTACATCTATCTCTTTTTTTAACCTCACTTGATCTTCATATACTTGTCTTGGGTTTAAAGGTAAAAGAGTGATTGGCCTTTTGTTGAGTACAAAGTAGTATCTATTGGTATATCCATCATGAGTCACATGCCTATCAAACTGTCATGGTCTTCCCAAAAGGATATGACCCACATTCATTAGTACCACATCACAAATAACTTGGAAACTAAATGCCAAAAAGAACGTTTGGAAACTAAATCGCACTCTCAAAAAATTAAATGCACTCCCACGTTCCGAAGAGCCTGCTCGCATGCACAAAAGAAAGTTTACATGCCAAAACGAACGCCCGAAAGCCAAAAAGATCATTTGGAAACTAAAAAGCACTCTTGCATTCAAAAAATCAAGCCCGCAAGCCAAAAAGAAAGTTTGCATACCAAAAAGAACGCCCGGAAGCCAAAAAGAATGTTTGGAAAATAAAAGCACACTCGTGAACTAAAAAGCTCTCTTGCATTTCAAAAAGCGTGTCTGCATGCCAAAAACCCAAAAAGATTGTCTGAAAACCAAAAAGCATGCTCGAGATCTAAAAAGCACTCCCGTGTTCCAAAAAGCATGCCCTCATGCCGAAAAGAAAGTTTTCATCCTGAAAAGAACGTCCAAAAGCCAAAAAGAACATTTGGAACCTAAAAAATAACTTTCGCATTCTAAAAAGCATGCCCGCATGCCCTAAAGAATGTCCGAAAGGCAAAAAGAACGTTTGGAAACTAAAAAGGTCGCTCGAAAACTTAAACGCACTTGCACGTTCCAAAAACCATGTCCGCATACCAAAAAGAAAGTCTGCATGTCAAAAAGAATGCCTGAAAGCTAAAAAGAACATTTGGAAACTAAAAAAGCACGTTCGAAAACTAAAAAGCAAGCTCGCATGCCAAAACAAAGTTTGTATATCGAAAAGAACGCCCGAAAGCCAAAAGGAATGTTTGGAAATAAAAATGCATGCTCTAGATCTAAAAAGCACTCACGCAAACTAAAAAGCATGCCCGCCTACTAGAAATAAAGTTTGCACATAAAAACTAACAACAGAAAGCCAGAAAGATCATTTATAAACTAAAAAGCACTCTCGCGTTCAAAAAACCAAGCCCGTAAGCCAAAAAGAAAGTTTGTAGGCCAAAACGAACGCTTGAAAGCCAAAAAGAACATTTGGAAACTAAAAACGCACGCTCTAGAACTGAAAAGCACTTAAGCGTTCCAGAAAAGCATGCTTGCATACAAAAAAGAAAGTTTGCATGCCAAACAGAACGCCCGAATGTCAAAAAGAACGTTTGGAAACAAAAAAAAAACATGTTTGAGAACTAAAAAGAACTCCCACGTTCAAAAGTGCAAGCCCGCAAGCCAAAAAGAATTCGCAAAAGCCAAAAATAACGTTTGGAAACTAAAAAGCACTCATACGTTCCAAAATGCATGCCCGCATGACAAAAAGAACGTTTGTATGCAAAAAAGAATGCCCAAAATCCGAAAAGAATGTTTGTTAAAAAAAAAGCACACTCTTGAATTAAAAAGCATTGTTGTGTTTAAAAAAGCATGCCCGCATGCCAAAAAGAAGGTTTGCATGCCAAAAAGAATGCCCGAAAGCTAAAACGACGTTTGGAAACTAAAAAGCACTCTCGCGATCAAAAAACCAAGCCTGCTAGCCAAAAGAAAGGTTGCATGCCAAAAAGAACGCCCGAAAGTCAAAAAGAACGTTTGGAAAATAAAAAGCAAACTAGTGAACTAAAAAGCACGTCGCTTGCCCAAAAGAACGTCCGAAAGCAAAAAATAACATTTGGAAACTAAAAAGCACACTCGAAAACTTAAATACACTTCCAAGTTCCAAAAAGCATGCCTACATATCAAAAAGAAAGTTTGCATGCCAAAAAGAATGCTCGAAAGCCAAAATGAACGATTTTATGCCAAAAAGAACGTTTAGAAACTAAAAAGCATGTTCGATAACTAAAAAACACTCAAGTGTTCCAAAAAGCATGCTTGCATGCCAAAAAGAAAGTTTGCCTACCAAACAGAATGCCCGAAAGTCAAAAAGCAGGTTTGGAAACTAAAAAGCATGCACGCATGCCAAAATGAAAGGTTTCATGCCAAAAACAACGTCCGGAAGGCAAAAAAAAATGTTTTGAAACTAAAAAGCACTCTTGTGTCCTAAAAAGAATGTTTGGAAGCTAAATGGCACTCTCAAAAAATTAAACGCACTCCCAAGTTCCGAAAAGCCTGCTCACATGCACAAAAGAAAGTTTGTATGCCAAAAAGAACGCCCGACAGCCAAAAAGATCGTTTGGAAACTAAAGAGCACTCTTACGTTCAAATAATCACGCCTACAAGCCAAAAAGAAAGTTTGCATGCCAAAAAGAACGCCCGAAAGCCAAAAAACAACGTATGGAAAATAAAAGCACACTCATGAACTAAAAAGCTCTTCCGCGTTCCAAAAAGCATGCTTACATGCCAGAAACCAAAAAATATCGTCTGGAAACCAAAAAGCATGTTCGAGAACTAAAAAGTATTCCCGCATGCCGAAAAGAAAGTTTTCATCCTAAAAAGAACGTCCGAAAGCCAAAAAGAAAGTTTGGAAACTAAAAAGGACGCTCGAAAACTTAAACACACTTGCATGTTCCAAAAACCATGCACGCATACCAAAAAGAAAGTTTGCATACCAAAAAGAACGCCCAAAAGCTAAAAAGAATGTTTGTAAACTAAAAAAGCACGCTCGAAAACTAAAAAGAATGCTCGCATGCCAAAAACAAAGTTTGCATGCCAAAAAGAACGTTTGTAAACTAAAAAGCACTCTCGCTTTCTAAAAAGCATGTCCACATACCTAAAAGAAAGTTTGCATGCCAAAAATAACATCTGAAAGCCAAAAAGAACGTTTGGAAAATAAAAGCACTCTCGCATTCTAAAAAGCATGTCCGTATGCCAAAATGAAAGTCTATACAACAAAAAGAAAACCTGAAAGCCAAAATGAACGTCTGAAAAGCACGATCGAGAACTAAAAAGCAATCCCCCATTCCAAAAAGCATGTCCGCATGCCAAAAATAAAGTTTGCATGCGAAAGGAACGCCCGAAAGCGAAAAAGAACGATTGTAAACTAAAAAGCACCCTTGAGAACTAGAAAGCACTCCAGCATTTCAAAAAGCATGCTCACATGCCAAAAAGAAACGTTCATGATAAAAAGAACGTTTGGAAACTAAAAAGCACTCTTGTTCTAAAAACGTGCTTGCATACCAAAAAGAAATTTGCTTGCGAAAAAGAACCCCCAAAAGCCAAAAGATCGTTTAGAAACAAAAAAGAACGTTCGAGAACTAAAAAGCACTCTCAGGTTCCAAAATGAATGCCTGCCTGCGAAAACGAAAGTTTGCATGCCTAAAAGAATGTCAGAAAGTCAAAAAGAACGTTGGAAAATAAAAAGCCCTCTAAAGAATTAAAAAGCACTCTCGCATTTACAAAAGCATGCCTGCGTGCCAAAAAGAAAGTTTGCATGCCAAAAAGCATGCCCACATGCCAAAAAGAAACTTTCATGCTAAAAAGAACGTCCAAAAGCCAAAGAACGTTTGGAAACAAAAAAGAATGCTCAAGAACTAAAAAGAACTCTCAGGTTCCAAAACGAATGCCCGTTTGCCAAAACGAATGTTTGCATGCCAAAAAGAACACCCGATAGTCAAAAAAAACATTGGGAAATAAAAAAGCGCACTCAAGAACTAAAAAGCACTCTTGTGTTCTAAAAAGCATGCTCGAGTGCCAAAAAAAAAGTTTGCATGCCCAAAGAACGCCTGAAAGTTAGAATGAACGTTTGGAAACTAAAAACACACTCAAAAACTAAAAAACACTTCCACATTCCAAAAAGCATGCTCTCATGCCAAAAAGAACATTTGTAAACAAGTAAGCACGCTCAAAAACTAAAGAGCACTCCCGCGTTCCAAAAAGCATGCCCATATGGCCACATGCCAAAAAGAAATTTTGCATGCCAAAAAGAACGCTCGAAATCAAAAAAGAAAGTTTAATGCCTCTTGTGACCTAATGGATTCCTTCAACCTATTTATGGGTGACAATTTGGATCCAAAACCTAGTGAAAATGTGGAAATCTTGGTTAAATACAATGGAAACCGAAAATCTATACAGAATGCAAGTCTTTTGGCCACTCTATTGTAACTTTCCCTCGGCTCAAGGCTTTACACCCTCCCTCTGATGTTAATTCTGCTACTAAGCTCAAACAAGAATGGAGGATAGTTAGCAGAGGGGATGCGCCCCTGGTTTCCTCACCTCATGCAGATATGGAACCTCCTCCCATTGGTTCATTGAATGTTGATGAAGTCATTTCCACTTGTAATGTGGAAAATGTGCCTTCTTTGCATTCTACCAACTTGCCTATTCATGACCTATGCAATGATCTCGCTAAGGAAAAGGTTGTTGATACCTTTAAAAAGTTTGCTACTCTTGATAAGGATGGTGATTCTTGTACTGACCAATGCAATAACCAATGTAATGATGTTGAGTCTCCTACTCCAGGCCATTCCCTTTGGCACTCAATGATCAAAAATATTGATGGGGTTAAAATTATAGGGCTCTCCAGCCCCATGGATTCCTCTGGTAAGAAGAAGAAGAAGAAAAAAGGCTGCTAAGATAGGCAAGGATAATAGCTCGCAAGCTAAGGTGATGTCTTCTCAACCTCTCAATGATTAATATCGCTTGTTGGAACATTAAGGGCTTGAATGCTACCCCTAAACAATTAGAAGTAAGGAAAATGTTGCTTGATCAAAAGTTTAGTCTTGTTTGTTTAATTGAGACAAGAGTGAAAATTTACAAAAAGCCTTTTGTTGTTAATACAGTTTTTAAGGATTGGGATATGTTAGACAATTGCAATAGTCATTGTCTTGGTAGAATTTAGGTTGGTTAGGATCTGAGAATTCTCACAATCTCTAAAATTAGTGAAACATATTAGATTATTCATTGTAATGCTTTTATCATGGATACTAATGATCAGTTTTGTATCTCCTTTGTTTATGGTTCTAATGAGGATAGATCAAGAAAAGCTCTTTTGCAAAGTTTGTGCTCAAACCAACAAGGTTCCCCTTGGATTGTACTTGGAGATTTTAATGTCTCTAGGAGGATTGATAAGTCAATTGGGGGCTGCTCTAGAATTACCGTAGCTATGGAGGAATTTGTTGATTGTCTTCAAGCTTCGGAACCTGATGATCTTCGTTTCTCAAGCTTTCTTCACACTTGGTGCAACAAGAGAGGTAATGGTTGCATCTCTAAGAAATTGGATAGAGTTCTTGTCAAGTTTGAGCATTCAGAAGCAATGTTACTTCCTCCTAGCATTTTAGACTATTGCCCATCTATGGTCAAGCTCGGGTTGCCAAGTAATAAAAAAAACTACCCTTTCAAGTTTTTCAATTTTCTAACGGATAGAGAGGACTTTCTCCCCTTGGTTAAGCCCGTTTGACAAGAGCAAGTTCATGGCACTATGCAATACAAGCTTTGCTATAATTTTCGTATTTTGAAGAAGGCTCTAAAGACCCTTAACAATGACAAGGTGGGAGATGTGTCAATTAAATTGATTTAAGCTAAGGCTACCTTAGATGCATGTCAAATCCTTCTTGATCTGCATACCCTAGCTTATACCACACGCATAACAAAATAGATGGCCAAATTTGGACCTGTTGTGATATGTTCTGGAGGATAGAGCCTTCATAATATCTGTAGGGATTGTCTTGGGCTTTCCGAAAATATAATATAATAGACGATCTGACTTTAGATGCTCTCTGTAGAGGCCCAAGAAGTTCAGCCCAGATTTGGTCTTCATATGGGCCGAACTTGGACTTCAACAACTCAGAATCAGCTCTTATTAAATGCTTTTTATTTTTTTTTATCTTCTTGGCCCTTGTAATTGGCAGCAAGTAATGGATCATTTGATGATGCTTCTTGATTCTCATCATCATCATCATCTCCAATTATCAAGCTGATTTAATAGATAGAGATGTCACTAATGATGAGACTCGTGAGGTTTGCTTCTCTCTCCACCCTAACAAGGCCTCTGGTCTCGATGTCTTCAATGCTCATTTTTTCAAGAAAACTTGGGACATTGTTGGTGAAGATGTGATTAATGCTATCCAAGAGTTCTTTAGATCTGTTCATCTTCTTATGGAACTCAATGTTACGATTATTTCTTTGGTCCTGAAAGTCCCTAATCCTTCTATGATGAAAGACTTTAGACCTATCTTTTGTTGAAACACTATTTATAAGATCATTGCTAATAGGATTAAGCCTTGTCTCCCGGATATTATCAGCCCTTCTCAATCAATTTTTGTGATTGGTAGGAGCATTGGGGACAACATCCTTCCTCCACAAGAATTTATGAGGAATTATCAAACGGATATTAGCTGCCCTAGGTTGGCTCTTAGAGTGGATTCGATGAAGGCCTTTGACATGGTGGACTGAGGCTTCTTACTTGAAACTCTCGCTGCTTTTCACTTTCCTCCTAGGGTTATTAAGTGGATCAAAGCTTGCCTTACTAACCCTAAGTTCTCTTTCTCCTTAAACGGTGAGCTAGCTGGTTTCTTATCCCAAAAAAGGGGTCTTCAACAAGGGGATCCTATGTCTCCCCACCTCTTTATCGTTCTATCTAAAATTCTAGGCAAGCGTATTGCGGACTCTCATAGCTTCAAGTTTCATTGGAAGTGTGATAAGATAAAGCTTTCCCACCTTTGTTTTGCTGATGACCAAATTATGTTTTGACATGGCTCCCTTCTTCAGCTCATGTCCTTAAGGCTGCCCTTGATGAGTTCTCCTTACTTTCAGGCCTCCTTGGTAATCATGCCAGTAGCAACATCTTTACCTTGGGTTTATCATCTACTACAAATCAGCAACTTATTAATCTCTTTGGTTATATGGTGGGTTCTTTTCCCATATGTTATCTTGGTATTCTGATTATCTCTACTAAGCTTTGTCTTCGTGATTGCTCCTCCCTTGTGGACAAAGTCTCGTGTAGACTTTCTTCTTGGTTGAATCGTGATCTCTCTTATGTCGGGTGTTTACAGCTAATTGTTTTAGTCTTGTCATGTTTACAAGTATTTTGGGCTAGTTATCTTTGCCTCCTTATCAAGATTTTAAAGATTATAGAATGGAAATTCAGAAGTTTCTTATGAAAAAGGGGTTGATGGTGACAGCAGGGGTTCTAAGATTTCTTGGTCTGATATTTGTCTCCCTTAGAAAGAAAGTGGTCTTGGAATCATGAACCTCTCTTCTTGGAACTAGGCCTTGATGATTAGGCATTTTTGGATTCTTATTTATGGAACGAATAATCTCTGGTCTTTTTGGATCAAAGCCTATCACCTAAAAGGTTGTAACATATGAGAGGCTAAAGCTCCTAATATCTGCTCTTGGAATTGGAGGAAACTCCTCCATCTTCGGCATGTTGTTCATCCTTTAATTTAGCACTTCATTGGTAATGGTTCTAGTACCTCCTTATGGTTTGACAATTGGCATTCGGATGGTCCTTTCCTTTTGAAATGGATCCCACGTGTGGTCTATGATTCTGGCCTCCCTATCAACGCAGCGGTTAATACCATTGTTCTTGGTGATTCTTAAAGATGGCCAATTGCTATGTCCATTGATCTTGTTGAAATTAGAAGTCAAATGCCTACTTACAATCCTAACTTAAATCTAGAGGATAGTATTCGGTGGCTCCTTTCTTCCAATGGTATTTACTCAGCCTCTTTTGCTTTGGCTTCTCTTAAAGCCCCTCACCCTCTTGTTCCTTGGTTCAAGCTGGTTTGGTTCCCTCAAAACTTTCCGAGAATGAGCTTCATCCTTTGGATGGCTATAAGAGGTAGGCTCTCCACCCGTGACTGCATTCATAAATATAAGCCAGGGGCTGTTACTACTTGGGTTCTTTGCAACTCCTATCTTGAATCTCATGTACACCTTTTCTTTGAGTGCTCTTTCAGTAGAGCCATTTGGACTCAACTTTTGAATTATTGTGCATCTCCATGGAATGGCCTTTGTTGGAATGCTTTTATTGCTTGAGCTTCTGCCCATTGGAGAGGGGACACCCTATTATTGTCACAAAGAAGCTTTGTCTTGTTGTGGCTGTTTATCATATATGGACAGAGCGTAATTGTAGAATTTTGAAAGCACCAAAAAGACTAGTTCGGTTGTTCGCTCAATTATTGACACTATTTGCTGCCGGCTCTCCACTATCAATCAAAAGGATCACCCGCTTATTACTTTGAATTGGATTGTTAACGCTAATTAATTTTAGTGCTTTGCTCTTGTTTGTTGCTTGCTCTTTTCTTTGAGCTTGTATTGAGCCCTTTACGAGCTCTTGCTTTCTTGTTTGCTCGTGTGTTTGAGCTTGTTTTAAGCCTTTGTTTAGCTCTTCCTTTGCTTCCTAAGGTATGCCCCTTGTATTTGCACATTCTTTCTCTCTTTCTCTCTTACCCAAAAAAAAAATAATGATAACACCCAAAAGCCAAAAAAAACATTAGAAAAATAAAAATTACTCTCGCGTTATAAAATGCATTCCCGCATATCAAAAAGAAAGTTTGCATGCTAAAAAAAAAAATTTCATACAAAAAAGAATATTTGAAAACTAAAAAGCACTCTCGCGTTCTAAAAAGCATACTCGCATAACGAAAAGAAGGTTTGATTGCCAAAAAGAACTCGTAAAAGTCAAAAAGAACGTTTGGAAACAAAAAAACACGCTCGAGAACAAAAAAGCACTCTCACATTATAAAAAGCATGCCCGCGTGTCAAAAGGAAAGTTTGTATGAGACGAATGTTAGGAAGATAAAACACGCTCATGAACTAACAAGCACTCCCGCGTTACAAAAAGCATGCCCGCGAGCCAAAAAGAAAGTTTGCATGCCAAAAGGAAGGCCCGAAATCCAAAAAGAATGGTTGGAATCTAAAAAGCATGCTTAAGAACTAAAAATCACTCATGCGTTCGAAAAATGCATGCCCGCATGCAAAAAAGAAAGTTTTCAAGCTGAAAAGAAAGCCCGAAAGCCAAAAAGAATGTTTGAAAACTAAAAATCACTCTCGCATTATAAAATGCATTCCTGCATAACAAAAAGAAAGTTTGCATGCCAAAAAGAACTTTTGGAAAGAAAAAGGCATGCTCAAAAACTAAAAAGTACTCTCGCTTTACAAAAAACATTCCAGAAAGCAAAAAAGGAAGCTTGCATGCCAAAAAGAATGCTTGAAAGCCAAAACGAATGTTTAAAAACTAAACAACACTCTCGAGTTCCAAGAAGCATGCCCGCCAGCCAGAAAGAAAGTTTGCATGCAAAAAAGAACACCCGTAAGCCAAAAAGATCGTTTAGAAACTAAAAAGCACTCTCGCCTTCAAAAAACATAGCCCGCCAGCCAAGAAGAAAATTTGCATGATAAAAAATGCCCGAAAGTCAAAAAGAACGCTCGTGAACTAAAAATTACTCCCGTGTTCTAAAAAGTATGCCCGCAAGTCAAAAAGAAGTTTGTATGTCAAAATGAATGCCCGAAATCCTAAAAGAACGTTTGGAAACAAAAAAGCACACTAAAAAACTAAAAGCACTTCCGTGTTCCAAAAAGCATGCCCGCGTGCCAAAAAGAAAGTTTGTATACCAAAATGAAGGCTCGAAATCCAAAACGAATGGTTGGAATCTAAAAAGCGTGCTCGAGAACTAAAAATCACTCATGCATATGAAAAAGCATGCCCGCATACAAAAAGAAAGTTTTCAAGCTGAAAAAAACACCCAAAAGCTAAAAAGAAAGTTTGAAAACTAAAAATCACTTTCGCGTTATAAAATGCATTCCTGCATAACAAAACAAAAGTTTGCATGCCAAAAAGAAAACCTGAAAGTAAAAAAAAAAAAAAATGTTTAGAAACAAAAAAGAACGCTCGAGAACTAAAAAGTACTCTCGTGTTCTAAAAAGCATGCCCGCATGCAAAAAGAAAATTTTCAAGCTGAAAAAAACGCCTGAAAGCCAAAAAGAAAGTTTGAAAACTAAAAATCACTCTCGCGTTATAAAATGCATTCCCGCATAACAAAAAGAAAGTTTGCATGTCAAAAAGAGCTCCCAAAAGTAAAAAAAAAAAAAAAAAAAAAAAAAAAAACGTTTACAAACAAAAAAGAACGCTCGAGAACTCAAAAGCACTATTGCGTTCCAAAAAGCATGCCCGTATGCCAAAAAGAACACCTGAAAGTCAAAAAGAACGTTTGGAAACAAAAAGGCATGCTCAAGAACTAAAAAGTACTCCCGCTTTCCAAAAAGCATTCCCGCAAGCCAAAAAGGAAGCTTGCAAGCCAAAAAGAATGCTCGAAAGCCAAAACAAAAATTTAAAAACTAAACAGCACTCTTGCGTTCCTAGAAGCATGCTCGCCTGCCAAAAAGAAAATTTGCATGCAAAGAAGAACACTCGTAAGCCAAAAAGATCGTTTAGAAACTAAAAAGTACTCTCGTGTTCAAAAAACTAGTCCGCAAGCTAGAATGAAAGTTTGTATGACAAAAAAATACCCAAAAGACAAAAAGAACGTTTGGAAAATAAAAAGAACGCTCGTGAACTAAAAATTACTCCCTCGTTCAAAAAAGCATGCCCGGATGTCAAAAAGAAAGTTTGCATGCCAAAATGAACGCTTGAAATCCTAAAAGAACGTTTAGAAAATAAAAATCACGCTCAAGAACTAAAAAGCACTCCTACGTTCCAAAAAGCATGTCTACATGCAAAAAAAGAAAGTTTTCATGTTAAAATGAACACTCGAAAGAAAAAATGAATGTTTGGAAACTAGAAATCACTCTCACGTTCCAAAAAGTATGCCTGCTTACCTGCCATCCAAAACGAAAGTTTGCATTCCAAAAAGAATGCTCGAAAGTTAAAAAAAACGTTTGGAAACTAAAAAGCATGCTCGAGAGCTAAAAGCACTCCCGCGTTCCAAAAAGCATGACCACATACCAAAAAGAAAATTTCATGCTAAAAAGAACACCCAAAAGTCAAAAAGAACGTTTAGAAGCTAACAAGAACCCTCACGTTCTAAAAAGCATGCCCGTGTACTGAAAAGAAAGTTTACATGCCAAAAAGAACGCCTGACAGTCAAAAAGAACGTTTGGAAACAAAAAAGCACGCTCAAGAACTAAAAAGCACTTTCGCGTTCTAAAAAGCATGCTCACGTACCAAAAAGATAGTTTGCATACCAAAAAAAAAGTTTGCATACCAAAAAGTTCGCCCGAAAGCCAAATGACCTATTGGAAACTAAAAAGCACTCATGCATTCCATAAACCATGCCCGAAAGTCAAAAAGAACATTTGGAAACAAAAAAGAATGCTCAAGAAATAAAATACACTCTCGCATTCAAAAAAGCATCCCCGCGTACCAAAAAAAATGTTTCCATGACAAAAAAAACGCTCGAATGTCAAAAAAAAAACAATTGGAAACTAAAAAGTACGCTCGAAAACTAAAAAAAATTCCCGCGTTCCAAAAGGCATGACCGCATGCCAAAAAGAACGCCTGAAAGCCAAAAAGAACGGTTGGAAACTAAAAGGCAAGTTTGAGAACTAAAAGCACTCCAACATTACAAAAAGCATGCCCGCAAGCCAAAAAGAAAGTTTTAAGGCGAAAAAAGAACGCTCGAAAGTGAAAAAGAACGTTTGGAAAAAAAAAAACACTCCCGCATTCTAAAAAGCATGCCTGTATACCAAAAAAAAAAGTTTACATGCCAAAAAGAACACCCGAAAGCCAAAAAGAACGTTTGGAAGATAAAAAGCACGCTCTTGAAATAATAAGCACTCTCGCGTTCCAGAAAGCATGCCCGCATGCACGTATGCCAAAAAGAATGCCCGAAAGCAAAAATGTTTGGAAACTGAAAAGTACTCTCACGCTCTAAAAACCATGCCCGCATGCCAAAAAGAAAGTTTTCATGCCCAAAAAGAATGCCGGAAAGTTAAAACGAACGTTTGGAAAAAAAAAAAAAAAAACACTCCCGCGTTCAAGAATGCATGCCTGCATGCCAAAAAGAAAGTTTACATGTCAAAAATAGCATCTGAAAACCAAAACGAATGTTCAGAAAATAAAATCACTCTCGCGTTCTAAAAAGCATGCCTGCATACCAAAAAGAAAGTTTTCATGACAAAAAGAACACTCGAAGGTCAAAATGAATGTTTGGAAACTAAAAAGCATGCTTGAGAACTAAAAAGCACTCCCGTGCTCTAAAAAGCATGCCCGCATGCCAAAAAGAAAGTTTGCATATCGAAAAGAACACCTTAAAGTCGAAAAGAACGTTTGGAAACAAAAAAGCACGCTCGAAAACTAAAAAGTACTCTCGCATTCTAAAAAGCATGCCCGTGTACCAAAAAGAATGTTTGCATGTCAAAAAGAACACTCGAAAGCCAAAACAAACGTTTGGAAACAAAAAAGCATGTTCAAAAACTAAAAAGCACTCTTGCGTTCTAAAAAGCATGCCCACATGCCAAAAAGAAAGTTTGCATGCCAAAAAGAATGCCCGAAAGCAAAAATGCTTCTAAAAAGCACTCTGAAAGCCAAAAAGAAAGCCAATCTCATTTCACAAATGGGCCATTTATCCATTCAAATGGCCCAGATAGTCCTGATGACCCAGTCCATGACCCAAACTTTGACTCAATCAATGGCCCAGACTATAAACCAAGTAGTGGCCCAGGTGCTAGCCCCTTGGTAAAAGGGTCTGCTATCATCATGCTGATGATAATGTGATTTATCGACATAAGATGATCTTCCACAATTTCCTTCAAAACATAGTACTTTACGTCTATATGTTTGAACCTGCTAGACGACTAGTTGTTAAAGGAGGCAAGGGCTGTTGAGTTATCATAGTAGATCTTCAGCGATCTAGAAATAGTACCCATCACCTGAAGTCCTGTGATGAAGTTCCTCAGGAAAATAAAAGAACTCTCGCATCCTAAAAAGCATGCCCGCATGCCAAAAAGAAAGTGTTAATGCTAAAAGAACGCCCGAAAGCCAAAAAGAATGTTTAGAAACTAAAAAGCACTCTCGCGTTCCAAAAAGAACGCCCGTGTGCCAAAAAGATTGTTTGCAAGCCAAAAAGAACGTTGAAAAAGTCAAAAAGAATGTTTAGAAACTAAAAAGCACTCCTGCGTTTCAAAAAGAAAGTTTTCTTGCTAAAAGAATCGTCTGAAAGCCAAAAAGAATGGTTGGAAACTAAAAAGCACGTTTGAGAACTAAAAAGGATTCCTGCGTTCTAAAAACCATGCCCGCATGGTAAAAAGAAACATTAATGCTATAAAGAACACCTGAAAGCCAAAATGACCGTTTGTAAACTAAAAAACACTCTCTCATTCTAAAAACCATGCCCGCATACCAAAAAAAATGTTTGCATGCCAAAAAGAACGCCTGAAAGTAAAAACGAACGTTTGAAAACAAAAGCGCACGCTCGAGAACTTAAAAACACTCTTGTGTTCTAAAAGGCATGCCTGTGTCCAAAAAAATAAAGTTTGCATGCCAAAAAGAATGCCAGAAAGTGAAAAAGAATGTTTGGAAACTAAAAAGTACGCTCGAAAACTAAAAAACACTCCCACGTTGCAAAAAGCATGCCCGAATGAAAAAAGGAAAGTTTGCATGCCAAAAGAAATGCCCGAAAGCCAAAAAGAACGGTTGAAAACTAAAAAGCATGCTCAACAACTAAAAAACACTCCCACGTTCCAAAAAGCATGCCCGCAAGCCAAAAAGAAAATTTAATGCTAGAAAGAACGTCTAAAAGCCAAAAAGAATGTTCGGAATCTAGAAAACACTCTCACGTTCTAAAAAGCATGCCCGTGTACCAAAAAGAAAGTTGCATGTCAAAAAGAACGCCTGACAGTCAAAAAGAACGTTTCGAAAAAAAAAAAGCACGCTCGAGAACTACAAAGCACTCTCGTGTTCTAAGAAGCCTACCCGCATACCAAAAAGAACACCAGAAAGTCAAAAAGAATGTTTGGAAACTAAAAAACACGTTTAAGAACTAAAAAGCACTCTTGCATTCCATAATGCATGCCAAAAAGAAATTTTCATGCCAAAAAAAACGCTCGAAAGTGAAAAATAACATTTGGAAACAAAAAACCACATTCGAGAGCTAAAATGCACTCTCGCGTTCAAAAAATCATGCCCGTAAACCAAAAAGAACTCTCGAATGACAACGTTTGGAAACTAAAAAGTATGTTCAGAAACTAAAAAGTACTCCCGCATTTCAAAAAGCATGCCCACATGCCAAAAAGAAAATATGCCTGCCAAAAGGAATGCCCGAAAGCCAAAAAGAAAGTGTGAAAACTAAAATGGATGCTCGAGAACTAAAAAGAACTCTCGCATATTAAAAAGTACTCATGCATTCCAAAAAGCATGCCCACATACCAAAAAGAAAGTTTTCATGCCAAAAAAAACGTCTGAAAGTAAAAAAGAACATTGTAAACAAAAAAGCACTCCCGTGTTCCAAAAAGAATGCACGTATTCCAAAAAGAAAGTTTGTATGCTAAAAAGAACCTTTGAAAGAAAAAATGTTTGGAAACTGGAAAGCACTCTCACATTCTAAAAACCATACTCGTATTCCAAAAAGATAGTTTGCATGCACAAAATAACATTTGAGAGCCAAAATGAATGTTTGGAAAACAAAAGCACTCTCGTCTTAAAAGCATGCCCGCATGCCAAAAGAAAGTTTGCATGACAAAAGAACATCCAAAAGCCAAAAAGAATGTTTGGAAACTAAAGAGCACGCTTGAGAACTAAAAAGCACTCCGGCGCTCCAAAAAGCATGCCCGCATGCCAAAAAGAAAGTTTGCTTGCCAAAAACAACGCCTGAAAGTTAAAAATAACGTTTGAAAACCAAAAAGCAAGCTCGAGAACTAAAAAACACTCTCGCATTCTAAAAAGCATGCCCGCGAACCAAAAAGAAAGTTTATAAGCTAAAAACAACCCTCGAAAGCCAAAACGAACGTTTGGAAACTAAAAACCATGCTCAAAAATTAAAAAGCACTCCCGTGTTCTAAAAAGCATGTCCACATGCAAAAATGAAAGCTTGCAGGCCTAAAAGAACACCCGAAAGCCAAAACTAACGGTTAGAAACTAAAAAGCACATTTGAGAACTAAAAAGTACTCCTACGTTCAAAAAAGCATGACCGCATGCCAGAAAGAAGTTTTCATGCAAAAAAAAAGTCTGAAAGTCAAAAAGAACATTTAAAAAAAAAAATAACACTCCTACATTCAAAAAAACATGCCCTCATACCAAAAAGAAAGTTTGTATTACAAAAAGAACGCCCGAAAGCTAAAAAGAACATTTGGAAGATAAAAAGCACGCTCTTGAACTAACAAGCACTCTCGCGTTCTAGAAAGCATGCCCGCACACCAAAAAGAACGCCCGAAAATAAAAATGTTTGGAACCTAAAAAGCAGTATCGTGCTCTAAAAACCATGCCAGCTTCCCAAAAAGATAGTTTGCATGCCGAAAATAACATCTAAAAGCCAAAAAGAACATTTGAAAAATAAAAATACTCTCGCGTTCTAAAAAGCATGCCCACATGCCAAAAAGAAAGTTTACATGCCAAAAGGAACGCTCGAAAGCCAAAAAGAATGGTTGGAAACTAAAAAACACGTTTGAGAACTAAAAAGCACTTCTACGTTCCAAAAAGCATGCTCGCATGCCAAAAAAAAAAAAGTTTTCATGCCAAAGAGAACGCTCGAAAGTCAAAAAGAACATTTGGAATCAAAAAAGAACTCTCGCGTTCTGAAAAGCACTCCCGCATGACAAAAAGAAAGTTTTCAGGCCAAAAGGAATGCCCGAAAACCAAAAGGAATAGTTGTAAACTAAAAAGCACGTTTGCAAACTAAAACCACTTCTGCTGGACATCATGAGGTTAAAAGAATATTCTTGGTTGCTCTATGCCTTCTAGACATGGTTCTCATTCTTTGAGAAATGTTATTGATAATCACGTCTCCACTGATCAAGCTGATTTCAAGACTAAAGAGGTTACAAATGATGAAATTCATGAGGTTTGCATCTTTCTCCACCTTAATAAGGCTCCTGGTCCGGATGGTTTTAATGCTCATTTCTTCAAGAAGACGTGGCATATCGTTGGTGATGATGTTATTAACGTTGTTCAAGAATTCTTTTGTCCTGGCCTTCTTCTTAATGAGCTAAATGCTACGATTCTTACTTTGGTCCCTAAGGTCCCTAATCCCTCTAAGATGATGGACTTTAGACCAATTTCTTATTGCAACACTCTCTACAAGATCATTGTTAAGATTATTGCCTATAGAATCAAGCCTTATCTTCCTGACATTATTAGCCCCTCTCAATCAGCTTTTGTGGCAGGTAGGAGAATTGGAGACAATATTCTTCTTGTCTAAGAGCTAATGAGGAATTACCATAAGGATGATGGTACGCCAAAGTTGGCCCTTAAGGTGGATTTGATAAAAGTATTTGATATGGTTGATTAGGACTTCTTACTTGACACTCTTGCTGCATTTCAGTTTCCTATGAAAGTCATAAATTGGACTAGAGCTTGCCTGACTACTCCTAAGTTCTCTATCTCTATTAATGGTGAGCTTGCTGGTTTTTTCCCCGAAAAGAGGGGTCTTTGACAGGGGGACCCTATGTCTCCATATCTCTTTGTTATGGCAATAGAGGTCCTCTCGAAACTTTTAGCTAATCATATTGCGGACTCTTCTAACTTCAAATATCATTGGAAGTGAGACAAGATTAAGCTTTCTCACCTTTACTTTGCTGATGATCGCATTATGCTTTGCCATGGTTCATATCATTTTGCTCTTATTCATAAATCAGCCCTCGATGAGTTCTCCTTGTTGTCGGGTTTTTGTACTAATCATGCTAAGAGCAACACTTTCATTTTTGGAGTACCCAATGCAATTAGTCAATAGCTCATCAATCTTTTTGGTTACACGGTTGGCACCCTTCCTATTCGTTATTTGGGGATTCCTGTTTTCTCTTCTAAATTGAATTTTCATGATTGCTCTCCCCTTATTGATAAAGTTTCGAGTAGACTTTCTTCTTGGTTGAATCGGTGCATTTCTTATACTGGTCGTCTTCAACTTATTATCTCAATCTTAACTAGTATTCAAGTGTTTTGGGCTAGTCATCTTTGTCTTCCTAAGAAGATCTTAAAGACTATTGTGCAGAAATTTAGAAGTTTTTTTATGGAATGGGGTTGAGGGTAGCAGCAAAGGTTCTAAAATTGCTTGGTCTGATGTTTGTATTCCCAAGAAAGAGGGTGGTCTTGGAATCAAAGACCTCTCTTTGTAGAATAAGGTGCTAATGATTAGACACATTTGGAATCTGGTTTATGACACTAATAATCTTTGGACTCCTTTGATCAAAGCCTACCACCTCAAAGGTTCAAGTTTGTGGGAGGTGAAAGCTCCTCACACCTATTCTTTGAATTAGAGAAAGCTTCTTCATCTTAGGCCTTTAGTCTGTCCTTTAATTAAGCACATTATTGGTAGTGGCTTGAACACTTCCTTATGGTTTGATAATTGGCATCATGATGGCCCTATACATTCGAAATGGAGTTTCCGTGTTATCTACGATTCTGGCCTCCCTATAAATGCTAAGGTAAGCTATTGTCCTTGGTGATAATTGGAGATGGTCTGTTGCTATGTCAATTGATCTTGCTAAAATTAAGAGTCATAAGCCTTCTTACAATCCAAACTCCATTTTTGATGATATTATTCGGTGGCTTCCCTCTTCAAATGGCATTTATTCTACTACTTCTACTATGTAGTCTCTTAGAGCTATCACTCTCTTGTTTCCTGGTTTAATATTGTGTGATTCCCTCAGAATATTTCGAGGATGGGTTTCGTCCTTTGGTTTGCTATTAAAGGTAGGCTTTCTACCTTGGACCATATTCAACACTATGATCCTCATGTTATTGCTACATGTGTCCTTTGCAACTCTCAAAACGAAACTCATGATCACCTTTTCTTTGAGTGTTTGTATAGTAAAGCCATTTGGACTCAACTCTTCAACAAGTGTGGTTGTTCTTGGATTGGTCTCAGCTGGAATGATTTAATTGATTGGATTTCCACTCTATGAAAAGGGAACTCTCCTTCTGCAGTGACTAAAAAGCTTTGTCTTACGATAACTGTCTATATTATTTGGAGAGAGCGGAATTGTAGAATTTTTAAGAGCTCTAGAAGGATTGGCCTTTGATTGCTATGAATTAGAATGTCACCTCTAGATGATCATTGTGTTATTGGCTGTTTGTTTGCTCTTTCTTTTGGGTTTTTGCTTTGTTAAAACTTTTGTTTATCTCTTGTTTTTGAGCTTATTTTTGAGCTTGTTTTGGGCCTTTGTGCTCTGGTTTCTTTGTTTCTTAGGGTATGCCCCTTGTATTTGTACATTCTTTCCTTTTTCTATGATACTATTTATTTACCCAAAAAAAAAAAGGAAGGATTGGCATCTCATTGCTGGGAATTGGAATGTCACCTCTAGTTGATCCTTTGTCTTGTTGGCTTTTTGTTTGCTTTTTCTTTTGTGTTTGTTTTTGCTTTGTTAGAGCATTTGTATTGCTTTTATTTATGAGCTAGTTGTATGAGCTTTGTTGAGCTTGTTTTTGGGCCTTTGTGCTATTGTTTCTTTGTTTCCTAGAGTATGCCTCTTGTATTTGTACATTCTTTCTTTTTTCTATGATATTATTCATTTACCCAAAAAAAAAAAAGCACTTTTGCATTCCCAAAAGAATGCCTACATACAAAAAAAAAAAAAAAGTTTTAAAGCCAAAAATAATGTCTGAGAGTCAAAAAGAACGTTTGGAAAAAAAAAACACTCCCGCGTTCTAAAAAGCATGCCCACATACGAAAAAAAAAAGTTTGTAAGTCAAAAAGAAGCCCAGAAGCCAAAAAGGACGTTTGGAAGATAAAAAGCACTCTCATGTTATAAAAAGCATGCCCGCATACAAAAAAGAAAGAGTTCATGCTAAAAAGAACGTCTGAAAGCCAAAAAGAATGTTTGGAAACTAAAAAACACTCTCGCGTTCAAAAAAAAACGCTCGCGTGCCAAAAAGATAGTTTGCAAACCAAAAAGAACGTCTGAAAATCAAAAAGAATGCTTGGAAACTAAAAAGCACTTCCGCGTTCCAAAAAGAAAGTATTCTTGCCAAAAGAATCGCTTAAAAGCAAAAAAGAACGGTTGGAAACTAAAAAGCACATTTGAGAACTAAAAAGGATTCCCTCGTTCTAAAAACCCTGCCGGCATGCCAAAAAGAAACTTTCATGCTAAAAAAAAACACTCGAAAGCCAAAAAAAAAACGTTTGGAAACTAAAAAATACTCTCACATTCTAAAAACCATGACCGCATACCAAAAAAAAATGTTTGCATGCCAAAAAGAACGCATGAAAGTAAAAAAGAACGTTTGGAAACAAAAAATCACGCTCGAGAACTAAAAAACACTCTCTCGTTCTAAAAAGCATGCCCGTGTTCAAAAAAGAAAGTTTGCATGCCAAAAAGAATGTCTGAAAGTCAAAAAGAATGTTTGGAAACTTAAAAGTACACTCGAAAACTAAAAAACACTCCCGCGTTCCAAAAAGCATGCCCGAATGCAAAAAAAAAAAAAGTTTGCATGCCAAAAGGAACGCCCGAAAGCCAAAAAGAGCAGTTGGAAACTAAAATGCATGCTCAACAACTAAAAGCACTCCCGTTTTCCAAAAAGCATGCCCACATGTCAAAAAGAAAATTTAATGCTAAAAAAAACGCCGAAAAGCCAAAAAGAACGTTTGGAAACTAGAAATCATTTTCACGTTCTAAAAAGCATACCTGCTTACCAAAAAGAAAGATTGCATGCTAAAAAGAACATCTAAAAGCCAAAACGAACATTTGGAAACTCAAAAGCACGCTCGAGAACTAAAAAGCACTCCCACACTCCAAAAAGCTTGCCCGCATGCTAATAAAAAAGTTTGCATGCCAAAAAGAATGCCTGAAAGTCAAAAAGAACGTTTGGAAACCAAAAAGCAAGCTCAAGAACTAAAAAACACTCTTGCGTTCTAAAAAACATGTCCGCGTACCAAAAAGAAAGTATGCATGCCAAAATGAACACCCGAAAGCCAAAATGAATATTTGGAAATTATAAAGCACGCTTGAAAACTAAAAAGCACTCCCACGTTCTAAAAAGCATGCCCCAATGCAAAAATGAAAGTTTGCATGTCTAAAGGAACGCCCAGAAGCGAAAAATAACGGTTGGAAACTAAAAAGCACATTTATGAACTAAAAAGCACTCCTACGTTCCAAAAAGAACGTTTGGAAGATAAAAAACACTCCTACGTTTGAAAAAGCATGCCCGCATGCCAAAAGTAAAGTTTTTATGAAAAAAAAAACACCTGAAAGTCAAAAAGAACGTTTGTAAACAAAAAAAAAAAACACTCCCAGGTTCCAAAAAGCATGTCAGCATACCAAAAAGAAAGTTTGCATGCCAAAAAGAAGGCCCGAAAGCCAAAAAGAACGTTTGGAAGATAAAAAGTACATTCTTGAACTAACAAGCACTCTAGCGTTCCAAAAAGCATGCCCACATGCCAAAAATAAAGTTTTCATGCAAAAAAGAATGCCCGAAAGCAAAAATGTTTTGATACGATCCTCGTCAGTTTGATGCCTAAGACAGTTCTACTATTAGGTTTGGATGGAAACCGCGACCCAACACCTATAAAGAGATGTGAACCTTGGTATAAAGGAGGACGCTACAATCAAGGATGAAATGCTTGATTGATAAGTCAAAGATGAATGCCACATAGAAATCTGATACCTTTAAGTTAGTTGTCACGGAACAAAAGAGAAAATTCTCTCAATTTTTAATTCAAATTCAAGTCCCCGAAAAATTACATCAGCTGCCTCCTTAAAACTAAAACCCTAATGGTTAAGAAAGGAAACAAGAGATTTGGCCATTTAAGGTCTTACAACCAGAAAACTGAAAGGGTAACAATTGCCTTAAAAACAGGAAAGAAAATAAAACTAAAACAAGCAACTATTGACTTGCTCCCAATTTGGAAAGCTAAGATTGGAAACAAATCAGCCCCTTAATTTGAGAAACAAATCAATTCTTTATTTTCTGAAAACTAAAAAGGAAAAGGTTGAAATTGAATCTCCTCCATACACCCTAGCTTGTTCTTCACGCCCAAGCTTCTACCACATGCCCAAAACTTCCCTTATTCGGCCCAATAAATTGCCTTGATAACGTTAATTAAGCCTTAGTCTTCATATGGGCTCAACTTGGACTTTAATACTTCAGAATCAGCTCAAGTGTCTTGAATCAGGCCATTGAGTGCTTTTTTGAATCTCTTGGCCCTTACCCTTGTTATTGGTCTAGCCAGAACATGCAACGGATACCTTGGTGAAACTCTCTTATTCTCATCATTCCCTCCCTCTTGAAAAGGATTTGTCCTCAAATCGTCACCTATATCAAACGGAGACAAATCAGAAACATTAAAGCTTGCACTAACATTATACTCACTCAGAAGATCTAACTTGTAGGCGTTGTCATTGATCCTTTCAATCACTTGAAATAGGCCATCTCCCCTTGAAAATAGTTTAGAACATCGCTAGACTGGAAACCGTTCCTTCCTCATATGCAACCATACCCAATCACCAGGCTCAAACACAACTTTCTTGCGCCCTTTATTATCTTGGTTAGCATATTGTTCAGTTCTCCTCTCGATGTTTTGCCGAGTCTTTTCATGGATTTGCTTAAAATATTTGCCTTTTTCTTCCCATCCAAGTTAATATGCTCATTCATTGGTAAAGGAATTAAATTCAAATGAGTCAATGGATCAAAACCATACACAATTTCAAAAGGCGAAAAATGAGTTGCAAAATGCATACTCCAATTATAAGCAAACTCTACATGCGACAAACAATCTTCCCATGTTTTCAAGTTCTTTTGTATTATGGCATGCAACAAGGCTTAAGAAAACAATCTTCCCATGTTTAAAGTCCTATTAACTACCTTAGTTTAACCATCAGTTTGTGGATGACAAGTAGTAGAAAATAAAAGTTTTGTTCCTAACTTACCCCACAAAGTCATCCAAAAGTAGCTTAAGAACTTAGCATCTCTATCTGAAACAATGGTCTTAGGCATGCCATGCAATATAACGATTTCTTTCAAAACCAAATCAGCAATATGTGATGCATTATCAGTTTTATGACAAGGAATGAAATGTGCCATTTTAAAAAACCTATCAACAACCACATATATAGAATCTCTACCCCTTTTTGACCTAGGCAAACCCAACACAAAATCCATAGAAATATCAATCCAAGGTCCGCTAGGTATAGGCAAAGGAGTATACAAACCATGAGGCTTAATTCTAGACTTAGCTTGTCTACTTGTAATGCATTTCTCACAAATTTTTTCTACATCACGTTTCATATAAGGCCAAAAAAAGTGTTCATGCAAAATATCTAATGTCTTGGCTATACCAAAATATCTAATCAAACCTCCCTCATGAGCTTCTCTAACAAGCAATTCACACAAAGAACTCTTAGGCACGAATAATTTGATTTCTCTAAACAAAAATCCATCATGCCTATAGAACTTGCCAAACGCAACCTTTTCACATGCATTGAATACATTGCCAAAATCAGAATCTTCCATATACAATTCTTTAATATAGTCAAAACCAAGCAATCTAGCATCCAAAGTAGAAAGTAAAACATACCTTCTAGACAAAGCATCAACAACCACGTTCTCCTTAGCTTTTTTGTACTTGATCACATATGGAAATATTTCAATGAACTCCACCCACTTGGCATGCCGCTTATTTAGCTTGTGCTGCCCCTTTAAATGCTTCAAGGACTTAGGATCCGTGTGAATCACAAATTCTTTCAGCCAAAACTAGTGTTGCCAAGTTTCCAATGCTCTTACCAAAGTATACATCTCCTTGTCATATGTAGGATAGTTCAAGGTTGCTCCACTTATCTTCTTACTAAAATATGCAATGGGATGTCCTTCTAGCATTAGAACAACTCCAACATTCAGAGAACATTCAAACCAATACTGGTTTGAATGCACGAAATGACTACTTATTGCTTTATATGCTTCATCAGTTGACTTAAACTTCTAGTAAGAAGCTCCTGGAAAACCATCCACTTAATCATGACATTCTTGCCAAGAATTAAACATACCGGTTTTCCTTCCTTTGAAAACAACATAAACAGAATTCTTCCCCATTGCAAACAACACACTTAATATCTGTACATCGAAATAAAATTTTAATTTAACAATGAATCTTTGAGTATACAAGGCTTATATTGCCAACAACAATAAACCTGTATGTTTTCAACAAAAAAAAAAAAAAAACTTTGTATTATAACAGGGACATATTTCACAAACCAATGAATTTGGTTTCAAAAATCTGTCATTTAAACCCATAAAAATAAAATTTAACAATGAATTTGTAGTAAACCAGAGATATATTTCGGAAACAACACCAAAAACCTTCAAAGTTATTTATAAAAAAAAAATTAACAGAATATGTAAAAAAATGTTTAATATAGACTAAATATTTTAGATTTGAGAACTTGTATAAAAAAAAAAATAAATAAAAAAGTAATAATAAAAAACAGTGTTTTAGACCAGAGATTGAAGAACAAGAGGTGTGGCAAGGATAAGTATAAATGATGAAGATTGTTTACTTGCAGATGTGAACGTGAGGAAGAGTTTATGATAGAAGCAAAATATGTTTGCTTTGAACTAGTATACAAAGCAAAGAAAGAAGAAGAAGATTTAGTGGTTTAAGAACACGTGGAAGAAGAAGTTTTTGAGGTTTATGATTTCGGTTTTAGAACACATGAAGAAGAAGAAGCTTTTAGTTTTCAATGTTGCTTTGACTCAGAAAGAAGAAGAACATTTAGGATCCAGCAATTAATGAACAATAAGAAGATTTAGTGGGATAGGGTTGTAATCCACTAAAACCTTATCAGATGACAACACGTGGCAAAAAGGTTGAAATGCTAGGGATAAAGTTATGAGACCCAGAATATATTTGAAAGCCCGGGCTTGACATCCCGGGCCATGATGTCTGTGTTTTTTTATTAAATTATATTTTTGTGACATTTTTTTATTATTTTCCCGACATAAAATGTTGTTTTCCACGAGCGATGGCCAATCATCGGGTTCATGTTACACGGTATAAAATGTGTTCTTGTGAAAAGTGCATCGTTATATGAGACTAAGTCTAAGAATCCCTAAGCACTTTACCAATATAAAGACAGAGTCCACTGACCAATTCTAGTGGAGTTGGTAGTGGGAGATGTATCCGATCGTTCGATGCTCTCGAAAAACAACGTGAAGTTGGTCGTCGAAGGCCCATCCCTATTCACCGTACCCGATCGACGAAAACGGTTAGGACCCACACGATTGGTCAACTGTTAGGCCCGGGATATAGCCATGAAGCCCGGGATATCCCTTTCTTAAGCCCGAAACATTGAGCCAAATGGTAATTTTGGCTTTCTAGACAAATGCCAAGATTTTATTGGTTGAGACAAAAAACTGTTGTTTGACTTTGAATTTTCTTCTGTTTACGATTAAATTCAAAATTTTCCCACCCTCATTTTTTCTTCTTTTTCCTAGGCTCGAAGAGATATTCCCAAGTGAAAACCTTTCAAAGTTTTTCCACATTTGAACCACTGCAGCCCTATCATTTGACAACAAGTGGTACAAAGGTTAAAATGCTAGGGATAAATTAATGAGGCCCTGAATATGTTTGGAAGGCCGAGATTGGCATCCCAGATCACGATGACTGTGTATTTTATTAAATTTTAATTTTCAAAAATTTTTAATAATTTTTCCGATAGAAAAGGTTGTTTTCCATGAGCAGTGGCCAATCATCGAGTTCATGATACACGGTATAAAATGTGTTTGTGAGAAAAGTGCATTGTTACCTGAGACTAAGTCCAAGAACCCCTAAGCAATTTACAAATATAAAGACAGTGTCCACGTACCAATTCTAGTGGAGTTAGTAGGGGGAGATGTATCCGACCGTTCAATGCTCTCGAAAAACAACATGAAATTGGTCGTCGAAGCCTCATCCCTATTCACCGTACCCGATCGATGAAAACAGTTGGGACTTACATGATCAGATGCATGGTTGGTCCACTGTGAGGCCCGAGATATCCCTTTTTTAAGCCCGGAACATTGAGCCAAATGATAATTTTGGCATTCTAGACAAGTGCCGAGATTTCATTGGTTGAGACAAAAAACTGTTGTTTGACATTGAATTTTCTTCTGTTTATGATTAAATTCAAAATTTTCCCACCCCCATTTTAACATCATTTTCCTAGGCTCGAAGAGATATTCATAGACGAAAACCTTTTAAAGTTTTTCCACATTTGAACCACTATAGCCTCATCATCTGACAACAAATGGCTTATCACATTCAAAACGGTGCAGTTGCATTTAGTAACCATAGGGTAAAAGAAACTTGCTTAAGTGACTTGGATATATTTCCTAGGCCTAACATATGTATTCCCGGGATTACTTTATGAAAAAATTATCACACGGACATACAAAAAATGTAATTCTAAGGCATAACAAAATAATTTTCAGGCTCAAAAAAAGTATTCCCTTGCTTAGGGAATGGAACAACTGTCAAATTTCCCAAGCCCAATTTCCCATGCTCCAAGAGATATTGCCAGGACCAAAACTTTTCAAAATTTTGCCACCTTCCAACAAATGCAGCCCTATCATGTGTCGACACATAGCACTCGTCGCACGTGGCTATGTTTTTTATTAATTTTAATTTTTAGAAATTTTTAATAATTTTTTCGACATAAAAGATTGTTTTCCACGAGCGGTGGACAATTATCGGGTTCGTCTTATGCGATATAAAGTGTGATTGTGACACAAATGCATCGCTTTTCTTAGGAGACTAAGTTTCCTTACCAAGAAGAGATATTCCCAAGCGCAAAATACATATTCTCGGGCTTAGAAGATAAATTTTTTTCTGCATTCAAATACATATTCCTAGGCTTTGCATATTAATAATAGGATTATAAAAACGACTTAAAAAAAAAACATTCAACACATATAGAATATGTCAAAAAAGTAGAATTTTAAAAGTTACAATAATTCAAGACAATTGACCACAATCGGTAACCATTACAAGCTTGGAGGACAAGCCGGCAATGGAACCAACCTTCTGGCGGCCTTCATGAAGTCAAATCCCTCAATGACAATGCCAATGCCAATGCCGAATACAATGTTAGTGCCATCGAGCCACTCGGTCTTCACGGTTAAGATGAGAAACTGGGAGTTGTTGGTTCCTGGGCCATTATTAGCTATGGAGAGGATCCCAGGATCGATGTGCTTATTTACGAAGTTTTCATCAGTGAAACTATCACCATAGATGGACTCGCCTCCAAGTCTGTTACCTTCGGTGAGGTCTCCTCCAATAAACATGCTCCTAGGTATCACGCGGTGGAAGGTTGTTCCGTTGTAATGGAGTGGCTTCCCGTTCTTATCGATTCCCTTCTCCTTGGTGTAAAGAGCCTGAAAGTTCTCTGCTGTTTTAGGGGTACTGTCGAAAAAAAGCACGATCACAAGTCTACCCGCTGGTTCGCCGCCAATGTTGAGGTCTAAGAACACTATAGGGTTCGACATTTTCTCCTGAATCGGTTAAGTTTTGAACATGTTATATCTGATATGACAAAATTTTCACACTAGAGCCTAATGACATCATCACTCAACCCCAAATGTTAGCTTACACAATTCAAAATGGAGTTAAACTGCTGGTTAGACAACAAGTCCCCTAAAACACGACAAGAACATAACATGTTCCCACATGTTATTAAACCGAGCAGAAATACATTTCTTCTAAAAACAAACGAACAAATTTCGAATCATTGTGTCACTATGCAATCTTCGTTTAATATTTTTTTGGAAAAATAATTATTAAACAACATCACAACTAAAACAACAACATAAGCATGATTCTTCCCCATTTCACAATTCACACATTACCTCGGTAAATCGAAAAAATTAAAATTTTACAATGAATGTTTTAATATACCAACCTTATATTGCAAACAACACACAAAGTTTGACAGTCATTTAAACAAAAAAATAATTAACAATGAATTTTTCGTTTTTAGATTATCAGAAAAAAAAATATATAATTAATATTGAAGATATTTTACTTGTAGATGCGGACATGAGGATGAGTTTGTGGCTGGAGTTTTTCTTTCAGAACACGTGAACAAGAGGAAGAAGTTTGACAATTTTAGGTTTTTGGTTTGATAACACGTGAACAAAAAGAACCCTGGATTTTGTGGGATCGGGCTGTAATCCACTAACAACTATCATGTAACAACACGTGGCATGAATATATATATATATATATATATATATATGTATGGTAACACGTAGGATTTTGTGGGAACCGGCTGTAATCACAAAACAACTATCATTTAACAACACGTGGCAAAAATTTTAAAAGGTTGAGACTAGACAAACTGACAAGAAAATGACTTTAGAAGCGATTTAACCATAGTCACATCTGTAGTCGCATATGGATCATATGTAGAGCTAGGGATTATTACCGTAAAACCTATGAAAACTTTAGTTGTGCCTC
Source organism: Acer negundo (assembly GCA_035582765.1). Taxonomy (NCBI): domain Eukaryota; kingdom Viridiplantae; phylum Streptophyta; class Magnoliopsida; order Sapindales; family Sapindaceae; genus Acer; species Acer negundo. Next base: position 1,955,464 of record CM069242.1, read on the forward strand.
GGAAAGTAATATCTGAAGCCCGTGAGATTGGAATTACACTTTGTGTGAAATTTGTGTGAAAGTTGTTTCATATAATAAGCCTAGGAATTTATATGAAGAGCCTTGGAATATTATTGTAACGCCAGGGAAATTAAAATCTGTAGCTCGTGAGAATAAAAAGTGGAAACCACACAAACCGAGAAGCAAACGACTTTAGAAGCGATTTTAACAAAGTCATATCTGAAGTCACATATGGATCGGGTGGGAATTACCCTTTACCATTTGTGTTAATCTTGTGTGAGATGTTTCAATGATAAGCCCAAGAATACATATGTAGAGCCCTAGAAATTTGTTGTAATGCCCGGGAATTACACTTGGCGTTTCTGTTTTGTGAAAGTTGTTTCATATAATAAACCTGGGATTTGTATAAAGAGCCTTGGAATATTATCGTAACGCCTGGGAAATTAAAATCTGCAGCCCGTGAGATTAAAAAGTGGAAACCACACAAACCGAGAAGCAAGCGACTTTAACGAAGTCACATCTGAAGTCGCATATGGATCAGGTAGGAATTACCCTTTACCATATGTGTTAGTCTTTTGTGAGATGATTCAATGATAAGCCCGGGAATACATATGTAGAGCCCTAGAAATTTGTCGTAAAGCCCAAGAATACATATGTAAAGCTTAAACAATTACATCGTAATGCCCGGGAATTACACTTTGTGTTTCTGCTGAGTGAAAGTTGTTTCATATCATAAGCCCATAATGAGGAACAAAATATTAATTCACAGGCTTAAACATGCAACATTAATCTTAAGGACACAAAATCAAAACAAAATAATAACTTCATTTTTCATTTCATTCATGTGCTTCAAATATTCCCAGTTTCTTCTAAACCTCGATATTCTCATCTTCCCTCGTCCACCTAAGCTTCAGGACATTAACATATATATACAAGTATATACAATGAACTATTTTGTCCACTATCTATGACATACACAATCAGTCTTTACGTGCACAAATTTAAGAGGAATTTACAATTTGCCAATTTGTGAAAATATCAATTGCCATTGCCTTACGAATTGCAGGTATATCTTTTTGGGAAAATTCATCCGTCCACGGTAATCTAACTCCAGAGAGTATTAATTCAACATACTTCAACATAAAGACACCACAACTAGAACTGCAACATGTTAATATTAGACAAACATAAAACTCCAAAGGAGAATGAAGAAATTGTGTAGGTGAAAAATGAAGGAAAGAACAATACCTATCATTTTGTTGGGGAATCAAGGTGTTACTGATGTTTGTAACAGTGAATGCACTAGTGTGAGGATTGGATTTCGTTTCTACGTAGTAACCTAAGTGCTTCAATATGGACGGCAACAAGTAAAGTAGGCATCTAATGTCTTTTAACCGACCACTATTACCGTTGCAGGGCCACAATGAATCATAAAGATTTACTTTTTCTTTCTTTAGAAATACGTGACAAAGGACCGAGTGATTTCCAGTGTTGCATGGTATTAACACGTGATTATACAATACAAATGTTATGCCCACATATATAATAAATTTTGACCACATTATGAATGAAAGTTTAACATGAAACCATACTTACAGAATCAAATTTCCACCAGGGCTTAGTGTAAAGAAGCTCGTGACCAGAAACATATTGTAACCAATCCGTGTTTGGCTCAAATTTTAACGGAGTGAATTCCGGATACTCTTCCCAAACCTTGACACCTGGAGGTAGTGGATCCTTCTTCTTATTGCCCATTGTTGTTTTACTGTCTTTTTTCTGCATTTCTTTAACTTTTCCCTCATTAGCTTTTCCCTATTCATACATCTCAACTTCTTGTATCGCCCCTGCAGCATCCATTTCCTTCATTAGAATATCTCACCTCCTTTTTAGGTTCACATGTGTAATGATTTGAATTACAAAGTTAGAAATACAAGCAAATAATTACAGGTTAACCTTTAAAGTCTAAAGCTTCTATGGAATATGTAAATTAATTTGACGCTAAGTTATCTACCATTCGAAATATATGGATGTTACTTACGAAAAATGTGATGTTGACCAATGCGATATTCTGCAAGTAGTTGACATCAAGAGTTGAATGCCTCCTCCGTAGAACGTCAAAGTAGTTGTGTATGTGCTATGGATAAAAAAACGAAATGATACACGTTAACCAGTTGATGAGTGATGAAGAAATAAGAAAGATGTATGAGGAGTTAGTTAGCTGCTGCAAAGTGAATTCATGGAAAGCTCTGTGTATTTGAAATATAAATGAATGACTGTTTTGGTTAGCAAAATGAAATGATAAAACTGGTTTTTTGGTTTTGATATGTTGCATGGAATAACTAACCTAATAGTAGTATTATATTTTGTCATATATAGCATTCAAACAAATCCAATCAGAAAAAAGCATAACAAATAGTTGATTTGCAAATGATCAACAAGAGGGATATTTGAAAACAATTTACCATATCCGATACCAACTTTCTTGGGTCCACCAGCTCTTTGAACTCATGATGCTCCATCAATTGCAATTGCCCGTTATATAGACTATTAATTGTCAACATTACTTAATTTATATCGGGAAAACAAATTCACACATTAATACATTATACCAAGAATATATTAAAGAATATGAATGTACCCTTACCAGGTGGGTTGTTTGGTCTTCAAAAAGGCCATGAACTCAACATGAGTTATTTTGCCTTGGGTGGAAGGTTTGTCCGAAGCATTTGATTTCAATCTTTTCCTCGCCATAGGATTAATCCAATGGTTGTTAAGATACCTTATTCGCTTTCTGGCCATAGCCTTGTCCTGATCCTTGTATGTCACACTTGGATCTGCCATATCATAAGCTACAACACTCGGGGAAGCGACATCATCCAAATCTATAGACTGTTGGACAGACTTCTTTGTCAACGGTTTTGTCTTCTAAACCATATCTTCAATGCAAAGCCCAACACATTCGTTGATCTCCTTCAACTCATTTTCATCAAGGATAGTTTGGTTGTCCACATCCTAAATGTACAAAGATATTAAGTCACTTGAATGCAATTGATATACATACAAACACTTGATAACCATATGTACCTCAACCATTTTTGAATCGGTTAGAGCATCAGCTTGAGGATCACTCGAATTTTTATCAGCATCACTCTCTTCCATTTTCCAATTGCTTGTAGCAACACCTTGAACATCACATAATGTCACTGGTTTGCACAAAATCTCACCATCGAGATCCTACATTGAGAAGTATAAGTATTCCATTAACGACTAGAAAATCATAAACAGAAAAAGAATGATTAGATTAGAACCAAGTTAAGGGGATGGCAATATATTACCTTTTCAGAAATCTTGTCATTCTTTTTCACCGAGCCTGTTCCTGAATTTTCCTCTTTTGATTTCTTGGTCGGTGTATCTCCTACCTTCATTTCTTCTCTTACCTCTCTTACCTTGATTTCTTCTCTTATCTCTCCTACCTTCATTTCTTCTCTTATCTTAGTAAGTTGTGGTGTAAGTTTTGCTCTAAAAGAAGATAGTTGTCGTTCCTCGCTTTCTTTGATCAATTTCACAATATTTGTATCGCTTTCCTTAATCAGCAAAGTAATAGCTGAATAGAGGTCGGCGATGGTGGACGGCTAAATAGAAGTCTGAAATGTAGACTGCAATGACCAAAATGTGAGTGTCAACATTTACAACATAACTAAAATAATTAGTGGGAGAACGAAACTGTCCTAAATAATATTCCCTCGCTTTTTACAAATATATCATGCTAACCTATACATATGTATACCTTTTGCTGCTCACCCATCATTTAGATAATGCTAAATCAAATGGAAAAAAACTCTAACTTAAAGGTGAGCTCAAACTCGGTTGTGGTCATAGTACATTCAGTTTTCCTATATGAGTATGCACATCGAAGCAACACTAATTATTATCCTAAATAATTTTTCCAAAGTCTATTTATATATATATATATATATATGTTTTAATTATGAGAGGTGGAAATAATCTTGAAATGCTATTGGAAATATCTATTCAAGAATTGCATTTCCCACCACAATATCAACCATTAACAATATATAAAGCTTACAAGTGCCCCTAATAAGAGACACTAAACAATTACATTAAACTACACTTAATATTCTCGTAAAATAAAATCGTACCTTGTGAGTTTGGAAATTAGTATCATCAAACAACTTCTTCCTAGATATGAGATCATCTAGTAATCTCACAACGGATGTTGTTGTACGGATGTACATAGATTCATCCCCCCCATCCAATTTAAAATTCTCATCATAGTCCTCGTCAGAACCAACCTTCTCTTCTTTTTCAATTACAGTTTGAGCTGCCTTTAACAAACCCTTCCCATTGTGTATCAGTGGGCCACACACATAGTCCGGCTTCAAGGACTTACAGTAATTCGTCCCCTTCTCATATGTCTTAACCTCCTAAGGAAAAAATGACATCTACATTTGTAACGAAAATCAATGTTATGAACTTGCATTGTAACAATTCCATATTATCATAAAACTAAAAAAAAAAAAGGAAAACTAGTGACATACACTCCATTGATATGAATCTGGATTCGATATCAGTAACCCTTCTATTGAAATTCCATCCGGTAAAACGTGGAAACCCGGTACTAGACTGTGTACCAACGACATCCGACAATCAAGTAATTCTCTCCACGGCCCATACCTATTTAATTAAATATCATCCAATGTTATTCTATTATTATATACATGAATATTGTGTGTAATGTACAAAGGACCAGAAAATATAAGTCATACCTGAAATGGTAGAGTAAACCCGAATATATTTAGGGTATGGTATTTCTTCTTCTTCTTCTTCTCTACAAGCACCTAAATTTCGGGAGTTGCCCTCTTTTGTTTTCATCCATGCCCCCTTGTTGCCCTTCTATTTCTTTGTTCTCATCCACTTCTTCTTGCCCTTCCGTTTCTTTGTTCTCATCTTTATCTTCCTCTTCTCCATCTTCTCCTTTTATTTTATTTTTCCCATTTCTTTCTGCCTCTTTCTTCTTCTCTTCCTTCTTCTAAATCTCTTCCTCCTTAGCTGTACCTCTCAAAGTGTGAAGGTGTTGCTGTGTAAATCTCTTCAGCCAAAACAGTGTAATACTGTAAATGTAAGACCCCTATGGAAACTTTTTGAAGGCTTATTCGTCCTCAACTAATGCAAACATCCATCCAAGAATGGCTTTCCGTCCATCATCTGTGCCAAAAAATTAGATAACCATAAAGATGGACGCCATCTTTAATACGTCTTCACCCTCCTCGCACGTGAGCCTTTTCACAGTGGCATAGAACAGGTCAACAGTCGGCCTTTTCTCTTTGAAATATCTCTTTAACAACAAACCCTCTTAAGCATCTTTTTATTTATTGAAAGCTTGAGGCAATGGACTCATTCTCAGACCACTACAGACACAAAATTCTTCTTTCCCAAAATGAACCCACGACCTCCCAATTCCTAGCCACATTTCATCCTCTCTTTGTTCTGGAATAATAACCTCCTTTTTTAAAATGTTGTGAATAAGTAATCCATGAATCTTTAACGGTTATGGCAAATCCAAGTATTTGCCAAACTGGTCTTGCTTAAATCTTTCCACCATGCCACAACTCCTTAGGACCTCCTTAATATCTGTAATTAGATTTTTCTTGCTCTGAGAGTTTACTCTCACATCAACCACCCACTCTCTGTGGTTTAGGAAACCCCATAGACTATTATTTGGATTTTTATGCATCTTTTTAAACACCAAACAAAAATAACCCATACTTAGGGTCGGGCATTGCAAAGCAGGAAAAACAAACAAAGTTAAATAGAGATTAAACATAGCAAAATAGAACAAAATGCATTGTAAAAAAGAAAAAGACAGGGAAATGCATGTAAGGAACGAGAATCTCAAGTGTAAACTGAAGCCAGGGAAATTCATGTAAGGCCTGTTAATATTGTATGAAGCCTATAAAATTGAAGTGTGAAATTGAGACGTGAAGCTTCATATTAACATTTACCAGATTCTCGGGCCACACCTATAATTCCCGGGATACAACTATAATTCCCTGGCCACACATATAATTCTCGAGCATTATAACAACAAACACCAAGAAAAAGAAAAAGAGAAACGAAACCAGGAGAGGGGCCCCCAAGAATGACTAGGGCCACCATACCATAGCAACTAGCAACTACCAACAGAACAGAACAGGGGCACCACAACTACTACAACAAACACGACGAAAGAAAAGGAGAAACATGAGCTCTGAACCACAACTATCAAAGTCCCCATAAATACCAAATTCAAATTAATATCATAAAACATACAATGCCCTAAAAACAAACAAACCCAAAAACATTTCCACAAGATAATAATAAAAACAATACCTTTGTTCCTCGTTGTTCAAGCTCGGGTTTTGATGTCAAGTAGTGTCGTCGAGTCGCTTCTCTTCTTCTTTTAGGCTTCTTCTTCTTCTTCTTCTTCTTCGGGACTCTGATTTTGATGGATGTTTGGGCGATGTTGGCTCAGGTTTTGACGTCGAGTAGCGTCGCCGAGTTGCTTCTCTTCTTCTTCTAGGCTTCTTCTTTTTCTTCTTCTGGGCTTCTTTTTCTTATTCTTCTTCTCGACTCTGATTCTGATGGATGTTTGGGCGATGTGGGGCTTGATATTTCGAATTTCAATCCCGACTATTGGGTTAGTGTGTTAAAGGGAAAATCGTGAATAGGAGTTAATGAAACTTCTTCTTATGGATGGCAGTTTGGTAATGTCATAGAGTTGGGGGAATAAAGAAAGTAACTAGGCCATTTTGATATGAATCAAATTGAGGGTAATTTGGTAAAATCAACTCAAAAAAAAAGACACAAATACAATTTTTTTAAAAAGTGGACATTTTTACTCTTTGAAACTTAGGAAAGGCCATAAAAACAAAGAGCCCAAATTTAAACAAGCATTATGTGCTTGTTTTTTTTTTCATTTTAAATCTTTGATTAGATTGAAAATCGATTTTAATATTATGTGCATGAACTCCAGGGAGAGTTTTTAATATTACTTACAATCATGAAATCAATCCCTTTAAAGTGTAACATTTTCTCTATAAAAATTTTAAAATGACGTTTTGAGCTTCAACATGAAAATAAACCATAAACCATATCTGTTTCATAGAGATCCAACTAAAATACTTACTAGCTAGTTAGATTCAGATTTATAATTCGGGTTAGGCCATATTTAGTTCATTTCAATTTTCATATAACATCTGTCTGCGCGATATTTACATAAACAACCTTATTCTCATTCCCATGCTTCATGCACATCCCATATATTCACATGTTCTTATTTTATTTTTTATTTTTTTATCAAGGTAGTCCTTCATGCTAATTCAAGTTATATTACTATAAGCCATCTCTCTACGTACAGTCTACAAACCAAAGTAATTGTTATCTGTATTATATGTTTGAAAAAAAAAAAAAAAAAAAAAAAACAAAAAAAGAAATTATAAAAAAAAAAAAAAAAAAAAAAAAAAAAAAAAAAAAACAAATTATAAAAAAAAAAAAATTAAAAAAAAAAAAAAAAAAAAAAACTCTAATATAACTAACCTTTATTGGTTAGAACCATTTTATACTATACTCCTTTGAAGTTTGACCATAAATGTAGTTAGAGAACAAATATGTATTTATCTACAACTTAGACCTCTCGTACTCTTATAATTGTACTAATAAAAACACCATATGATAATTTAAATCCTTTATTATAAATTGAATAAAAAATATACTACTAATAATAAAATCAATTTCTTGAAAAAATAATTTTTATATTAGAATAAAAAATAAAATAAATAAAAATAAAAACAAAGTAATATTTGATATAAGAAACAAAAACCATGGAGAAGACATACACATTACCAAGATGAATATGAATAGCTTTTTGCTTTGAAACTAAGGCCACAATTAAATAAGATAATATTCAGTGAATCGTGACTATTTGACTAGCTGTTTTTAATCCATCTCCAAGAGTTACTAATAGAGAGCTAACCTTTCTTCAAATTCTGTAGTTGATATATTTTTGAGAATAAGGCTTCTCAAGAGTCAAGAGTATCGATCCTAAACTTCAAAATGAAAGTAATACATTCCATTAGCAACAATTACTTTCTTCAAGTTGATTGAGATATGAAAATAGAGTGTTTTAGCAAGAGAAGAGAAGGTGACAAGTGTGTTGAAGACACATCGTGATTTCTCAACACAGAAGAGAACTCGATTTACCATGAAAATATACAAGTAGATTAATTATTGATAAAAAGTACCAAATGAAAAGCTAGTAACCAGGAAAAAAAAAAAAAAAAAAAGGGCCCTTTGTTTTTATGGCCTTTCCTAAGTTTTAAAAAGCAAAAATGTCCACTTCTAAAAATAATTGCATTTGTGTCTTTTTTTGAGTCGCTTTTACCAAATTACTCTCAATTTGATTCATATCAAAATGACCTAGTTACCCTTCTTTATTCCCCTAAATCTATGACATTACCAAACTACCCTTCTTAACGAAAAAGCTTCATTAACCCCTATTCAAAATTTTCCCTCTAACACACTACCCCAAACAAGGAAGAAGAAGAAGAAGAAGAAGAAGAAGAAGAAGAAGCCCAGAAGATGGGGGAACGAGAAATAGAAGAAGAAGCCTATAAGAAGAATTTTCCCTCTAACACTACCCCAACAATCCCAATCGAAATTTGAAACATCAAACGTCGACCAAACATCCATCAAAACCAGAGCCTCAAAGAAGAAGAAGAAAAAGAAGCCCAGAAGAAGGGGTAACGAGAAGAAGAAGAAGAAGAAGAGAAGCAACTCAGCGACGATACTCGACATCAGAACCTGAGCTTGAACAACGAAGAACAGAGGTATTGTTTTTATTATTAACTTGTGGTAATGGTCTTGTAGAAATGTTTCTAGGTTTGTTTCTTTTTAGGGTCATTGCATGTTTTATGATATTAATTTTAATTTGGTTTACTTTGATAGCTGTGGTTCAGGGCTTATGTTTCTCCTTTTCTTTCTTCGTGTTTTTGTAATAGTTGTGGTGAGACTGTTCTGTTCTGTTGCTAGTTGTGGCATGGGAATCTGTTGTTAGTTTTTTTTCTTGGTGTTTGCGTTCCTCTGTTGCTAGTTTCTTGGTGTTTGTTGTTACAAGGCCCGAGAACTATAGGTGTGTCATGGGAATTAGAGGTGTGGCCCGTGAATTAGAGGTGTAGCATATGGATTAGAAGTGTGGCCCGTGAATTAGAGGTGTGGCTCATGAATTGGAGGTGTGGCTCGGGAATATAGTGAATGTTAATATGAAGCTTCACATCTCAATTTCACACTTCAATTTTCTGGGTTTCATACAAGATTAACAGGCCTTACATGAATTTCCTTGGCTTCAGTTTCACACTTGAGATTCTCGTGCCTTACATGCATTTTCCTGTCTTTTTCCTTTTTACAATGTATTTTGTTCTATTTTGCTATGTTTAATATCTATTTAACTTTGTTTGTTTTTCTTGCTTTGCCTAAGTATGGGTTATTTATTTTTTTTTTTTGGTGTTTAAGCAGATGCCTAAAAATCCTAACAATAGTCTACGGCGTTTCCTAGACCATAGAGAGTGGGTGGTTGATGTGAGAGTAAACTCTCAGAGTAAGAAAAATCTAATTACATATATTAAGGAGGTCCTAAGGAGTTGTGGCATGGTGGAAAGATTTAAGCAAGGCCCATTTGGAAAATACTTGGATTTGCTACAACCATTGAAGATTCATGAATTATTTATTTACAACCTTTTAAAAAGGGAGGTTATTATTCCCGAACAAAGAGAGGATGAAATGTGGCTAGGTATTGGGAGGTCGCAGGTTCGTTTTGGGAAAGAAGATTTTTGTGTTTGTAGTGGTCTGAGAATGGGCCCGCTGCCTCAAGCTTTCAATAAATAAATAAAAAAAGATACTAAAGAGGGTTTGTTGTTAGAGATATTTCAAAGAGAAAAGGCCGATTGCTGACCCCTTGTATGTCACTATGAAAAAGTACACGCACGAGGAGGGTAAAGACGTATTAAATATGGCGTCCATCTTTATGTTTATCCAATATTTTGGCATAAATTATGGACGGAAAGCCATTCCTGGATGGATTTTTACATTAGTTGAGGATGAAGAAGCTTTTCAAAAAGTGTTACATTGTTTTGGCTAAAAAGATTTGCACAGCAGCACCTTCACACACTGAGAGGTACAACTAAAAAGGAAGAGAAGAAGAAACAGGTAGAAGGAATGGGGAAAAATAAAATAAAAGGAGTAGATGGAGTAGAGGAAAATGGAGAAGAGAACAAAGAAACAGAAGGGCAAGAAGTGGATGAGAACAAAGAAATAGAAGGGCAACAAGGGGGTGTGGATGAAAACAAAGGAGGGCAACTCCCGAAAATTCAGGTGCTTGTAGAGAAGAAGAAGAAATCCAAGTACCATACCCTAAATATATTCGGGTTTACTCTACCATTTTAGGTTTGGCTTATATTTTCTAGTCATTTGTACATTACACACAATATTCGTGTATATAATAATAGAATAACATTGTATGATATTTAATTAAATAGGTATGGGCCGTGAAGAGAATTACTAGATTATCAGATGTCATCGGTAAACGGTTTGGTGCTGGGTTTCCACGTTTTACTAGATGGAATTTCAATAGAAGGGTTATTGATATCAAATCCAGATTCATTTCAACGGTGTGTATTTCACTAGTTTTGTTTTTTTTTTTTTTTACTTTTATAATAATACCGAATTGTTATAATGCAAGTCCATAACACTGATTTTCGTTACACATGCAGATGTCATTCTTTCCTTGGGAGGTTAAGACATATGAGAAGGCGTTAGATTACTATAAGTCCTTGACGCCGGACTATGTGTGTGGCCCACTGATACACAAGGGGAAGGATTTGTTAAAGGCAGCTCAAACTGTAATTGAAAAAGAAGAGAAGGTTGGTTCTAACGAAGACCATGATCAGAATTTTAAATTGGATAGGGGGGATAAATCTATGTACAACCATACAACAGCATCCGTTGTGAGATCACCAGATGATCCCCCATCTAGGAAGAAGTTGTTTGATGATACTAATTTCCAAACTCACAAGGTACGATCTGATTTTACAAGAATATTAAGTGTAATTTAGTATAATTGTATAGTCTCTTATTAGGGGCACTTGTAAGCTTTATATATTGTGAATGGGTGATATTGTGGTGGGCAATGCAATTCTTGAATAGATATTTCCAATAGCATTTGAAGATTCTTTCTGCCTCTCAAAATTAAAACATATATATAAAAATATACTTTTGAAGAATTATTTAGGATAATAATTAGTATTGCTTTGATGTGTATAATCACATATAAATGTTGACACTCGTATTTTGGTCATTGCAGTTTAGATTTCAGACTTCTATTCAGCTATTGCTACACTGATTACGTAAAGCAATTCAAATACTGCGAAATTGATTAAGGAAAGCGAGGAACGACAACTATCTTCTTTTAGAGCAAAACTTACAGCACAACTTACTAAGTTAAGAGAAGAAATCAAGGTAGTAGAGATAAGAGAAGAAATCAAGGTAGGAGATACATCGGCCAAGAAATCAAAAGAGGGAAATATACAAACAAGCAAGCAAAAGAATGACAAGGTGTCTGAAGAGGTAATATATTGTCATCCCTTAAACTTGGTACTAATCTAATCATTCTTTTTCTAGTCATTAATGGATTACTTATACTTGTCAATGTAGAATCTCGATGGTGAGATTTTGTGCAAACTAGTGGAAAAAAAGTGATGCTGCAAACAATTGGAAAATGGAAGAGAGAGATGCTGATAAACAATCTAGTGATCCTCAGGCTGATGCTCCAACTGATTCAAAAATGGTTGAGGTACATATGGTCATCAAGTTTTTGTATGTATATCAATTTCATTCAAGTAACTTAATATCTTTGTACATTTCAGATGTAGACAACCAAACTATCCTTGATGAAAATGAGTTGAAGGAGATCAACAAATGTGTTGACCTTAGCATTAAAGATATTGTTCAGAAGACAAAACCGTAGAAAAAGAAGTCTGTCGAACGGTCCATAGATTTGGATGATATCACTTCGCCAAGTGTTGTAGCTTATGATGTGGCAAACCCAAGTGTGACATACAAGGATCAGGACAAGGCTACGACCAGAAAGCGAATAAGGTATCTTAACTGCCATTGGATTAATCCCTTGACGAGTAAAAGATTGAAATCAAGTGCTTCGAACAAACCTTCCAACCAAGGTGAAATAATTGATGTTGAGTTCACGACCTTTTTGAATACCAAACAACCCACCTGGTAAGGGTACATTCATATTCTCTAATAAGTTCCTAGTATAATGTATATTAATGTGTGAATTTGTTTTCCCGATATTAATTAAGTAATATTGACAATTAACAGTCTATATACCGGGCAATTACAATTTATGGAGCATCATGAGTTTAAAGAGCTGGTGGACCTAAGAAAGTTGATATCGGATATGGTAAATTGTTTTCAAATTTCCCTCTTGTTGATCATTTGCAAATCAACTATTTGTTGGGCTTTTTTGTGAGTGGATTTGTTTCAATGTTATATATGACAAAATATAATACTAGTATTAGGTTAGTTATTCCCTGCATCATATCAAAACCCAAAAACTAGTTTTATCATTTCATTTGTTTAACCAAAACAGTCCTTCATTTAGATTTCAAATACATAGAGCTTTCTATGAATTCACTCTTTAGCAGCCCTACTAACTCCTCTTGCAAGAAGCCATTGAGGACTCTTGACGTCCATTTGGTGCAACTTGAACTTATGCACACAAGAAATGGATAAGAGAAGCCTAATAGACTCTAAAAGGGCAACGAGAGCAAATGTCTCTTTAAAGTCAATACCCTCAATTTAAGAGTACCCTTGTGCAACAAGTCTAGCCTTGTTACGCATTATGTTGCCATCCTCATTGGATTTGTTCCTATAGATCCACTTGGTGCCTATCACATTTGTGCTTTTAAGCCTAGGAACTAGAGTCCAAACCTTATTCCTTTCGAATTTGTTTAGCTTTTTTTGCATGGCAAGAACCCAAAACTCATCATTCAGGGCCTCATCAATCTTTTTGGGTTCAATTTGAGAGGTGTAACAAGTGTGGCTAATAAGATTAGCCAATTGGCGTCTAGTCATAACACCCTCATTCACATCTCCAATTGGTTTTTGTGCCCTTTTTGTGCATGCTTTTGGTTTGTTTTCCTTGTTGGCAAGGTCCACACACTCCATTGGCTTTCTTCCCAAGCTTAGGGAGGCCACGCATACAATTGAACTTTCCAAGGGTTCGTAAATCTCGAAAATTCATATGGCCAAGTCTTTCATGCCATAACTCAATTTGCTCATCCATGGACATATTGTTAGAGACTATTCTAGCTTCAAGACAATATCAATTGTCTCTAGATCTCATACCTTTTAACAAGGTTTGTCTATTGGGCAATAGGATAGAGCAATCATCTTTACTAAATAAAACGGAAAGTCCTTCATTACTTAGATGTGAAATGCTTATCAAATGGGCTTTTAAGCCATCAAAAAACAAAGCATTGGACAAGAAGGGTAGACCGAGAATGGAAATGGTTTCTTTCCCTACAACTCTCTTTTTGGATCCATCACCAAAGGTGACACATCCTCCTTCCTCCATGACAAGAGTCTAGAAGAAACTCTTGTTTCCCGTCATGTGCCTAGAGCACCCACTATCAAGATACCAAAAATTAGAAGAATTTGCTCTTAAAGCAATTTGTTCAACATGGCAAACATTTTCATTCTTTCTAATCCACTTAGATACAATCTTTTCTTTTCTAGGGGTTTTTGGTACATGTGCTATAGATGTTCTAAGATCATGCAAATCAATTTTCTCATTCCTATGAACATGCATCATGGCTCTATTCTTTCTCTTTTCAATCATGCTTCTAGTTCTACACATTTTAATGTATCGAAAGCAATTTGGTCTTATATGGCCATCAAATCCACAAAAATGACATGAAGGAATGAAATAAGGAATCATACCTTGTCCTTGTGCACTCATGAGAGCTTGTCCATGTCTTTGTGGTTGAGTGGGTTCAATCCATCTTCGTTGTTGAACCAATCTAGCTTGCTTCCTAGCTTGAGGTTGCATGATTGGTCTCTTTCCCTTGTGAGCCATTTGTAGAAGAATGTTGACTTGAGGGACCCTTGTGAGTTGAGCTTAAGGTTGCCTCTTTGGCACCACTTTCACTTGCACACTATAAGAACATTGTCCTAGTACTAACTTCTTCCTAGGAGTTTGCACATATGAAGCTTCTTGGTTTCCCAAACTCTTAACACACGTGGTCTTCTTAGGAGTGGAGGTCTCCTTACCATCTTCAAAACCAATACCTCTTTTATCATATGGACTCTTTCCAACACCAAGTATATGGTCAACCTTCTTGGTGCTAGAATCCATATTAGCCAAAGACACTTTAACTTTTTCAAGTTCTCTTTTCAAGTCTTCTTCATTCCTCTTAGACAAGACTAACTCCTCTCTTAGCTTATCTTCAATTTTCTTGGAACTTTCCACTTGTTTACTTAAGTGGTCATTAAGAGATGTAAGCTCAAGAATTTCCTCTCAACATTTTAATCTTTTTAGAGGTCTTCTTCTCTAAGCTTTTGAATTCGGCGTAGTGTTCAATAAGAACCTCTCTCTCTACATATCCACTTGCGGAGTGAGTTGAGGAGCCATCTTCACTTGAGTCATTTTCCTCTTGACTCTCTTCCTCTTCTTAACTTCTACATTTGCTCTTATGAGATAAGGCAAAAGCTATGAAGTTAGCCACTTCATCATCCAAAGATTTTTCTCCTTCCATGGAGTCATCACTACTACCACTCCATGTTGCGGCCATCACTTTACCCTTCTTCTTGACCAATTGATTTGCACATTCAGGGGCAAAATGACATATACCACCACACTCAAAACATCGGACCCCTCTTCTTTCGGTCTTCTCTTGCTTAGGCTCAAACTTGTTGTAGGAACCCTTTTTCTTATAGTTTTGACCTTCAGATTCAAAATCCTTTCTCCTAAACTTCACAACCTTCTTGAACCTCTTCACAAATAAGGCAAGGTCTTCGTACGAGTCATTCTTTTCCTCCTTTTCCTCCTTGGAGGCTTTCAAAGCAATTCCCTTTTGCTTTTTAGGAGGAGTATGGCTAGGAGCCTTCCTAGACTCGTAGGCGAGGAGTCTTCCAATCACCTCGCTCGGCGTCATGTCTTTATATCTATTATTTTCTTCTAACGCCGTCACTTTTGATTCGAACCTATCAGGGAGAGACCTCATGATTTTCTGCTTGACTCTCCTATCCAAATATGGGTCTCCGAGTTGGTGACTTTGATTGACGATATCGATCAACTTCATTTCGAAATCATTAAAGCATTCGTCCTCCCCGATCCTAAGGAACTCGAATTAAGTTTGAAGGACTTGAAGCTTGGATTCCTTCACCACATCGGTTCCATCATGTACAATTTGCAAGATGTCCCAAGCCACTTTCGCCACTTGAGTATTCTTAACTAACTTGTACTAATTTTCGTCCATTGCACAAAGAATGGCGTGCATAGCCTTCCTATTCCACCTAGAAGCCTTAAATTCTTATGGACTCCATTGAGCCTTTAGCTTCAACACTTCTTGTCCTCCACTCACGGGAGTCATCATAGGTAGATCATATCCATCTTCAACCGCCATCCATGCACCATCATGAATTTGACATATGTAGGATTCCATCTTCCCTTTCCATTGGGAATAGTTCAAACCGGTAAGAAGATGAGGTCTCGTGCTAGAAGCTCCCTCGTTGTGGCCACCGTTTCTACTCATTGTGTATAATGAATGAAATGAAATGAATGCAAAATGTATGAATGAGCAAAAACACACATGTGTAAAATCGTGTTATAAAAACCTAACTCGCAAGTGCACGAATCGTGAGATAAGTACAGCGACAAGTAGGGATTGTTCTCACAAGGAAAAGTAATTTATCAATTATAACTAATCCTAATTAAAGCTAAGAAATTAAAAGTAACCAAGAGATTTGAGATTGATTGATTGATTTAAAACTAAATTAAACTAAGAAAGCAATTTAAAAAGGGGATTTTTACAATTTGGTCCCAATCTAATTGGGAAAATATATTTTTTTACTTGCTTATTGATTTTTTAACAAATTGGTCCTAATATAATTCAAAATACAACAAATTGGTCCTAAAATACAACAAATTGGTCCTAATATTTTACTAACCTTAGGACCAATTTGTTATATTTTGAATTATATTAGGACCAATTTGTTGAAAAATCAATTAGCAAGGAAAAAAACATATTTTCCCAATTAGATTGGGACCAAATTGTAGAAACCCTTTTAACAAGAATATGTGAATGTGATCAAGATGTGGAAAACTAGGTAACCGATGCTCCCCATATGCAATACTCAATTTTCATCAACTAATTCTATGAAATAGATTCAATCCAGATTCAAAGTTCATTCTTATCTTAATTATGTTATTACCTTAATTCCTCGGGAGTTAACCACATGTTCTCAATCACAACTCACCTTCGTCAAAGGTGTAAGACATCACCAAGAACCCATTACGTGCAAGAATTATTGAACCAAAATTGTCTCGCAGTAATTCTTATGTCGAGAACAATCATACTCATTCAATTGAAAAGTAATTAAGACAACCTAAATTCCTCTAGCGCGATCTCAATTTATAAATTATCGAAACCCTAGAGAAGTATCAATTAATTTTCATTAGATTAATGCAAGTCAAGAGTAAGATATATAATGAATTGAACAAATCTAAATCCGAATTGATTAATAAAGATATAGAGTTTCAATCATAACATGAGCATTACATAGGTTCACATCGATCCCCTAGTATGGAGTTAGTTACATATGAAAAGATTAGAAGAAGAGGAGAAAGAGTTGATAAAACCCATGAATGTCTTCTTTAAGCTTCCAAGTGCAACAATGGTGGTGGTGTGATGAAGGACGGCCCCCTTGGTGGCTTGAGACCTCCTTTCGATTTTTCCTAATTGAAAAGAATATGAAGTATTTATAGGCGACTTTTTTTGTGAACCTCAATTTCTTCTTAAGTTTAGGAAATCCACAAAGTGGGAAAGTAGAAGAAAACAAGGAATTAGAATCCTTTCCCAACTTTGATTTCCTCTCTTGATGATTGGCTCCTAATTTGAGTTTAGGAAGTTTCCAAACATGTATTGGTCTTCTAGAGTCATTAGAATTTGATTTGGGAAGTTTTGGAACAGTTTTAGAACAATTCGAAGTTGAAATCCACCAAAATTACGCACGACTACTGTCTAAACCGCTTGGAAGGCAAGTTGCCTCGGTGGCTGCATAGCAAGCAGAATTCTTCTACTATTTTCCGCTGCCCAGGACCGCTCCCTAGACACGTGCACACAGGGCGGTTTGGGCGGTGGTAGATTCTCCAGCTCTGACATTTGGTTACTAAATCAGTCATAACTTATTCTAGGAATATCGGAATTGAAATCCGAAAATTGCACCGAAAACTAGACTTCCGAAGCTTTCAATCCATAGGTAGTATAACACATAATTCAGTCGGATCTGAGAGATATGAGCCCCGCAACATGACTGTTCTGAACATACCAAAAATCCTCTTTTCATGGTTTCTTCCAATTTGTTCATTTTCTCCATCTTTTGACTTCTTTTCTCCTAAAATGAGATTTAACACCACTTGAATGTAATGAACCTACACATGCTCAACAAACACATTAAACAACCTAATTTACTTGAGAACAAAGCATAAATAATAGGAAATAAGAGCTTAAAACAAGTATAGAAATGAACCAATTAGCATATGTAGGATTCCATCTTCCCTTTCCATTGAGAATAGTTGAAACCGGTGAGGAGAGGAGGTCTCGTGCTAGTAGCTCCCTCATTGGTGCCATCATTTCCACTCATTGTGTATAATGAATGAAATGAATGCAAATTGTATGAATGAGCAAAAACACACAATTGCAAAACACACCAAAATGAGCAAGGATCACCTAAGTATATCTAGGAACCCGCTCTGATACCAATTGAAACAAATAACGGTGTGTAATATTAATCTAGAGGAGGGTGAATAGATTATTTTTGATTTTACCCAAATTTTCGTTAATAATCAATGTTTCGAAAATACCCCTAACTAGTCACAATAATATCACAATTGTAATATGTGTGGAATTTAAATAACACGTGATATTTACGTGGAAACTCTTTTGGGAAATCTGTTATGTAAGCCACACACACACCTCAAATCCACTAAATGTGTTAAAGATTACAACCTAATGCAGGAAGTAATCACACACCTACCTAATCCCGGTATAAGTGGACCTAGTCCAATTGCTTGTGATCTAAGCAACCTACTCCCGGAAGCTACACACAAGACTTACTTCTTAATGAAGAGATAAAATGTCCTAAGTGAATATATGATGATACTCAATTAGCAAACAAGGCTAGGGAACCTTAGATGCTTATCTAGGATGATGAATATACAATAAAAAGCAATCCTAAATATCAATAACTAAATGTCAAATAGCTTAGCAATCAAGATTAAACACAACCTAGAAAGCTATCACAATACAACATTCAATCATTTCATCACAAACAATCTCTATCTTGTATCTAGCATGTGTTCTAAAAACATACAAGTGAATAAAGAGAAGACTTGTTAGGAAAGACACTAAAATTAGATGCAGTTAGTGAGATTCTTACCAAGCAAGATGTGATGATGCAAAACCATGCATGGATGCACTCTATGTGAGCATAGATGATGCAATATGAAGTTTTATGCAAAAAGGAAAAGCTTTGAGTGATTAAAGGTGAGTTCTTGAGTAATTTTGGCTCTTAAAAAGTGTTCTAAGAGAAAAATAAGCTTTTGGAACTCTTGGGGACTACCTAAAATAAAAGTGGGATATTTATAGGCTCCCAACAAAACTTCACCGTTTTGGACTTTCACGCAAGGTGGACTGCCGAGGTCGACGACTGCCGTGGTTGGTTCAACCGCGGTACTTAAACCGTGGCACAGAGAATGTATCTCTGTCGCCAGTGTGTCACTGTTGATCCAACCGCCGCACTTCAACCGCCGCACTTCAACCGTGACAGAGAAGAGACATCTCTGTCTCTAGCATGCCGCGGTTATCCAACCGTAGCAATGCAACCACAGCAGAAAAGGTCAATTCCTTCTCATGCAACTTCTCACACAAAGATCATGCAATAGGTGCAAGTGTGTGAGTGAAATGAATGCATCCTGATGCCTAACATGTTATGACATTTAACTAGTAGGATGCAAACAATTAAACATGCAAGAAGAGAGACTAATGAACATTAATGCACATAATATAAACACACACAAAATACAACAAAAGACATATGCATGGGTTGTAGGTGTGTGCAACTATCTTTTCAAAAGCAAGTAAGCACTTAGAAATTTACATTTGAAGTACCTGATCTCTTGAGGTCTTGAAAAGGACTTTAAGCTTGAATCTCAATCACCTAAACTACCCTTACATTCAAACCCCAATATGTGGTTTGTCCTCGAAATAAGCCAATCAAAATATGGGAATCCTTACATTATTAATTTGTTTTGATTTTCTGTCCTTTATATTAATGTTGCATGTTTAAACCTGAGAATTAATATTTTGTTCCTCATAATTATTGCTGCCAATCCCGAGAAATCAATGGCAACTTGCAATATTTTGTTCCTCAGAATTAGTTTCCCGCTTTTCAATTTCCCGAGCCTAAAAAAGTTTTATCGGCTTATGATATGAAACAACTTTCACGCAATAGAAAAACAGTGTAATTCTCGGGCATTACGATGTAATTGCTTAAGCTCTACATAATTTATTCTTGGGCATTATGACTAATTTATAAGGCTCTACAAATGGTAAAGGGTAATTCGAACCCGATCCATATGCGAATTCAGATGTGACTTCGTTAAAGTCGCTTCTAAAGTCGCTTGCTTCTCGGTTTGTGTGGTTTCCACATTTTAATCTCACGGGCTGCCGATTTTAATTTCTCAAGCATTACGATAATATTCCTGGGCTCTACATTTAAATTCTCTGGCTTATTATATGAAACAACTATCACACTGCACTAACACATAGGCACCTGATCCAAATGCGATTACAGATGTGACTTTGGTAAAGTCGCTTCAGAAGACACTTTGTTCTCGGTTACCGTGTTCTCCATTTTTTAATCTCACAGGCTTCATAAATTAATTCCAAAGCTCAATGTATGTATTCTCAGGCTTTACATATGTATTCCAATCCCTCGGGCTTCAGATATTACTTTCGTTGGCACATATACAGTTTTTGAAAGCTTTACGATAATAATCCATGGCTCTACATATGTATTCTTCGGCTTATCATAAGAAACATCTCACACAAGATTAACATAAATGGTAAAGGGTAATTCGGTAATTCCCACCTGATCCATATGCGACTTTAGATGTGACTTCCGTAAAGTCGCTTCTAAAGTCACATACTTCTCAGTTTTTATTGTTTCCTCTTTATAATATCACAGGCTTCAGGTAATACATATTCCTAGGCTCAATGATGTTTTTTGCAGGCTCTATATATATTCTCGGGCCTATTATTTCAAACAACTATCACATAATGATGGTTACACAAATGGTGATTCCCATCCGATCAATATGCGACTTCTAATGTAACTTCCGTAAAGTCGCTTCTAAAGTCACATATTTCTCGGTTTTTATTGTTTCCTCTTTATAATATCACAGGCTTCAGGTATTACATATTCCCAGGCTCAATGATAGTTTTCTCAGGCTCTATATATATTCCCAGGCTTATCATTTCAAACAACTATCACATAAGACTAACACAAATGAAGATTCCCACCCGATCCATAAGCGGCTTCTAATGTGACTTCCGTAAAGTCATTTTCTTCTCGGTTAATGTGTTCTCCACCTTTTAATCTCACGGGCTTTATATATCAATTTCTAAGGCTCAATAAACGTATTCTCATGCTTTACGATAATAATCCCAAGCTTTACATATGAATTCTAATCAGTTTGTCTAGTCTCCACCTTTTAAAATGTATACTAAAGTGAGATGAGAGCACAAATAGGCTTAATAAACATAGTTCATCAGATTTTCCAAGTGAACGAATGACGTTTAAGTGTCATCATTTTAAATATATGCATTGTATTTACTAGGTTTATATACATTGATGTTACTTGCTGTACTGGAAGTTCCTTCCATGTAAGAAATATTGATATTAAATATTTATAATAAAAAAAAATGAACATAAAGATTGAAATGTAAAGACCGTGTGGCATTACGATAATAATCTCGTGCTTTAAATAAGTACTCACTGGCTTTACATATGAAACAACCATCACACAACACTAACACAAGGAATTCCAATCAGAAAATTACCCACGGGCTTTATCTTTTATTTTCCATCAGAAAATTGTTGCCATGTGTTATTTCATGATAGGTGTTAATGGATTACTACCGGATCCCACAAAATCTTCTTCTTCTTTTAAGGCAGGATCCTACAACCATAAAATCTTCTTTTTCTTGTTCACGTGTTCTCAAACCAAAAACCTAAAACCTACAAACCTCTTCCTCTTATTCACGTGTTCTGAAACCAGACTTCTTTGCATCGTATACCAGTTGAAAGCAAAATTCCACCCACATACTCCTTATGATATCCTCATTTGTAGGTAAAAAATCTTGATTAGTTATACATCTTCATCATATAGTCTATATTATTCTTGTTTTTGACTTCTTCTTTTCTTAAAAATTTTTAAATGACTTTCATGGTTTTGTGTTGTTTGGTAAATATGTCTGGTAATCTAAAAACGAAAAATTCATTTTCAAATTCATTTTTTTTTTACATGACTGAGAGGACTTTGTGTTGTTTGGCAAATCTGTTTGGTAATCTAAAATCTAAGGTTGGTATTCTAAAAAATTCATTTTAAATGACTTTCATGGTTTTGAGGTGTTACTTAACCAATTCAGGAGAAAATGGCGAACCTTAGAGTGTTCTTAGACCTCAACATTGGTGATGAACCAGCGGGTAGACTTATGATCGAGCTGTTTTCAGACAGTACCCCTAAAACAACAGAGAATTTTCGATCTCTCTGCACTGGGGAGAAGGGAATCGGTAAGAATGAGAAGCCACCCCACTGTAAGGGCACAACCTTCCACCACGTGATACCCAGGAGCATGTTCATTTGAGGAGACATCACCGACAGTAACGGACTTGAAGGCGAGTCCATCTATGGCGATAGGTTCACCGACAAAAACTTCGTAAACAAGCACATTGGTCTTAGGATCCTGTCCATGGCCAATACTAGCATAGGAACCAACAACTCCCAATTTTCATCTTAACCATGAAGACCGAGTGGCTCGATTGCACTAACTCCATATTATTTTTTTTTATTTTCGTTGAGGGATTTGACGTTATGAAGGCCATCCAGAAGGTTGGTTCCATTGCCGGCATGACCTCCAAGGCTATAATGGTCGTTGATTGCGGTCAATTGTCTTGAATTATTGTAATGTTTAAAATTCTACTCTTTTGATAGATTCTGTATATGTTGAACGTTTTTTTAAGTTGATTTTATAATCCCATTATTAATAGGCAAAGCCTAGGAATATGTATTTTCGAGTAGAAGAATTATCTCCTAAGCAAAGAGAATATGTATTTTGTAATTAAGGTTTTTGTACTTGTGATTGGTTCATTTATACACAAAATGTAGCCCCATTTCCATATCGTTTTGAGATCGTTCTCGGGTAAAATCTTTTGTTTAATGGCTTTTTTCAGGTTTTTGTTTTAGCAAGGGTGTCTTGGTACTAAAAGAGAAGATTTGAGGGGTCAGTGTGCAAATATGAAGAGTTTGGAGCGTTGGGCCAGAGTGCCGCTCATCAAGTGTCGCTGTGGTCAGCGATAGAGATTTTCCACAGTTGCCGCGGTCTGAGAAACCGCAGCACCTGAGCGAAAGAGATATCTTTGGCTTGCCATGGTTCTACTACCGCGGTTGGTGGCCAAGAAATTCCAACCGCGACAGTCTGTCATTACGTCAGTTAGGTGACTTTTTGCCCTATTTTGGCTCTCATATAAATACCACTCTTTGGAATATTCAAAAGGACGAACTCTTTTCCAAATTAGACCTAGACTATCACCTTTGACATTCCTCTTACATCATCACTTCCATCTTTCGAAACCTACTAAGATTTCGAATTTCCCTAACATCCAAATACATAAATCCCTTCCTTACATCACAACCACCATCATCTCATTGTTTGGAACCAAAAGAGAGTTGATGAAGGAGATTGGAAGAAGAAGAGCAAAGCAAAAGGAGGAGCTGCTCTACATAGTTTCTTCTATCACTGTTTCTTTTCCATGTTCTTTATATTAGCCATGTATTCATTTCAATATATTCATTGTATGGCTACACTTTGTGATATGAGCTAATCACTTAGTGCTAGGATTTGATGAAACCCTACCTATGACGATATATTTATATTAACCTTTGTTTATCCTTCATTTTGCTACTTGTAGTTTGTATGGATATTTTAGTATGCTTAATGTTATATTAATAGATTGATCTCCTATTGATTGTTCTTTCGATGGTGTGTTATGTACCAACCGGAGACGCACACCACGTGATTGACAAAACGTCCTCTATGCATGTCTAGAAAAGTAGACCTACTTAGGCTAGCGTATAGGATTCGTTAGTGTGCCAAAGTCCTTAATGAACCCATTAATATATTCTGAGTAATCGAGAGATTGGCTTGGGTATGATTTTAGGTGTAACCTATTTTACTCGACAGAGATTGTAGGTTAATATTATGGTGCATGAATCTGTGAGTTACATAAGCATAGATTTGCCACCGATCGTGGGAACACAAGATTTTCATTCGAAAAAATAATTAAAAATGTTATAAAAGTAAAATTTAATAAAAAGTACAGACATCGTGGCCCAGGATGTTAATCCCCGAGCTTATGAATGTATTACGGGCCTCATCACTTTATCACGGGCATTTGAAACAGTGTGCCACGTGTTGTCACATGATATGGATGTAGTGTTTCAAAGGTTGGAGAACTTTGAAAAGTTTTACGTCTGGGAATATCTCTTATAGCCTGGGAAACTGAAGTAAAAGAGTGTGAGGAAATCAAATTTGAATTTGACCGTAAAAATTGAAAATTCAAAGTCACATGTGACTAATTTGCCTCAACCAATGATATCTCAGCACTTGTCTAGAAAGCCAAAATTACCATTTGGCTCAATGTTGCGGGCTCAAAAAAATTAAGATCTCTGGCTTAATGGTAGTATCACGGGCCTGATAATGGACCAACAGTGCATCCAATCATGTAGGTCCCATACCGTTTTCACCGATCGTAAGAGTGGATAGGGATGGGGCTTCGACGGGAAACTCCACGTAGTTTTTCGGGAGCATCAAACGGTCGAATACGTCTCCTCCTACCAACTCCACTAGAAATGGTCTGTGGACACTGTCTTTATATAAGTAAAGTGCTTAGGGGTTTTTGTACTTGGCCTCAGGAACTATGCATTTGTGTCATGAACACATTTTATATCGCGTAAGACGACCCCGATGATTTGCCACTGCTTGTGGCAACACAAGATTTTCAGTCAAAAAAGTAATTAAAAATGTCATAAAAATAAAATTTAATAAAAAGCATAGACATCATGGCCTGGGATGTCAATCCCGAGCTTCCGAATGTATTACGGGCCTCATCACTTTATCACAGGCATTTGAAACAATGTGCCACGTGTTGTCACATGACAAGGTTGTAGTGGTTCAAAGGTTGAAGAACTTTGAAAAGTTTTACGCCTGGGAATATCTCTTATAGCTTGGGAAACTGAAGTAAAAGAGTGGGAAAATCAAATTTGAATTTGACCGTAAAGATTGAAAATTCAAAGTCACACGTGACTACTTTGCCTCAACCAATGATATCTCGGCACTTGTCTAGAAAGCCAAAATTACAATTTGGCTCAATGTTGCGGGCTAAAAAAAGGAAGATCTCGGGCTTAATGGTAGTATCACGGGCCTAACAGTGGTCCAACCGTGCATCCGATTATGTGGGTCTCATACCGTTTTCACCGATCGTAACGGTGGATAGGGATGGGGCTTCGACGAGAAACTCCATGTAGTTTTTCGGGAGCATCAGACAGTCAGATATGTCTCCCCCTACCAACTCCACTAGAAATGGTCTGTGGACACTGTCTTTATATTATTAAAGTGTTTAGGGGATTTTGTACTTGGCCTCGGGAACTATGCATTTGTGTCACGAACACACTTTATATCACGTAAGACGACCCCAATGATTTGCCACCGCTTGTGGGAACACAAGATTTTCAGTCGGAAAAATAATTAAATATGTCAGAAAAATAAAATTTAATAAAAAGCACAAACATCGTGGCCTAGGATGTCAATCCCGAGCTTCTGAATGTATTCTGGGCCTCATCACTTTACCACAGGCATTTGAAACAGTATGCCACGTGTTTTCACATGATAGGGTTGTAGTTGTTCAAAGGTTGAAGAACTTTGAAAAGTTCACGGGCATTTGAAACAGTATGCCATATGTTTTCACATGATAGGGTTGTAGTTGTTCAAAGGTTGAAGAACTTTGAAAAGTTTTGCGCTTGGGAATATCTCTTATAGCATGGGAAACTGAAGTAAAAGAGTGGGAAAATCAAATTTGAATTTGACCGTAAAGATTGAAAATTCAAAGTCACACGTGAATAATTTACCTCAACCAATGATATCTCGGCACTTGTCTAGAAAGCCAAAATTACCATTTGGCTCAATGTTACGGGCTCAAAAAAAGAAAGATCACGGGCTTAATGGTAGTATCACGGGCCTAACAATGGACCAACCGTGCATCCGATCGTGTGGGTCCCATACCGTTTTCACCGATCATAACGGTGGATAGGGATGGGGCTTCGACGGGAAACTCCACGTAGTTTTTCGAGAGCATCAAACGGTCGGATACGTCTCCCCTTGCCAATTCCACTGGAAATGGTTCGTGGACACTATCTTTATATAAGTAAAGTGCTTAAGGGTTTTTGTACTTGGCCTAAGGAACTATTCATTTATTTCACAAACACACTTTATATCACGTAAGACAACCCCGATGATTTGCCACCGCTCGTGGGAACACAAGATTTTCAGTCGAAAAAATAATTAAAAATTTCATAAAAATAAAATTTAATAAAAAGCACAGACATCGTGGCCCGGGATGTTAATCCCGGGCTTCCGAATGTATTCCGGGCCTTATCACTTTATCTCGGGCATTTGAAACAGTGTGCCACGTGTTGTCACATGATAGGGCTGTAATGGATTACAACTATCAAAACTAAATCTTTTTATTCGTATTTATTCTTAATTAATTGCTAGATCCCACTAGATCTTCTTCTTCTTCCGGTGTAGTCAAACTAACATTGAAATCTAAAAACTTCTTCTTCTTCACGTGTTCTAAAACTGAAAACATTAAGCTCAAAAACTTCTTCTTCTTCACATGTTCTCATACCATTAAATCTTATTCATCTTTCTTTGTTTTGTATACCAGTTCAAAGCAAACTTATTTGCTTATCATATTTGGATTCTCCCCAAAAATATTCCTCATGTTTACATCTGCTGGTAAACAATCTTCTTCATTTATACATATCCTTGCCACGCCTCTTCTTCTTCATTCTCGGGTCTGAAACACTATTTTGCTTTATATAGAAGTTCACAGATCTAAAATACTCAGCCTATATTATTCATTTTTTTGTCTTCCGATGTTTTTTAAAATTTAATTTGAAGGTTTTGTGTTGTTGTTTGCGAAATATGTCCCTAGTATACAACAAATTCATTGTTAATTTTTTTTTTCTTTTTGGGTTAAATGACTGATTTTGTGAAACCAAATGCATTGGTTTGCAAAATATGTCACTGGTATTCTACATTTGTTT
Source organism: Acer negundo (assembly GCA_035582765.1). NCBI lineage: Eukaryota > Viridiplantae > Streptophyta > Magnoliopsida > Sapindales > Sapindaceae > Acer > Acer negundo. The sequence continues at coordinate 1,982,480 of CM069242.1, forward strand.
TTATTTTTTTGGTTTAAAACATACCGGTTTTGTTTAGTTGGAAATAGAAGCTTAGTATACTCAAATATTCTTTATTAAATTATAATTAATTTTTTTCGATGTACAGATTTAAAGTGTGTTGTTTGCAATAGGGAAGAATTCTGTCTATGTTGTTTCCAAAGGAAGGAAAACCAGTATGTTTAATTCTTGGTCTGAATGTCATGAACAAGTGGATGGTTTTCCAAGAGCTTCTTACCAGAAGTTTATCTCAACTGATCAAGCATATAAAGCAATAAGTAGTCGTTCCAGACATTCAAGCCATTATTGGTCAGAATTTTCTCTAAATGTTTAAGAAAATGTATCTAAGAAGAGTCAAAGCACTGGAGTCATGTTGTTTTTATTTTTTGAGTGATAGTAGGCAAAAAAATTTGAAAGATGTTTTGTTTATGTTTAAGTTAAGTTATGGTGTTCCTGCTTAATAGTAAACTTGGGCTTATGTTCTATTGTTTAACATGTGTTATGCCCCCTTGTTTTGTTCTGGTCGAATGGTATGTCTAAAATGATAAAATATAATGATAGAAACAGGCAAATAAAACACATATATATATATATATATATATTTCATAACGCCATAACGGTACCCCACATCATGTGATTAAAAAAAAAAAAACATTAGAACCTGGGGTGGTGTGTTTATCAGAAGGTTGATAGTGGAATATTGAGGTTTATCAACTGCTTCTGCAATTTTTCAACAAGTTGGTACAGTCTATTGAGCTCATTGTCCCTTGCTTCGATCTAAACATTTAAATTAATAATTTCTGCTTCCAGATTCTAAAATTTCCCCATCAAAACACTATAATCAACACTCAGATGTTTTGCATTTTCACGCTCCTTGATGATAGTGGCCTCAACAATTGCAATCCGTTCCTGCATACATTCAAAAATGAAACTACGCATATGGTCGTCAATACTTATACATTTTTCTTCCATTTCTACTTTTAAAACTGGAAAAAAATAAGATTGACAATTGAAGTGAGGAAAATATGTAACATAGATGGGATATTTATAGTGGAGTAAGATTACCAGTAAACCCGGGAATGAAAAGTCACCTTTTCATTTAAAAAGAAATTTTTCAATGAAAATTGCTTCCAGTGTAACTTAAAATGAACATTAATTTTCATTGAAAACTGAAAAGTCACAAATGAACCAGTGTTCATTAACAAAATGAAATGAAATAAACATTCATTTTCATTGAAAACTGAAAAGTCAAAAATGAACCAATATAAATTAACAAAATAAAATGAAATGAACATTTATTTTCATTGAAAATTGAAAAGTCACAAATGATAGTTGTTCCATTTATCAAGCCCAAAAATTCTTTTATTCAGCCTGAGAATTATTCAGCAATGCCCGGGAATTACTCTATATGTTTGTCTTGTTTGATAGTTGTTCTCGTAACATTTAGCTTGGGAATACATAGGTTAAGCCCGGGAATTATGTCGTAACGCATGTGAATTAACCAATTTTTTTTTGTTCGTATTGTCAATCGTATACTGTTGTTCCAATTTATTAAGCCCAGAAATTATTTTATTAAGCCTGGGAATCAGTCAGTAATGCCCGGGAATTACTCTTTATGTTTGTCTTATTTGATAGTTGTTCTCATAACTTTTAGCCCGGGAATATATTAGTTAGGCCCGGGAACTATGTCGTAACGCCAGAGAATTACCCAAATCCTTTTTTTCATATTATCAATTGTATATAGTTGTTCCAATTCATTAAGCTTGGGAATTATTCATTAATGCCCGAGAATTAGTCTTTATGTTAGGCCTGGAAATATATCGTAAGCCCGAGGAGATAGCGCCTTTAAAAGTGACATTATCCAACTCACTTATGCAAGTTACTTTTGCCCTGTGGTCACTAAATGCAATGGCACATGCCCTTACTTTGGGGTTAAAGGCATTTCGTGAAAATCCCTTTTTGAAGTCCAACTTCCCCATATTAGTGGTGGGGGGGATTTCCACTTGACGAGAGCAGTTTTGTTCACTTTCTTCACCAACATTTTCACATCAAATCACTCCCGTCAAGAACACCTTCTACTGGGGACAAACGAAAGAAACATGTTAGAATTATGGGGAAAATGGACACTAAAAAAAGATGCTCAAACCCCTCAAGTATGCCTAGCACAAGTAAACCAACAAAAAAAGCACGTACTTGTAGCATTTGCAAGAAAGAAACTACCATTCAGACCATAATGACAAAGAAAATCCCCCAGACAACCGACTCAAGCTGGGACAAAAGGTATACAAAAAATAATTGAAAGGAATAGAATTATATGGATATCCGTCTTAAAGCAAACACACACCTGAAAGTTGCCAGTTCTTTGTTTTGTTCTCTGAAAAGGTCCTCTTTAGCCCAGGCCTATTAAATATTTTGAGATACTAATTAACATATAATTCATGAAGAAAGAGAAAATGCATAAGCACAACAACCAACCGCTTCATTGTCTAATTTAATTGCATGTAGCTCTCTTTCTTTTTCTTCCATTTTCCTTTCCAACTCATGTATGGTCCGATCCCTTTCAAGGAGTTGCTCCTGCAAAACGTAGTAAAGACATACTTCAGAAGTCATAAAAAAAAAAATCAGAAATGAAAAAATTAAAATTGAATCTAAATGCGCGTTTGTAGCCTTGTTCAAAATATGTAAATTCATTGACTAGCATCTTCTGATATAAAATTTATACAGCACAAATTTACAACAAAATAAACTAATCTAGTTTCATTACAAATGCACTTCATCAATGCAAAGTGAAGTTACAGCTTATAAAGTTAAATGAAAACTATATTATCTCTTCAGAAATTGTATTTTCAACACACCCTATTTAAGGTTTTTTTTATATATTGATATCCCACTGGTAGCGACTTGAACCTGGACAGAATGAGCGTCCTTCACCATCAAACCACATTAGGCGGTGGTACACCCTAGTTAAGTTATAGACATGTCTAAATACAAATTCAAACCTGCAGCTTGGCAGCAAGACCAGCATGCTCTTTGATTTGAGCATCGAAGCTGTTTTGCATTTCCATGATCTCGGTTCTTGCAATCATTTGAGCTCTAAGATCAATCTCCAGATGTTGCAGCTCCTCTCTTTGTCTAGCAAAACTATGAAGACGCTGCTGCAATAATTTGTCATTGTCCAAACTCCCATCCATCGTGATGGAACAGAAGTCCACATCCGCCGGATCTCTTCCTTGCTGCACCATAAATAAACATTGAATCATGAGCATGAACGTTTTTCCAAGTCAACAATCGCTCCTTTCCATTTGTTATCTACCTTGAATCTGTGGAAATCAATGGGGTGAACCACACATTGTTGCAATGGTTTCATCCTCTGTTTGATGTGTTCGTTTGCATCATCAATCAAGAATTTAGGCATTTCACGTGCATTGCTCTGACGATCGTAGAACCACCTTTGCAACAAATCTCTGATAAATTCTGCAATAGATGTGATAGAAAACTTCCGAATTGTAAGTAGACAAGAATTAATTGACTCGGCAATGTTGGTGGTCATCATATGGTACCTCTTTCTGTGACTATGTACACGTGAAAAGTTCTCTACCCCAACCTCTAGAAGCTCATCATAAACCTTACGGTGGGTGGCTTTCAACTTGCTATTTCACGGTTGAATTCCTCGACACGGTACATATACGTTGCACGGAAGTAAAGCTTGATCACATCATCTCGTTGCTTGCAAAATTTTTTAAGATTTTGTGACAAGTGGTATGCACATACCCCATGTGCTGCATCAGGGAAAATTGTTTCCATCCCTGCAAAGATACCCGCGTGACGATCCGAAACTAACATCACACGTTCAGGATACTGGATCACATTCTGAAGTTGCTTCAAGAACCTTGTCCACGACTCTATGCACTCAGAATGAGCAAACCCAAATGCCAAAGGGTATATCATCTTGTTACCGTCCTTGCACACCGCAACTAACAAGACACCTTTGGTCTTGGCCTTCAAGTGTGTAGCATCGATGGCGATAACTTGCCTAATAAATGAATTGAATCCCTCTATATAAACCTCAAGTGCCATGAATCCATAGGCAAACCGGTTTTCTGAGTCGGTTTCAATCTTAGTTATAGTCCCAGGGGTTGGATTGTTCCAACATGTACAAAAATACATGTAACATCTTAAATGACTCCCACGGATCACCGAATGCCTTATGCAAAGCGCATGTTTTAGATCTATAGGCTTTATTGTATGAGAGGTTTATGTCGTGTTCATCCCTAAAATCAGAAATTATATCTTTAGGACGGATTATGCGTCCAGGATCGGCAAATTTCCTAGCATACAACTCACCAATTACATAAGCACTTACTCGAGAAAAATCAACGTTGTAATTGCCTAAATAACCACATGTGTGCTCCTTAACAAAGGACTTAACATGCCAATAGGTCTCTTTTTTCAACTTTGCTGCTCTAATAACCCATTCATTGCCTCCTTTTGTACATGTTGCGGCGAATCGTCTATGGTTCGATCATCTAACCTTAAACCCAAACCTGTCTTTAAATGCATACATCCCTACAGTCCCTTTCAAGGTTTCTTTGTCCTTGAAGATCTGTCCTTTGTATATTGAACCTTGGTCATCTTAGTCTTCAAACAAGTCCTTCGATCGAATGGGTTGAATTAAGTACTGTTCTGACCCCGGTATTGTCCACCGTGATGTCATAGAAAATGCAGAACTGTTGGGTGCTCTACTACCCCTTCCTTGTTCTTCTTCAACATATATTGGGGTTTCTCTAGCACCAGTTACCGCTTGCCCACCAGACTGGGGAACTTCTGAAACATCATTTGGGTCATTACTAGTATCATCGTCAGTACGACTCTCATCCTCCGTATCAGATGTTTCAGAACCATCTGTGTCATCCACCTCTGCCTGCATGTTTGTTGATGCTGAAGTCCCTTGATTAACCCATGGTGATGTAATATTAGGTGAAGGAACAGACGCATGCGGATGGTTACTACCACTCACTGATTTGTATTGTGGAGTACCAACTGGGAAGTTTAGATTAGTGGTGGGTGTAAAAGGCGGCGCTGTACATTCCAAGTTTATTGTTGTATTTTTTGCCTTTCTCGGAGTTTCATGTACGACCCTAGATTTGTCGACCATTTTAACATCAATTTTGGGCCAATCGGATTTGTTGTGCATACGGATAAAATTTACCTCGTCGTCAGCTTTAACAAGTAAGGAAATTCCTGTAATCTGTGTCGAAATCTTCAGCTCAAATCTGTCCCTACATACACCAATTCAACTGTACAACTTTTCCACAATTTCACTGTATATTCCCTTTACACTCTTGGAAACACAACATGCAAAAGTCGTCAGACCAACTAACTGGTAACCCTTTAAATAACCACCGCAACGGACTAAGAACACAATCATCGAATCCGTAGGACCTGACAACAATATTACAGTCATTCAAATAATTAAGCAATACATCTCTATTACCATACACATTTGTTGAAAGATAAGGCATCAGAGTTAATGTGTGTGTGTTTGTTTTGTGGGGTATTACTACTACTCTCCCTCACTCACTCACTCACTCTCTCTATGTATATATATAACACATTTAGCCTTGTGTTATGTGTGTCATTTAACCATCCAATTTTAAAGACAATTTTGCAAAAGTTGAAATTCAAATTTCATCATCGAATAGACAAGTGAATTAAAATCCAGCATATACACGCATACAAAAACCTAGATGCATGGAGAACAAAAGAGAAAGAAAGACATAACAAAAATCATCATTTCAAAAACATTTTCTTATTCAATTTTCTATAGCTTTTTGTAGACAAGAATACAAAAAGATTTTTTGTATAGAAACTAGAAAGGAAGAGATACAATCAAAACCATCAAATACATTCAGAATCAAAAGCATGTATGTTTTTTTCATTTCTAGAATTACAAAGATCCATCTAGCAAGCCATTTCCAAATACCATTGTCAAAAGTACTACAAGAAATATAAAGGGTAAAAAACATAATTTCATGTCTCTTCATGACTAGGCAGTTAGTTTACAAATGGTCTTTTTGAACGTATAATAGAGCATAAAAGAAGAAAAATCTTCACAAAATTTCACAACTCTGGTTTCAACTAAATTTCTAATGTGGCTAACCCAAACTTGCACACTGAATGTGTCAAACATTGACTGAAGAATAGTGTATGGGGTTGAGTAAATTCACCACACCAAAATTCAACATTTGCCCCATGACTCTCACATTTTAAAGACTTTCTAACACTGAAATTCCACAAACATAAATTACATCCCAAAAACGTTTCAAACAATGGTATAAATACATTGAATTCAATATATTATTACAAGTTAGAACAAAATAAAAGAGGGTCCTTTTAAAGGATTCAGTGAGCATCAATGGGCACAAGTTAGGATCAAAATATTTAGTAAAAAAATAAAAATGAATAATCAATTATTGAGATTGTCACAATTGATAGTTGACTGAGTAATCACCTTTGCCTCCCATTTCTTACTGGAAATCTCAATGTCGAAGAGAGGAGTCGAACACCCACAGGACGACGAAGCTCAGTGTTCGAAGAGAGGAGTCGATGACCCACAAGACGACGACACTTAATAAGTACAATGTCGAATTCCCAAGCTTCAAAGAGGAATCAGGATTGGGTGGTCAATTTCCCAAGCTTCAAAGAGGAATCGGGATGGGATGGGTTGGGTGTGTGATTTCTCACTGGAAATCCCAATGTCGAAGAGAAGAGTCGAACACCCACAGGACGACGAAGCTCAGTGTTCGGGATGGGCAGGTAATGAAGATGAAGGGGTGGGGAAGAAGAAGAAGTCGTGAGATGTAGGGAAATGGCGTGAAATGAATTACGTTTTAAATGAGAAGAACCAGAAGTGGATAGATTGAGAGATTGTCACCCAAATTTAAGAGAGGGTAGTTTGGTCAAATATCACATGTAAAGGGCTATTGAGTCATTTTGCTCCCTTTAAGTGAAAAGGGTATTTTGGTCCTCAAGTGGACATTTTAGGAAAATGAAACATTGATAATGGACATTGTTACAAGTTTAATTAATAACTCAATACAAGATTATTCAGCCAATCATATGAGAGATATTCCCGAAATAAGCGCCCCTTATAACAAATTAAACTTCCAGGTCACTAGCTAGTTAGTTAGCTATTTAAGCACTCCTATTCATTAATTACAATGATAGTCTCAGAAACTTAATTGATTGATCAAGCCAGTGATATTGATCATTGCCATGATGGTCATTTAGATGATAATTAATCACCTCTAGAAGATTGAGTGAACTCAATATGGCAGCTGATAAATCTGAACTCAAACTGTATAAATACCCTTCAAACACACTCACAAAACAAGACTCATGCTTTTTTTTTTTTTTTTTTTCCCGAGACTTTTCAAGTCGTTTACGAGACTCTTTACGATTTTCAAGACTTCATAGACAAAAATGAAGTTAAAAAAAAAAAAAAAAACAAAAACAAAAATGACATCTTCATTGAAACCTCCATTGGAGCTCGATTGAACTCCACTGGAAGCCGATTTCAACCTCCATCCAATGGAGGTCTTTCATCTCTATTGATGAGGAGTGGAGGACCACCTCCATCGGTGGAGGTTTACGGAAAAAAATAAATAAATAAATAAAAACCTAAAAATAGGACAAATATAATAAAAGAATGAGATGGAATTACTTTAGTCCTTCGGTGCCATTTAAACTTAATTTACTAATCGAGTGATACTCTTAAATTTCAACATGAAAATAGTGTCATTCCTACCATTTCCTCATTCATTGAGAGGTTTCCATAACTTCAACGGACTAATGTTAATTAATCGAGTAATACTATACAACCCAAAAATTTATCCTAAATGATATTGTAAATGAGTTGTCACCACCACACAAATCATAGAGTGATGTGGTAAAAATATAAAAATAACAAATCACTTGTCACATCATTTGGATTGGTTTTTGGACTCATTTTTTGGATTGTATAGCATTAGTGTAATTAATAAATTGTTCTACAATCACACTTGTATAATTTTAAACAAATTTAAAATTCAAAATAAATGCAAATTGGAAAATATAATTAAAAAAAACACAATTTTAAAAAATAAAAAATAAAAAACAGATCCATATTTATCCCCCGCTTAAACATTTTTCTCTGTTCCAACATCGTTCAACTAAGAATTATCTCCTATCTCAACCAACAAGTTTCGTAGAAAATTCCTTGGGCCCCATATGATATGATAACATTTTAGTTTTTCCACACATACATGAACTCTTTATTTATGCACTCTTTGATTAGATTGAAAAGTGTTTTCCACATCAGAGACCAAACTCTTTATTTATCAAACAATTATTGCTCATAACAGTCTCAAAAGCAATTCAAATTTCCCATACATGCATGCAACTGTATAGTAGTGTATATTCTGTCAAAACTGTCAAATAAATATAAGATATATATATATATATATATTTCTTGATGAAATAATAAGAAAGTAATAATCTCCACAGGTATATCTATTACAATAATGTAAGCCTCTTACTAATGTGGAGTTTGATTGCCTCAAAACTCAGTCCAATGGATGAATTAATAAGTCTAGAACAAAATTGTCGAAAAAAACTATCAGCTCTAGTTTGAAATAATTAAACTTGTATGCATTACCTTGTGAGTATACATTACTTTATTGGTTTGTCTTCTTCTAATAACAAATGGATCATAGATTTGACAACCTCATTGTTTACAATGGTCGAGTTCTGGACAAAAAAAGTAAATGGAATTATACATCAATCCCGAATGACGGTCACGCCAGGCAAAATACAAAACAAATGTAAATAGGAAAAGGTTATGACTTAAGTTCGAATACCATAATCAGTGAAAATATAATAACAGTGATACATAAACTTTGGACTGAAAAGAGAACGTAAAAATATACGGAATGACAAGTTTCAAGTAGAACGAAAGACTTCAATTAAAAATTGACCACATAAAATGCTCTCTTCAAATAAAGACTTAGAATTTAACTAGAACTCTACAAGCATAATGAACATGAATATTATATAAAATAAAATAAAAATTTTGAATTATGAAATGATGAATATAAACTTTGCTTTACCAACAAATTTAAATTTTTTCCCTTAAAACTTATGTAATTTATAGATGAACCATGACTTGTTTTAAGTTGACCAGCTGATTTATGCAATGCTTGTGAACATGTACAATTACTAGCTTCTATAAAAAAAAAAATGTATAATTACTAGCTTGAAGCCTAGATGCTTTCTGATAAGACCCCTAAATGTGCCAAAAATCCTAAAACACAGAGAACATAAACTAATGATTAGCTTCAAAAGAAAGAAAAAAAAAAAGCCCTAATGATTAGTGTCCACAACAAGTAGCCAAATCAACTAGAAACCATGCCCTCATCCTATGGCCAGTTAGTCCTTAACTTTGTAATTACCCAGCTCAAGTGACGGTGTCACAATTATATAGCCATCTTGAAGCAGACTTCTCCTATTTAAAGAAAGCCTAACCATTTATAAAATCATTTATATGGGGTTACCATCTTATCTGAATTTAACATGTTCCCATGACAATAGAGTATAAGTAGGATACCTCCGGATTTCTAATCATCTCCTTCCAAATAGTGTGAAGAGTTGATCGAAGTTCCTTAAACAAGACAGCAGTTTGGGCTGGTGCTGTAAGTTTTAACCATCCGTCTATAATGACCTGCCCAGTCTGTAAAACAAAACATTACTAAATACTAACAAGAAAGAAAAGTAAAGTACAAATAGAAGATTATATGTATTCTTTGTTTGTCAGCCATTATATATACATGTATCAAAGGAAAGAATGATATCGCAGCATAAATAGTTAGAAATGAAGCCGGGCTCTATAAATTCATCACATTATGCAACATGAAAAACAAGCATTACATAAAGACTAAAATTCTCTCATGCAGACAATAACAAATTTGTAATGATACAAATCGCGAAAAGAAAAAAAATTCACTTAATGAAATTGAGTATTTTAGCAAATTACAATGATAAAAATTCGTTGTTATGAAATTTTTTCACATGGTTGTCTGCGGTAGAGAAGTTTTTCTACTTTATAACAAATTTCTAGCTGTTGAAAATATTTGTCGGTGTCTCATTTATTTAAAGCATAAGATACCGTATGCAGTGAGCCTGATTACTTTATGCAATATTTCTAGCTCTTGAAAAATATCTAACTCTACTCATTAGGGCAGAACACTAGCATCAATGGCCTTACAGGTTACTTCTATAAACTATAACAATAGAATACATTCTTCCAGAATTGGCATAACTAGACAAAGAATGGATAAAATATAACAAGCCATGTTTCTAAGGATATACCCAGGGGCAAAAAGAAAGGATATACTTGGAAAATATTGGCAGCATCTATAGTTAAAACCAACAGACTTTGCTGCTCAAAGAAGAACAGACAATAATCTTTTGCATACAGTTAATAGCATGATTAGCACCTACCATCCAAATGAACTAGAAGATAGAAAGAATAGATACCTGGTGCTGAACGTTAATGGAGCCACCAAACAAGAGAATGGAGAAGGGAGAGATGACAGTAGTGTCTCGCAGAAATACTTTATTGGTTTCAACCTGAGAATACAAAAATTTAAAAATGATGCACATCTCTAAATAGTAAACACAATAATATTGTTATTGAACAGCTCTTGACCATAACTAATGCAAACAAAACTTGTATAATAAAGAAAGATACATCACAAAGAACAAAGGGAGAAAACTGTGATTATTAACAGTCAAATTTATATTTGTAAACTGTAGGAGTTTGAGAAATCTTTTACAAAATATTTCGCTTCTTTTTTCATTTTTCGAGTTTAGGAAATATTTGACACCATAGCCCTCTTCTTTTGTTTTTCTTCTTGGAGTAAGCATGAGAAGAATGGTTAATATACTAATTGGACTTGCAACCACGGTAACTTTTCACTTGCACATTGATCTAGTAATTTTACATTTTTTTCTTTTTAATCAGAAACCTATAGGTATATAGAGAATATAAAAAATTAGGAACAAGGAAACGATTCACAAAGAAAGTAAACGGACTAATTCCAAATCAATATGCTGGCATGGGGCTCCTCCATCGGAAAAAATCTGTAAATATAAACAGTACTCATAACAGAAATCTATAAATATAACTTGTCCCCCACAAACCATTACCCGGTATCCGTGAAGCTTTTTCAGAAGTAAGCTGTGAAGAGAGTAGAAAGAAGACAGTTTTTCTCTGGTAGGCACACAACTTATAGCATACTTATAGCACAAGTGCCACATCATCAGTTTTTGCCATGTGCATACATTCAGTTGTGGTTGATAATTTGAAAAGGGATGAGGCGGCACTTGTGCTATAAGTATGTTATAAGTTGTGTGCCCACAAGAGAAAATTTGAGAATGAAGGTTATGCTGGGATCTTTGGACAAAATTGAAACCAGTTCACTACTCGAGGGATCTGCTCTTGTTGCCCGAGGACCTCCACCATCCAATATGATGGCAGACCAAGAAAGGGAAGACCATGGTGTGAACACTGCCAAAGACTAGGGCACACCAAGGAGACCAGCTGGAAACTCCATGGTAACCCCACATACTGGAAACCTAGGGAGAGTCGAGGAAATTTGGCATCCGACAGTGAAGGGTCTGGTCCATCTGAATCTAGCCCATTCAGTATGGAGCAATTGGAATTATTACAGAAATTATTCTCCTAATCACATAGTGCTCCTTCATCCACAGTTTGAACTGGGTTCCTTGCTCACAAAGGTAATTTCTTGACAGCCTTGAATGCTAATTCCCCTGGATTGTGGACTCAGGGGCTTCGGATCATATGACTAGAGATGCAAGACTGTTCAAAACTTATAATCCTTACCATGACAATTCAACTGTTAGAATTGCTGAAGGCACTGTATCTAAAGTATCTAGCACAGGTTCTGTTGTTATTTCTAGCAATCTTATCCTTCAATCGGTTTTATTAGTCCTTAATATGGATTGTAATCTTTTGTCGGTCAGTAAACTCACCAAAGATTTGAACTGTGACTAGATTTTCTCCCACTCATTGTACCTTTCAAGACTTGGATTCGGGGAGGACGATTGGCAATGTTGACCTAGATTTGGGACTACCTACTCAAGATTGAAGATCATTCCAGAAAACAACCTCTAAAAGCAGATTTTGTGTCGTTTAATAGTCAATCTCCACCATGTATTAGGAATAAAAACAATAGTCAAATTATGCCGTGGCACTATCATCTAGGGCAACCTAACTTTGTGTACCTTAAAAAACTTTTTCCAGTTTTATTTAATAATAAAAATTCTCAGTTTTTCCGATGTGAAGTGTCAATTGTCTAAACAAACACGTCAACTTTACCCAAGTTCATCTTATAAAATATCTAATCCATTTTCTACGATCCATAGTGATGTTTGCGGACCATCTAGAGTCCCTAATATCACAGGAGCTAGATGGTTTGTCTTCTTCATTGACGATCATACTAGACTCATGTGGTTATTCCTTATGAAAGAAAGATCCGAAGTGAGCCAAAATTTTCAAAAATTTTATAAGATGATCCAGAATCAGTTCAACTCTAAAAAATTCAAATCCTAAGAACTGATAATGGTAAAAAGTACTTCAATTCTATTTTAAGGAAATTTCTGTCTAGTGAAAGGATAACACACCAAAGTTCCTGCATTGAGACTCCTCAACAAAATGGAGTCTCAGAAAGGAAAAGCAGACATTTATGGGAAGTTGCTAGATCCTTAATGTTTTCTACAAATGTCCCTAAACAGTATTGGGGTGAAGCCGTTCTTACAGCTGCTTGCCTAATAAACCGCCTACCTTCTAGAGTCCTTAGGTTCCAAACCCCTTGCAGTGTCCTTCTCATATCCTATCCTCTACCCGTATTCTATTTTGGTTGCTACATTTTTGTTAACATGATTCAACAGAATCGTATTAAGCTTGACCCTAAATCAATTAAGTGCATATTTGTTGGATATTCCCTAAATCAAAAAGGTATTAAGTGTTATTCTCCTGTTACTAAAAAATTCTATGTATCAAAGGATACTACGTTTTTGGAGACACAACCTTATTATCCCAAAAGCAATATTCACGGGGGGAATGAGAATCAGAGGGAATTTTGTCTTTGGGAAACACATTGTGCTGATCCCTTTACGTCACCTAGTAAAGATGAAAGTCTACCTTATATCCCCACGTCTAATTCTGCAAGAGCCTAGTTTGAGAGGTTTTCTAAGGTTGTGAAGAAGTTTGGATTCGCCTAGGGCCAGTCAGATCATACCTTGTTTTTGAAGCATTCCCCTGTAGGTAAAATTACAGTATGGATTGCGTATGTTGACAACATTGTGCTTACAGGAAATTATGAGGAAGAGATGCAGGAATTGAAGGTGTTTCTAGCTAAAGAATTCGAGGTAAAAGATCTGGGAAACCTCAAGTATTTCCTAGGCATGGAAGTAGCCCGGTCAAGGAAAGGAATTGTAGTTTCTCAATGAAAATACATACTCGACTTACCAAGAGAAACTGGTATGATGGACTGCAAACTTGTCGAGAACCCTATGGAGAATACAACCAAATTGGGGACACTAGAAGAGAGTGCATCGGTTGACAGGGCAGATACCAACGGCTTGTAGGGAAGCTAATATACATCTCCCATACTCGGTCGGACATTGGGTTCTCTGAGTACTGTTAGTCAATTTATGAACAGTCCCACAGAGGAACACATGAACACATGGATGATGTATTTTGGATTCTACGCTATTTGAAGATGACTCCTGGGGAAAGGCCTATATTTCAAAAAGAATTCAAAAAGAGATGTGGAAGTCTACTCAGATGTAGACTAGGCCGGTTCCATTAATGATAGGAGGTCTACTTCAGGATACTGTACATATGTATGGGGGAATCTAGTTACTTGGCGAAGCAAGAAGTAGTCCCTGGTGTCTAGAAACAGTTCTGGAGCTAAGTTCAGAGCTATGGCACATGGCATCTGTGAGGGTATTTGGCTGAAAAGAGTTCTATCTGAACTAAAGATTCCTATGGAGAGACCTATGAAGCTATTCTGTGACAATCAAGCTGCCATCAGCATTGCTAAAAACCATGTCCATCATGACCGGACGAAACATGTGGAAATAGATAGGCATTTCATTAAGGAAAAGGTAGAAGAAGAAAGCGTCAAGCTGGTCTACACACCCACTGCATTTCAAACAGCAGATATACTGACCAAGGCATTTCCTAGGACCAATTTTGATGGTCTGTGTACCAAGCTGGGCATGATTAACATCTATAACCCAGCTTGAGGGGTGTTGATGGAGGTATCGGTCTATGTTTATCTGTTTTGTTTATTAATTATAATAAATAAAGAGATAAGAGTGGTCTGTTACTCATTCTCTATAGATAGGTTTCTTATTTTAATGATTTGTTTAGTTACGGAGGATAAGTTTAGAAACCTAGTTTTGCGGCAGAATCACAGCCTCACATGTATATATGTAGGGCATTTCCTAAAGTGAGAACTAAATGAAATGATATTTCATTCTTTCTCTCATCTCACTCTTTAAAAATAGATTAGAAAGGTGTCTCTAATATCCTTTTTCTTTTGATTTCACTTCCCTTATTCTATAAGAAACAAAATAGCAGTGAAAATTAAGAGAAAAGTACCCAAACAAAAAGACAAGTACCCAGCAACTAATATGACAAGGGGTTCATAATTCACTACTCCCAATCAACTAAAGTAGAAAAATTAGATGATAAAAAGTGAATCAAACAATTTTGTGGGCTAAATATGCTGTACCTTTTCAAGAAAGACCAGGAATGGGTGCTGAAATGCTTTTAAACTATTGTTGATAGAAGACGGGTGAATGTGAACCTCTCTTCTTCCATCATACCAGACTGAATAAGTCTTTGATGCTGAATTGGTGGACTTCCTAAGGTTGCTGAGAGCTACTGCAGCAATGCCTTGTTCAGTGGCAGCAACATTAGGATATAAACCTGCACATAATATTGCCTGCAAGAGTTCCTTCAGAATGATTATCTATTACAAGGGTAGTTAAGGTTGAATTAAAATTTATAAATAACTACTTATGTGGATTGTGAAAATAAACAACGATGATTCCATAACACATCACGAATCGATGATGATATTATGATTTGAATAAAAATACAGGTTTAGCACCACCAAAATTAGTCTTTAAGCATGCTCAAAAACCTAAAAGTTGATTCTAATAACATTATTATGCCAATGTTAAAGCTAAATCACCATGTCCACCCATTATCCTCTAGTACAAGTCATAATGGCCATACCTTCACAATAGAAGAATGATGTGCATACATATTGAATGGTTGTGATTTATCAGAAAACCAACTGTCAAGCATCTCTTTCCTTTTTCCCTCGGTCTGAGCCAATAAAGCATATACTTGTTAAAACCAAAAACGCAAATTTTAAAGAAAAGCAAACCTGATGATACAAATTTATAATAAGTGTGAAGCCATAGACAGTATATTAGACTCATAATCTAAGTGGCTCAAATTCATACATAAACCAATAAACAAATGCACAGCACCTGATATTTCTTTGGAAGATTGATGAGCCCAATGTCTGCAAGCAATGTTCCAAATTGTATTCTCATATCCCTGTCAAATTTAGCCATATATCAGTAAACCAAAAGAAGAAGACAATTTTAATTAGCAAAAGTTGCAAAACAAAAAATAAGTAATTAAATAAGCATATTACTCTGATTACTATATACTGTTTGTCATTTTATTTTGTGATATAATTCTGCTAACATAGATTGAATTGACAGTCATGTACGTTTAAGAGAATAATAGAATCCATAGCACTGAGCACTTCCCTTTTAATAATCAAACACTCTAGAGTCTAGTAAGGATTAAGAAAATAACAATGAACATCTTTTCGAATGACTTCTCAGCTTTTGATGCATTGAACAGAGCAACAGCACTAGAAGGGAGAACCACCATAAGAATGAGACCTTTTCTCCAATGGCTAAATTCAAATCTGTTTTTGTGTATATCCTTGATGCAAGTTGGCCTTTGTACCAATTAGACATTAAGAATGTGATCCTGTCTGCAGAACTTTAGGAGGTATAAAATAATTATTAGGTTATGGTGAAAGAAATTATGGTGTACAGATTGCAAAAAGCAATTATTTAGCCTCATTGGAATGTCAGACAGAATTGGAATGAATTGGAAGGAATTGGATTGAATAGAATTTGATGGGATTGAATTGAATATACTATTGTCTTGTGTTTTGTGCACCATAGGTTTGGACCAGAAATAATCTTTGTCCAGTGTTTGGTATAATAACAGAGATTGATAAGAATCAAATTGAATCAAATTCTAAATAAATTGAAATATTAGAAAATTTAAATAAAACAAAAGTATTATTTAAAATCAGTTTTAATAAAATAAAAATATTTTGAATCATTTTTTAATTAATTAAAAATAATTCTTTTAATAAGTTTAATAAAATAAAGTTGTATCTAATGATTTTAATAAGATAATAACATTTCTAATAATATTTATAATTATTATTAGATTAAATAAAATTATCTAAATTAATTTTTATGTACATTAGTATGAGATAGACAAGTGCAGAAGAGAGAGAGAGAGGGAGAGAGAGAGAGAGAGAGAGAGAGAGAGAGAGAGAGTAAAACCCATCTCCTATGACATCATGGGTGGTGGGTTCCACTTTTCCTACAATCATGGGACTTATTCCACTAGTTGGGCACCAAATACTGGATTCCTTCATCTAGTCACCTCCTATGTCCAATCCTCCCCTTATGGGTTGCTGAATCCAGGGAAGGAATTGGTTTATCTCAAAGGAAGTATTTACATAAATCTTCAATTTGAGACAACAATGCTCAAATCTGAACAGTGGATACTCCAACTGCTTCTATTGTGAAGATCGTTGCTGAACAAGGGGAACCTTTCCCTGATGTGGACAGTTGGAAGAAGTATGTATGAGGTTGATTGATTTACTTCATAAAGACTTCTCCAGATATTACATATTTGAGGTTGTTATCAACCAGTTTCTGCATGGACCATAACAGTAATATCGGAGGTTCCTAGCCTTTATCTTTGTCATCTTGAGGGAGCTCCTAATCAAGGACTCTTATATAAACCCACCAAGCTTCTTACAATAACAAGTTACTGAAATGTTGATTCGGCTGGTAACCATACTAACAGAAATCCTATTTCGACATATAGTAGCTTTTTGGGTAATAATTTAAAACTTGGCCTGGTAAGAAGCAAACTGGTTGCTAGATTCAATACAGAGGCAAAATACCATGCTATGGCCCATCTAGCTTCAGAGATGTTACGGACAGTCTTTACTTTATAAAATGCTGTACAAGTTATCGTTTGTAATAATCAGACTGCATCACTAGCAATCAGAGATGTTTTATGAGTGCATCTAGCACATAACTTTTAATAAATGAGGTGATTCAATGCAGAGCCACATACCAAATTAAATCAGAAGTACCCAACAAACTATGTTCATATTATAATATCCAAGAACATGAAGGATCTTAAACGAGTGACCTAAGATTAGGGTATTTATGCAATAGCACATCATGTAAATAAAAAGTAATATCCTCCAAAAAAAAAAAAAGTATTATCCTCAACTAAACATAAGCTTCATAGTTCTCTAAACCCAAGACATTACCATGGTAAATATAACATATAATTTACTATAAGTGTTGAGATATCCCAAAGAAAGGTGCCATAAGCCACATGATATAGAGATTATCATTGTTAAGCTTGCTTATCATACCACATTAAATTAAAAGCATAAACTATTCACAAGTATAAAATGATTTAGATTAATATGACAGAAACAACCAGACCTGATCATGTACATAACTGAACTGCTTAGAAAATGTAAACTGCAAAACTGTTGGGCAGCTCTAACTCCTCTCTGCAAGCATTACGTGTCACATATCAGTGAACAAAGCAGTAACAGAAGCACCAAAATGGTTACACTAAGAAACCATGCTACTAATATGAATATAGCAAGCAGTCAAGTACAGAATCTTCAGTAGTACGTTTAGTAAGTAATGTGATTAGCATGAAAAATCTTTAGAACTTGCTCTAATGCAAATCCTAGAATAAAGAAAAATGGGGTATACAGTCATTGGTGCAGGTGCAACATGACTGGACATAGGACAAACTATATCATATTACTTCTGCAATAAAGCAGCTCTTTCCGAGCATAGGAAATCATTTGTTATGTCGAGAATACATTTGACTTGCAAAGTTAAAATGAAAAATTAATTGAGCTCCCAACCAAGAGGTCAATGGCTAATATATCCTACAAATTTACTTATTCCAAGGTTATGGTGTCCTGTAATAACCCTCAGATTACAGCCCAGTGAACATAAAAAAAAAAAACGCTGACCTCCTGCAATATCTTCTCCCATTTTTTGTAAGCAATCATCATTACAAGATGGTCAGACTGCCGATAACTATCACTTGATTCACTTGATCCATCTGGCTTATCAGTCAACAGAGCCAATTTAGCTCTTTCAACATCCTGCTTCTGAAATTTAAACAAAAAGATAAAAATAAATAAACTATGTTCGTAATACAGTTTCTTTTCTTTAGTAGAACTTCAGAAACAAACAACAAATGTTCAGCAGAGAGACCTCGTCTTTCGGATAAACAAACGGTGATTTGTAGCTAAGAAATGCTGATATTGACAGAATAGGTGATAAGCAACCAAACATTCCACCATATAGCAGCATCTGCACTCAAAAGAATAAATGTTAATAGAGTGAGGCAAAAGAAAGTTGTATGTGGGGAGTTTATTCTATTTTCCAGATTTCTGTGCACAGTTTGCTTGTACACGCCTCAAGGAGAAAGAAATCAAATTTTAAAGAACAGATAAGAGATACAAAAAAAAAAAAAAAAAGATGGTGTCTATAGTAAATTATTAGCTATGAACTCAACAAATTAATAAAGCAAAACTACACAAACTAGTTACATTAGCATTCAAATGAAATAAATAACTGATGCACACCTTTCCAATCAACACATCAACAGGAAGTTTTGCCAAATGATAACCAAGAGGCGTCAACCCTTCATCCCCTTCAAGAGCACCAACCTAAACAAATGCCCAATACAAATTATAAGTTTATACAGCAAACTACATAAACCAATTCAATAACTGGAAAAGAAACACAATCAATTGTATACAGTGAATAATTTCTATGAAAGTATGAAAAGAAATTATTTCAATTGAATATCATGAATAAATTTGCTAGCTATTCAAGAATGAAAAAGTAATCAGATTTTCTTCACCCTGATAAGAAAGAAAAAGTATATACAAAGAATAATTACAATGATCAGTAAATCAATGAGAATACAGAGGTGAAAAAACCATTATTAGTACAGTTAAAAAAAACTCTTGACATACCTAATTTCCAATACAGCAAGTTTGAAGAATCATTAACAAGCGGTGACTATTGCATGTTAACTTAAACTTCAATGAAGTGGCAATGAAATCCATTTATATCAAAATGAGGAACTAAATTGCAATTTGAATATTAATAAACCTACCTCATATAACAATGATATTGCTGAGGTCGTAGCTTCTTCCTTCGGAGGTTCTAAAGCCTAAACAGAAAAGTTCACAAATAATATCAGCATACTAAAAGATGAGATCAATCGAAAAACATATAAACCAAAGAAAAGTATTGAGCTTCTTTTTCCTTTCTGTTGTTAGATAAACTTATAAACAGCTTACCTTGGATAAAAATGCCTTTACGTGTCCAAGAGAAAGTAGCTTAATTTGCAAACACAACTCTACCAAAGGCATCCGAAGCATCTCAGGAACCTTAGCATTGTGGTGAGACAAGGAATCAGATGTGAGACAACAATCAAGTAATCAACAAGTTAAGATATCAAGCAATTTTTGGATAGAAAGCACTTGACAAACAAACATTTTAAGAACAAAACGAACCTGATAAGGATGCATTAATTTTTCATATCTATAACTCGTGTACAAACAAAAGCAAATTCCAGGTTTCACACGTCCAGCTCTTCCTCGACGCTGCCTAGCATTTGCTTGGGATATCCAATCTTCAACCATGCTAGACAATTTCTGCAAGAACCACTTAAAGCCCTTAGAATATGGGACCAACTCAATTTCATTTATAACTGACATTATTGTCTCCAACACCGGTGAGGACTGAGTAGTAGTATTTGGTAAAGCAACTTACGCTGTTATTGAGGCCTCAATGAAACAGTTTCAGTTTACTGCATTAGATATCCTATCATGGTACATCCTATCATGGTATAAAAGTCAAGTTTATTTTCATGTGTTTGAGTACTCCTGTTTAAATTTAAATATCAAATCATACCGGAGACTCAATAGGGTAAGTATTTGTCAGGCTTGCACATGAGGTTAAAAGTTAGTGTATCATACAACAGTAAGAAAAGGTATTAGATGATATGTTCCCATTGAATCCTTCATTTATTAAGTTGAAATTTTGAATTCCAATTCCTAACAAATTTCAGAGCAGGTGACAAAATTGAACCCAAGATACTGAAACGAACTTAACCTTAACTATGTGTTTGGTTCAGTTTTCTACTTGTATTCGATTCAAACCATTTTCTTGAATTAAATTTTATTGGTGAAGTAAAAGAGAATATTTATAGTCCATCTTTGAAGAATTTAGAGGCAATTCTCTATTTTTCATTATGTTAGATTGGAAGACTATTGTTTTTGATTGAATTCATTGTAATTTTTATTTTTGTATAGTTTGTTGTTTTGGGTGGAACTACCGGTTCACATAAGTACATTCTTAATTTTTGAATAAAGTTTCTGTTTCCTATCAAAATAAAAAATAGCAGTGAACCAGCGATCCACATGTGAGAAAAAACAGCCTCACCAAGGGATATCAGAAAGTGATACAAATTCTTCCAACAAAACTCCTATACCAGTGTAGACAGTGTATAATGTATGATGCCAACAAACCAGTCTGGTGAAAAATCCCCTAAAAGGTACAGCTTTAGGCCAAGACCCCTTCCGAATTAAGGTGATTAAAGGTAAGTTAGGAATTCTCAAAGTCTTTCAACATTGAAGCCCAGAGAGAAGCAAGCAAAATTATGCACATAGCAGCATGATACGTTTATCATAGGACTAACAAACAAAGTACGTCCACAAATAAAGATTTATGAAACTAATATCCAATACCACTTTTTTATCTCAGGGTGCAATCTTTAAAAAAAAAATTGCCGAAACACTAGAATGGGAAAAATGTCGCTCATAGCTGACTCAATATGCTTTCTTGGTGTTTAACTTACACCAAAATTCTTTCTATGAGATGGACCGCACCATTTTAAAAGAGAAAAAAGAAATCAACTAAAGTTTAGTAGAAAAAGCTAAATGCCAATATTCGACTTGTTACATAACTAGTTTCAGCAACTACTTAAACCATAACATAACTAGAGATCTTGAACACACTATGTATAGCAGCAGCATCCTTTCACCTATAAAGAACAATTGATGAGACTAGCTCTTAGAATTCAACACGACGTTGTTAGCAATGAAAGAAAGATATGGCAGACATAAGCCAGCTCTTGATTTTGAAAAAGTAGTTATTTTACGATTCGGGTTACTGTACTAAATTAATTACGCTGATATAGAAACTGATTTGTTAAAGTGAAAAAATTGTATGAACATCGGCATGAAGTAACCATGGACAGTAATTATAGTCATTTCTTGATTTTTTTTATTCATGTTCATAACAACATGTGGAATTCTTAGGATCTTTTATTTTTGTTAATTCATTATTTAGGAATATTTAGCTTAGGAATGTTTTGATTCTATTGTTCATTTGTTCCCTAGTTTGTTGGGATTGTTATTTCCTGTTTTATTTTATGTTTCCTAGTATCAAGGGGGTTGTTGACAGCTTTCTGTCATTCTTTTCCTATATATATTTGTTATAGTATTTCTTGAGATTAAAGAAATAGTACAGAATATTATTCTCATTCTTCATGGTATCAGAGCCTCCTCTGAAGCTAAGAGAATGAACAATTACGGCACCAACAAAGGGTGAGCCTCCGACGATGATACCTCAAATCAAGAGGACATCATCTCTGACAACAATCGTACATCAGTGATCCCTGAGTTTTCAAATTCAGAATCTGCCATCTCCAACAATGGCATGCCCATGAATCATGCTTATCCCATTACAGGACATAAACTAAACGGACAAAGTTATCTTCAATGGTCTCAGTCCGTGATGATGTTTGTCCGAGGGAAAGGGAAGGATGACTACCTCACAGGTGTTGTGATCGCTCCAGGAAAGGAAGACCCAAACTTCAAGACATGGAAGGTAGAGAACAGTATGGTGATGTCGTGGTTAATAAATTCCATGAACAATGAGATCGGTGAGGATTTAATGTTCTATGAGACTGCAAAGGAAATATGGGATGCAGCAAAGGAGACCTATTCAGACAATGAGAATACTGCTGAACTTTTTGCAATAAAGAGTATCCTACATGATCTGAGGCAAGGGGAACTATCTGTCACCCAATATTACAACTCCCTCACACACCATTGGCAACAGCAAGACATGTTTGAAAAGGTTGAATGGGACTGCCCTGGAGACAACATCAAATACAAAAAGATTGTCGAGAAAGAGCAAATCTTCAAGTTCTTGGTAGGTCTCAACTCTCAACAAAGACCTAGATGAAGTGAGGGAAAGAATCCTTGGAATCAAATCTTTACTGTCCATTCGAGAAGCGTTTTCTGAGGTCCGAAGATAAAAAAGAAGGAAAAAGATTATGATGGGCAAACAAAACACCTTGACCACCAACGATGAAACATCCAGAACAAATCCCTTCAGTAAAGAGCAGATCGATCTCCTTCAAAAACTGCTCATTCAGTCCAAATCAACCCTTTCCAATTCTGTTATCGGTACTAGTTCTATAGCCCAAAAAGGTAATTTCTTAAGTGCTCTAGGTGTCCAAACAGAAAAGTCTAGCCCCTAGATAATTTATTTCCCTCATTACTCAATAATAAAAATAAAAGTAATTTCCAATGTGAAATTTGCCTATTATCCAAGCATGTTCGAAACACTTATCCAAACCAACCATACAAAGCAGCTCATCCTTTCTTTTGTCATTCATAGTGACATTTGGGGTCCATAATATTACAGGAATTTGATGGTTTGTGACATTTGTCGATGATCATACTAGAACTACCTGGGTATTCCTCATGAAGGAAAAATCAGAAGTGAGTCAAATTTTCAAAAACTTCAATACCATGGTTCAAACTCAATTCCAAACCAAAATTCAAGTCTTTAGAACCGATAATGCTAAAGACTATTTTAATTCAGTTCTTAGGAATTACCTAGTGACTCATGGTATAGTTCATTAGTGTTCCTGTGTCAACACTCCACAACAAAATGGAGTTGCTGAAAAGAAAAACAGACGTCTCTTAGAAGTTGCTAGGTCTCTCATGTTTACAACTCATGTCCCAAAACACATCTGAGGGGAAGCAATTCTCACGGCTGCCCACCTTACCAATAGAATGCCATCTCGGGTTATTAAATTCAAAACTCCCAACCAAACCCTCTTAGGTGTCTATCCTCAAACTCGGCTCATTTCTAATTTGCCTTCAAAAGTGCTTGGCTGCTCAGTTTTTGCTCATGTCCATCAACAGA
Source organism: Acer negundo (assembly GCA_035582765.1). Taxonomy (NCBI): domain Eukaryota; kingdom Viridiplantae; phylum Streptophyta; class Magnoliopsida; order Sapindales; family Sapindaceae; genus Acer; species Acer negundo. Next base: position 2,006,234 of record CM069242.1, read on the forward strand.
ACAAAAGCAAACTTGACCCTAAAGCCATCAAGTGTATTTTCCTTGGTTACTCTCCTTCTCAAAAAGATTACAAATGTTATTCTCCTACCACAAGGAAATTCTACAACTCCATGGATGTAACCTTCTTTGAACACCAACCTTTTTACCCCAAAACTCATATTCAGGGGGAGAACTTAAATACACAAGAATATCAATTTTGGCTAGATGAAAATTCATCCATAACCATGCCTCAACCAAATCCCACTCACACTCAACCTGAGCATACTCAAACAACTGAACCTCAAACCAATCCAAATCTCACTCACACTCAACCCGAGCCTACTCAAACCACTGAACCTCAAACTGCTCAAAACCTCACACAAACTGAAAGTAACAAAGAGCTACATGTTTATTCAGGGAGACAGAAAATTCAAAAAGAGGTAGAACTTCTCAATCTTCCTGAGCATAGCCTGGAGTCCGAACCGAGTTCAGACCCGAGTTTAGACAAAATAGATCCAATCCCAGGTAACACTGTTCTTGATACTCAAAACTCTATTCCTTCATGTAATGATTATGACATACCTATTACTGTGAGAAAGGGTGTTAGATCATGCACTCAACATCCGATCTCTAGATTTGTTTACTATGCTAGATTATCTCCTGGTTACCATGCTTTTGTTACTAGTGTTTCCAATATAGAGATTCCAAACAGCATTCATGAAGCCCTAAAAATATCATAATGGAGCATAGCTATTAGAGAGGAAGTCCATGCTCTTGAGAAGAATGGTACTTGGGAACTCTCAAATTTACCAGAAGGGAAACAACCTGTGGGGTGTAAATGGATTTCAATGTTAAATACGGTGCTGATGGGAGTGTAGAACGATACAAAGCACGGCTGGTTGCTAAAGGGTTTACTAAAGACATGGGATTGAGTACCAAGAGACATTTGCTCCGGTGGCCAAACTAAATACGGTTCGGGTTCTCGTCATTGGCAGCAAACTTAGACTAAAATCTTCACCAATTAGATGTCAAAAACGCCTTCCTAAATGGTGACTTGAAAGATGAGGTTTACATGGAGATTCCCCCTGGACTTGAAACAACCAACAAAGTTTGTAAACTGAGAAAGTCATCGTATGGCCTCAAGCAGTCCCTAAGAGCATGGTTTGACAAGTTCACTAAAGCAGTCAAGAGGCAAGGGTACACTCAAGGGCAGTCAGATCATACGTTATTCATCAACCACTCACCTAGAAGGAAAATTGCTATCCTCATTGTGTATGTTGATGATATTATCCTAACAGGGGACTATGAGGAGGAGATAAATAAGTTAAAGGATATACTCTCTAAGGAGTATGAAATTACAAACCTAGGAGCTCTCAAAAATTTCCTAGGCATGGAAGTTGCTCGGTCAAAGAAGGGTATCATAGTTTCTCAACGTAAGTACACTCGACCTTTTAAAAGAGACAGGAATGTTGAGATGCAAACCAGCAAACACTCCCATGGATTCAACCTGTAAAGTGGGAATGAAAGAAGGAAGTCCTCCGACTGACAAAGGGATATATCAAAGACTTGTAGGGAAACTCATTTATCTTTCCCATACAAGACCAGATATTGGTTTTTCAGTGAGTGGTAAGTCAATTCATGAACAATCCAACTGAAGAACATCTTGATGCTATGTATCGGATTCTCAGGTATCTAAAAATGACGTCCAGTAAGGGTTTGTTTTTTCAAAAGGGAAACAACAAGAACATTGAAATTTTTTCAGATGCTGATTGAACTGGGTCTATAACAGATCAAAGATCCACCTCTGGTTACTGCACATATGTGTGGGGAAACATTGTTACATGGCGAAGTAAGAAACAGTCTGTAGTTGCAAGAAGTAGTGTTGAAGCTGAATTTCGGGAAATGGCTCTTAGTATATGTGAAGGAATGTGGCTGAAAGACTGCTAGGTGAGTTGAAAATTCGAATTAATGAGTCAATAAAGATGTTTTGTGATAACCAAGCAACAATCAGTATTGCAAAGAACCCAGTCTATCACGACAAAACCAAGCATGTGGAAATAAATCGCCATTTCACCAAAGAAAAGATTGAAGGTGTAATCAAGTTGATCTACACACCTTCATGTCTTCAAACAGCAGACATTCTCACTAAAGCTCTACCAAGAACCGGTTTTGATACTTTGATCAGCAAGCTGGGAATGATTGACATCTATGCCCCAGCTTGAGGGGGAGTGTGGAATTCTTAGGATCTTTTATTTTTGTTAATTCATTATTTAGGAATATTTAGTTTAGGAATGTTCTGATTCTATTGTTCCCTAGTTTGTTGAGATTGTTATTTCCTGTTTTATTTTATGTTTCCTAGTATCAAGGGGATTGTTGACAGCTTTCTGTCATTCTTTTCCTATATATATTTGTTTATTGTATTTCTTGAGATTAAAGAAATAACGTAGAGAATATTATTCTCATTCTTCACAACATGACATAACTTTGTCTATATTAATAAAAAATAGAACAAAGAAAACGTGAGAAGCTAGCTAACCTCTAGGAGTATCACCTGAAGGCTAGAAGAAATTTACTGGAAGTACCATTAAAGTTAAAAATAAATGAATATGTTAATTGTCTCCAACTTTCTCCTCCAAAAGATCATTCATACAAGACTTCTACTATAGAAGTAAAATTAACTCCTAATCTATTGACAAAAGACACCCTAATCAAACAATAAATTATCTTGTAATAAGTAACTGAGTCCTAACTAGGAAAAAATAAAATTAAAGACTTAACTGTAATATACGTAGCCATATTACTGCAAAACTTTTAAATTTCCATCTGCATCAACCAAACATCAGACAGACACCTTTAATCAACAAATGCTATTTTATCATTCAAAATTCAGATCCATCAAACATGCAATAAACGTTCGGTCAATTATTGTGGCCCATAATGCTGCAATCAAATAAAATAAAGTTATCTGAAAATGATCTAGTACACTAATATTCTTCATAATTAAATAATAGAGTAATGGTTAAAATCCAAACCTTCTGCGGATTGTAACGGTTTTCCTTGTGCCTTCCACAGTCGATCACATATACCACATCGTCTATTGTTATACTGGTCTCTGCAATGTTTGTAGCAATAATCACCTGGATTATAAAAGATTGAATATAGAGAAATTAATAACTCCATAGCATTAATAACCTAGACCATTAGGATATAAGGCATCTCATATCGACTTTCAACAGTTTCTTGTAAAGAATTGTACAGCCAATTAACACTTAAATGGCAATATCAAGTGATTAAATTTATAGAAAAAAAATATATTATTTGCAATTTATGTTTTCATAATGAAAGCACTAATCCCTAAATCAAAACAATTTACAAAGTAAGTTGTAAGCTTCTCCAACTTACAAAGAATGGCATCAGCTCATACTCATAGTTATCCAGAACCAGGTGGAAAGAAAAGTAACTACTAATTGAAATTTAACCAGTCTATGCAGTAAAAATTTGTACAAACAAAATGTCTTCTATTTTTCTTAATATTTACAGACCAGCATGTACAAGATTGTTCACATATAAAAGGTTCAATAATATCGGTAATTCATGAATCAAAGAAGTTAAGAACAAAAAAATCAATAACCCTCATTAGCAAATTTCACCTTTCGTATGTTTTCAGGAGGCCGTAAAAACACCTTCTTTTGATCTGTTGATGCTATGGATGAATGCAACGGAAGAAGCCAGTCTGAGGACGGTCCGCCAAAACGATAAGAAGCAGCTAATCTATCGAATAAAATGTAGATTTCTGACACTCCCTGTTATGCAAGCATATTACATAAGAATAACATTTTTCCCTAATGAGACAACCAGAACAACATGAATGAAAATTTTGAAAGGACTACCGAAAGTACTTAACAGGCAAAAAGACAAGTATGGCACCCTCACTGCAAGTTTCATCAACGTGACATACCAAGTCTTCAAGGAGATCATAATCAATAATATCTTCATTCAATCTTTTCTGTGCAACATAGCATACAGTTCTCAAGTTACAGAATCAGCAAGGTAAGGAGGAGAGTGCCACTAGTACAGGCTGTACAGCTAAATTAGCATCTGAAAAGTAAATACCAAATTCTGCTGTGTTTGCTCGTTGTATGATTCATAACAACTTGGAACATAATATGGGTTAATATACTCTTCTAAAAGCATAGACTCATCGCCCCATCCAGATAAGACAAGATTCTTCTTCCCCCTGTGATTTTTTACAGCACTGCTCTTCAACTGTTACAACAGAAAGTGTTCAGTACTTCAAAGTAGTTTAGAAACTAATAACCCACATAAATAACATTATACTAAATATGGGGAAATAATTCAGTATGGAGGTTTATATAATTTGTAAGAAAACCTAAAGTTATGTAACAAATATCAAAATAGAGAACATACAACCTTAACTCTGAAAATTTTAGTTTATGGACATGATGGATTCTTTGCACTTCTTTTGTCAATTAATTAAAGTTTCTTTGGTTCTTAACAAAAAAAATTAGGAAATCGTGGACACCATGCAAATCTTATTATGTATGATGCATGCTGATAAATTTCATCAAGCATAATAAATATATCAAACTGCTCACATGGCAGCAAGTCCAATCTTCTATTTTTAGTTTGCGGTCCCCATCTAAAATGTTATATAAAGAGATGACAGGGAGAAGGGTCAATCTTGTGATACAGTATTGGCAACTTGACCAATCCTCATTTGTTTGAGTGAACAATAAGATACTTACAAGGACAGAGGTCAACAGCGTCGGATCATTCAAGGAGTAAGGGGATGGAGGCAAGGTTTAATGAACAAACATAAATGAAAGAGAAATAGAAAGATTAATATATCAATTTGCATTGGAAGAAAACGATTTCCAAATAAAATTATTATTAGTATAAATTTGTGACTGTATGGTTCAAATATTGGATAAAGATGATTTTAAAGCAGTACATTGTATCTATCCTCTTTGAGCACAAAATTAATATACCATATTTGTTTCTGGTAATAATGAAAAGAATTTTGTTAATGAAAAAAGGATACAAGAGTGAAGAAGCTGTCCACAAAAACTACCAAAAATAAAAGATCATTCAGTGGCTCACTTTGGGCCTCCACCTCCAAGGAATTTCAAGACACATTGATTTTCTTCATCCTTCTATATTGAGAGAGGGTTCAGGGTAAGCTTTGCATTTAGCAATTCTTTACAAGGTTGTGTTTTCTTAAGATAGTAAAGATTTTATTGATGATTAAAATGAGTACAAGAGTGAACAAATTGTCCATCAGGACTGCTGAAAAAAATGTTCTGAGGACAAGAGTGAACAAATCTTTTTGCATAGGCAGATAGGCTAGAATTTTATTTTATTTATTGGGAGCTGTTCCTGCTTTTTCTTGTAAAAGGCAGCTTGTTTCTTATACTTGTAAATCTTTTTGGCCAATACAATTTTGTTTCTGTTTACAAAAATTAAAAACAATAATATACAAAAATGCTTAAAACTGCTCTTAAGCTTCCACTACGCTAACTTGTTGTGAACCTATAAAGACCTTGTCCAAAAGTCATATAAATGTCCCCAATTAGGCAAAGGCAAAGCTAACCCAAACCCCCATTCATTTTAAAAACAAAAATTAAGTGGTCAAATATAATGAAACCCCCTTAATTCCAGTTACAAAAAAATAAAAAATAGAGAGAATGTGGTCCCTAGGTATCTTATATAAATACTCTAAAGAGATCTCACTGCTAAACCAGCTGGTATGGACAACCAAGACCCCGTTCAAATTTAAGTCACTAACAAAAAGGAAGGTACCTGGAAATTCCTCATGTCTGAGACCTACAAGGATGATAGGAATGAGACTATCCCATAAGCAATTGTTGTCTTTGGCAAGAAGCAAAAGATAAGCGGGCAGTCACAGCCTCTTGCTATTCTTTGCCAACCGGCAATGTTAATACTTTTGCAGGAAGAGACAAGGCAAAAATTCTTTGGAAGTGTGTAGTGTCAACTCTTTTGTGGATAAACTGAATAAAGAGAAATATAATTTAATTTTTTTGAAGAACCCAAAGAGTCCATTTCAAATAGGATAGAATCTGACTTCTTTCTGTACTATAGGCCTTCATATTTGTTGGAGTTAGTTATTTTCTGTTATACCTGCTGATCTTTAGTTAATAGTTTGAATAAGAGGTTTGGTTAGTCAGGTACCAGATCTTATCTCTAGGATGTTTTCTAAATTTGAATTCATGTTCTATCTTTATCTTGTGAGAGATTCTTATCTTCAGATTTAGGTAGAGCCGTAGAGATAGTTAGAAGCTTAGTTGTGTATTTAAGTGTAATGTTCCAGCAGTAATTGAATAAGAAGAATTATGATTTCTTTCTTTCAAATAATTCTACATGGTATCAGAGCAACCCTCTGAATCCTAAACTCTGTAAAAATATATCCAGGATGGCCACCAACTCATCCTCTTCTGCCTCTTCCAATTCAGAACTTTCTGCCTCAACCAATAATGGAGGTTCTGGTAATGGAGGTTTTGATAATCCCCATCATCACCATATGCCCATCACTAGTCATAAACTAAATGGGCACAATTAGTGTCCGTTTGGGAGAGCTTGTCTACCGGCTGAAAAAGCTTTTTTAATTAAAAAAGCTCTTTTCTATTTTTTTTATATCGTTTGGTTGTCACTCAGTAGAGCTTTTAGACAATTAAAAAGGTTGTTTTACGTCTACTTGGAGAAGCCCAAATTTAAAGCTTTTCCAAGTAGATCTTTTGGAGTTTTTTTAATAACACTAAAATCTCCAATATAACCCTATAATTTAATATTTGCTAGAGTATTTTGGTAATTCTATAATTAAAAAGTTCTTTTTTAATTGACAACCAAACAACCAACGACTTTCATTTAAAAGTTCTACCTCTAAAACATCTACTTGAGAAGCTCTCCCAAATGTACTCTTACCTACCATGGTCCCAATCTGTGTTGATGTTCATTTGTGGCAAAGGAAAAGATGACTATCTCACCAGAGCTGTAGAGTCACCAGAAAAAGAAGAGCCAGCTTATAAACAATGGAAGACAGACAACAACATGGTGATGTCATGGCTCATTAACTCAATGACAAATGACATTGGAGAAAATTTACTGCTGTATGAACCTGCAAAGGAGATCTGGGATGCTGCCAAGGAGACTTATTCCAGCAGTGACAATATGTCAGAACTGTTTGGAATTGAGATTACACTCCATGAACTTCGTCAGGGAGATTTTACAGGCACTCAGTACTATAATACCCTCCCTGACCCAACACTGGCAGCAGCTAGACATGTTTGAGAAGCACAAATGGACATGTACCAAGGATCAAGTCTTTTGAAAGGAGATTTTTGAGCAGAAGAGGGTATTCAAATTTTTACTCAGCTTGAATCAAAACCTAGATGAAGTAAGAGGTAGAGTTCTAGGTACAAAGCCACTGCAAAAGATTCGTGACGTCTTCTCAGAAGTGAGAAGAGAGGAGAGTCGAAAGAAGGTAATGATGGGGACCCAGATGAAACCTGAAAGTGCCTCTTCAACCAATGAGGGTTCTGCACTTGCTATTTGGGGAGCTCCTAAGTATTCTGGTGACAACAGGCAGAGAAAAGGAAGGCCTTGGTGTGACCACTGTAGTATTAACATTTGCCAGTTGGCAAAGAATAGCAAGAGGCTGCAACTGCCCGCTTATCTATGGATGTTACATTCCATGAAAATCAGCTATATTATCCTTAAAATCAAGTTGGGAGTGGGGATGGTGGGGGTGTGTGTGGTTGTTGGGTTGGTGGGGAGGGGGAGGGGGATAAGAATCAAGAATTTGTTTTTTGAAACTCTTGAGTCATACAGTCCTGATCAAATTCTAGAGTCTGTTAACCAGTCTGCTGAAACACATAATCCTACACTACCCGAACTACACACTTCAAATAAACTTTGAGTCTAATCCTAATCAATCAGTTGACACACAGTCCTAAACAGACCAAATCTCACACCTCAAATCCTAACCACACACAAGCTGTTGATACACCTGACCTTGTTGTATATACTAGGAGGAAAAAGTCACAAAAAGCAGCCGAGCCTCAAATATCTCTTCAGACCTGACCAAGACTTGGAACCTAATCAACCAGTCCAGAATTCTAACACTAAACAGAGACAGAAAATGCAGATATTGAAACAGAGACAAACAGAGACAAAAAATGCAGTGTTTCAGGGTAATAACAGTTCTGAATCCACTCAGGATGAGGTGAATTGTTCTGGAGATGATCTGCCTATTGCATTAAGGAAAGGAATGAGGGAATGCAGAAATCATCCCTTATATCCAATCTGCAAATACATATCATATGAAGGATTGCCATAAAGCTTCTATTCTTTTGTTGCTAACATCTCCAAAATACAGATTCCTAATAACATACAGGAAGCTCTAAGGATTCCTGAATGGAATACAGCAGTATGGGAAGAAATGAATGCCCTAGAAAAGAACAGAACATGGGAGATTTCTGAGCTGCCAAGAGGAAAGAGGCCAGTAGGGTGCAAGTGGATTTTCACTGTGAAGCACAAAGCAGATGGTAGTGTTGAGAGATACAAAGCCCGGCTTGTTGCCAAAGGCTTCACTCAATCATATGGCATTGATTACCAAGAGATCTTATCTCTAAGATGTTTTCTAAATTTGAATTCATGTTCTATCTTTATCTGGAGAGAGATTCTTATCTTCGGATTTAGGTAGAGGTAGTTAAACTTAGAAGCTTAGTTGTGTATCCAAGTGTAATGTTCCAGCAGTAATTGAATAAGAAGAATTATGATTTCTTTCTTTCAAATAATTCTACAATATTAAAAGTGTTTCAACACATTTTTCTGCTTCATCCATTTCAACAGAGAGGATTGGGTTAATTATCCTTTTTGGTGCTAGATTTAATAAAAATATGATGTATCAAAGTCAACATCCTGGTTAAATTTTGGAGTCGTTCATAAAGTTTGGTAAAGTTGACAGGGAAATATAGTTGGAAGCTAAGAGAAATCTAGCCAACACTTGGTAAAACAGAGAAACAGCAACATTGACTTCACAACAAATATACCAGGAATAAAAAGATTTTAATACCTTGTCTTTTGTGGATGCTTCGTAACTTACAGAAGCTGGTGAATCTGAAGCAAGGTGATAGTTGATACTCTGATATATCTCCTCAAGAAAGTAAGTTGTCACAGGATGCGTTCGACCTTGAGCAGTAATTACAGGGCAATGTCCAAAGTATCTTGAGAACAAATCTGAATCAACAGTAGCAGACCTGAACAGAAAAAATTGTTTCAAATTTGTGGATGTGATTTCGTGTGTGCGTGTTGAGGAGAGACAGAGACAGCCAAAAGACGTAAATATATATATATTTAGATAAATAAATAGATAGACAGGATTAAAAGAGAGTTACATGGAATCAACATACACAAAGAATATGCATTAATTATGTATCTGTAAGCTAGTATAAAACAGAAATATGCAAACATACATAAGAATAACCTTCAGCTTTGATGAGCGCTCTGCAGACTGCTTTTCAAGCAGATCCTTCAAAACGATGAGTAGAAAATCACCCTGTTAACAGCAACAAAAAAAAAAGGTAAAATCATTTGAAGTATAACACCAGGAGTAGAACATATCTTGTAACACAAGGATTTCTCCAAATAAATGAAAAACAAAGCCAATTAATAATGAGAAATTACATGACAAAAGCAAAAGGATAGGAGACAGGAAATTATGGTACAACAATCAACACTCTTACAATCACCAACTGATAACATCTAAGTCAATATATGTAAATTCCAGGGTGACTGCTTCAGTGTTATTGAAAAATATGAACAAATGATTTTCAATAAATATTGCTTATCGATCAGAAACTGAAAAACCTATACCAATGAGGAAAGAGGAATACACAACATGAACAAGCTGTTGACAAGAACACAAGAGAAACAGAACGAATATAGAAAACAGCTGCAAATGATTTTCAGTAAATACATAATTTAATAGAGGTGAGAAGTCCACACAGGACGACATCCATTATCAAATTATTAAGATTACACATCAGATCCAAGTATGTGTATCATTGCTCATGAAGCTAGTAATGTCAAAAAAAACTTTTTCATAAGATCCATTAATATATTCCTATTACCTACCTTAAATTTTGCTTACTCACCAAAAGAGATCGTTCATGAACTTCGTCAACTATGACATGAGTAACACCAGATAAGTTTAAATCCCCCTGCAAATTACAGACAAGGAATGTAAAATAAGGTTAGTCTGTATTACTGCAAGTACAGAGGAAGAAAATCACTCCATCCTGAACTCTTAACTGAGAAGTTAGAGGGTATAGATGTTTGTGCAAGGGATGGGAATTGTCTTATGGTTTTGTATAGATAAAATTTGAGAAACTTGCTCCACATTATAGCTATCTGACATGTTAAAAAACCTAAACTAAGATTAAAAAATAAAAACACCTTCAAGCACATGTGGAAATTTTCTGCTCCTAATTACCCAAAAAAATGATAAAATCCCTATATGTATTTTATTCTATCCAAGACTAAATGCGGCTTGAAGTTTAAAAATGGAAAGTCTTGCATGGATTGATACATCTGAACTGGACACGAGGAAAAAAATTTATCAAAACTAAAACTATATGTGAAGAAAGAACTTCATCCAATATTCCTATTTTAGTTGGCTGCTTCAGCAGTTCAAATATGTTAAAAAGCAACCACATTTAGGGTTGGAAATTTCCACCACTGGTCCCTAAATCCACATTCCCATTTTAGGGAAAAAAATCCTCTTTTCATCGCCATTTATAAATGGGGATGGGCCGATGGGGATGGAAATAAGTCCCTCCATCCCCATTTTCCCCAAAACGTTTTTTAAGAAAATAAATAAATAACTTACATAGGTCCCCATTCCTTCCCCAATTACCCGTTTTAAGGATATTTGATTATTTTTAAATTTTAAGTCAAACATGGTCAAAGGGGGGAAATGGGGTCAAACGAGTTAAGTATGGGATTGGGGATTGGGAAAATGAGGAAAATGGGGGGATGGGGGATGGGGATATCTCCCCCATCCCCACTTCCCCAAATGGGGATGGGAATGGGGGAATCCATACCCATCCCCTTTTCCCCAATTGCCATCTAGGATCAGTAGGAACTGCTATAATGACCACCCCAGAATTTCTCCTTCCTCTATTCGTGCTTTTAGTAAGTTTGACTCTAGTTTATCGAATTCTACTTTCAAAAAGATAAATGAGTTTTCTTCTTTTATTTCTAGTATGTTCGTTTTCCGTTTTTATTTTCCGCTTTTTTAGGAGTAACAATAGCCTTATCTATTTGGATATTGAATGTTTTTAGTTTACAATTGTGGTACGAGTATTACCTATGAAAGATAATTAAGCTAGTACCTACATAATGAAACAGAACACAGCAAAAGACTAAACTTTTTTTTTTTAAAAGGGCAAAAGACTAAACTGAAACCAAATATAAAATAACTTTCAGGCATTCGTTACACTAGTTGCAACAGATTCAATATTCTCAAAAAAATATTGGGGCCTACCACAATTTTCCTTAGAAGAATTCCTGTTGTACAAAAGAGTAGCTTTGTCCTTTTATTCCTGAAAAGAGACAATACATGTAATACAAAGTTCAATATTTAATGAAACAAGATTATGATGTTAAAAAATGCTGAACATACTGAAACCTAGATGCAAGAAAAGCACATCATCAGTGCGAATAAAAACAACAGAAAAGAAAAAAGCATTTGTGCTTAGGAATAATCTACTGATTCAAAGAAATCCAAAAAGTCCTCATGATTCACAATCAAGATAAAGTTTAGTGGCACATCCTCTATCCTATTACAGTGCAGAAAAACATGGTTTAATTGAAAGCAGAAAACAAAAAACTTCCATAACTAGTAACTATTCCAAGCTATCATTTAGTTCCAAGACTATCCTAATCATCAAAAGTCCACAATGGAAACAGCTTTTACCAAATTCTTCTCAGTCCTCACTGATTGGTAAATTTTTAAAAATTCACCTACTTAAATCCAAGAACCCACTTCATAATTTCTCTTAAATCTTATACAAATGCAAAGCAACAATCATTTGTACAAAAGATTTATCATAATGTCTGCAGCAGATTCACTAAATTAATGATAATAGGAGGAAACACATGCATACATTGCACTATCAAGACGAACTTGATAACCAACCGAAGAACCATCTGAACCAGGTGATGGTTCACAGCGCTCATCAGCTACTCTTTCAGCCACGGAAATAGCCTACAGTGAAAATACAGCAAACAGATAACATTACCTAGTAAGCAGGAAGTTTCCATGACAATTTACAATACAGCACTACTAGGACCACGATTTATTAACAACCAAGGCCAAATGTTGTATCTCTTGACCTCTCAGTTCAAGGATAAGTGAATGTTTAGTTCATTAATTAGTATCAATCATACAAAAATTATGAGAATGATGATCACACAGTAGGTAGGAGAATGAAGTTGAATAAAGTCACAAATGCAAACAATGTATCGGTAATAGACAACTTCGGAAATCAGTTATTTAAGAAGCCAGACGTAATAAAGGAAATTATGATTAAAGGTTTAGCAAGCGTGTAAAAAGAGAGTTTTGGTAATAAAAACTTATAGAATTGTAAGAAATCAGTCATTAATAGAGCAGTAAGCAGTGCAATGAATGGCAAATTTTCAGTAATAACATGAACAATACTTGAGATTTGGACAGTAAGAAAACAAATTGAAGAACATCACCCGAAGAATCAGTCTTAAAAATTCTCATTACAACTCTAGTAATTCTAGAAGTATATAGGGCATATTCATAAATTTTACTATTAGAAAATAATTTAGTTTTCGTATTTTTCCTGTATATAACAGCTGTACAGCCTGTAAAATTGGAAGATTGCTTTTTTGTTTAGTTGACTCCTTGGTAAAAACTACGTAAAAGCTACGTGAAGTGGTGACTCCTTGGTAAAAACTACAAAATCTTCAAGCAGCTTACTGACTCAATGGTAAAAACTACGTGAAGTGGTGATGCTGCGGCAGCAAGGGCTTTGGATTACTTGGAAAGCAAGGATCGTAACAAGGTTGGGATTCCTTAGAGGAGGCCGTGAGCTGGGGTGTGCAACATGGCAGGGCACGTGAGTACTTCGGTTCCAAGATAACAGAGTTCTATTTTGTTTAGGTTTATGTTGCCTATTTATTTTCTTGTTTTGCTTTTATTTGACTGGTTGATTATTAATAAAATCTGAGATTATTTCTCAATATCCATGTACAACATTCTTTGCAAAAATTAAAGTGTTTGAAGCCTGAAAACGATCCTTTGTGCATGAAGTTGAATGTTTTCAATAAGTTGTTTTCTAATTGTTTTTTGCAGGTTTTTCTCGTTATAGCTTCCGCTACACCAGTTTGGTATCAAAGCCGTGTTCTTTCGGGACATCAATATGCCGTGTGGCACAGTTGGAGCAACAGATGGCGCAAATAACGGAGCAACTCGCGACATTAATTGCCAACCAAAATCCTTTCCAAGCCTTAAATCCTAACGGTAGTGACGTTGAGGATGAGAGTGACGAGGAGAGTGAATCTCAAATGGAGGTTCCACAGCAGCGTCATCAAGTGCCAAAGCGTGAAGATAACTGGCGATGGGAATCTGATATGAGGACAGAAATTCCGGAATTTGAGGTCAATCTCTCGCCCAAAAAATTCCTTGATTGGCTCAAAGTAGTAGAGGAGGTCTTGGAGTTTAAAAACGTGTCGACGAATGCAAGGGTAGCCTTGGTGACAACTCGGCTTCGGGGACGAGCCGTAGCTTGGTGGCAACAAATTAAGCTCACACGAACCCGAATGGGAAAATCGAAAATCACAGATTGAGAGAAGATGGTCTATAAATTACGCTCTGAATTTTTGCACCACAATTTTCAAAAGTTAATGTATCAAAAGTTGCAAAATTTACGACAAGGTTCGCGGTCGGTTGATGACTATACAACGGAATTCTACCAATTACTTGTGCGCAATGACATCCAAGACACTCAAGATCAAGTAGTATCCAAATATTACAGAGGATTGCGATCGCAAATCCTAGAGGTGGTGAACCTCTTTGATCCGGTCACATTGTCTGAAGCTCATAAGAGGGTTGTGCAAATAGAGAAAACTGTAACTCGAATAGGAGGGGGTGGACTGCTGTCTTATGGCAGTGGTGGTGCAACGGGAAGACTTGGGGCAGCAACAACAACGCCACCAGCTGACCAGCGGCAATGGGCAGTAACGGCAGCACTTAGGAAGCCTTCAACAGTCCAAACCAGCAACCAAGGACGACAGGTGGATTTAAGTGTTTTAATTGTGGAGAGGTGGGTCATCGACAATCAAAATGTAAGAAACTTGGCAAGAGAGTCTTATTTGCCGAGACAGATAAGGGCGACGGAGACGAGGCTATCATTGGAGAGGATATGCAATTCGGTAAAGATAATGACGTTAATGAAAATTGGGTGTAAGGTGATATTGGTCCATTATTGATGGCACATCATGTGTATGACACAATAACTGAAATTGTTGAACCGGAAAAGGGTAATCTGGTTGAAGAGTCTCCATTCTTGTTGGTCAACAAGGATGGCACAGGGTACAGGGGCATCACGTCTGACCAAAGGGCAGCCATGGTGGTGCAGCGCACTTGCTTGGCACCGCACGTGAATGAAAGCGATTGGCTTCAGAACAATGTATTTCATTCGACTTGTACCAACCTGCGTAAAGTATGTCGATTCATTATTGACGGTGGAAGTTGTGAAAACATTGTGTCTATAGAGGTGGTTAGTAAATTAGGAATCAAGACATGACAACAACCCAAACCGTACAGATTGGCTTGGCTTCAAAAGGGTTGAGTGGTAACGGTTTCGCAACGAGCACTGATATCCTTTTCTATTGGCAAGCATTACAGGGACCAAGTATGGTGTGATATTGTTCGCATGGACGCATGTCATTTATTGCTCGGACGGCCGCGGCAGTATGATCGCAAAGTAAAACACGATGGCTTTAAAAATACTTACACTTTCCTTTACGATAAAATAAGTATTGTGTTGTTACCAAGTAAGCCACGAGACAAGCCTATAGTGGCGGAAGGATCCAATCTCCTTTCTTTTTCTGAATTCGAATTGGAGCTGAAAGATGCCGATACGGTGTATTTATTGCTGAACAAGGAAGTGGACGCCAAGGTTGAGGTCCCTGAAGCCATAGCTCCTTTACTTGCAGAGTTTGCAGATTTATTTCCCGCTGATTTGCCTGAAGGGCTTCCACCATTGAGAGATATTCATCACCATATTGATCTCGAGCCAGGGGCTATGTTGCCTAACTGACCACACTATCGAATGAACTTGAGTGAGCATAAGGAGCTGCGACGACAAGTGGAAGATTTACTCACCAAGGGTCATATCCATGAGAGCCTTAGTCCATGCGTGATACCAGCACTTTTAATCCCAAAAAAAGATGGATCAAGGAGAATGTGCGTGGACAGCCGTGCAATCAATAAAATTACGGTGAGGTATAGATTTCCGATTCCTCGACTAGATGATCTCTTAGACCAACTGAGTGGGCGACAGTGATCACAAAACTTGACTTGAAGAGTGGTTATCA
Source organism: Acer negundo (assembly GCA_035582765.1). Taxonomy (NCBI): domain Eukaryota; kingdom Viridiplantae; phylum Streptophyta; class Magnoliopsida; order Sapindales; family Sapindaceae; genus Acer; species Acer negundo. Next base: position 2,021,882 of record CM069242.1, read on the forward strand.
TCAGATAAGAATTCATAAACTTACGAATTCTAGAACCCGTCACCAATAATGATGGTAATGGCCGGTCCGATAATTCACATCTCCCACACATGCTCATTACTAGTCATAAACTGAATGGGCACAATTCACAATTATTCGACTCTTGCTACTCGAGGGACATACACCAATTTCAATGACAACGGCCTAGGAGAGGAAGGCCATGATGTGATCATTGCTGTAAGCAGGACATATCAAGGAAACCTGTAGGAAGATTAACAGAAAACCAGCAGATTGGAAACCCAATCGAACCTTCAACAATAGCGAAAGCCATAGGAATATGGTTTCAGGTAATGAAAGCTCTTTCTCAACTGAATCCAACAAATTCAGTATGGAGCAGATGGAGGCACTACAGAGATTTTTTAACCAATCATCACAAAACTCCAACACTACAATTACTGGCACCAGATCCCTAGCACAAGAAGGTACTTTTCTAAATGCTTTAAGTGTGAAGAAAGAACAAGAGAGCCCATGGATTGTGGACTCTGGTGCATCAAACCACATGACCGAAGATGTCAAGAATTTCAAAACTTTTAATCCATATCATGGCAAACTTACTATTAAAACTGCTAATGGGTCCTAGCACAGGTTCAGTTGTGATTTCTAAGAGTCTGAACTGCACTCGGTTCTTTTAGTTCCTAATCTGGATTGCAATTTATTATCAATTAGTAAACTTACTTTCAAGCTAAATTGTATTACTAAATTTTTCCCAAAGCATTGTGCATTTCAGGACTTAGATTCGGGGAAGATGATTGGCAATTCTGAGAAGCGTTCATGACTCTAACTCTTGAAGATTGAAGACTATCCTGAGAGACAACCTCAAACAGCGTATTTTGTATCTCTAAGGAGTCAGGTTCATTCATATTCTAGGGTAAATAACAATAGTGCGATTATGTTGTGGCACTATCGATTATGTCACCTAAATTTCCTGTACCTTGAAAAATTGTTTCTAGCATTATTCGAATCTTTTTCAGTGTGAAATATGTCAATTATCCAAACAAACTCATCAAGTCTACCCAAATAAATCATATAGATCATATGCTTTTTCTATGATCCATGGTGATGTATGGGGTCCTTCTAGGGTTGACAATATGACAGGAGGTAGATGGTCATTTCCTTCATTGATGATCACACTAGACTAACTTGGATATTTCTTATGAGAGAAAAATCTAAAGTGAATCAAATTTTCAAAAACTTTAATAAAATGATCCAAAATCAGTTTCAGACTAAAATTCAAATTTTAAGGACCGATAATGGCAAGGAGTATTTTAATTCTTTTTAAAAAAATTACTTGATCAATGAAGGAATTGTGCAGCAAAGTTCCTGTGTTGAGACTCCCCAAGAAAATGGAGTCTCAGAGAGAAATCGCCATCTTTTAGAAGTGGCCAGACCAATCATGTTTTCCTCTAATATTCCTAAACAGTTTTGGTGTGAAGCTGTTCTCACAACTGCGTATTTAATCAATTAGGTTAGGGGTTGTCCTGTAAGCGTTTTTCATTTTTTTTTCTAAAAAAAAAAAATGAAGATGAAAATGAAAACAGTGGATTTGGTTTCAGTTTCGAAATCTGAAAACGCGTCTAATAGCATATACTGAAATCCGTATTAAAAAAGAAAACAGGAAAAACGCGTCTTGTAGGCTAACTAAAAACTATCGAAAATTGAAATATCAATTTTTACATTTTGTTTAATATTATAACAATAATAAACAAATTAATTAAATAATTACCCAATAAAATTTTTGTAATGTAATTAATAACTTAAACAAAAGTTAACACAACACAAATTGATCCAGATCGGCGAAGCAGAGCAGATCGACGGCGAGCGGCGAGCGGCGAACGAAGGAAGAGCTGTGAAGGAAGAAAGAAGATGAAGATGGGAAGAAAGAAGATGAAGATGAAGAACTCACGTTCAAGGGAAAAAAATAATAATAATTTTTTTGTTAATTTTTTTTGAAAAACAAATACAAAGACAAAGAAAACATGTATTTTATGTTTTTCAAATATTTCACTAATAACACTGGTTTTGTTTTTCATTTAGTTTATTATTTTTTGAAAATAAAATGAAAAACGATTAACGAACGCGAATTCGAAATCATTTTTGGAAAACAAAAACGAAAACAGGCTGAAAAACAGTTTCAAGATAGGCCCTTATCATCTAGGGTTTTTAAATTTCAAACCCCTATATCAAACTCTTCTCAAAACCTTTCCTAATACCCGACTTTTGTCACAACTACCAACTAAAGTTTTTGGCTGTAGTGTTTTTTTTCATACTAGTCAGCTACATCGGAGCAAATTGTACCCATGATCAATTAAATGTATTTTTGTTGGGTATGCTCCTACCCAAAAAGGGTACATATGTTATTCTCCAGCCACAAAAAGCTTTTATAGCTTTATGGATGTGACATTTATGGAAAATCATCCTTTTTATCCCAAACCTAAAATTCAAGGGGTAATTTGAGTCAAGAATTTCAGTTTTGGGAGACTCTTACTACCAATCAGGATATTAAGGTGTGGGAAGCTGTGTATCCTAGTCAAATTCAAACTCCTAGTCAAAATCAAACACATCCCTCATCTACTGGTGAAATTCAAACTCTTCAAACTCCCGGTCAAATTCAAACACATCCCTCATCTACTGATATTCAAGTTCATAATTCTTCCTCATCTGATCCATTTACTGAAATTCAAATTCAGAATTCTTTTTCATCTGGTCCAACCAAAATTACCAAAATTCAAACTCAAACCCATCCTACCAGAACTCTACCTCATCCCCCATCTGTTTTTGAAACCATTGAACCTCACCCACATGACTCCTACTCTATCTCATCTACCTTTGAATCAAACCGAAAATCATGCGTCTCATTCTCTCACTGAATCACAACGCCATATTAGTCAGCAAACTAATTCTATACAACCAGCTGCTAACAACGATTTCATTGTGTATACTAAGAAAAGGAAAAATCAAAAAGAGATAAAGAGTACCAAACGCAATCACTGCATCACCATGATTCTGAACCAAATCAACAAGTCCAAAAATCAGACCTGAATACAGAAGCTGCTGGTAAAGGTATTTCGAGTAAGCGTGATTCGAATTCTCCTCAAACCAAGAGTAAGGTGTCTGATATTGATCAACCTATTGCTCTAAGGGAAGGAGTGAGAGAATGTAGGGACCGACCTCTCTATCCTATGTGCAAGTTCATCTCATATGCGGGCTTGTCTCCAAGCTACTAATCATTTGCTGTTAATATATCAACCATTTCAGTTCCTAACAGCCTACACGAAGCACTCAAGAGTACCTGAATGGAGGACTGCGGTTTATGAAGAGGTTAGAGCTCTAGAAAAAAATGGGACCTGGGAATGTTAGAACTTTCAGAAGGGAAAAATACTGTGGGTTGCAAGTGGATTTTCACAGTGAAACATAAAGCAGATGGGAGTGTTGAACAGTTCAAAGCCCGGTTGGTCGCCAAAGGATTCACACAGTCCTATGGAATCGATTATGAGGAGATGTTTGCTCCCATGGCCATACTCAACACAATTCGAGCATTGCTATCATTAGCAGCAAACTTGGACTGGCCACTTTATCAATTGGATGTGAAAAACGCGTTTCTAAATGGTGAACTAGATGAGGAAGTATACATGGAGGTTCTGCAAGACCTAGAAACATACTAAAAGACCAGTAGAGCATGCAAACTCAGATGCTTGGTTTGAGAGGTTCACAAGGGCAGTAAAACAGTATGGGTATTTACAATGTCAAACCGACCGCACACTGTTTGTCAAACATTCATCTGGAGGTAAAATTACTATTCTCATTGTATATGTAGATGATATAATTCTTATAAGGGATTATGATGAGGAAATTCAGAGACTAAAAAGGTTTCTTGCAAATGAGTTCGAAATCAAAGACTTTGGAAGTCTCAAGTATTTCCTTGGCAAGGAAATAGCTCGGTCAAAACAGGGAATTGTAGTTTCTCAGCGTAAGTACATTTTAGACTTATTGAGAAAAACCCGGTTGCTTGAATGCAAACCCGCAGAAACTCCAATGGACTAAACAGTGAAATTGGGAAATATTGAAGGTAGTGCTCCTGTGGACAAAGGTAGAAATCAACGGCTTGTGGGAAAGTTATCTATCTTTCACACACAAGACTAGAGATTTGTTTTCAGTAAGCACAATATGCCAATTTATGAACAACCCTACTGAAGAACATATGAATACAGTTTTCAGAATTTTGAAGTATTTTAAGATGACAGCAGGAAAGGGCCTTTATTTCAAGAAGGGCTCAAATAGAAATATTGAAGTTTTTACTGATGCCAATTGGACAGGGTCAGTCACAGATCGAAGATCCACTTCGAGGTACTGTACGTGTGGGGTAATTTGGTTACATGGAGGAGTAAGAAGCAATGACGAGGAAGAATTTAGAGCCATGGCACATGCTATTTGCGAAGGGATATGGTTAAAGGGGCTGTTAACAGAACTAAAAACTCCTATGGACAAGACAATGAAGCTGTTATGTGACAACCAAGCTGCTATCAGCATAGCAAAGAATCAAGTACATCATGACAGGATGAAACATGTTGAAATAGATAGGCATTTTATCAAAGAAAAGTTGGAAGGTAGTGTGAAGCTAGCGTTCACGCCTATAGTTCTTCAAAATGCTAACATTTCCTAGAGTTAATTTTGAAGATTTGTGTACCAAGCTGGGTATGAAAAATATTTACAGCCCAGCTTGAAGGGGGGTGTTGAAAGTAAGCTGTTGTTTCTGATATATGCTGTTTGGTTTTGTTAGTTATTTGTAGTGTTTTAGTTATCTAAAATAAAGAGAGTTGAGTAGTCTGTTACTCAATCTCATCTCTAGAGTTGTTCTACATTAGTTGAGAGTCCTTGTATAAAGCAAGTAATTTAACTTCCATATATATTTTCCAGTAATCTCTCATTTGTGAGATTTAAGTGAGAAATTAGAGAAAAATATTTCCTCACAATTTCTATATTCTATAAGTTGCTAATAGGATTATTGCCTATTTTCAACTTTTCTACTACTAAACAAGACTGCTGTCTGTTTTTCTACTACTACAAACAAGACTATTGCCTGTTTTCTTTGCTTCAGCTGCTACTGGATCAAGTCAACCCATAGTTAACATATGGAGTGGCCTAAAGTTGGTGCTTGAGGGGGTGATTTAAGAATTTCGGAAATATTGTTTGTATGCTTAAGTTTTCTTTTCCTATATCTTTCTTCCAAGCTGGGCATTGAAAATATCTATGCTCCAGCTTGAGGGGGAGCATTAAAGTCAACTATCAATCAATGAGATTATTCTAAATTATGATTGTATAGTTGACTAATAACCTAATAGGTTATTTAGCTTAATTAGTATGGTTAATTATAGCTTGATTGTATAGTTGACATTTGACTGATTTGATTATGATTTGATTAGCTTAATTATAGCTTAGTGATTAAATAGCCTAATTGTAGGATGATTTATTTCCTTTTGTATTTCCTTTCTTGATTCTTTCCATATTGTAAATTCACTATAAATATCCTCCCACAGAGAAGAATAAATTATCAAAGATTTTTTCTTTGCTCAAACTATCAAAGAGTTTCTTTTCTTTGTTCATTACTTTCTAACAACTTTCTCATGAGTAATGTTTACTCAAAATGTAGTAATAATAACATTAATAATATAACAAAATATGTGTATGCAGTATGCTCCAACTTCAAAGAAAATCACAAAAATATCTTCTCCATAGTTTCCAACCATATAATTGCACTTCTACACATGCCTAACTTTAATTCTTGGCATGCAAAAAATAAATAAAAAAAAATAATACTACAGTTATATTTTATATTCTTTAATTTTTGTTATCACGATTTTGCAGAAAATGTAGCAACTAATTAGCAACATTAATCTTGTTTAATACAAACAAGCATTTCAGGCAGAGATTGAAAAGCAGTAAATTAGATCAAAACATTTTTGTACTGACCGCTATTCTTCTTGGTTGTGTGCATATAATGTTACAGTATCCACCGCATCCTGATTCAATCATATCATCCAATATAAATTGAGGAACCTACAAACAAAGCCAGTTAGAAAAGGCCTAAGGGTTTTTGTTAGCAGGACATACAAGGTAAGACAAGTGTCTGTAAACCATACGAAAGATTGAAAGAAAAAATGTGATGCTGATCTCTAAAAAGGTAGGAGAACTACAATAACAATGTCATGGAAGGGGAGGCAGACAATAGTTTTCTGAGAATTTGTGTCAAGACAGATTAAAAATAAATATTAACCTGAGTAGTCTTTCCAGAACCTGTTTCACCGCAAACAACAAGGACATTATTCTCCTTCAGTAGTTGTAATATATCACCCTTCAACACAGAAATTGGAAGAGTGTCTCTGGTTTTCAACATGTCCTAAAAGGGAAAAGATCATGTACAGATCAATTAACAAACAGAACAAGTGAAATCACTGCATGCAATAATATAAACCAAAAGATTAATAGGCAAGACTTGATTGGGAGATTATAGATAGATAAATCTTGAGCTTGTTAGGATATTCTGTAGATTGTTTACATTTTTATTTGTACTCCTGGTAGACTGTTGGTTCACTGAGTATTGGATTAATCAAAACAAATAAAATGTATTTGTTTCTAATCTAAAAAAACCAAATATATAATGCAGGAAGTGAGGTATAATATAGTCACTATATAGCAAATAAAAAACAGAATAAATTTTAATGATATGCATGATATTTACAATATCTTTACCCTAATGTGTATGATTAAAAATAAAATGGAATAAAATTAACTTGATAACAGTAAAATCCAGCTACTTGAAAAAGAATATATAGACAAAATTACTTTACACTTGTAATTAGCAAGATAGTGAAATTTGAGGTACCGGAAATTTGAACTCATGCAGTGATTAACTTAATTTGAGGCAGTGAACTATGCAATAATTTCTGATACACTTTAAAGATTTAGGAGCATGCATTCAACCTTATTATGGCTCACTGTAGTCTTCCTACATTAGGATTGCTAAAACAAGAATAAACCAACCTTGTATCTCAGCAATTTCTTTCTATTTTCTTGTTCCTGTTTCAAATGAGAACTTTCAGCTTCTTTAGCATATTTTACTCCTGCAGAATGACATGTACCAAAGTTGAGAACTAAACCATACCAAATTCAAAAGTAAAAAATATATTCTATTTAGAGAATACAAGCATATTGCTCTAATCATAACTGTGTTTCAACTATTTTTAGAGTATACTATGCGACATATCTTGTACTGTAGCATGAAAGCTTATTTCAATTGTGGGGTCGATTGTTGTTTGAAGCCAAAGTCCTAAATTTTAATAAAGAGTGAATAGGGATTGAAACCTGAATAACATGTGTTTTTTATTTTCCTCACCTCTGAATATAGTATTAACTTGTTTGTTTTTTTATGATAAAATTGTTTGAAAACAATTACTTTGACATTTATTCCTTTTTTTCTATTAATTGTTATGTATGTTAATTTGATATTCTTAGAAATATGTTATCTCTTAGGATAATCTTAGAAAGAAATATATTAAATGCAATTTAGTGATTTGGAATCAACCGATAAGTAAGGATTCTTTACTTTTTATTTTCAGTTGTTTTGGATATTTTTAAGCTGTTTGACCTCTTAAAACTAACAAACAAAAGCAACCGAATAAGTTCAATTCAAACCCGTTAAGTGTTAATGCAAAAAACAAATGAACCCTTAATGTTTGCACACTTTCGATAGTGTTTTACAGATTCAATCCTACTCGACTGCTCCTTCAGGTTTCTTCTGTTTACTGGTACAACAAAAATTTGATTATGAAAGGAGAAGTTGACTGCAGAATGGGAGAAGGGAGAAGAGAAACAAACAGTAAGTAATGATAAGGAGTTCAGCAGCAAAAATAAGTATGGAAAATCTAGACAAGGATATTCATTAAAAGAAAAATTAATCTCATAAAAATATAGCTGCACATTAGCTACATCATTTGCTTTACGATGCACCAAAGAAAAACTAACGGACATACTTTCACTCTCAGCAATCGGATGAGCAGCTGCAACTCTCAAATTTTTGTTTACTTGAACAGAGGGCTTCTGAGTTGGATCTGAAGGAGTAGTAGGAACATCAACAGGAGCAGTGGTACTAGAACCATCTCCACTCAGCAACCTATCCACAAAACAAGCTCTTCGATCTTCCTCACTTTCTTCTAATTTAATTGATGATTCCTCTGTATGCACTCAAATATTTCAAAATTGTTAGCTATTCCAACAACGTTACTTTTGACAGTCTTGGATATTCAAACTGAGACCAGTTAGAAATTAACAGAAAGATTGTAGGATCACCTGCTTTCCACTGCAAAACTAGAGAAGCATAAGGCTCTGTAATTACTAGTTGAATAGGAAGATCAGAAAACAAGTGATGAAGAGCAAATGCTGCGATTCTATTCTGTGCATCCTGTAACCAAAATGAATGCTGTAACTTAAATGCATAGCTGATACACAACCTCTATTCATCACGTGCCTTAGTTCAAACATTACTTTTAATCAAGTTAATTGGAAAAGAGCAAGACTAAGCAACATTATACAAGCTAAGGGATCTCTACCAAAACCTCGAAGGGTAATTGCATGAAAAAATGGTAAATTAAGTCAGGATGGACCTGACCATAGTCAAAAGAGCCGAACTAATTAGAAGCAGACCCTACTCGAACTCCAATCAAAAAATCTGCAACACAAATTTTGGAAGGTCCACAGTTTGCCAGTATCTCCTCCACAATTAAGAGACAGATTATGCTTCCATTTTAAACTATAAAATCATAAAGGAAAAGAAAAAAAAAAAAAAGCTTACAGTTCAATAACTTCCAAAAGGGTCAGGATATACAGTTGTAGGAGTGAAATGTTTTCAAGAATATCCAGTCTCACACCATGTGTAATATGATAAAGAATTATTATACTTTTCAGAAGGATCTCAATCATCATACCACCTGAAAAATCAAAGCCTAAAAAGATAGAATAGAACTCTATATCTAGAGCTATGCACATGCTGAGCTTTATATAACAAAAATAATAATAATTATTATTATTATTATTATTTCTTTTTTTTATCCATCTAGTCTGTGAGTTCAAGGAAAAAGCATTTCACCTTCTATGTAGATATTCAATACAGTAAACATGTAATTCCTCTACTAGAAATATCTAATATATGTTACTCAACAAAATGTGTTTGTTGATATTAATAAAGTATAATGGTTATATCAAACTCTTTATTAGCTTATTCTGTCAGAAGTTGCACTGTAACCTAGAACTCCAATACAAGAAGGTAAAAATAAATTAAAAGAAAAGAAAATTCCTATTTTTTAAATGTAATTAATTAATAGCTACACTATAAGGAACATTTACTTCAAGAAATTTAAATAATAATAATAATAATAATAATAATGGCAAAAGACATATAAATACCCACGTAATTAAGTCTCTACAGAATGATTGTTAATTTATTTTAACTGTATTTCTTGGCCTACACGCGGTGATTAGTAAACCGTCATTTGTGCTTCTGTGTGAATGTGGAAAGATGGGAACAAATAAATACCTCAGCAGATTCAAAGGTTTGATTCTGATCAGGAAGCTGAAGGGTGATCAACCCACCAGCTTTTCTGCTCTTACCCCTGCCACTAGCTTTACGTAATACACTAACAGCATAAGAGAAACTATTAGCTTTCCCGAGAATTTTATTGAATTTTGGTGCTTCCCACCCTGATCTTTGACATAATTGATGAAGAACAGCCTTTGGAATCTTTTGCGGCTCACCCTGTTACCATTAGATCACATTACCAAAATGGAAAAACAAACAGAAAGCTCTTATAATACAAATATATTAGAGAAACACCAATGTACACAAATACAGATCATAACGAGGCTAAACGTAATCCAAAGTTGATATGCAGGTATACTGAAAGCATAAAATCATGTTATACAAAAACAAAAATATCATGACAAAGGACATGAAAACAACTCATAGCCACTACAAAACCGTTAGAATATTTGTCATTATTATAGGATTTCTTGATTCTTTCCTACTTATATTTCTCTTTCTATTTTGATTAAGGAATCAATTAGCTTAATTATAGGATTTCCTAATTCTTTCCTAGTTGTATCTCTCCTATAAATTACCTCCTATACGGAGAAGAATAATAACAAAATATGAATTTGTTCATGGTATCAAAGCCTAAACAAATTGTTTAGGGTTCTTTTGCTACTTTCTAAATCTTTCTTTTCTGCATATTTCTTTTCTCTTTACTGCTACAGTACTCTGTTAGTCCTCTTTTCCGAGCATACCAACAGCATCTCGTTGGACTTCCTAACAGCCTATCACGTTGCCGGTCTTCTTCCGGTCATCCTAACCCTATCCAATGACTCACGTCACTTCTGCTTACGAAACTTCTTCACGACCAGACCCGACCCGACCTATGTCGGTTTCCTCTTCTCCAACAGCGATCTGCATCGCCGATCCTTCCAACAGCGATCATTGCTACTCACTAACCTTCTCGCACCACAGTTTGACTTGACTTGTTGTTGGTTGGCCTTTTGAATCGATTTCGGTTTACATCTCTGTTTGAACTCAGTTTATTTGTTTGAACTCAGTTCACTTTGAAACGATTACAAAAAAAAAAAAGCATTTTTTATTTCCTTTGCTTCCGCTGCTACAACTATTGCCCGTTTGAGCGTTTTCTACTACTACTGCAACTGCTGTTATGACAATCCCAGTGACGACAAATCAAATATGTTCAGTACACTGGTGCCACCTACAATACTTCCTCAGGTTTACTCCTGACAAATTTTTTCCTCAGGTTTACTCTCTTGATAAATTTTCTAAAAATTTCATGCTCAGCTCAGGACATTCAAACCAAGGAGACGATTGGAACTGGTGGGAAAAGAGGGGGTTGTACTCAATTCTGCTACTACTATAAGTTGAAAAAGAAAATAATAAAAAAAATAAATAATCGCAGATTGAGATTAAACTAGATGGGTCAGGCTATCTCTTTTTCTTTCTTTCTTTTCTACTTCTATAAGTGGCTAACAAGACTATATCAACTACTAAACAGGACTGCTGCTTGTTTTTCTACTGCTACTATAAGTTACTAAAAGGACTATTGCCTGTTTTCAACTTTTCTACTACTTTTTCTACTATTACTATTGCTAACAGGACTATTGCCTGTTTTCAACTTCTTTACTACTAAACAGGACTGCAGCATGTTTTACTACTACTACTATAAGTTGTTTTGTTTTCCGGTATGCCTCACAGCCGACCCTTCTATCTCCGACCACCAGTACCACCTACAAGTAAATACCAGCTTGTAAATATCCATATTAAGGATATTAATGGAAGGAGCTTCGCATGAGTGACATCTATGCACCAACTTGAGGGGGGGTGTTAGAATATTTGTCATTATTATAGGATTTCCTAATTCTTTCCTAGTTATATTTCTTTTTCTGTTTTGATTAAGGAATCAATTAGCTTAATTATAAGATTTCCTATTTCTTTCCTAGTTGTATTTCTCCTATAAATTACCTCCTATACAGAGAAGAATAATAACAAAATATGATGTTCAAAAACATAATGTATAATGTAAACATTTACTAGGCATCAGCTATTGCATCATAATTCAACACTCCTAACATTAGGCTAAAAGTTATTGCTCTCAATTATTACCTTCTTCCAGATGCCATCTAATTTCTCTAAATTCTTGTCGCTGCATAATTCTTTCATCTTTTCTTTCTGCTTTAATTTCAGAATTTCAGGATGTAAAGTATCACTAGATGGAGCATCTTCTACAAAGAAATCACCAAGCTCCACATCTTCTGACTCATCTACAGTTTTTTCTTGAGCAGGTATGCTAAAGGGAACAGGATCAGGTGAAAACGCCTCAGAGCTGCAGCTCACAGAATTGTCTCCAACAATTCTAGACTCATCTGTATGCACAACAAAACCTAAACCACCATCTACATTATCGCATTTTATGGCCTCAGGGTCTTCATCAGGCATAGAACTAGTAAATGCATCCTTAGAAGCACATTCATGAGCAAAATCCAACGCCAACATGTCATCAGATAATCCTGTTCAATGCATCCAAACAGCTCATTGAGAAAAGGTATAAAATGGCCATATTCAACACATATCAAGGGAAAAAATAGATCTAACCTAAAGCAGACAACTCTTGCTTCAGTTTGCGGATCATATCACCTGCTCTTTCCTGGCTTTTCTTGTCCCTATTTGTTTTGGCTTTAACAGCTTCCAAACGAGCCACATGGTACTCTCTAGCAATATCATCATACGACCTTGGTTGAGAGACCTATTAAAATACATGTAAAATAAATAAAAAATCAAAATAGTGAACAAAAAAGAACATCGTTATATCACCTAACATCAGCAACTAAAGAAAACCTAGATGGCGGCAATAATATCATGTAATAGAGAGAAAGAAAACCTGGTACAAATTATGTGGATGTGATTTTCTCATTCTAAATATTTATTAAGGTTTCCAAAGCAATAAGAGTAATGGTTCTAAATCAGGGGCAAAAACTTTGATCATGAATTTGTTCGATAGTGAATAACCAAAGAAAGTAGAAGAATTATCGAGCTTGAAAGTCTGAAAATTTCACAACATAATTTCTATAGCATCCTCAAAATTTTACACAAATTATAGAAAGTGCATTCTCTTAAAATCATTTCTATGAGTGTCAACTGTCAAATGCTTGGACATGAGTACTGTGTCCCCAGGTGTCCAGCTTACCAAAGTTTCAAATATATAAATTGCCAGTTTAGCTTTATAATTATCCATTACGCCAAGTAGGTTTTCAAACAACATGATTTTTTATCTTTGAATGAACCATCATGTATTTAAGTATGAAGCTGAAAATGTTTCCATCATACAGGTATTTAATGGAGAAATCCCCTCCTTCCCTTTCTAGTGAATGACCTTCAAAGTTCTCTACTCATTTTCCCATTTTTCTTCTGACTAAGATGCAACCTGAATTAGTGAAGGAGATTAGCAGAATTCAAAAGAACTAGCATTCATGGCCCAACAAGTCCTGATAGATGTTACAAAAGTCATCTTACACCTATCATGCTCATCTTAACTTATCTTCCTATGAAATAACATCCAAACAAGCAACAAACTACTTTCCACCATCCTGCTACTGTTGACCAAACAATGATGGATTCTCGTCCTTTAGCACGGCACGATAGTTAGAGACAATATTCGCATCATTCCATAATCACTATAGCCTACTTCAACACCACTTTAGAGATGGCAATATTCCGCGTGGGTCCGGGGCCCCGCGGGGCTCTGCCCGAATGGAGCGGGGATGGAGGATAATATTCGGGGACGGGGACGGGGCCAAAGTCTTGTCCCCGAAGTTGAAGCAGGGCAGAGACGGAGGAAGCACTCCCCGCCCCATCCCCGCCCCGATATATATATATTATATATACATTTATATATATATATATTTATAATATAATATATATTATTCAGATTTTTTTAATAATTTATATATTGACACCACGTTTGGCCAGGTTGTAATTTGTTGGAATATATGATTGAATATATATATATATGGAATATATAATTGAATATATATATTATATATATTTATAACTGAATGTATATATTATATATATATTGACACCACGTTTGTCGGTATACAACTAAATATTTTGACACCACATTTGTCAATATATATTATATTTATAATATATAATTGAATATATATATATATATATTTTAAGTTGTAATTTTTAAATATATAATTATATTAAACGGGGAATGGGACGCGTATGGGGAAGGTCCCTCCAACGGGGAATCCCCACACCTGACCTCGCTTTTCTTAATGTGGGGATGGGGACGGGGATGGGGATGGTAAAGCATTCCCCGCCCCCGACCCGCCCCGTTGCCATCTCTACACCACTTTAAGAGATAGAGAACAAAATTCTAGTAACTAAGTGTACATAACCATTAGTGTGTTTTTCAATAATAATATGAAAGAAAATTATTGATGTAGGATAGAAATCTATTAGATTAGAAAACTTGTTTAATTTGGATTCCTTTTAAGAATTTTTAATCCTTGTTTAGATGGAATATATTTATGTTTTTTTAGTAGGATATTTCTGTTCTTTTTGGATTATGAATATATTTTTATAAATAGACTTATTATACTTGGTTTTCATAATGACTTGTTTATTTAATAAAATTCAGGTTCCTTGGAACAAAGCTTTTTATTGTGGATTCGATAGTTTCTTGTTGAATCAAGGACTCCTCATTTAATAAAACGATAACTAACCCCACAATTAGCTTTAGAAAAGGGCTACCCTTGTTCCATGAATCATTTTGCACGGATTAGTGAATACTATCTACAATTCCATACTAAGAATAAAATGAGCATACCTCTTTGGAGGAACTCTTGTCAGCAGCAATATCTTCCCAAGTTTCATATTCATCCTACAAATAACAAAATTACTCTTGACTCTTTAATGGCATAAGCATTTTTCTTCTAAATATATAAAGGAACATATATGCTAAAGAATAAAGATTAACATAAAACCACCAACCTTAAACTCATCAGCAATGCTCGTCAAAAGAAAATAAATTTTAAAAAGCATTGTAAACAAGAAATATTTATATATATTATGGAAAGTTTTCAGGTCCACGAACCTCTTCTTGTTGTTCCATATATTGCCGAATCCAATCTGCTTGAGATGGTTGGCATGAATCTAAGGCATCGTCATCTCGCTGGCCCTTGATCCTAACAGAAATTTCTTGCACTTCCTCCTTAATTTCAGTGGATGGGCCCATAGAAGGAGTCCAATCTTCCCGTGCAACAGATAAGACACCAACAGAAGCTACTAACACATCCCACAACAATGGTGTTAACATCAATGTCAAAATATGCCACAGGTTTACGATTGATTCCAATGAAATTAAAAACACAACGGAATAATCAGAGTAAAACATCAAAATATTCAGCACACATAAATTACCTTCTTCATCATGCATCGAAGTCCCACTAGAAAACTTCAGAGGAAGATCATTCCCCGGCAAATTTAAGCATAACCAATCAAGAGCAGCCTCAAATGTAGCATCATCCTAGAAAATAGAAGGACAAACTGCTAAATGTGAAAAAATAAAAAAAGTTCACAACAAAAAACCCAAACTCCAAAAATTCCATTTCTTCTTGAATTCTTATCTATTTCTCGAGATTAAAAAAGAAAAAGAACCAAATTAAAATTTAAGGTAAATGAAAACTACCCACCAAAGTGATTGAATACTGAATTTCAAAATGCATCATCTTTTATAAAGCTGACACGAAAAAACTGACACCGGAGCAAGTGGGCAGCCTGTCGGGACCCGCCTAGATGAAGTAATATAAATGCAGCCCGAGTAGCTACTCCTACAATGCACACTTGCTGGTCGGGACTTGAAACCCTCAACAAAAACCAATCCAATTCAACTAAGAATTGATTTGCAAATTTTAAAATACATCATTTTCAGTCATAAACTAAACGGCTATTCATTAAAAAGACAGCAACAAAGGAAAAAAAAAAAAAAAAAAAAAAACAAGTGAAAGGGTTTACCACTTTACCTTGAGAGAAGAGAGAGCGAATTCAATCTGATCATTAGAAAATCCTTCGCAAGAGAGCTTCTCGTAAACAGCTTTGAGCTTCTTGGCCTTTTGACTCTTAGAGAGAATGTCTTGAACCGGATTCACGGTGGTCTGGGCCGGCCTGTCCGACGAGTTCAGTAGAAGCCTTCGCAGCCGGTTCTCGTTCTCGGCCGAAATCTGTAGCCTTGGACCGGAAGATGAAGAATTCGAACTGGGTTTGCTGTTTTTGTTGTGTTTTTGTGGCTTCTTTTTGGGAGCCATTTTTTTTTCTGCAGTGAAGAAAATAGAAACTGATCGCAGTTCAAGGAAGACGAAAAAGAAAAGAATTTTTTTTTTTTTGAAAGGCTCTCAGTTTTCTGAGGCGTTGTCGTCCGCTGACGCTGAGCATTAATATGCACCGTTTTGCTACTCTTTCACACTACAGATTACAGAACCTTTTTTTTTTCCTTCTTTTCGAAACAAACACATCGTTATATAAAAATTTATAACATCTCCAATACTGTGTCAAATGCTAAAATTTAGCATTGGGTGTAGAAACCATCATCCTCCGAGGCAGTGCAATTTGATACACAGTATAATATATGCTAAATTTGGCCCAAAATATAAAATTGGCATATAATTTTACACAGCAATAAATGTTCCTTTTTTAATTATAATAATATCGTTATATATTTTTTAAATGAAATAATGAATAGACTAATAGAACTTTGTATTAGAGCATTAAAGATAAGTGTTTGTTTTTATAATTTTATTTAATAAAAGGCTCATTCTTGAGTGCAACATAACAAAATACAATTTACACAAATAGTATGTTATCACATATGATTATATGTGATCATAAATATATATAATGTTATTGTATATGAATTGTACGTGATCACACAATTAAATTATTATGATCGTATGTTAGAATATATAATTACATATTAGTTAATGTGGTTGTACCAAAGAAGATATGATCATAGTCAAAAAAAAATTCGTTGTATCATATAACGTTGCACCCAAGGATATCCCTTAATAAAATAATAAAAATAGTATTTTAAATAGAATTGTGCATTTGAGCACAATACTAAATTGATGTGCCAAATATAACATTTTACTCTTTTTTTTGTCAAGTTTGGCATTGACATTGGCATATGCATTGGAGATGGACTAACCTTTAGGATTTCTTTTTTTTAGAAAGAAAATCAAAATTATCCCTTCAAAATTTTAGGAACTGTTTGGTAACGTTTTCGTTTTTCGTTTTTCGTTTTCCGTTTTCCGTTTTTCATTTTCTGTTTTCTCGTTTTTATTTGTTTTCAAAAAATTGATTTTTGTAATTTTCAAATTCGAAAACGCATTAAGTATCAATTGTTGAAAACAACATCCGGAAAATGAAAACATAAAAAAACGCATCTACTAGTAACACTTGAGAATGGGAAAACAGTAAAATCTTGTCTGGTAGAATATTTTCAAAATCATTTTTAACTAACCGTACCAATATAATCAAACTTTCTATAAGGTTTTATTCAAATTATCTTCCATAATTTTTTTTTTTTTGATAAAATAGAGTTTATTAATAATAATATTAAAAAAATTACAACAACAATAATAATAAAATATAATGTCATTATTTTGACAAAGAAAATAATTGTTATAACACCTAATCAATATATTATGCTAACAATAACTATACAAAATTTAATTAACCATAATATTTAGAGCAAATTACACAGAACTTACCTGAGGTTTGCCTCGTGACACTCATAGTCAACTTTTCATAAAATTAACACTCACACCCCCTTAAAGTAACGGAAGTCTGTTAAAGTTAAATTACTGAAGGACAAACTTGTCATTTTCAACTTATTTTAATAATTAGGTTTGATTGTTCAAAAAAAAATAGTAAAATAAAAAGAAAATTGAAAAGAATTTAGACATGTGCCAATCCAACAGACCATCAAATTGCCCCTCTCAATTCCCTCAGTAATTTTACCTCTAACTCTAAAACCATGAATTTCTCTCTCTAGATTTCTCTTCCAATCCTTGCGTACCCATCTCTTGTTTTTTAATTTTAGAACATTATCATCTCCATTCACAACATCAGTATGGTTCGATTATTTGGCATGAAATCAACGATTGAATTTTTTGACAGAACCAGATACAAACCCTATCAAAATGCTTTCTTTCATGCATTTTAGTTTTATTCTGTTTTTAAGGTTTATGAATTTGACAATATGGTTTACGTTTATGTAGCATACTCTTGCGTTTGTGTTTTGATTAACTTCTACTCATGCATGTG
The DNA here is from genome assembly GCA_035582765.1 of Acer negundo. Lineage (NCBI taxonomy): Eukaryota > Viridiplantae > Streptophyta > Magnoliopsida > Sapindales > Sapindaceae > Acer > Acer negundo. The sequence goes on from CM069242.1 coordinate 2,039,853, forward strand.
TACTGTTTATTTGTGAAATTTTTGTATTGATTAGTTGTTTAAATATATAAAATTCCACTTTTGATTTTATTTGTTGGTGTTTTGAAGTTAGGGTTTGTATTTGAGTTTTAATAGTAATCTGGTGAGAACATTACGCTTTTTTTATTTATTAAAAAATGGGTTGAGTGAGAATGGACGAATTAGACTAGAGGTTGGCCAATTGTTTAGGAATCTTAAACATTTTAGAGATGTCATATTAGATTATTCCATTTAAGAGGGATTTAAGCTGAACATAATTAAGAATGAGAGAAACAGAATCATTTTTTCTTGTGATACAAAAGGGTGTCCATGAAAAGTGCATGGGAGTCCAACCTATAATGGGACTACCTATATGCTCAAGACTTCAACAAATGAGCACAATTGTCTTGTTGTTTCTAAGAATAAATATGTCACCTCTGTATGGATTGGGATGAAGTTTGAGACTTTAATCAAGGAAAATCCGTAGATGGACATTGAGGTGTTGAGTTCTATTGTATTGAGAAGTTGTGGTGTAAATGTCCCCAGGCATACTCTATACAGGGCCAAGAGATATGCTCTAGACATTGGATTTGAGGATCATGAGCAAAGTTACAATAAGTTGTATAGTTATGGTTACTATCTTAGGGAGAGGAACCTAAGTTACTCTGTATATCTAAGTACCATACGGTACAATTTAGATCCCAATGTGCTGGCACATTTCAATAGATTTTTTCTCAGTTTCCACGCACAAAAAATGGGGTATTTAGAAAGGTGTAGGCCATTCATTGGGCTAGATGGTTGCCATTGAAGGGCACACATGAAGGTATACTTTTTTGTGCAATTGAATTGGATGCAAATTGTGGGGTTTATCCATTAGCTTTAGGTGTGTGTGAGATTGAGTGTTCTGATACTTGGAAATGGTTTATTGCGTTGTTGCATGAGCATGTGGGCATGCATGAGAGGAGGACAGTGTGCTTTATGACAGATAGGCAAAAGGGCATTCCGGGAGCACTTTTAGACTGTTGGCCCAATAGAATTTCTAATTTTTGTGGTAGACACATACTGCAAAACATGATGAGTAAATTCAGGATAGACTATTTGAAAGAATTATTTTGGTCTACTACTAGGAGTTCAAACAGGGTTAAATTTTAAAAAAAAAAAATGAAAGAAATAAAAGATACAAGTGAGGAGGCCTATCAATATCTAATGGGTATTAAATTAGATGCATGGACAGTCCATGCTTTTGACAGAGAATCAAAAACAGATCACAACACCAATAATATTGTTGAAGCATTCAATTATTGGATGAACAAGTATAGGGCATTGCCTTTGTTAACCATGATAGAGAGGGTTAGGAGGAAATTTATGAAACGAATTCATGATCAGTATGAAGCAGCCTTGAAATGGGAATCCAATATTCCATATAATGTCAACAAAATGCTTCAAAAGGCCCAACAAAAGGGGAGGTACTTAGACCCTCTTCAGTGTGGACAATGGCAGTTTGAAGTAATAGATGGAAAGAGACAGTTTGTTGTACAATTTGACAACCATACATGTGACTTTGGCATATGGGTAGTTAGTGGAGTTCCATGTAAGCATGCATTGGCATGCATTTCCAAAAAGAGAGAACCTATTGAAGGTTACGTGCGTCATTACTTGAAAAAGAATGCATATTTGAAGACATATTCTCATCTCATATATCCAAAACCTAATGAGAATTTATGGCCCGAGATTGAGTGTGATACTGTATTGCCACCCATAAAGCGAAGGAGGGCAGGAAGACCTAAGACACAAAGAAGAAGAAAAGCAACTAAACCGCCAATAGTGAAAAGAGTTGTGAGATTGAGGTGTCGTACATGCAGTGACGTTGGCCACAACAGTAGAACATGCCCAAGTAAAGACAAAGCAGGTGGTGTTAATGTTGGAAAGAAAAAGAGAAATGAGGTAACAAATTTGAATCATTTGCATTATACTTTAGAAATTATTCTGCTTACTTTTTATGTCTTTACATTACTAACATTTATTATGTTTTTTTAAGACTGCAAGCACCTCAACAACAACTTCTAACAAAGGGAAAGCACAAAAATCCAAAAGAATAGAGGTATATAGTTATTTCGTTATTTACAAGAGACATGGTTATACAAATCTATTGGAAATTTAATTTTATACATAATTTTGACTTTTAACAAGTTACTAAGGTTCACCAAACAGAACCAGCAACAAATCAATCAAACAATTCAACAAGGCCAACTTCAATGACAAACCCATCAACTTCACAAACAAGACAAATCTTACAATCAAGAACTATTACTAGGGTTACATTAACTCACCCAAATGAATCAGTTTTCACTTTTCAATAATTGTTTTTGCAATATAAAAGATTCACTCATTCAAACTGTCATTTGTAGGTGCTTTAGTTTCCAACTACACAACCACATATAACTAGTCAATTTGAAGTTGGATCTTCTAGTCAACCTCTCACATCTAATACACCTCAATTTTCTTAGAATGTTCAAGGTTTATAAACATGTCTAATAACTTTTTTTCTTAAATTACAAATATAAATAGATAAGAATTGTTTTCATCAAACTAACACTAAAAATTGCATTTAATAAAACAGGAACTAAAGGGGCTGGTTACTTTTAGTGGCTGGTTACTTTTAGTGATGGTGATGTTGCTAGATTGAATGAAATTTATTTATAGCTGGATTAGTTAACAAGTTTTTTTTTTTTTTTTTTGATGCCAGATTGTTTAACTAGTATTTTTATGATGCCAGATTGTTTGACTGGTATTTTTTTGTGATGTCAGATTGTTGTACTGGTATTTCTGTGATGTCGGATTGTTTTGTTGGTATACAGCTTCTTTGCAAACTCTAAATTTGCTTTTCTATCCGATGAAAATTGTTCCAACCATTGTACTATGAATGTATGTGATTGTAATATTAGCAATACTATGTGTTTTTATGTTTATCATTTATACAAATAGTGAGAACATAAGCTGAATAACCTCTATTAATTCCATAACTTGATGTCGATTTTTTTTTTAAATGTCATTTTATAGGCAACTATACAATTTTTTTTACAGTTTAGAAAAAATAAACCAATGTATGTAAATGGTCAAAAAGCAAGACCATATTTTATCCCCCTAAAAAACAATAATTTTTTCCTCTTTTCCGGTCTATAAATATTCATTTTCAATATAGGTATCTCAATTAAAAAAAATATATTAACAAAAACTTGTAGACAACTTTCCCACCATTTCCATTATTCTTTTTTTAATATATATTTTTTTGTCTTCATTCATAGGTAAAAAAAAGTCAAAAAATGATTTTTTATTTAAACATAAGGGTATTTTAGTCTATTTCGACATATGACAATGTTAAATGTTAAAGTTAACAAACTTCCATTACTTTAAAGGGGTGTGAGTGTCAATTTTATGAAAGTTGACTATGAGTGTTGTAAGGCAAACCTCATGTCGGTTATGTGTAATTTGCTCTAATATTTATCTATTATTATACTCATTCCACAAATGTACCGCAATCTCATCCTAACTTAGTTCATTTGTGTCATGTTTTCTTAAGACATATATATGTGTTATCAAGTTTTCAAATATCTTAATTATTATGCAACATATCAGCTAAATCAAGACGGATCTGGATCCTCTCATCATATTAAGAGTGTATTCACCTTCATAATTTATTGTCACGTGTCTAATAAAGAAATCAATGGCCTTAGATAAATTATATCTTTTGACAAAGTAAAGACATAAAAATTAACCAAATTAATACATGTCTTGCTTATTAGATATGTGGAAATAGATTATGAATATGAGAACACTTAAAGTGAGGAAAGGATCCTAATCGGAGACATGTTTATCTAATTTCATTATCTGAACTCTTTTTTTTTAAAATAGTTAAAAACTAACTTTAAAAGTAACTTATTTTATATATTAAAAAAAAATATTGCGATAAAAGTTTTAATCGGTGGGCTATCAGAAATGAAAAAACAAAACCTTGAAAACATAATTATGTAGTTTTCCATAGTGGTGGCTTCTAGCACTTTAAATTAAAAAAACCTAATCTTGGCGTTCTTGTTTTATATTTTTGGAAACTCCTGCCGAATGTGTTTTACATGTTTTTTCAACCCAAAAAACAGAAAACCACTTTTACGAAACGGTACTGAATGAGGCCTTTTTTTAAAGAATAAAAAACTTAAGTTCAACTCTTAAGAACCTTATTTTTCGAAAATTATCTATATACACCATATATAAACACTCTCCAAACTTTCTCCTCTCCCTTCCTATTCATCTTTTTCACCTTCAGAAAACTGCAAGCTCTTTTGGAAAATGTAAAAAATCGTCAGTTAGTTGTTTACAAGAACATCATTTATTACCTAAATCCAAAGTATGTTCTAATGGAGAACACTGTAGATATTTTATAGTTTGCAACTGGGTTTTTAGGTCATTATGCTATAGGAAGTTGGGTTTCAAATTCAATGAACTATCTAGCAAGATTATGGATGATGGCAGTAGGATATTACAGTTTACCCCAATTTTGGATGCGAGTCTTTCTGTGGGGTGCTCAACCATTGATGAAATTCTCACAATATCCACTACCAATACCATCACGTGTGGACAAATTAAATGATGGTGTTCCCAATGAATTTGAGGAATTCATTTTTGCATATACTAAAATTGAACCTTATAAGCTAGAAAATGTTATTTATCTTGGCGATGCGAAATTTGATCACCTCAATAATGACACGAGAGAAGATGAAATAACTTATAAACAACAACATGTACTAGGTTTCAAAAGTTTATTAGATTAAAACGAAACAATGTAGCTAGTCATTCCGTTGCTCAAATTGCATCACATCATAGGTTGTTATATGATCATCGACTTTTAGAATTAAATGTTTATGATTTTGAATGGGCGTGTCACATTCTAAAAAAAAGAATGGTGCAAATTTTAGAGATATAGCCTTCGTATTGGTTGGTGATGACAATAACGTTAAATGGGATCCATCAGTGGAAAAAAAATATTGCTTAAATATGGGAAGCCATTGGTTGCTAATTATGCAATGACGTTTGTTTGTGGGACGTCACCCAAGCCATTTGGTTGTCTGTGATAGGATGAATTGTCAATACGGTTTGTGTAAGCCCTAGAGTCCCGCAGCGGAAGAAATTTTAGACTTTTAAAAACTATTTGAGATAAACACGTACGATATGTAAGAATAAAGCATGTAGGATTCATAATCATACTTTAAGGCTAACTCCTTCGCTCTTTCATTTCTTGATTTTGCTTTCCAATTTGTACCACTGGATCTTCCTTGCTATCTCCCAGGTTTTGACTACTGCGTGTAGGCATGTCACGGGCTTTAGGAGGTTGAATGGAGTTAGAAGAAGAAAACACAAAACAACTCGTGTCTTGTATGTATGGAGTTCAGCCACCCAATATCAAATAAATAAATAAATAAATAAATAATAATAATAATAATAATAATAATAAAAAAATAAAAAATAAACCTTTTCTTTCTGTTTCTCAACCTTGTTGCCGCACCCCCTCCTTTTCTTTTTCTTTTGTGTACAATTTTATCTCTTCTCAATTAGGTTAATTAAAAGACGAAGATAGCCACCACCTGATATATATTAGATAGGTATATTTAAATATCAAATATTTAAAACTTAAAATATCTTTTATCTTGTTATTAAAATCAATTATATTAAAAACAAAATCCCTTGATATTTATCTATATATATCAATATCATGATAGAGTTACAAGTGATCTAGATTAAATAGGATTATAAATCCTATTTAATTTAATGTTATCACCGTGACTTGAACCCTTGACCCGCTAAAGATAAAATAATCAATATTATTTTATATCTTTGCTTTGGTCTTGGCTCGAACCCTTGACCTCCATGAAATAAATAATTCTATTAAGAATTCATAATTATTAATATAATTAAATAATCACATCATTTAATTAAGTGCTTGAATTAAATCCTTGTTATTTTTGTAACAAAATTAATTGGACCATCCAATTAATTATCCGTGACCCTTGTTACTATCAATGTTCCAGGCTAGTAAAGGAACCTAATGGACCCACGGTTTTGAGCTCCAATAATCCTTAGAAAAATTAATTAAACTATTTAATTAATTTTTAATTAATATTTCTTGATTATTAACCTCGAAGTTACTCCACTATAAACCCTAGTCTGTACTCTCGTAACTGTAGATGTTTTTACACAAACCAAAATCTAGTGTCCATCGATATAGCTATTACATATGATATGATCTTCTACAAGTAATTCATAATTATAGTTGGGTCATAAAGTTTGTTATATCCCTCAAATTATATATTTTCTTTTAAGTACCATTGATTCTCTAATGAAAAATTATATCCCTCATTACTTTATGGAAGAATGAGACCGCTTTTATTATTCAAGACCCGAATCAACCCTTAAGGGAATTACTTCTCTACTTCTCATAAAAAGGAGTAGATTCCAATATTGTGTATAGACCTTCCCAGCCACAAGCTAAAATGCGATTCTAAGATACAAAGATATTGATTAAGAATGCTATTCCGATCTCATCCATGGTAAATCAAAAACCACGATCTAACCTGAAAGAGTTAGTAAGACACTCATGATTAAGATCACCCATATATAGCCATCATTTGTCAATATATATGAATCACCCCACGTAACAGATATTAGAGAGAGATTCATATAGATCGTGGCCCAGTTCTATATGATCACATCATATAAGGTGCCTCCATTCTCATATCACTATATGAGTAGTCTAGGAAAAGACCATTGTATATTACGGAATGAACCGCAACTGTAGATTAACCACAAATAAAGTACCCAATTTCATTTGCTCTCTACTAACTCTTTAGATTGCACGCCTCAAACTGAATTCCTCTGTATATAACACTCATATACTCAGTTCGAGATTACATACATCAATCTTGGATGTTTAGTACATATGATATAAAAATATGAGACATATAAATGGAATGAAAATGCCTACTTCTTTTATTTATAATTAATCATCATTTACATATTACAAGCTTTAGGGCAAAGACCCCAACAGTTTGGTGGGATGAATTTGTTATGGTGATCCAAAAAAAAGTTAAGAAGTTTGTAATATATTATAAGCTACGTTAAAAAGGTTATGATCCAAAGTATGACACTTAGAAGCTTATCTATGGCCTAAGCGATTGGCAGGAGAAAGTGAAGAATTCATGACAAAAGGATTTAAATCAAACATTTTGCAATTTTCTAGAGATGTTGATGTTATTTATGTTGAACACTCTTGTCAATGGATTAGTAGTTTCAATCGCTTTAGAAATTCAAATGCTCATTTGGAAGTTATAAAAAATTGTTAGTCAATGGTTTACATCAACATCATTTATTACCTAGAGCCATAGTATGTTCTAATGGAGAATGTTCTAAATATTTTAAAGTTTTCCAATGGGTTTTAGGCCATCATTCTATAGGAAGTTGGGTTTTCGTGAACTATCTAGCAAGATTAAGTATGATGGCAGCAACATCTTACAACTTACCCCAATTTAGGATGCGAGTCTTTTTTTACGGTGCTCAACCATTGTAGAAATTCCCACAATATCCACTACCATCACATGAGGACTTAGTAAATGGTGGTGCTCCAAATGAGTTTGAGAAAATCATTTTTGCATATGTTAAAAATCAACTTTATGAGCTAAAAAATGCTCATTCTCTTGGTTATGCAATATCTGATCTACCTTAGGTCAATAATGATGCGAAAAACGATGAAAGGACTTATAAACAAATGTGTGTACTGAGTTTCAAAATTTTATTAGGTTAAAACGGAACAATGTAGGTAGTCTTTCCACTACTCAAAATGCATCACATCATAGGTTGTTATATGATCTCCGACTTTTGGTATTAAACGTTTGATTTTGAACGGGTTCATCACATTCCAAACAAGAATGGTGGAAATTTCATCACATTCCAAACGTTTGTTCTTCGACCGTTCTCCGGCCTCCGAGCTCCGAATTTGAATCCATTTCCGGATTATGAACTGTGACTCACTAACACACGAGGACATAACTTCCTATTCGGAACTCGAAAACTAATGTATGAGTAACCGAAATGACCAGAACTCAATAAGGAATAACATGAGAACAAATTCAAGTTTGATATCCATAAAAAAAAACAAATAAATAAATAGAAGATCACACAAGTATGCAATTTCCTAGAGATAGTCTTAGTACATGCAATTTTATAATGTTTGTCTATTTAAGTCTAATACATGAGCATACTTCAACAAGTGTGTGAATCTGTTATACCAATTTAGCGCTACAATGCAGGGACACAAATGTATGAAATATGTGTGTGTGTGCACTTACTCCTTGTAAAAGGAAGAACAATCTCGTTACCTTAGTATCCGAGTAAGCATCTTTCCTCTTGAAGATGATCTTTGCATGAGAAGTTGTCCAACTTCCCTGAAGCTTGATAAACTGTGAAACCTGGACAACTAAACAATATAAAGGAAGTGTCGTTTTGATATAGAATAATGCCAACATAACTCAAAATCCTAACAATTGCTGAAATCTGAGAAGCCATTGGTTTCTTGATTATACAATGGTGTATGTTCGTGGGACGTTACCCAAGCCATTTGGTCGTTTGTAATAGAATAAAATTATCTATACGGTTTAGTGGGATGAATTTGTTATGGTTATCCAAACAAAGTTAAGAAGTCTGGAATATATTTAAGGTATGTTGGAAAGCTTACGATCCAAAATATGACACTTTAGAGCCTATAAATGTCCTTAGTGATTGCCAAGAGAAAGTGTGAGAATTCGTGATAAAAGGATATAGGTCAAACATATTGCCATCTCTTGTAGATGTTGATGTTATTTGTGATGGACCCCTTTATAAAGGGATTAGTGGTTTCAATCGTTTTAGAAACCTTAAATCTTTTTTAGAAGATGTAAAAAACCATCAATCGGTGGTTTACATGAACATCATTAATGACCTAAAGCCAAAGTATGTTATAATAGAGAGCGTTTTAGATATTTTAAAGTTTACAAGTGGTTTTTTAGGCTATTATGTTATAGGATGTTTGGTTTCCATAAACTATCTAGAAAGATTAGAGATGATAACAGTAGGATCTTATAGCTTACCCCAATTTCGAATACGAATCTTTTTGTAGGGTGCCTAAACATTGAAGAAATTGCCACAATATCCACTACCAACACATAAGGACAAATGAAAGGGTGATGTTCCAAATGAGTTTGAGGAAATCACTAAATATTCTAAAAATCAACATTGTGAGTTAGAAAATGCTCTTTCTTTTTGTGATGTGATATTTGAATTGTCTCAGATAAAAAATGATACAAAAACAGCAGCATTCATCGAGTTTCAAAAATTTATTAGATTAAAACAAAACATGGTTAGTCTTTCTATTGCTCAAATTGCATCACGTCCTAGGTTGTTATATGATCATCGACTTGTATAATTAAACGTTGATGATTTTGAACACGTCTATCACATTCCCAAAATGAATGGTGGAAGTTTTAGAGATCTAGTCGGTGTATTGGTTGGTGATGACAAGGTTAAATGGGATCCATAAACAGAAATGGTATTGTTGAAATCTAGAAAGCCATTATTCCTAATTGTGTAATGACGTATGTTCGTGGGACATCACCCAAGCCATTTAGACATCTATGGTGGGAGGAAATTGTTAATAAAGTTGTTAATAAATTTTGGTGGGATGAATTTGTTATATTGATCCAAAAAAATTAAGATGTCTGACATATATTTAATGGTACATTGGTAGGGTTATGGTCTAAAGTATCACACTTGGGAGCCTATCAATGTCCTTAGCGATTGTTAGGAAAAAGAGGAAAAAATTCATGACAGAAGGATATAGGTCAAACATATTGCCCTTTCCTGGAGATGTTGATGTTATTCATGGTGGACCCTCTTTCAAGGGATTATTGGTTTCAGTAGCTTCAAAAACTCGAAACCTCTTTTAGAAGATGTAAAAAAACCTATATTTAGTGGTTTACATAAACATCATTGATTACCTAAAATCAAAGTAGGTTCTAATGAAGAACATTGTAGATATCTTAAAGTTTGCCAGTGGGTTTTTAGGCAATTATGTTGTTTCGTGAGCTATCTAGCGAGATTAGGGATGATTGAATCAGGATCTTACAACTTACCACAATTTCAAATGCCAGTCTTTTTACGGGTGCCAACTCTTTAGGAAATTGCCACATTATTCACTGTCGACATATAAGGACAAAAGAATTGGTGGTGTTCAAAATGAGTTTGAGAAATCACTATTGCATATGATAGAAATCAATCTTAGAAGATAAAAAATGTTCTTTCTCTTAGTGATACGATATCTTACCTGTCTTACCTCAAATGACATTAAAGAAGATGAAAGGACTTACAAACAATAGCACATATCGAGTTTCAAAAATTTATTAGATTAAAACGAAACAATGTAGTTAGTCTTTTCACTGCTCAAATTGCATCACATCCTAAGTTGTTATATGATCATCGACTTTTGAAATTAAACATTTATGATTTTAAACGAGTCTGTCACATTCTAGCTGGTGAATTGGTTGGTGATGACAACAAGGTTAACTAGGATCCGAAAATACCTAAAAGGTTATACTAAACAACCTAAAGGGTAGAGGGGTGTGAGTAGGTTGACACCTTAATTTTAAAAACTTTTTCGATGCTTTTGTCAAAACCTTGGTAAGCATACAAATAAGTATTTAACATGATAGTTATGAGAAAACAATTAACATATGTAAGCTCAATTCACCACCCCTAGTCTACACAACACATAATAAAAAACAATGTATCTTATATAAAATTATATTCAATGCAAAGAAAATTCCACAAGTTGTACTTTGAATATTACAATGTAAATTAACTAAGTAAAGCTTTACAACTTAATAAAGAATATCACAAGATACAATGTTCAAACACTTACATAGAAACAAGAAACAAATGTTGATTCAACAAATAATGTGTGCATCTTTTTCTCTACAAATACCTTGTTTACAAGGATGTGAAAACATGAAAATCTTAAACAAGATATATTGATCATACATAAAAATATAAAGAGATAGAGATAGAGACATTTGACACATTGATTTTTACGTGGTAAAACCTTCGAAGAGGGAACATTCACGGGTTGAATCCACAACCACTGACAAACTGTAATCCACTATGACCAATAAAAGATACACACTCAAAGATATGACCAATCCCTTGATACACTCTCGAAGTTATCAACTTCTACTCTACCCTCGGGCCTAGTGAATCACTTTGCCTACTCTCTAACTGAGACACATTGCATGCCTCTTGAGAGTATCCTTGCTTAGACTTACTTGAAGCCTAACTCCTAGCCAAGTCTTTCTTGCTTAGTTATTCCGAGCCCTTTGTTCTTAACTAAGACTTCCTTGCTTAGTTAACCAAACCATATGTCCTAACCAAGACCTCTTGCTTGGATTTACTTAGAGCCTCACACTCTTTACCAAGACTTCTCTTGCTTGGACTTACTTAGAGCCTCAAACTTATAGCCAAGACTTTCCTTACTTTGACTTAGAGCATCACACCCTTAGCCAAGACTTCCCTTCCTTGGACTTACTTAGAGGCCTCACACCTCTTAGCCAAGGCTTCATCCTTTTACAAGGCAATTGATCTATATGATGCAAATGATGCAAGCACAAACAACAGAGAACATATGATCAATATGAGCTATGGAAACCATAATTAGACAATAAGCACACAATGTATGATATTCTAGTTTAACAATGCAATCACACAAGATGATGCATGAACATATGAAATGTATGGATTAAGTACACTTCATGTAGACATAGACTTAGTCATGTGAGCACACAAGTCAAATTTTGTCTAGTCAATAAAACAACATGAATCGAAATCTAGAGCATGTCAAATCACCAAACACACTTTAATTCTAGATTTGATTCATGCAACTAAAGCTTAAGATAAACACATGTTCATGAGGCACAACCTCAAACATTTAGTACATATACAAAAATTCTAGTGAAGTGAGATTAGATCTTCAAACTTCTGCTAGAAATCAATTAGAGTATGTATTCAAATATCAATTAAGTGAATCCAATCAAAACTCTAAAAACATACACAAACAAGTGCTGTTTTTGAATATGATCAATCAATGAAACATAGCACAACTAGGAATTATTAATCATTAGAATATACATAATCAATGCACAAATAATCCTAGATTCAAAGCTAATCATAATACAACTCACAAGCATGTGAAAACATAGGTTTAGAAAAACCTAACTCACATTCAATATTCTAATTAAGATCAAATTAGCTTTTAATTGAAGCCTACAAACCTAATAACATTTGATCAAGAACATACACTTGTATAGGGAAAAAGCCCAAGGTAATTGAAGAACATTTAAGCTCAAGAACACAAAGGTTTGAACAATTACATAAAACAATGGAATGCAGTATGAATTTGGTATGGAACAAAATGAAAGCTTGATCAAATGACCTTATGGTTGCTTAGGGTTTGTAAAGGACTCCAATACGAAGATTCTCCAACTTGAATCACTCAAATCAGATGAAAGATGAGAGAGATATGATGTTTGGAAATTGGTAGAAAAAGAAAGAAAATTCTGCACATTTTCTTCTACAATGAACAAGTGAGAAAGAGGGAGTATTTAAAAGAGATTGGGAGGGAAATTCAAAAGAGGAGGGACCCACTTGGAAGTGGCCATCTTGGCTGTCCCCGTGGAGGAGCGTGGCCACCACGGAGAGGCCGAGAGGCCTCTTTCCCATGGTGGCCACGTGCCTCCACGGGAAGGCTCCCAAGTTTGGGCCTTCGCACTCCTTCAGTTTTCTACTCGTGCACCTCTCACGTTATTCGACCGTTCTTTGGCCTCCGAACTCGGAATTCGAATCCGTTTCTGGATTACGAATCGTCACTACTTACACACAAGGACGACTATGAAACTTTAACAATTGGATGTGTACTCGACTGGATATATGATGACGAAGACAATGCATTGTAATAGAACGTAAAGTTGTGTAACTTCCTCGTATGAACTCGAAATCAAATGATTGAGTATCCAAAATGATTGGAAATCAACAAGAAATCATTTAAGAACATATTCAAGTTCAAATCACTTATACTCAAACAAATAAACTCATGGTCACATGAGTATGCAATTTCTTAGACATAGTTTTAGTACATGCATTTCTACAATGTATGTCAATATGAGTTCAATGCATGAGCATACTAAAACATGTGAATGTGCTATACTAAATTGGCACAACTATGCAGGGATACTTATGAATAAATTTTGTGTGTGTGTGTGCCTAAGCCTTGTAAGAGGAAAGGGGTCTTATTACCTTTGTAGTTAATAACACTTTCCTCAAACGAAGGCTTCACTTTGCTTGAATTGTTGTCCATCTTCTTTGAAACTTGATAAACCAAATCCTAGATAACTAAACAATACAAAGGAAATGACGTTTTTATATAAAATGATGTAAAAATAAACCAAAATTCTAACAATCCCCCTCTTTGGCAAATTCTATGTCAAAACACCTATACAAAATACTAAAACATACAACATGAAGATTGGTCACAAAAACTCACTCTCATATTACAATGAGTTAATCACCTAGACTAATCTTCAAAAAGTTTTGAACTTTTTCACATGAGCTTATTTTGATATTACTAAAAATAAACTTGAAAGTACAAAAATATCCAAGAGAGTATATGGCAATATACTTGACAAGAATGTGGCATTTAAGATCAATATGGAATATGAAAATTAAGTTCAAAATGGATACATGTATGCTCCCCTTAAATACATGCATATCCAAAAAGATATCTCATACAAGATATTACATGCCATATGAAGTTCAATACTTGACAAATACATAAAGATGATATGCTAAAACAACATCATATTTCTCCCCATTTTTGACATAAAATGAAACCAAAAGTAAAAGAGAGAAGATACCTTGATATCACAAAAGCTTTGCTAGCCACTTGTGCCACCAAAGAACGTTGAACGATTTGATGATCTCACATTTGGAGGTGGATGCTTTGCATGGAGAAATGATTTCTTCAAAGTTCTTGATTTTTTTTTTTTTTTTTTTTTTTTTTGCATCTTGTTGAACCACCTTTGCGTTTAGCTCATTTATCTTCTCCATTGATTCTTGTTTGTTCTACATGTTAACCTAGCAAAGGTTATTCAAATCTATTCAACACAACAAACTCATCAAGCTAAAATGAATCACAAATGCATAAATTTTACTCTTATGCATATAGGTCATTCTACCAAACTCAACAATTGCATTAACAATCATATCAGCCCCAAATATGAAGGAATTGGTATCAACAACAATTATCTTGATCTCAAACAAGAAGAGACTTGATTATAACCACAACTACTATCATCTTAAGCAAGGAGGAAATTTCTGCAACTACATTCAATTAAATTGATTACAACCACAATTACTATCACCCTAAGCAAGGAGGAATTTTTTACAACCATAATCAATTAAATTGATTACAACCATAATTACTATTGACCCCAAATAAAGAGGAACTCATTGCAACTACACTCAAGTGAATTGATTACAACTACAATTACTATCGACTCCAAACAAAGAGGAACTCACTACAACTACACTTAATTGAATTGATTACAACTACAATTACTATCGACTCCAAACAAAGAGGAACTCATTGCAACTACAATCTTATCAACCTCAAGTAAGAAGAATTGATTGCAATCTCAATTACTATACAACCCCAAACAAAGAGAAGTTGATTGCAAACACAATTATACAATTATTTCAAAAAGTTTCTTGCACTAAATGTGATTAAAAATCAAAGGCATGTAACATTATGAAGAAGCATAATGCATAACAAGGAATATGAAATTGCATCTTCAAGATTCATCATATCAACAAAAGAATATGCCAACAAATACCAACTTGAAACATGTGAACATATCATAAAAGAGAACAAAATCTAGCATACTATGCTCCCCCTTAATAAATGCTCTATCTAAGATCAAGATAGAATATTGGTCACAATGAAATCCACACAATCATACATTCAAGCAATTTTAATGAGATTTATCAAATAAGCTCTACAAACTATAAGAGATACACCAAGATTTTCAATCTCTCCTATATAAGCAAAAGTGTATATGTGAAGATTTTGCTTCAAGTATATGAAAAGAAGTAATTTGATAATCAAACATGCAAATAATATCAACATCTATTCATCTTGAGCCTTTCTATAAAAAGGTCAAACCGATTGTCATTCAGAATTTTTGCTTTTAAAGAGAATAAATTTCAACATATGAGTGTGTGTGCATGTTGCTCGTTATCCCATTTCTATTTGACAACCTAAGCAAACTTGATTATTCAACTATACTTCATAAAGCCTTTTTGTTTTATTTTAGGCTTGAATCAAAGAAATTTTTTTTTATTGATTCTTTTCAACATTTATTTGATTTTTCTAACATAAAACAATACTCCCCATGACAGCTTTCACTCATCACGATGATGTAGCCCTTTCCTACATTGGGCAACGCACAATCAATGTGTGTAGCCCTTTCCATGAGGGTGCTCATTGAGTTCTATGTAGTTACCGAAGCAAAATGGAATTGTGTAGCCCTTTCCATAGGTCATTTTTAATGTACTAATGTTAGGTTTTGGTTTGTCTTGGCATATATTCCATATCAAAGCGATATTTTTCTTGTATTAATTAGTGATCTTAGGATTGATTAATTGAAGCTTCAAAGAAAGACTCGGCCACATTTCATGCAAGTTGCTGTTGTTCAAGAAGGAATGTGCTTCATTGCACAATAAAGGTAAAATAGACCTCATTCCTCTTACAAGGCAAGGCACATACACACATGGCATTCATTTGTGTCCCTGCATAGTTGAATAACATTTATTTAACACTTTCACACACTTGGCAATATATGCTCATTCATTAGATTTAAATTGATACTCATTGGAAAATGCATGTTCTAGGACTATGTCAAGGAAACGGCATATGTGTGTAACTTGGTGTATATTTGTTTTCGTTTTATTATTTTTGGACTTGAATATGATCTCTTATGATTCCTTATTGAGTCCCGGTCATTTCAGTTACTCATTCATTAGATTTCGTGTCCAAACGATATAGCTACGCTACTTTGTGTTCTCTTTCGTTGAATTGTCTTCATCATCATTTTTCGAGATGAATTCTCAATATTTTTGTAAAGTTTTTAGTTGCTGTTGTGCGTATGGGAGTCACGATTCATAATTCGAAGACGAATTCGAAATCAAAATTCAGAGGCCTTAATATGGTTGAAGAACGTGAGAAATATGCGAGAGGAGCGAGATTGGCCAACGACCAATCTTACATGGACACGTGTGAGCCACGTGTGGCACACGGGCTGGAACCCTCTTTACCCACATGTGCCAAATGCGCCCCACATAGGTTGCTGACATGGTAAGCTCTGGATGGCCCGTATTTTCCATCTCTTGAATTTTTTTAAAAGTTCTTCATTCCCTCCCATTCCATTCAAGAAGAAATATTAGAATTTTCTAAGTGCAGAATTTTCTCTCAACTTTTTCTCACTTTCCAAACACCATAACTTACTCATACAAAGTTAGAATTGAGTGATTTAAGTTGGAGATTGTTCGTAATCGAGTCGTCTACCTTTTCCAGGTGATCTTGTAGCTGTTTGATCAATTTTTCTAGTGGTTCTACATAGAAAACCGAACCAGCTCGTGATCTTGAGGTAGTTGTCTTATCTTTGAGATTTCTTCTTTTATAACCTTTAATTTGCTTGGGGTTTCTTCTTCTATATATATGTATATGTGTGGTGAATGCTATTGAGAAAGATATCTTCATAATGAAACCTAATCAAAAGTCTAATTAGAGACATATGTGAACTAGTTTCTTTGATTCTATGATTTTCACATGTTTGAGAGTTGTATTATGATTAGTTTGATATCTAAGGTTGTTGAAGACTTGATTGAATCATTTTGATGATAAATGACATTGTATTTTGTTTTGATCCTATGATTGATGTAATCTAGGATTATTTTATGTGTATGTGGTTTTAGAGAAATCTAGGATTTAATTTAGTAATCATTTTATCCTTTCTCTAAATCTTTGGCTAGAATATTAATTGAAATCATTTTATGATTATAGCATTTTATTGTGTATAGGTATGACATCTTGAATATGCGCTTTATGAATATGATCTATTCAAGTGTTGTTTGTATGAATGAAACTAGGAGTTTTTGCGTTAGGTGTTCTCACTTACTCTAGGTTTAATTCATGTTTTTGCATCTAGACCATTCGACTTGTGTTTCACATGCTTAAGTCTATTTGTGCCATGAAATGTATTGATCACATGTTCTATGTTGAATTGATTGATTACATCATTTTGCATTCACATGATCACACTAGGAAGTCCTTGTAAAAGGCATGAAGTCTTGGTTAGAACGTGATGGTCGGATAGCTAAGTAAGAAGTCTTGTTTAGAGTTGGGATGACTCGGATAGGCAAGTAAGAAGTCATGGCTAGGATCAGAAAGGTCCGGATAGCTATGCAAGGGAGGCTCTCTAGAGGCATGAGTGCCTTGTATAGAGAGTTGGCTATATTATTGGTAGGCCTAGGTGTATGGATAGATATAGACTCCAATAGAGCGAGGTACACGACATGTGTATGCACTCTTGAGGAATTTCTAATCTTCCATCGATGTTGGTTTGGTATGTTTTCTAATATATGGTGGCTCTACATCATTGAGGGATTTCATACTTTTCAATAAGGTTGGGTAGATATAGACTCTACATGGGTTGGTAATCTAGGATTGGTCACTTTGTGGAATTTCTAATTTACCATCCAATATATGTAGTACCTAATGGTTGTAGTTCAACTCGTAGATGTTTCCTCCTTGAAGGTTTTACCATGTTAAAAATCTCATGTGTTAATTCTTCCTATCTCTTTTTATTACTTGTATATATATGTTTGCTATTAATTTTGTAGTACATTCATCACTTGTGAAGTTTTGGAATCAAGATTTATTAAGTGTGATTTGTAAAGCAATACATATTCGATCATTCTTATATTCTTTATTCTTTTGTATATTGTTACTTTGATGTATAGCTATATTTGTTAACACTTGTAATTCCTTGAATAATATCATAATACAAGTATTCTTTGTTGTTGAGATTTTTGTGTTCTTTACCTCATGCAACTCTTTATATATGTAGACATTGCTTAAATTGATCACATGATTATATTGTCTATGTATGGATGTTTTGGATTATGTGTTGTATGTAAAGCTACATTTAGTGTCAAACGAATGTTTGTTTCAAAGGATTGAAAAAAGCATAAAAACTTATTCGCCCCCTTCTAGGTACGCTTTAAGCGATTTAACTACATTTATATAATTTTCAAATAGTCATAGGACTTCAAATTGTGTCCACAACTTACGTATATCAACTCAACTTACTCAACCAAACATACAAGAGAAGCAAAGTGCATTTTTGAAACCAAGTTTTATGGCTTAAAAGCACATGATCTAAAAGTAATATAAAGATACTTACTTAAGATTATTACTTATCAAGAGAGTCTCTATTCAAAGAATATGAAGCCCATATTTTTCAAAGCATGCCACTAAACAGTCATACAAACAATTCACATATCATGATTAAGACCTTTGTGAACAACATCACTAAAAGATCTTTAGAAAGCAAATGTCAATGAGAACCATGCGAATGCTAGACTAGTTCTCTAATATGACATGCTTCATGATGTAGAGCTAATATTTAGTTGAGAGGTTAAAAACAATGAAAGCAAGCAATTAGTATACAGAAATACCTTAGTAAGCCTTTTCATCAAATGTAAAGTCTTCGCCCTTTTTATGAGCTCTCTTGACTTGTTTGTCCTTTTAACAATAAGTTGTTGGTGTGTCGACCCAAGAGAATAAAGACTCAACATTTCAACTCAAACACAAAAATGACTTTCTCTAAAAGTCTTAACAAAAATCATTACCATATAAACTTCATGATATACAACTTTTCAAAAGTTAATCAACAAATTTCGACTATCATGGCAATTATGTGAGATAGCTAAGTTCATGTCAAAGTCATAGAGAAAAAAAACTAGCTAGCTAAGTTACTCAAAACTAGACACTAATCTTAAAGCTAACTCACATGTGCAACTTACATTTGGTCTTGGGTGCACAAACACATAAACCATCATGATCATTTCTCATAGAAATATTATATCTAGAAGATTATTATCAACTATCTTCTCTATAAAGATATTTCTAATGTTATACACAACATTATTGCCATCAACAAAGATATTATCAAGACTATGCATATGATCATGTGAAACACTCATTTTCACCCAAATCTTCTTGACAATTTTTCTCACATGATTATCATTATCACACATAGAATTCAAAGTGTTATTGTTAGGATTTAGATTTGTATTGTCTTGATTCTATTGTAAAACTCTCTTTATTTGTAATGGTTAGTTGCTTAAGTGGTTCTTGGTGAAGAGAAGCTTCAAAGGAGGAAAGCAACTTCTCATGCAAATATCATCTTCAAGAGGAAAAATGCTTTCTTGGATGCTAAGGTATCAAGATACTTCTTCCTCTTGCAAGGCGTAAGTGCACACACACACAATTCATACACGTGTGTCTCTGCATCGTTGAGCAATCAAGACACATATGATTACAAACTAGCACACACATACATTGCAATCATATATGTCCTTGCATAGTAGTGCTCATTTGGTAATAACACATTCATACACATGATTTAGTATGCTCATGCTTTGATCTCATATTGTCATACATTGTAGAACTGCATGTTCTAAGACTATGCTTAGGAAATTGCATACTTGTGTGATTTTGTGTTTATTAGTTTAGGTTTTGTTGTTTTTGAACTAGAACATGATCTTATATGATTCCTTGCTGAGTATCGGTCATTTCAGTTACTCATTCATTTGATTTTGAGTTCAAACAAGGAAGTTACGTCTCTTTACATTCTTGTACAATGCATTGTCTTCATCATCGTGTATCAAGTTAATTTCATATCCAATTGTCAACGTTTCATAGTCGTTCTCATGTGTCATTGAGTTACGGTTCATAATATGTAGACAGATTCAAATTCAAAGGTCAGAGGTGGAAGAACGTGCAAGGTGCGCAATAGGGAGTAAAGGAGAAGAGAGTTGGCAAAAAGCCACCACCCTTCCTTCCCATGGTGGCGTGTGGCCATCACGGGAAGAAGGCCTCTCGACCTCCCTGTGGTGGCCATACACCTTCACGGGGATCAAAGGTGGTAAGGCCAAAAGACCACTTTGCCCCTTTTCCTTCTTCAAATGTTTTCCCTCTCTATATAATTCAAAATCCCGTATACAACTTAACACAATTTTTGGTATTTTATTTTTGTCATATCTCTCTCAAATCACCTCGAAATTGAGTGATTCAAAAACCAAAATCCTTGGTATTAAAGAGAGGAACAAGTCACAAACATTTTCAGATCAAAAAATGTCAAAATAAATCGTAGCAATCTGATCTCAGTTCGTGGTTCATCTTTTTGTATGGTAATCATCTTCTTTGCATTTTTCTCTTGATCAACTTGATTGTTCTTATTACTTGATTGATAAAAAATATCTAGAATTATTTTGATTCCTACTTTAGACTTGTTTGAATAATTTTTGAGTTATAGCTTTTTGTGATTTTGTGATTTTGATTGAACAATATTTGAAAACCTGTTTCACATGAAATTGATTCTAGAAATATTTTATGATGAGCTTGATTGTTGATTTCTAGGTTTTAAATTCATGATCTAAGAACTAGGATTTGTAATTGAAATATTGAATATTCTAATCTTGTTCTTATTGATTTACATGCTTTGATTTCTAGATAGCTTTATGATTGGGTGTTGAAAGCATGATCTATTTATCTCTTGCATGTTCATAGAGTTTGTGTGATCAACTTTCTCTATTTGATTGTGTTTGCAGTGTTTGCATCACTTAGATCATATGCCTTGTAATAGGTGTGAAGTCTCTTGTTGTTGAGTGATTCTTTAACATTGAGCATTGGAAGTCTTGGCTTATAGTGTGAGGCTCTTTGTAAGTCCGAGCACTAAGTCTTGTCTAGAAGTGTGAGGCTCCGATTAGATAAACAAGGAAAGTCTTGGCAAAGAGGTGCGTTGCCTCTAAGTAAGTCAAGACGAAGTCTTGGTTAGGATGTGAGGTCTAGTTAATCGAGCAAGGAAGTCTTAGTTATGAGCAAGGGGCTCGGATCAACTAAGCAAGGAATTCTCTCTAGAGACTTGTGATAAGTCTAGCTTAGGAATTGGCTTTCTAGAGGCAAGCAATTTGTCTCGGTTAGGAAGTTAGTGGCAAGGTGTATCCACTTGGTTCTTGGATAGACTAGGAGTTGATAGCTTTGAGAGTATATCATGTGTTATGTAAGGATTCCCATATTTTGATTGGCTTATTTCGTGGACAAACCACATATTGGGGTTTGTTGTAAGGGTAGCTTTAGTGATTGAGGATCAAGCTCAAAGGCTCCTTCAAGACCTCAAGGGATAAGCACGCCAAAGGTATATTTCTTATGCTTAGTTTTTCATTGAAGAGATTTAGATGCACACACACACACACTAGCAACGTTTGCATATGTATGCTTTACCTTTGTGTGCAATCTCTTCAAATGTCATATTTCACACTTGCACTTTATTGCTGTATATTGTTGTGTGTTTATATGTCTTGTAATTCGTTTCTCGATACTGTTCGGAAACGTCCGCGCATGCACGAATGTTTGCTTGGTTCCACGCGAAAATCACCTTCGGAGAATTCCATGGCATCTCCTTTGGTTTCACCTATAATAGTGAATCGACGGTTTGATCGGTAGCCAGACTGCCGTTTGAAATCGCCGATCAGACCTGATTGTAAATATCTTTGGTCAATTATACGGTTACGCTCGGCGGCCATGACTACCGTTCAAAACCGCCGATGAAGACCTGATTGAAAATATCTTGGTCTCAAAATAGCGGTTTGACGGCGGTGATGAAACCGCTGAATGAAACTGCCGATCATACCTGATGCTCTCGGGTTTGAAATGGTGGTTTAATCGATGGTTTCGAAACCGTTGATCGGTGTTTTCAAGGGCAATTTTGTCTTTTCACTCTAACTTTTATGGCCCTCTATAAATACACCATTTTCTCATGGTCTAGGTGTGACTCTTTGATTATCAAGAACCTTAAATTTAAAAGAGCGACCTTTGAGAGAGAAAGCAATCAAGATTGCTCATTTAATCACTCAAACTCATTTTCATATGCATCAAATATCATCTAAGCATTTTCTAGCATAGTTAGAATGCTTACTTGCATGGGTCTTGCTCAACACACATCCCTTGGTATGTTTTTCACTATTATCATACATAATTAGTGTTTTATTTATCAAGGCATCTCTTATATTATTTGTATGCTCTTAGAATATATTCTAGATACAAAATAGAGATTGTTGTGTTGACATGATTGAGTGTTGTATTTTGATAGCTTCATAGGATTGCCTAATCTATGTTTAGCTAAGCTTTATGATATGTCATTTAGCTTTTGATATCTAGGAATGAATCAATTGTTATATTGTCATTCTAGATAAGCATCTAAGGTTTCCTAGCTTTGTTTGTTCCTTGAATATTATCATATATTCACATAGGATGTTTTATCTCTTCATTGAGAAGTAAGTCTTGTGAGATTGACTGGGATTAGGTCTCTACATCGGGATTAGGTGGTCTCTCAAGCAAATTGGACTAGGTCCTCTATAAAAGGTCTGCGGGTAATGGTATCGGGATATTGGTCGGGATTAGGCAATCAAACCGGGATTAGGTTGTAAACGCTATAATGGATTTTGTTAGGATTATGCTCAATAGCAAGAGTGTAATGTTGTAATTAACAATCTTTTTCATATTAATAAAGAGATTTCTGGTTTAACAAATCGTATAGCATTTATAGTTTATATTATAATTGTCAAAGTAAATAATCATAAGGTCTAAAAACTATGGGAAAAGAAGAATTGTTCGTACATCTGGATATGTATGTGGTAGACACAATTCTTTAGTTAGTCTTGAATAATGTTCACAACTTAAGTTAATGGTTGGGCACCTTTATCTTGTTAAAGTTGTAGAATTCTTTTGCTAGCATTTGAGTGGGATCAAATGAGATATGATGAGTCTAAAATCATCGGAGTGTCTTTGAGCAAAAGGATCTAGTGCACTGGGTGCATTGAACTGGATCACAATGAAAAGCTTTATCTAGAACCGTCAATAGATAATAGTCTTTTCATTATCAGGACAATCGGAGAGTCTATCTTAATCCTGAGATAAATGATGGACTTATGGTTGCAAGTGATATCATTTGAGTTATCAATGAGTACGATTATATCGCATAGTCTATCCTCGATAGTTTGGTGATATTCATTTGTTAATCGATAGAGGACTTCATTTATAGATATGGACATCGTGGCTCCATTTAATTAAATGAGAGTATAATATCATCATATGGATGTTTTGAGGTAATTGGATATTAAATCTCAACGTTGAGTTTTCGATAGTGTCTATTGAAAACATGGCTTCTGGACAAGTCAAAATATCCAAGTTCAAAACATGGTCATATGAGTAAATATGGTAACTTGGAGAGTTATAGGCGGTCTATGAACTCTTGGCGATTACTGATATTAATCACGAGGATACACTATCTCCAATATGATTGTCTAGGGTATGAATGAGGAGCATCTTCCTTTTCTATCTTTATTTAAGAGTTCGGTTTTAGCTCTTTAGTGGAATGAGTTAAAATTAATGGATCGGACCTAAGTGAATCATTTGTTGATTGTGATTAGGTTATGTCTATTGAAGCTTAAATTTAGATGGCCCGCCAAGATCCCCAATCCACACGGACTTGCATGGATCACTTGATATATTCTACCGGACCAATTTAAGGGTCCATCTAGAATTGCATTTAATATATTAAGAATATAATTTGCACATTATTTAAGTAATGGGCTGCTCAATTATATTAATATATTAATGAAAGACATGTGGGCTTGTTTCTTTTAGTAAGAATGGGTCTGGTTCACATGTGGGCTTTTTATTTAAAGTCCAATGGATTAAATGAAATAAGAAAATAATGTTAGGCCCAATCTTAATCAAGTGGGGCGGCAAGGTTAAAATTTTGACCTAAAATATTATTTTGTTTCATTTGTTTTAATTAAATAAGAATTAATTAATTTATTGATTAATTGTTTAATTAAAGAAACAAATCTTTCCTAAAAGTAAAAGACTTGTTTGACAAGGAAATAAATAAATTAGTTTTATTTATTTAATCAAATAAGGAGTCTTTTTATTTAGTCAAAAATAAAAGAATAAAAATCAAGGAGTTCGATTAGGGTTTGAAGTCTATTAAGTTGAAAAGAATTAGGGTTGAATTTAAGTCACCCTATATAAGTGACATTATAGAATTCGGCCAACCCTAATCTTAGACTACATAGAATTCGGCAACCCTAAAGGAAAAAGAAGAAAAAATTCGGCCAACCTATATATGTGTTCTTATAGGGTTCGACCACCACAATCTATGGTGCTTGAGTTTTTTATTTCTTTCTTTCTTCTTCTTCTTAATTCCAAGAGAGAGTTTTTATTCTAAAAAAACAAAAGAGAGTGTGAAATTATTCTTTGATAGTATATTATTGCTTAATCATCAATAAGCTTATGTATACGATATCGATCTAGGTTCACGCGAGTTTCGATCATTAGATTGAGAACTCAAAAGTGACCGGAATAATTTTTGACACTCTTTTGATTGTTTTTGTGACTAAAAAAGAAAAGAAAGTTTTTTGTTTGGTCCATTCACAGTTTTGCAATTCAAAGAAAAGGGAGACCACACTCCTAGGTGATTCACGTTCGTGCTCGGATTGAAGGTCTTGCGGATTACCATCGACGTATGTCAATCGGATCACGCGACAAAAGGTAATTTACTTTTGTTAACATATATGCATGTTTATTGATTAAAAGGGTTTAAGGTTCATAAAGGAAAAATTTTAAAAGTCACTAAATCGTTTTTAGTATCGCTTCCGCTGCGTTTACCACTTTTATTTATTATTTTTCCCTACAGATTCAAGGTTCGAGTGTGGCGCACTTACCAGCTCGTGGTTTTTCCCTGTTGAGGGTTTCCACGTAAATATCTTGTGTCATTCATAATTCCACACATATTACACTTGATATATAAATTGACTAGTTAGGGGTATTTTCGAAATATTGTTTTATAAAGAAAATTGGGTAAAAAGTGTTAAAATCTATTCACCCCCCCTCTAGATTAATATTAGAACACACCTTAAATTTGTTTCATGTTGATTGCCTTGAGTGTATAGACTTTTTACATAGTGGATTTACTTGCCAATGGTTGTGGATTCAACCCATGGACGTTTCCTCTTAAGAGGTTTACCACGTAAAAATAATTGTGTCAAGTTTTGTTTTTACTTTTCATTATCTTCCATATTCTCATTGATTGTATCACTTGTGTTTTATATTCTAATTTGTGTTAACGAACTATCTTTTGTTAGACACATCAAGTTTGCATATCATTGTTCCGCATAAAAAGTATATTGGAAGGAATTTGGACCTATTATAGACTTTTTACATAGTGGATTTGCTTGCCGATGGTTATGGATTCAACCCATGGACGTTTCCTTTTAAGAGGTTTACCACGTAAAAATAATCATGTCAAGTTTTGTTTTTACTTTTCATTATCTTCCATATTCTCATTGATTGTATCACTTGTGTTTTATATTCTAATTTGTGTTAACGAACTATCTTTGTTAGACACATCAAGTTTGCATATCATTGTTTCGCATAAAAAGTATATTGGAAGAATTTGGACCTACCTATTCAGCCCCCCTCTCTAGGTATATTTTACACTATATTGCTTAAGGGAAATTTCAGTTATCAAGTAAGAAACATTCATAGAAGATTTTTTCATCTCATTAACATGCATCTCATTCCCTAGTTTGCATTTTCTAATATACTCATGGCATCTAGATTTATTATGCACTACAACATTTCAAAAATAGCAAACCGGAATACATATGGAGATGATACTATTTAGGTGAGAGTGTACCGTTGATTATCCTCCGGGAAAACTTCTTCTTCTTTGCTTTTGTCACTAACATTCTTTTCAAGCTTATCAATAAAATTGTTAGTAGACAAATGAAATGTAAACCAAGAAGAGCCTTTTTCAATTAACTTATAATATATTCCATGCCTCTTTTGCCATATTTGAATATTTATTAAGAGAAAGGTGTTTTAAAACTTACACCACTATGAATGGCAAAAGATATATAAAAATTTCAACTCCTAAAAAATAAACCTCATTCATACTTCATGAACATATTGGTTTGGAGAAACTACTCCATCAAATACAAAACACAGAGAAGAGAAACTTTTCTTAACAATCCAACCACGCTTGTTCATGAACTCATCACTAGACTTAGTGAAGTCTTTCATGAGCATTTTCAACAAAACAAACATTTTCTCAATTAACAAAGGAGGACAACAACTACAAACAATTATAAACAAAAGGTTGTTATCTTAGTAAATAACCTTGTAGATCCCGAATCACACTAATTGCTTTAAGTGACCTACTTTGAAACCAATTGAAAATACCTACAAGGTTATACTAAACAACCTGGGGGGGGGGGGGGGGTGAATAGGTTGACACTCTAATTTTAAAAACTCTATCAATTCGATGCTTTTATCAAAACCTTGGTGAGCATACATATTAGCATTTAACATGATTGTTATGTAAGCTCAATTCACCACCCCTAGTCTACACAACACATAACAAGGGACAATGTATCTTATATAAAAGTATATTCAATGTAAAGCAAATTCCACAAGTTGTACTTTGAATATTACAATGTAAATTCACTAAGTAAAGCTTTACAACTTAATAAAGAATATTACAAGATACAATGTTCAAACACTAATAAAAATACAAGTACAAACAACCGAGAACATATGATCAATATGAGCTATGGAAACCATAATTAGATAATAAGCACACAATGTATGATATTCTAGTTTAACAATCCAAATGATGTAATCACACAAGATGATACATGAACATATGAAATGTATGGATTAAGTACACTTCATGTAGACATAGACTTAGTCATGTGAGCACACAAGTCTTTGTCTAGTCATTAAAACAACATGAATCGAAATCTAGAGCATGTCAAATCACCAAACACACTTTAATTCTAGATTTGATTCATGCAACTAAAGCTTAAGATAAACACATGTTCATGAAGCACAACCTCAAACATTTAGTACATATACGAAAATTCTAGTGAAGTGAGATTAGATCTTCAAACTTCTTCTAGAAATCAATTAGAGTATGTATTCAAATATCAATTAAGTGAATCCAATCAAAACTCTAAAAACATACACAAACAAGTGCTATTTTCAAATATGACCAATCAATGAAACATAGCACAACTAGGAATTATTAATCATTAGAATATACATAATCAATGCACAAATAACCTAGATTCAAAGCTAATCATAATTCAACTCACAAGTATATGAAAACATAGGTTTAGAAAAACCTAACTCACATTCAATATTCTAATTAAGATCAAATTAGCTTTTAATTGAAGCCTACAAACCTAATAACATTTGATCAAGAACATACACTTACATAGGGAAAAAAACCCAAGGTAATGGAAGAACATTTAAGCTCAAGAACACAAAGGTTTGAACAATTACATAGAACAATGGAGTGCAGTCTGAATTTAGTATGGAACCAAATGAAAGCTTGATCAAATGACCTTAAGGTGGTTTGTATAGTACTGCAATAAGAAGATTCTCTAACTTGAATCACTCAAATCGGATGAAAGATGAGAGACATATGGTGTTTGGAAGTTGGGAGAAAAAGAAAGAAAATTCTGTACATTTTCTCCTACAATAAACAAGTGAGAAAGAGGGAGTATTTAAAAGAGATTGGGAGGGAAATTCAAAAGATGAGGGACTCACGGGGAGGCCTCTCGGTCTCCTTATAGTGGCCACGCACCTTGATCGAGCCATCACATACAGAAGAATACACCCCCCATTTCCGATGCTTATGTTCGCCTTGCGAGTAAATTCAGGGTTTTTATGGCTCGATTTTGATTGTATAGGTAATTTTGGAATTTAGGGTTGGTTGATGAAGGAAGGCGGTGATTTTGGATCAAAGGTGACAAAAAGAGAACTTTTGGGGGCAAAATAGTTATTTTACAAGAGAAAAAGCAATCGACAGTTCAAATCGGTGGTTAGGCCGCAGATTGAAACTGCCGTTTTCCTTCAAAAGTGTTAGGTGTAATTCGGCGGCCACAATTCACCTACCGTTCCAATCGCCGAATCATTCCATTAGTTACCAACTCAAATCGGCGGTTACCATTCGGCGGCCTGGCTGCCATTTGAAACCGCCGATCATACGCCACGTTAGCCATACCAGGATTTCAACCTTATCTTTTGTAATCCATATAAAAACCCCTATTTTCTCATTCTCTAATCTAACCCTCCACTCTTCTTGAAACCTTAACATTTCCCCAACCCTCATTAGCCCAAATCTCTACATAAATCACTCTCACCAACATCCATCAACACATCTTGGAGATTTATTAAAGAGAGAAGAGGAGACTTACCAAGGACAAGGGAATCTCATGCTCATTAAGGAATAAGAAGACTTTATGAAGGCTTTCATGGGTTTTATCTACCACCTTATTGCTTTCATTTATATTTCTATTATGTGTAACTAAACCCTCATATTGGGGAATTGATGAGACAACTTATGTGATAATCCATGTATTTGAACTAATCATATGATATAAATCCTCTCTTGGTATATTCCATTTTCATTGCCTTGAAGTTGCGATTTTATTTTACTAAGTTAATATTGGGACTCAATTTAGCTTGTTGTAAAATGGTTCACATGTGTTGGTTGTGGTCTATAGTTTGAAGGGCATTCAACTCATAGTGGAATATGTATGTTTGAATGTCTTATACCATGAGACTTTAATTTTGTTCTTGAGAATTAGTTAGGTGAATACTCATAGTGGGGCTTACTTGAGTAGGAGCTTGAATTTATATTCTTGCCAAGACTCATAATAGGATTTACTTGAGTCAAGGTTGGAATTTGCATGTTAATGAGTTAAATCAATTTAAGAACAAACCTTGAGTTGGATTAAAATGCTTAATTGGACTAGTTCATTACATTAGGAAATCTTTTAGTTGTCAACTCAATTCCCCAATATCCACTCCTATACTTTCACACACATCACTTTAATTACTTGTTCTTTAGTTATTGCTCAATTTAGTTTAGTTTCAAATCAATCTTCAAAACCAAAAAATGAATTTTACTTTTCCGAACATAGTTTAGTTTAGTGTATATATCTTAGATATAGCCAAATATCCTCCCTTTCCCTGAGGAACGATCCATCTTGCCATTATACATTTCACTGCGATTTGTGTATTCCTAGTGTGGAATTTTGGTACTTGCAAAAGTTTGATCAAAATTCAGCGTTGTTGCCGGGGATCGGCAGCGTTATATTTGGCTATTTTAGTTTAGGATATAGTTTAGTAGTTTTATTGTGTTATTTTTATCTTTTTACCTCGTGGTAGTTTTTGCTTTTGGTGTTTCAGGCTTGCCACGGGCGTCGTTTTAGGGGAGGTATACTGTTTCCCTACAATGATCGCATTAATTAAGTTGGAAGATTAGCTAGAGCAGCTGAAAGGGTACGGTTGAATCAACGTCATACATTAGGCATGGAAGACGAAAGAGAAAACCCGTCTATAATTCCACCCTCACCAATGAATATCCCACCAAATGTACAACTCCCACAAATGAACATCCCCACCAATAACACCCCTAGTTCTCCTTAAAGACAACTTACTATGGGGCAATATTCAAGACCCATCATTGGTAGTTAGCCACCGTTCATCGTTTTTGATGAGCTCACGAAGTCATATGAGCTTAAAACCATGCACATTAGTCAACTACCGTCCTTCTATGGCAAGACACACGAAAACTACTTACAATTCATGAAAAATGTTAGTGAGGTGGTGGAGACCTTCCCCTTTACATCAAGGATGGGTACACTCTCAAGGGAATAACTACTAATGAGGTGATTCTCAACTTGTTTGAAAGACAACGTAAAAAAATGGCTAAATACCCAGCGGCCCGGATCTCTAACATCATGGGACGCAGTGTGGGAAGCATTCTTTAACCGATTCTATCCATCAAACAAGAAGAGAGAGCTGTGGATGCAAATTACAGGGTTTCAAGAAAAGAATGGTGACTCATTTCATGAGACGTGGGAAAGATTCCAATCCTTGCTAGCACAACTTCTTCCCCATATGCTCCCCAATGAATATAAGGTCTCCTCATTTCAAGAAGGACTCTCTCCTCACACACAACTCTTGATTACTAATGCTTGTGGAGGCTTAACCGTGGACAAGACGGCGGTCTTTGTGATAGATGTGTGTGAGAGACTTACTCTTATGTCCTAACAATGTAACTTCAACACAAGAGCAAGCGGTAGACATGATGTAGGAGGAGGAACTGAGACGGCAATTGAAGTTTCAAAGTTGGCCAGGCAAATGCAATCCATGCAAAGCCACAATGTTGTCTATGCAATCATTCATGACAAACCAGGGGAATGTGAGCCATATTCACGGAAGATATAGAAGTGGGGACATGTTTTTCAATGGAAAAGGATGCGTTAGGTTCCAAGAGGAGGTATAAGCAATAGGATATCAACAAATAGACATGGGTGGTGTTTTTTCTCAAACCTACAATCCTAAGTGGCGAAACCATCCGAATCTCTCTTGGACAAACAACAACACCTTGAACTCGGACATGCTTAGTAGAGAGGCAAATCACGGGTTCAATAATAATCGAAGGTATTACCAAGGTCAAAGATCGGGGAGTAACCAAGCCAATCAATGGAATCGACGAGAGAATTTCAACAACAACCAAGCAAGGCATCAACAAAGGGAAGTTGTTATATCAAATGGACAAAGGTTGATCTCTCTCGAAGCCTTAGTTACCAATATGGGTGCATCAATGAAGAATATGGAAACTCAAATGGGCCAAATTGCCGAGGCACTTCAAAAACAAGACAAAGAGAAATTCCCTAGCCAACCCGAGCAAGCCAAGGCCATGACGGTTCTTAAAAGTGGGCGGATCCTAGGAAAATGGTGATATTATGGAAGATGCAAGTGAGCCCATAGTCCAAGAGAATGAAGTGGTTGTAGAAGACACAAGACAAGAAGAAGAAGATGTAGTTGTACCACTCTCAAATGAAGCTCCTCGTCTACATAAGTAATCCAATCTGTACATCCCTCTCATTCCTTACCCCGGAAGATTGAAGAATACGAAGTTGGAGCAATCCTTTCAAGACATCTATGACATTCATTCCAAGGTGAATGTGAATCTTCCACTACTTGATGCAATTCAAAAGATGCATTCCTATGCAAAGTTCTTCAAGAAGTTGAATAAAGACAAGATCAAGTTCAAGCCAAGGCAACAAAAAAGACTTGGGGAGAATGTTAGTGCGGTTATTCAAAAGAAGTTGCCCCAAAAGATGAAAGATCCCGGAAGCTTCATCATCAACATTTCTATTGGTCGAAGAAAGTAAAGGAAAGCCATGTTAGATTTAGGGGCAAGTATTAACTTGATGCCCTACACAATCTACAAGAGATTGGGACTTAATGACCTCAAGACCACTTCCATGTCACTCTTGTTGGCGAATCAATCTTTAAGACACCTAATAGGGATTATAGAAGATGTTTTGATTCAAGTAGAGAAGCTAATTATTCTAGCCAATTTTGTCATGCTAGACATGGAGGGCCACAGAGAAGATGACCAAATGTTGCTCTTGGGAAGACCATTTATGGCAACCGCTAGAGCAATTGTGGATGTACATAAAGGCAAGCTCACCATGAAGGTTTTAGATGATGTAATTGAATTCAAGCTTTTTGAGTCGAGAGTATATCTTATTGGAGCATATGATAGTTTTAATATGAACTTGGTGGATACAATCATCGAAGAGGAAAGTTAAGAATTTTTAAAGGAGAAGTTAGAGGCTCTAATGACAAGTGCAATAGAGTTCTTAGATGAGCAAGAAGATGACGAAGAGAGGTTTGAGTTAATGGAAGAGTTGGTGGAAAAAGAGAGCATTAATGAGGTTGAAGAAGTTAGAAGGGAGAGTTAGAGACAAAATTGGCTACACCACCAATGTTAGAGTTGAAGGAACTTCCAACAACACTCAAGTATGATTACCTAGATGAAGAAGAAAGGAAACTGGCTATTGTTTCCTTGGAATTGAATCAAGATGAAGAAACAAGGCTTCTTAAAGTCCTTAGAGTGCATAAGGCGGCAATTGGTGGTCCATAGAGGACATCAAAGGGATAAGTCCTACCATTTGTATGCACAAGATCCATCTAGAGGAAGGTTCCAAGCCATCAAGAGAGGCCCAGAGATGACTAAATCCCATCATACAAGAAGTTGTGAAAAGTGAAGTATTGAAGTTGTTGAAGGTGGGCATTATCTATCCAATTGCAGATAGTAAGTGGGTGAGCCCAATTCATATGGTACCCAAGAAGTCAGGCATTACGGTAGTAAAGAATAAGAGAGATGAACTCATCCCCCAAAGGTTGCAACCGAGTGGAGGGTATGCATTGACTACCGAAAATTGAATGCATCAACGAAGAAGGATCACTTCCCCATTCCATTCATTGACCAAATGCTGGAGAGATTGGTGGGGCATAGCCATTATTTCTTCTTGGATGGCTACTCGGGGTATAATAAAATAACAATTGAACCAGATGATCAAGAGAAAATGACTTTCACATGTCCTTTCAGCATTTATGCTCACCGGAAGATGCCCTTTGGCCTATGTAATGCACCCGGTACTTTCCTACAATGTAGGATGTCCATTTTCTCGGATATGGTTGGGAAAATCATTGAGGTGTTCATGGATGATTTCTCGGTGTTTGTAGGATCCTTTGATGTTTGCCTTGACAACTTGACTCAAGTATTGAAGAGATGTGAAGAAAAGAACCTTATCTTGAATTGGGAAAAGTGTCATTTTATGGTGACACAAGGCATTGTTGTTAGGTTTCTGGTTTGTCTTAGCATGTATTCCATATCAAAGTGGTGTTTTTTCTTGTATCATTTAGTGGTCTTAGAATTGATGATTCAAAGCTTCAAAGAAAGACTTAGCCACACACATGCAAGATGGAGTCTTCAAAGATAAATGTGATAAGTTGCACAATAAAGGTATTTTATACCTCATTTCTCTTACAAAGCTTAGGCACACACACACACATGACATTCATATGTGTCCTTGCATTATTTTATATCATTGGTATGACAATTTCACACACTTGGAAATATATGCTACTGCATTAGATTTAAATTGATGATCATTGGAAAAAGCATGTTCTAGGATTATGTCTAGGAAACGGCATATGTGTGTGACTTGGTGTCTATTTGTTTTTATTTTATTGTTTTTCGACTTGAAAATGATCTCTTATGATTCCTTATTGAGTCCCGGTCTTTTCAGTTACTCATTCATTAGATTTCGAGTCCAAACGATGTAGCTATGCTACTTTGCGTTCTCATTTATTGAGTTGTCATCGTTGTTGTTTTCCAAGATGAATTCTCAACCTTTTTGTAAATTTTTGTAGTCGTTATTGAGTGTGAGGGAGTCATAATTCATAATCCGAAGACGAATTCGAAATTGGAGTTTGGAGGTCCAAATATAGTCGAAAAACGCGAGTAGAGCGCGAGAGGACCAAGCAAGGCTAACGACCAAGCTTGGTGGCCACGTGTGCCTCACGGCCAGTATGGCCCTCTACCCACATGTGCTCCACGCGGTCCACATGTGGTGCTAACGTGGCATATGCTGGTTGGATTCCTCTTTCCCTCTCTCTCTCTTCCTTTTAAATATTTCCAATTCCCTCATATTTCATTCAAAAAGAAAAATTAGAATTTCTTATATGCAGAATTTTCTCTCAACTTTTTCTCACCTTCCAAACATCATAACTTTCTCATACGAAGTCATAATTGAGTGATTCAAGTTGGAGATTGTTTGTAATCGAGTCCTCTACCTTTTCCAAGTGATTTGGCAGCTGTTTGATCGACTTTTCTGATGGTTGCACACAGAAAACCGAACCAGCTCGAGCATCCAAGGTAGTGTTCATATCTTTGGGATTTCTTCTTTTATAACCTTCAATTTTCTTGGGGTTTCTTCTTCTATATGTATGTATATGTATGGTGAATGCTATTGAGATAGCTTCATAATCAAACCTAATCAAAAGTTTAATTAGAGATATATGTGAACTAGTTTATTTGATTATATGATGTTTACATGTTTGAGAGTTGTATTGTGATTAGTTTGATATCTAAGGTTATTTGAGATTGATTGAATCATTTTGATGATCAATGACCTTGTATTTTATTTTGATCCTATGATTGATGTAATCTAGGATTATTGTATGTGTATGTGTTTTTAGAGAAATATAGGATTTAATTGAGTAATCATTTTATCCTTTCTCTAATTCTTTGGCTAGAATATTAATTGAAATCATTTTATGATTCTAGCATTTTGTTGTGTATGTGTATGACATCTTAAATATGTGATTCATGAATATGATCTATTCAAGTGTTGTTTGTATGAATGAAACTAGGAGTTTTTGTGTTAGGCGTTTTCATTTACTCTAGGTTTAATTCATGTTTTTGCATCTAGACTAGTAGATTTGTGTTTCACATGTTTAGGTCTATTTGTGTCATGGAATGTATTGATCATATGTTCTATGTTGAATTGCTTGATTGCATCATTTTGGATTCACATGATCACATTAGGAAGTCCTTGTGAAAGGCATGAAGTCTTGGTCAGAACGTGATGTTCGGATAACCAAGCAAGAAGTCTTGGTTAGAGTTGGGATGACTCGGATAGGCAAGCAATGAGTCATGGCTAGAATTAGGAAGGTCCGGATAGCTATGCAAAGGAGGCTCTTTAGTGGTATGAGTGCCTTGGATAGAGAGTTGGTTATATTATTGGTAGGCCTAGGTGTATGGATAGACATAGACTCCAATAGAGCGGGGTACACGGGATGTGTATGGACTCTTGAGGAATTTCTAATCTTCCATCGATGTTGGTTTGACATGTTGTCCAATATATGGTGGCTTCACATCATTGAGGGATTTCATACTTTCTAGTAGTGTTGGGTAGACATAAACTCTACATGGGTTGGTGATCTAGGATTGTTCACTTTGTGGAATTTCTAATTTACCATCCAATCTATATAGTACCCAACGGTTGTAGTTCAACCCGTGGATGTTTCCTCCTTGTAGGTTTTACCACGTTAAAAAATCCCATGTGTTAATTCTTCATATCTCTCTTTATTACATGTATATATATATGTTTGCTCTTTATCTTGTAGTACATTTATCACTTGTGAAGTTTTGGAATCAAGATGTGTTAAGTGTGATTTGTAAAGCAATAAAGATTTGATCATTCTTATATTGTTTATTCTTTTGTATATTGTTACATTGATGTATAGTTATATTTGTTAACACTTGTAATTTCTTGAACAATATCATAATACAAGTATTCTTTGTTGTTGAGATTTTTTGTGTTGTATACCTCATACAACTTCTTATATATGTAGACATTGCCTAAATGATCACATGATTATATTGTCTATGTATGGATGCTTTTAGATTATGTGTTGTATATAAAGCTACATTGAGGGATAAACGAATGTTTGTTTCAAAGGATTGAAAAAGGTGTAAAAACCTATTCACCCCCTCTATAGGTATGCTTTAAGCAATTTAACTACATTTGTATTATTTTCAATTGTTCTTGGGCATATGGTGTCAAGCCGGGGCATAGAGGTAGACATAGCTAAAATCGAAGTGATGAAGAGCTTGCCTCCACCAAAAATTGTCAAAGACATAAGGTCTTTCTTGGGACATGCAGGATTTTATTGGCGGTTCATCAAGGATTTTTCCAAGATCTCAAGTTCCTTGTGCAATCTTCTCTAAAAAGAGTTAGATTTTGAGTTTGATGAAGGATGCATACAAGCCTTCAATACTCTTAAGGAAGCCCTCACATTGACACCTATCATTGTACCACCTAATTGGAGCCTCCCTTTTGAAATCATGTGTGACGCATAGGACTATGCCGTTGGGGCCGTTCTTGGGCAAAGAATGGACAAGCTTCCACATGTAATCTATTATGCCTCAAGGACATTAAATGATGCTCAATTGAACTATTCCACAACCAAAAAAGAATTGTTGGCGGTTGTGTTTGCTTTGGAGAAATTCCTGCAATATTTGGTGAAAGCAAAAGTAATTGTTTACCTCGATCATGCAGCCATCCAGTATCTAATGCAAAATAAAGATGCCAAGACAAGACTCATCCGTTGGATCCTACTCTTTCAAGAATTCGACTTGGAAATCAAGGACAAGAAAGGGAAGGTGAATGTGGTAGCCGACCATCTAAGTCGGTTGATACATGGGTCTAATAAAGAAGA
Source organism: Acer negundo (assembly GCA_035582765.1). Lineage (NCBI taxonomy): Eukaryota > Viridiplantae > Streptophyta > Magnoliopsida > Sapindales > Sapindaceae > Acer > Acer negundo. The sequence continues at coordinate 2,076,541 of CM069242.1, forward strand.
AGACATGCTTCCATTGAAGGAAAGTTTTCCAGATGAGCAATTGTGAGTAGTTGGTGGAAAAGAGCCATGGTATGCCGACATTGTAAACTGCCTTGTGAGATACATAGTGCCTAATGACTTATCATACCAATCCAAGAAGAGATTCAAGTTTGTTGCTAGGCAATACTTTTGGGATGAGCCATATCTCTTCAAGCATGGCCCAGATCAAGTAATTTGAAGATGTGTTCCAGAAGAAGAACAAGAAGGTGTAATCAAGTTTTGCCATTAAATGCATTGTGTGGGTCACTTTAGCCACAAAAATACCTTTCTCAAAATCCTCTAATCCGGTTTATTTTGGCCAGGACTAGGCAAGGACACTTATGAGTTTTGTAGATGTTGTGATAGATGCCAACGGATGGGTAATACCAGGAAAAGAAATGAGATGCCCTAAAAAGGAGAATTGGTGGTAGAACTTTTTAACATATAGGGTGTTGACTTCATAGGTCCTTTCCTATCTTCAAATGGAAACAACTACATTTTATTGGCGGTCGATTATGTTTCTAAATGGATTGAAGTAATGACAGCCATATGGTAGTGAAATTCTTGAAGGAAGTTGTGTTCTCAAGGTTTGGTACCCCATGTGCAATCATAAGTGATGGTGGCACCCATTTTTGTAACAAAATCTTTGCCGCTTTGATGAAAAAGTATGAAGTTACGCATAAGGTTGCCACACCCTACTATCCACAAACTTTCGGGCAAGTTGAAGTTAGTAATCGAGAAATCAAGAGAATTCTAAAGAAGACGGTTAAGGCCAATTGAAAGGATTGGTCAATGAAGCTAAACAATGAACTTTAGGCCTACCGTACAGCGCACAAGACCCTTCTTGGCACTACTCCTTACCGATTAGTATTTGGTAAGGCTTGTCACTTGCCGGTTGAGTTGGAATTTGATGCTTATTGGGCAATCAAGAAGTTGAATCTCAATTTAGATTTAGTGGGGGAAGAACGTAAACTCCAACTCAACGAATTGGAAGAACTCCGATTTGAGGCCTATGGAATGCTAAATTGTACAACGAGAAAACAATGATCATTCATGAACAAATGCTTTTGAGAAAAGACCTCCATCCGAGGATGCTTGTGCTTGTGTTTGACTTAAGATTGAAGCTATTTCTGGGGAAATTGAAATCTAGATGGACCGGTCCATTCCGGTGAAGAAGGTGTTCCTACATGGTGCAATTGAAGTGCAATGTTTAAAAACTGAGAGTACATTCAAGGTTAATGGACAACATGTCAAGCCATACTATGGAGGATCAACTAATGCATTTATGATCAAGAAAGTCAAACTTGGTGAACCTTAGCGCTCATCACCACATCTTACCTAGACATTAAATCAAGTGCTTAGTGGGAGGCAACCCACTTAGGTAGTTTTAACTTTATGCAATTTGTTTTTGTTAAACTGATGAAATTTGATTAGTTGTGTGCAATTCTCCCCAAATTTGTGTTGGATATTTTGTTCATGAAAAATGTTGAGCAAATGTGTTGGAAACCATGTCCAAGATAGGTTTGGGGGTTTCTTTTGGCATGATAAGTGTTGTGTAGTGTGCAGCTACAGGAAAAGAGAGCAGAATGAAGATTGAGCCAATTCTATAAATCGGTGGTCACAATTGGCAGCCTGGTCGCCGATTAAAACCGCAGATCAAAAGAAGGATCCTCTGCCACAAATCGGCGGTTATGATCTGTGGGTAAAATTCAAATGCCGAATCAGTCCAGTGGATCATTAATGCAAACGACGATTTTAATGGCGGTCTGACCGCAGAATAAACAAACCGTCGAATGAAGTACTTAATGGAACGACAACGTTTTGCTCAAAAATCGCAATTCGGCGATCACAATCGGCGGCCTGACTGCCAATTGAAATCGTAGAATTTGCGATATTAGGTTTAAAATGAGTTGTCCCTTTAACGAGCACAACACTTCCTTCCCTCTCAATTTCAAAAATGCTCTCCACATAGGTGTTTTCTCCTCCCTTTCTTCTGATTTCAAGGGCTTCAAGGTATGTAATTCTCCCCTCTAAACTTATTTTACATATGTAACTCTCTCCCTTCTCTCAAAATTTCATGAAATTTTGGTTCATAATGTTAGGGTTAGGGTTTGGTTTGAAAATTTGGGGATTTTTGATTTAGAAGCCTAATTTATGGAAAAGCATGCTTGGGTTTTGTTTGTTGGTAGGAAATTGACTCTCCTAGGTTGTATATTGATGATTGATAGCATCTAATTTTCAATGTTTCGTTTTATTACGAATTTTGGACCTAATTTCTCTATTAGGTGTGTGTGAATTGTATGTGATGACTGATATTGATGCTAGGTGCTATACTGCTGCTTTACATTGCCAAATTTATGTTATCTTGGCATGCACTTTTAGCCATTACTTTAAGTTCCGATTTCAATCTACAAGAAGTTGTTTTTGTGATGAATGGGGCATGTTGGAACTTAACTATGGCATAATTGTTGTGGTGCAATTTTATATATTAAGATTGGATTATATATGTCTCGGTTCATGCTTGTGGTGTGTAGAAATTTATATCCCAATTTCAGTTTTCAAAGATTATTTTTATGATGAAATTTGGGCATGATTTGGACTATATTCTCTGTTGTTGTTTTTATTAAGAGAATGATGTCAAGTTGGCTGTGTTTTTGTGTGTTGTGTAGGATAATGGCACCGCAAAAAAATAGCAAGGGTTCCAGCAGTCGACGAGTGGTTGAGCACAACCTTCGCAACACTCTATACGCTGTTCGCCTCCAGAATATTCTCACCAGAACTATCCACCTCGACAGGAGCATTGATTTGAATGATGTGAGTGGATCGGACATTGTGCGTCAAATGGAGGGAATGGGGTGGCGCTGATTCGTGAAGAAAGTCTACAAAGGCAGAACATATAAATACCTCCTACCGGCTACAGTACTCCTAACCTGCTACTACTACACATCTCCTTTTGTTATTAGGAAATGTATTTATTATTAGTTTTTAGTTTTTTAACTTTTCAATTTTTTTAGAATGGTTAGGGTGGGCTTGAGCCCATCCTAGCCCCAATGATAATTCGTCCATGGTGGTAGGAATGCTCATACTCTAACAGTTTGTATACTTTTGAGAGTATATTCACCTTTATATAATATAAAGCATACAATCGTAATAAAATGAGCCAAGTTTAATTATATAACAAAAGGAAGAAAAAAGAAATTCAGCAAACAATTATTGTTTAAGAAGTTTGATATTTTTGTAAATAAATTGGAATGTATTTATGAAGGTAGATGGAATAATCTGAAAGTTGAGTTACTTTACTGTATATATGGATTACCGCCTCTCGAGCATTTCACTTGTTTTCTTTCTTGATAGTTGCCATGTAAGAATAAGTTAAATGATATTTTGTGTTGGTTATGCATTATAATGAATTTAAATTTAAATTAAATATGTGGTATTTTTTGGCAAATAACATACTCTTGTATGCAATTGCTTATTCTTCTGTTGAAATTCTTCATCATGTCCACAATCTTCAAGGGCGTGATGTTGACGAGTCTTGTGACTTGAAGTCTTTTGATACATTAGATTGTATTTTTTTTATTAATTAATGTTGAATTGGCATCATGTTTGCATTTTTCCAGTATTATTTAAGGATGTAGTAATTTCACTGATATACAATCATTAGATTAATTTGTGATCTTTAAATTATATAGGTACTTAACATTATGATAATTTTTTGAAAGACTACAAAAAGAATTTTAAATATTTATTAATATTCTAAATAAATTAAAATGTAAATAGAGCAATAAATGCATGTATTATTGTTGATAATAACTTATAAAGAGTTTAAATCCAAAGCTCTTTCACACGACATGTGGTAGCCTGCGAGGTTCAGCTTTAGTACTCTATATATAAATATATATATATATATATACATATTTTCTATTATCAGTTCGTCCTGACAATAAATAATATATTAGGACGAAGAATGTGGACCGCTAAATTTACATACTTTGACTCAAAGTGTATGCACTTGTCAAAACTTCTTCAAAATCTGTGGTCCACATTCTTCGTCCTAATATATTTATTGTCAGGTCGAACTGATAATAGAAAGACTGAATATATATATATATATATACAATTTTTCTATTGTCAGTTCGTCATGAAGTAAAATATATTAGGACGAAGAATATGGATTATTAGATTTACCTATTTTGACTCAAAGTGTATGTACTTGTCAAAAATTCTCCATAATCTACGGTCCACATTCTTCATCCTGATATATTTTATATTAGAACGAACTAACGGTAGAAAAACTGATATAAATATATAAATAAATATATATATCGGAAATTTTCCTATGAAAATGTCCTGATAGAATTATATAAGAACATTATATATGAACCACTCACTTTACATACTTTGACTTGGTATGTATACACTTGTCAAATCACTTTTATAAATTAGTGGCTCACATTCAATATCCTGATAAATTATATAAGGATGTCCTGATAAGAACGGGACCGTATATGTATAACCTAATAAACATATACATTGATATTTATTTGAATACATATGCCAAATATTGAGGATATGAGACAATTTATAAATATTGATAAAATCCATGAACCTATATTTTAGGTTTTGGAATAATTTTGTCAGAGCCTTTATGTTTCATTTGCAACATTATTTTTGTAAAAATAATTTGTTATAGTTATAAGTTATAATAATAATAATAATAATAATAACAATATATTAAATGATACTATTTTTTTAAAAGAAACTTTCATTAAAGATAAAGATTACACTTGGTGTTTCAATGTTTGGAGTTTATATATACACACGTGGTATTTCAATGTATATATAATTATTATTAAATGATAATATTACTAACAATTATATATACATTGAAATATTTTCAATGTTTGGTGTTTATATATTTAAGAGAATAAAATAAATAATTAAATAATTTGAAAGAGGGCAAGAAGACCTACACTAAATGTCAACCTTCATGGAAATATCAAATTTTAACATTTGAATTTCATTATATCACGAAATAAAAGAAAATTATTAAATTAAAAAAGATCACCAAATATTTCTCCATTGTATTTCAAAACCTAATTTTAATAATTTTTTTCCAAAAAAAAAAAAAAAAAATGAATATGAACCAAAGTTGTAAAGTTGTGGAGAATAAAAGATGATGTTCCTCATTTTGATGATTTAAGTCTTCAAATTCTCATCAAAATATATATTTTTCGGACTAAAAAATTACATTTGAATTAATAAAAATTCAACAATCTAATTTCAATCTTCAAACCCATAAATATATACATTTCTAATTATTATTAAAAATAAATAAATAAAGAGGTTTCAATGATTTACATAATAAATTAATAACTGATTGATTATGTAATACCCACAGAAATATGAACTCCATTATCGATACTTTACCTGGCTCTTGTCACCCACTCTCCTGATGAAAGTATTAGAAAATGCCTGCTAAATAGACATGAGAAAATTTATAAATGTGATATCAAACTTCAAACCCATAAACATATACATTCTTGATCATTAATAAAACAAAAATGAAAAGAAACAAAGAAGGTTCGATGTGTATCTAGAATATATTTTACTTCTATTATTTAGGTGAATCATTAATATTTAATACTACCATGCAATTAAATAAGTTGGTCATTAATTAGAAGGAGTTCAATGGATTAATAAGATAGACTTTCATTTAACTTCGATTAAATATGTGGATCAACAATAAGAGAATTTAATGTAAAAGCCGTGAAATTCCCTTAACCACATAGGGGGGTTGGAATAGGTGATAGGTGTATGCCCAAATTCTTGCATTTCTTTTCCACACAACCAATTTACACACACTTACAGTATTTAACAGTAGTAGATTGTTTTAACAAGTTAATATGAATTTAATTAGACAAGTCTTAAAAAAATACAAGTTAAAGTATGTAAAGAAACTAGAAGCACTAAAATCAATACAAGTTATTTTTACGTGGTAAAACCTCCAAATAGGAATCATCCACGGGTTGATACCACAACCACTGGCAAACTGCAATTCACTACGATGAAAAGAAGATACACACTCAAAAAGCAATCAACTCATGGTACACTTCTCAAGCTATCAACTCCTAATCTACTGTTGGGCTCAGTGAATCACTTTGCCTACTTCATATCCAAGATGTGACCAACACATTTCTAGGAATCAACTTTCTATCCAAGACGCTCACGTCTCTAGGAAGATTCCTTACTTGTCTATCCGGATCCACCTAATTCTAGACAAGGCTTTTGCTTAGTTATTCGGATCACCTTGATCCTAACTAAGACTTTGTGCTTGACTATATGGACCACTTGTCCTAGTCAAGTCTTATTGCTCTAAATAAAGCTTTACTCACTTTGAAGAGAGACTTCCACCTTAAGCAAGGCAAATGATCTAAGTGTAATGCAAATGATACAAACACAACCAAATAGAGAAAGTAGATCACACAAACTCTATAAACATGCAATTAGATAACTAGAATATACTTTCAACACTCAATCACATAATTATCTAGGAACCTAAGTATATGAATCAATAAGCACTAGATAAGAATAATGGATATCACAATCAAAATATTCTAGTTCTTAGATCATAAAACTAAACCTGGAAATCAACAATCAAGCTCATTACACAAAACATTTCTGGAATCAATTAAACCTAAACATATGAATCAATTTCATGTGAATCAAGTTTAACTTTAAAATATGTTTAATCAAAATCATAAAAGCTACAACTCGAAAAATCAATTAAACAAGTCTAAAATTGGAATCAAAGACATTCTAAACATTTTTCATCAGTCAATAAAGTAGATCTATGAAATTGATCATAAGAAAAATGAAGAGAAGATGATTATCATACAAAGAGATGTACAACGAATTGAAATCAAATGACTGCATTAAAACTGGGCATCTTTTGACCTTGAAAATGCTTGGGAATCGTTCATCTCCTCAATACCAACATTTTTGGCATTTGAATCACTTGATTTGGAGTTGAAATGAGAGATATATCACAAAAACAAAATGGAAGAAGTTATGAAAATTTATGTTCGAAATTTCAATTTAAATTGAGGGAAATGAGATGGAGAGAAAAAGAATTCAACCACCCATTGAGGCCTTGCCACCTCAGCTCCCTGTGGAGGTACGTGAGCCTCACGAGAAAGAGAGGTGACCTTCCCGTGAGGCTCACACGCTCTCACAGGAAGGTGGCCCAAATGGCCTTTGGCCATTCGCCTCATTTGTGCTCCTCTCGCGTTCTTCGATTGTTCTCCGGCCTCTGAACTCCGAATTCGAATTCGTTTTCGGATTACGAACCACCATGACTTCCTCATGCACAAGAATGACTATGAAACTTTGATAAAAATTTATGAATTTGACTCGATACATGACGACAAAGACAACACATTGTAAGTGGATGAAAAGTAGCGTAGCTTCCTAGTTTGAACTCGAAAACTAATGAATAAGTAACCGAAATGACCGGAACTCAATAAAGAATTATATGAGAACATATTCAAGTCCAAAACAATAAAACAAAAACAAATAAATACAATGTCACACAAGTATGTCATTTCCTAGAGATAGTCATAGAGCATACAATATTACAATGTTTGTCAATTTAAGTCTAATGCATGTGCATACTTTAACAAGTGTGTGAACGTGTTATACCAATTGAGCACAATGAGGCATGGACACATATGAATGCAATGTGTGTGTGTACGCTTACGCCTTGCAAGAGGAAGAAGTATCTAGATACCTTAGCATCCAAATAAGCGTTTTTCCTCTTGAAGACGAACTTTGCATGCAACATTGCTTTTCTTTTTTGAAGTTTGATCTAATCACGAATCACATAAGCAACTAAGCAATACAAACAAAGAGTGTTTTCTTATGGAATCAAGCCAACACAAATCTAAAACCTAACAAGCTGTTATATAGAATTTAAGGCAAAAATTAATGTTTAAAATTTTAAAAATAATTTAAAAACAACCCTTCCACCTCCAAGTTCAACCGTACCTTTAAGCCCAAAGTAAATGCTTACAATTTTTTTTTTTTATAAAAAAAAAATGACTTACAAACAATCGTTCCACTTCCGGACTCCACTATACTCCACCTTTTTATACCTACATAAATACCTCTTGGGAGATTCATGTATCAAACATTAATTACATTAAAATAGATTATCATGTCTTTTGAGCATTAATAATATTTTAAGAACTTATTAAATATTATAACATATATATTATAGATAACTTAAAAAATCTAATTAATTAATATTTAGAATTGAAGACTATATATAGCCCCCTCACGATGACATGTGGCATCGTGAGGCAACTTTAGTATATTACTAGTATGCAGCCCACATGATGTGCATGCACGGTAAAATATAACGTAATAATTATCAAATTTATATCTTAAAATTTTTTTGTGTGTATTTTTCTATTTTTACATTCATGTATAATTTTACCATTGGAACTAACATATATTAGAAAGAAAAAACAAATACTAAAAAAATCAATCGACTACAAATTTCTACAATTACATTTGAAATATACAAAATAAAGCTTTTACCACAAATTTAACAATTTTTTGAAATTTCTAATTCAAATAATTCCAAATCATTGCCTTATACTCTTTAAGTTGATGTTCTAATTCAATCCATGGTGTTTGACAAAATAAGACTGCAAATAAAATCAAGTTAAACAAATCTATCACAATTTAAAAATAATAATAATAATAATAATAATAATAATGATGATGATGATAATAATAATAATGATAATAATAAATAAGAGCCGTATATATTAAAACCTATCTTATTTGTATAAATGCCTAAAAAACAGTGGTAGACAGGGCTCTGAACATGATCAAATCCTTGGCAAGCGAGGGTAGCATGTACAGATTTATATACCAAAAATAAACATTAAAATTCAAGATTTAATTTTAAAATAATTTTATAAAAAAAAACAGTTCATTATTATTACCTCTTTTTGTGTGATCACTTAAATCACGGCTTAATCTTAAAGACCAACCAACTAATCACATATGCATTTTGAATACATACATCAACACTATAGTTTTAACTAAAACCGAAAAAAATATTTATATATAAATTTTAAAAAAATACCAAGGTGATTTTATGATGAGCAATAAACGAAACTATTTCTTTTATTGCTCTGCTTGACCTGAATTTGAAATTTTAAATATGACAAACGAATATGATTCAATGCAAAACAAATATGAGATAGTACGTAGAGAGATGCATGACAATGTCTTGCAATTTGTATGACATGAACTATACACAAATATATAAAATAAAATAACTTGAAAACCTAAAACAAATCACATGTTCATTACACTTATAACCTACAATGGAGATCCATTAATCCTAAATATGCACCAAAAAGGATACAATGAAATATAACACATCAAAATATAAGTGTTTAAACAAATGAAATAGAAAAACATGAAATCGTAAATGATAAACCGTAGTGGATTTGATGGGTTATACGGAATTGGACAGGTGGTGATCGAAAAAGGAGGAACCTTGAGATGGCGGATAAACATTGGTGTCAGAATGTCTCAATTGAGTGATAAACAAACAAAGGAATAAACATAGCAACAGAGAAAGCGTGTTTTTGACATTTTATTTTGGGTAAAAATTAACATGTTTTTCAAATCCAACAAAAATTATATAAAAGGTTATAAAAATGAGATAATTGGATAGGAATTATTTTTTTTTTTTACTAAATTGAATACGAAAGGTTCTCTTGTGATTTTTTTTACTTTTAATTAATTAATGTGATAACGAATAAAAATGAAGAGTCAATTCCCTAGTCAATGAGATAATAAATAAATTCTCTTAATGAACCAAAAATAAAATAAAATATCTTACCAAATATTATAATTTATATATTATATATTTATATAGATAACTAATTAACAATATATTTTTTTTTGAAATATTACAATTAATTAGCAATACTTAAAAAAAAAAAAAAAAAACTAATTAATACGAATTTAAGGTTTGTTGGCAAAAAAAAATAAATTATGGCTTGTCCTTTAAACTTATCAAATAATGTAATACTTAAAATAAAATAAAAAACATAATAATTAAAAATCAATTATGAGATTGGTTAAGAGAATTTATTCACTATCTCATTAATTATGTGATTGCCTCTTGAATACGTATAGTTTTTTGATTTAGGAAAAAAAATTATATTATTAAAAATTATTACAATTAATTGTAAATTATATAGATAAGTAATTAAAAATACTTTAAAAAAATAATAATTAAAACGAATTTATGGCTTATTAGGAAAAACATTATGGCATGTCTGCTAAATTTACCAAATTATGTAATACTTTCAAAAATAAAAAAAAACTTAACAATTAAAAATCAATTATGAGATTGTTTAAGAGAATTTATTCTATTAATTAAGCGAGTGCCTCTTGATTACTTATAGATTTTTTATTTATGAAAAAAATTATATTATTAAAATTATTAAAATTAATAACGTACCAAATATTATAATATATATTATGTAAATAACTAATTAACAATACATTTTTAAAAATAATTACAACTGATTAAAATTACTTAAAAAAACTAATTAATACAAAATTTATGGTTTGTTGATAAAAACAATTTGGCTTGTCTTTTAAACTTACCAAATAATATAATACTTAAAATAAATAAAAAAACTTAATAATTTAAAATTAATTATAAGATTGGTTAAGAGAATTTATTCACTATCCCATTAATTAAGTGATTGACTTTTGATTACCTATAGATTTTTTATTTAGGAAAAAATTTATAATATTACAAATTATTACAATTAATAACTTACTAAATATTATAATATATATTGTATAGATAATTATTTAATAATACATTTTTTTTTATTGAAATATTTCAACTAATTAACAATACTGATAAAAAAACTAATTAATACAAATTTATGGCTTGTTGGCAAAAAAATATTTACGGCTTGTCTTTTAAACTTAACAAATAATGTAAAACTTCAAATAATTAAAAATCAATTATGAGATTGGTTAAAAGAATTTATTTACTATCCCATTAATTACATGATTGTCTCTTGATTACCTAAAGATTTTTGATTTAGAAAAAAAAAATTATATTATTAAAAATTATTACAATTAATAACTACTTAATATTTTTGGCAATAAAAAACAAGAGTTTATGGCTTTTCTTTTAAATTTCCCAAAAAATGTAATAATTCAAAAAAAAAAAAAATTATTCACTATCTCATTAATCACGAGATTGTTTTTTTTATTTTTTATTTTTTTTATTACCTATAGATCTATTACTTATGAAACAAAAAAGGATTTGGCAACAAAAAAAAAAAATGACTTGTCTTTTAAACTTACAAAATAATGTAATATTTCAAAAAAAAAAAAATCTTAATAATTAAAAATCAATTTTGATATTGGTTAAGTGAATTTATTCACTATCCCATTAATTATGGGATTGCCTCTTGATTACTTATTGATTTTTGATTTAGGAAAAAAATTATATTATTAAAAATTATTACAATTAATAATATCAAATAGGGACACTTTAATTATATATTCAAATTATTTAATTAATAGAGATACAATAAATGATAACATTTTTATAAGAAAAAAAAACAACAACATAGACCCGCTTTACTAGAAAATATCACTTAAAAAATAATAATTATAAAAACGCTTATTCTAGAAATACTTGTAGAAGGACTCATTTTTAAAAAAAAACAACATGGAGGTTATTGTCAAGCCTAGTGATAAATTTATTTATTTTTTCGCCCTTATTTCTAACAACATTGCATTTTTTTTTTTAATAAAGTCATTTCTAGATTTTTTTTTTCACTCGTACTTCAATTAGATGATTCGATAAAAAAATATAAAAGTGAAGACTTTTTAAACAATTTAGTTTTTGTGCTCTGTTTTCCGTGTTTTTGCCCACCCGATCATTGAGCTTTAGGGCATTTTGTGGCCTTTATGCTCTTTGTCTTTCTCTTGTTTTTAAGATTTTTTGGGCCTTTTAAATATATTTGTCACTAAAAAAAAGACGTATTTTTTAATTATCTGACAAAAAAATTATTTATTACCACGTATAAAAAGAATTATGAGTGAATTTCATATATTAAAAAAGATAATCTATTGAATTGAATGTAATAATTAATGTTTTAATGTACTACCATTAATATTTGAATAAAAATTATTATTTAATTTTTTGTTATGTTATCAATGTTAGGATTTATTATTTAATTTTTTAGTTATGTTGGCATTATTCTATATCAAAACGATATTTCCTTTGTATTGATTAGTTGTCTAGGATTCACGGTTTATCAAGGTTCAAGAAAATTGGGCAACTTATCAAGCAAAGTAAAGCCTTCAAGAGGAGTAAGCATTGTTGCATATCAAATGTATAATAAGATCTTATTCCTCTTGCAGGCATTTAGACAAACACACACACACACACACACACAAAGCCTTCAAGAGGAGTAAGCATTGTTGCATATCAAATGTATAATAAGATCTTATTCCTCTTGCAGGCATTTAGACAAACACACACACACACACACACACACACATTGCATCCATATGTGTCCCTACATCGTTGTGCTCAATTGGTATAACACATTCACACACTTATGATTGTATGTACATGCATTAGATTTAAATTGACAAATTTTGTAAAATGCATGTTCAAGGACTATATCTAGGAAATGGCATACTTGTGTGTTCATGTCTTTTTTGTTTGTGTTTTTGTGATATCAGACTTGTCATATTATTATTAAATTGAATTCCAATCGTTTCGGTTACTCATTCATTATTTTTCGAGTTCCGAGTTGGAAGTTACGAAACTTTCCGTACATTTATTGTACACGGTTTTCGTCTTTGTTTATTGAGTCGATTTCCATATCGTTTGTGAAAGTTTTGTTGACATCCATGTGCATGAGGGAGTCCCGGTTTGTAATCCAAAGATTGATTCAAATTTGGAGTTTAGAGGCCGAAATACAGTCGAAGAACGCGAGAGGAGCACGAGGTAAGTGAAGAATGGCCAAAGGCCATTTGCACCCTTTCCCCGTGGAGGCGCGTGAGCCTCATGGGAAAGGATGCCCTCTGCCCCCGTAAGGCTCATGCACCTCCACGGGAAGGCAGAGGTGGCACCTCTTGATTGGCCACTTAATTGCTTCCTTTCCCTCTTTTTTAAATATCTTTTTTTTTCTCTCATTTCATTATAAGAAGAAAATTTGAAAAAACATGTGCATAAATTTTCTCTCAAGTTTTCCCAACTTTCAAACACCATAACTCTCATTTCTCATCCGATTTGAGTGATTCAAGTTGGAGAATCTTTGTATTGAAGTCTCCTATCTTCTCCAAGTAAGTTTGCAGCCTTTTGTGCAAGTTTTGTGGTGGTTCTACACCTAAATCCAAATATGCACGAAATTACAAGGTATTGATCTATATATATGCTTTGTGTTTTGATCTTTAAAGTTTTCAATTACCTTGAGTTTTCTTCTTCTATATGCAAATGTTACTTGAACAAATGCTATTGAGAAGTAGAGCTTCAATTATTGGCTAATCTTGTCTAATTAAGAGACTTAAATGTGAACTAGTTTTTCTTAAATCTAGGTTTTCACATGTTTGAGAGTTGTATTGTGATTATCTTATTATCTAGGGCTATTTGTGATTTGATTGAGTTTATTTTCATGATTGATAGTCTTATCATGTACTAGGACTCATTAGTTGAACAAATCTAGGATTAGCACATTTAATTTCGTATTTAAAGCTAATTAGGATTTAATTTATTATTGTGTGAATACATGCTTTAAATATTTGTTAGAATATTCATTGATCATATTTTGTGAATCTAGCATGTTTTTATGTGTTACTAAAATCTTGAATATGTACTTAATGTATATGCTTTGATTCAAGTTTTAGCTGTATGAATGTACTAGGAATTATATGTGTTTTTTAGTGTTTCATATGTTCTAGATTTCAATTCTTGCATAGTAACTAGACATCCTTGTATTGAGAACTCACATGCCTATGTCTAGTTCCTATAGAATGTATTGATCTCATATTCTATATTGAGTGGTTGTTTGCATTTTGCATTCATTGATCACACTAGGAAGTCCTTATAAAAGGCATGAAGTCTTGGTTAGGACAAATGGTCCGAATAGTCAAACAAAAAGTCTTGGTTAGGACAAATGGTTTAGATAGCGAAACAAGAAGTTTTGACTAGGATCGGGAAAATCCGGATAGTTAAGCAAGAAGTTATGGCTAAGATCAGGGAGATCCAGATAGCTATGCAATGGAGGCTTTCTACAAGCATGAGTGTCTTGGATAGAAAGTTGACTTTGTTATTGGTAGGCCCGAGATATTGAGTAGACATAGAGTCTAATAGAGAATGTTTCATGTGTTGGCCCACTCTTGAGAAATTTCTAATCTATTAATGGTGTTGTGTAGACATATAGTCCAATAGAGAGTGTTTCACACTTTTGAGGAATTTCTAATCTACCAATAGGGTTGGGTAGACATATAGTCCAAAAGAGAGTGTATTATGAGTTAGTCACTTTTAAGGAATTTCTAATCTATCATCTAATAGATATAGAACCCAAAGGTTGGGGATTCAACCTGTGGATGATTCCTCTTCAGAGGTTTTACCACGTCAAAAAAGATCGTGTGTTAATTCTTCCTATCTCTATCTCTTTTATATTTGTGTATGTGTATGATTAAATCTTGTTGATGATCTTCATCTCTAGATATTTTTGTAAACAAGATTTTGGAAAGTGTGGAATGCAAGTACTCAATTGATCAAAGTTGTACTTGTCTATTGTATCTTTGTAAGAGTTTGAACATTTTATTTTGTGATATTCTATATCAAGTTGTAAAGTTCTACTTAGTCAATTTACATTGTAATATTCAAAGTACAGTTTGTGGAATTTGCTTTGCATTCAACATATTTATATATAAGATACACTATCTCTCGTTATATGTTGTGTACACTAAGGGTGATAAATTGAACATACATGTGATAATTGTTTACTTATAACAATCACATTAAAGGTTAATTTGTATGCTCACTAAGGTTTTGACAAAAGTAACGAAAGAGTTTTGAAAATAGAGTGTCAACTTATTCAACCCCCCACCCAGGTTGTTTAGTATAACCTTATAGGTATTTCAATCAATAATATATTACCATTGATTGTTTTTAAAATTTACCATTAATTCCATAAAAAAACGGATTACCATTAATTTGGTATTACAATTGATATTTGAATTTGTTTTGAAAATTATTTATTTCTTATCATTTATAAGAATAATTTAAATTCAAAAAACATTTATTTTTGGAAATAATCATAGTGAATTTAATGCATATTTAATACAATCTAAAAAAATAAAAAGAAAATAAAACTAAAAGGCTAAAAATAATAAGGGAAAAAACCTATTAAACAAAATCTATGTAAATTTCCATTAAAAACAAATCCGAGTATTGGATACCCGGAAACCTGGGTGGATACAGTGTTTTTAAGAGGCAGTACAGTCATACAGTGTTAGACTTGAAACCAAAGGCTATAACACTAATATTTAAAGGTGAAGACTTTTATAGAGATGCAAATAGTAGTGGAGATATTTTTTTATTATCGTACAAAAAAATTATTTATTGCCATTTATATATAAAAAAAATATTATGTGTGAATTTCATATATTTAGAAAAATAATTTATTGAATTGAATGCAATAATTAATGTTTTAATATATTACCATTAATATCTGAATAAAAATTATTATTTTAATTTTTTGTTATGTTATCATTGATATATTACATTTGATATGTTTTAAAATTTACCATTAATTTCATTAAAAACAGATTACCATTAATTTGGTATTACAATTGATATTTTAATTTGTTTTGAAATATATTTATTTACTATCATTTATAAGAATGTGTTAAATATAACAGTTGATTTTAACAATTTTTATTAAAGTACCTAAATATTCTTTATTTGTTATATTATAGTAAAGTTGTTTTGTCTTTTATGTATTAAATTCACCGTTATAATTATAACAAAATCCTAACATATTATTAATGAAATACTATTTGTACCTTTTCTAAAAAATCTAAAAATATTTTAATAAGACAATGTCAATTATTCCCTTATTTTATAAACAAAGTTACTATTCATTCTCAGTTTATCCTTTTATCATTGTTATATAAATGATTTTTGGGTATGGATATTGACACCCGTAAAACTTATTATTACACTCATTTTTATAAGTACACTTATATCTAAAATTTTAAAAATAAATATTATTATAAACATCCATCATAAAGACAATAGTACCCTCATTGAAATAAATATATTCATTTTAATACATATTATTTATAAACACTCTTAAATTATTACCACACCCAATTTATATAACAAAAAATCATATTATTTTTGGAATCAAATCCCTTTTTAATGATGGTCCAATTTATTTTTGGAAATATTTCGAATATAGGAGCCTTATAAGAGGGATGTGGAACCGTATATAGGGTCAATAGATTTTTAATCTGAAATTCAATTATTTATAAAACTATTTAAAAATACAGTTATCGTTAAAAAAATATATTTTGTTTATTGATAGAGTTCATAACTATATATAAAAGAAAAACAAAAACAATATGATAATCATGTGATGATGAGAAAGTTTAATACTTGAAATAAAATTGGATTTTATCAAAAGTTTTTTTTTTTTTTTTTTTTATTATTATTTTTTTTTAATAAAGAAATAGAGTGGTGCTATTGGCACACCCTCTACCTGTCTATTTATGCCCCACTTTTTTAATTATGCAGTTTTTTTTTTCCTTTATCAAAATTACTTAAAAGGACAT
Source organism: Acer negundo (assembly GCA_035582765.1). Lineage (NCBI taxonomy): Eukaryota > Viridiplantae > Streptophyta > Magnoliopsida > Sapindales > Sapindaceae > Acer > Acer negundo. Next base: position 2,093,482 of record CM069242.1, read on the forward strand.
ACAATTTAAGGAAAAAAATATTCTACAAAGTAAACCTATTAAAACCCCACATTCCTTTTCAAAAATAAATAAATAAATAAATAAAAATAAAACCATGTTCTTTTAAACCTTTTTTTATTTTTTTATTTATTTCTTAACTCTTAAACCATAAATTTTGCTTCTTACACACATACAAAAATATTATGAAATAGTCTTTGAAAGATATCAAATATATGGAAGAATCGTTCTTTAGAATGATATTAAGTTATCGTTGTATTGAAGCAACCATGTTATTATTTTTTTTTTTTCTTTTCCACCATGAAATAAGAAGAAGAAAAAAACTCAAAATAAAATAAAATAATAAGAAGAAAAAATAAATCATTTAATGAAGGTGAGAGAAAGATGTATATAGAGATCAAAGATGAGGTGTATTAAGTTTGAAAAATAAGTAAATCGGGTAGTTTTGGAAATAAATCAAAACAATTAATAAAAACATTTAATTTTATTTTATTAAGTTAAAATTTTAAAAAGTGGGGCATAAATAGATTGTTAGGGGGTGTGCCAATAGCACCACTCAAAAAATATAATTGAAGATATGTATGTAATTAATGAGTGTATATAGTATTTGGTTTATTTTTAATTAAAGTAACTTGTTCTTATTGGTACATTTATATTGGGATATTTTTGTAATTAAATTTTTTAATAAACTATAAGTGTACTAATAAGTTTTATGAGTGTCAATATCGACACCCATGATTTTTTTGTTAATATTATGCAAGTTGCGAATAAAATAAACAAAAATATACATGTATTAAAAAAATTGTGCATGTGTCATTATTATATTGTTTAAGAGAAAAGTATACACGGTTAAAGTTGACTTACGAAACTTAGTTAGAGAGACTAATTTGACACTTGAAAAAAATGTAAGGACCAATTTGGTCACTTTTGTAGAAGTCACAAACAACTTAGAATTTAAATAAATAAATAAAAAGTCTAGGACCTAATTGGTAATAATTGCCCTCTTATTAAAAAAAAAAAAAAAAAAAAAAAAAAACTTTTTATCATTAATCATATAAAAAGTTTTTATCCTTAATCAATGACTCACATATTTTACACTGATTTTATTATATCACAGTGCAACTGTTCTTTGAGGAGGAAAATCACAAGAGTTTTCTTCAAATTGAACACCAAATTTAATAAATTTAGTGTTAGAGTTTATGAGTCATTCATCATGCATTAGATTATATTGACTAAACAAAAATAAATAAATCCAATTATTGATAGCCAATGAATTGATTTTATAATGTTAGTGCATAATAAATATTAAAAAAAAAATATATATATATAATTTAGCCCGGACTGTAAATATTTTTTGGATTCGCCCCTAATCGTTCCCCCCGACCCGATCAATAAAATTATTGGTAGTCGTTGAATTGAAAAGGAGAGTAAAATATATATTTGAAATCGAAATGAAAGTAATATTATTGCTATTAATTTTACGTATAATCTCTGGAAGGCGTTTTATAAATTATAAAATACTAATAACTATATATGTAAAACTTTTCAAAATTGTCACTTTGGCAATATATTCTATTCGAATTTTTGTTTATTACTTTTTAAAACGAAACAAATAAGGTACATTGGAAGAAAATCCAATATTGTGATCGATAATGTATTTATTATATTAATTCCTAATAATATCTCATAACCGGATTCATCGCAGGGATGTAAAAAAAATGTCTATAAAAACCACAATTTCGTTGCCAAAGAATTATCAGACCAATACTTTCAAAAAAAAAAAAAACATTTTGTTTTTTTGAAAGAAAACCTACTTCTTGTTAGTTTCTCTGCAATGGCAAACTTCCTTAACGTTCTTGCTGCTTTGTTCTTCTTTTGTTTCATCGTCAGCAAAGGTAATCTTCCATATTATTAATTAATTGCATGCATTTCTGTCAATTTTCCATCCGAGTGCTTGTTTTTCTTTCTAATTAATTAATTTGTTTTTTAATTACATAATTTTAATTTTTATGTGTGTTTAAGAGTATCTTTTAGAAAGCACTTTTGAGTACAAAAGTTTAGTAAATAGATCACTACACTTCAAAAAGGGTTTTATGATTCAAGAATCACTTTAAATTGTGGTTGTTTAATACTGAAAACCGTTTTGGTACATATTGTGTATGGTTTTCGAAAAATTGAAGGGTACTGCCAATGCACAACTGAAAACCTCCAAATCAAACAACAACAGACTGGAAAGCAGGTGCAAAATAAACCGGAATGGCAAGTGACAATCTCCACTGGCTGTCCATGTGATCAGTTGGAAGTTAAACTGGGCTGTGACGGATTTCAGACGGTAGAACCTATCGATTCTTCAGTGCTGGCGAAATCCGGTGGTGAATGTCTAGTTAACAACGGGGAGCCTATCTACCCTGATAAAGATTTCAACTTCACTTATGCTTGGGATACTTCTTTTCAATTCAAGACCCTTTCTTCCCAAGTTGCATGTTCTTAAGAGGACTCTATTATTATTATTATTATCATATGCCTTTTATATTGGCAGCACGCTCATGCTGATTTTAGGGTTTTAGTTTTATACCCAAGGGGCATAATAAGATCAATTTGGTCTTGTACTTCAATTCATCGAAATAAATGATATATTTGTGTGTCTGCTGCTATGTTCTTTCCGATGTTATTTATGTTGCGTTGGGTGAGGAGGTTTTAGTATTATTTTTCTTTTTTGAAAGGTAAGATGTGCATGGTTTTTTTCCCTCACTTTTTTTTTTTTTTTTTTTTTTATAAAAAAAAACTAAAATTTGTAGAAAATTTATATTGAAAATCAGTGACAATGAATTTCATAAATCATACCATAATAGTTTAGGTGGCTCTATTGCCACAAGACCTATTTTGTTATTGTTGATGACGATTTTTGGTTCGTAGGCGAACCGACTGCCAAAATGACACGTAGGCAATTCAATGTTCGGAGTGAATGTAAAGCTCTCAACCAGAACACCTCATAGCTAAGTGGATGAGATATATAATGAATAAAACGAGTAAAAATGATTGAAAGCATGAACAACACATAAACTTTTGTACGCCGAAAACCCTAAAATAGGGAAAAAACTACGATTATCCTAATGATAGAAGAAAAGAATTCTACTGTGTAAAATATGATAACAATTACAAGCTTTTTTATTCTTTCTGGCAATTTATTGCTCTCTATCTTTCCTTTGCCAAAGAAATGTATTTATAGGGGAACCAAGGTATTACCCTAATTCTTGTCATTCAAGCAAGGTCTTGCATTGACATGAGATCTTGGGAGGATCGTATCTTGATGATCTTCTGGCCTTGTATGGAGAATTCTTTCCTTGTGGAGGTCAATCTCCCAGATCCTTGGGATCGTTTTCTCTCTACGGTTTGTTCATTATGACAGAGATTGTCTTTCCCTATTCTAGGCTAATCTTTGTGGACTTCCAATTTGTTAGTGATTCGCCAAAGATACTGTATATCCGCAAATATTGCTTGTGTGGCGAACATGTTCTGTTCACTGTGCAAGGATGCTTCAGCGAACTGTTATAAATTTAGGCGACCTAGTTTGTGTTTTGGTGAACAGGCCTAGCGACTTAGGGATGTTTTTATACACAGTGTTGCCACGTATCTTTTGCTGACTTGTCGATGATATGGCTCAATGCTATAGATATCTCATTCTAGTCTGTTTATGCTAACGTGTTAGGCTAATCAAAATTCCCCAAACAATACCCTCTAAATCCACGAGGTGGGTTGTTAGCGAATCATTTCCTCTAGTGAGCTAGTACCTCATCGAAGTAGATTTAATAAGATTCCTCAGTTAATGCTATATTAATGGGCCGTCTGGCTTTAAAGACTTTGACAGTTGTGCCATATTACTAGCCATATAAAACATTTGAACAACGTAATAGTGTGACTTTATGAGCCAACCTCTCATTTGACCAATTTTTTGAAATGTTGACACAAGAACGATGTGACCGGTTAACTCGGGCGTTTTCGATCTTCGCTCAACTCTCTCCGATCATGATAGTGTGTTGTGTTTCGAAACGACCAAGAGTTATGTCGTTTCTGCCTTGTTTCCAAAATCTATAAATTGAAGTATCCTCTTCATTCTTTATTCAAGTTTTCTTCGCTTTTTTTCGAGTCTCTCAACGTTTCAGCTTCTTCTCGCTTACTTTTGAGTTGGAAATTATGCCTACTTCCTTTCATTTTCTTCTACTTCCTCCATTTTTGCTTTTATCGATAACCATGACTAGGTCTGAGAAGGTTTCTAGACTAGGTGACTAGAGGGTCATTTCAGATTCTGACATTACTAGGCATAAGGTGGATCAAATGTATTTTTCCTTGTGGACCCTTACGTTTTTGATTACGAAACTAACGTTTTTGATTACGAAACTAATGTGGTTGATGAGGCTGCATTGGATGAGTATCGTAGGTACCATGAAATCTAGGAGACTGTCGAGCTTTTCCTACCGAAATGTTGTGCTGCTTGGAACCTTTCTCTTAGTGATGTGGCTTTTTCTGGCTTGTGGCGTTACTTTGCATATCCAGTCGTACATTTCCAAGTTCTTGTGTGATTTCAAGATTTCTCCAACGTAGTTGGCGTCAAATGGGTATCGTCAGTTGCTATGTTTTTGGTCACTGTGGGCAGCCAATGAGGAGCTCATGCCCACATTGCGCAAAATTAGGTATATGTTTTTTCTTAAGGCTTCTAAAAAGGGTACTTGTTTTTTAACTTCTGTTAGGGTGAACAACTTGCTTCCGCAAGGTTTAGACCTAAAGAAGTTTAAGGCAAGCGACATTGAAGTTGTCTCCATGCCTGATAAGAAGGGATTCTTGGGTACTTCGAACAAGTACTAGAAGAATAGTAGGTTTCTTGTGAAGAGCGACTTGGGAAGAGAAGTTATTGGAGATCCTTTCAAATGGAAACATGAAGGGGTCATACCTCGCCACTTCATGAAGCACCATATGATTCTTTCTAGGATTTCTGACGATCACCCCCAATGTAAGTATCTATTTAATATTGTTTTGCTTTTTTGTTTTTTTGTTTTTTTTTTTTTTTGTTAACACACCCTTGGCTATTTTACTTGTTACTCTCTCTCTCCCATTTTTTCAATGTTTAAAGAAGAGCCAGTATGTGGAGAGCAAGCTCCCATAACGAAGAACACACCCTTGGCTATTTTACTTGTTACTCTCCCTCTCCCATTTTTTCAATGTTTAAAGAAGAGCCAGTATGTGGAGAGCAAGCTCCCATAACGAAGAACCTAGAAAATATAGGCTGAGATGGCTTCTCCACACCACATAAAGATATTCTTAGTGGCTCTTCACTCGAGGTCAGTGCCCATACAAGGAGTAGGAAATCGAGAGCCTCTCACTAGGCTAGTGATGACGAGCTTAGAGGGAAAACTATCTCACCTCGATAAGAAGAAAGAATGAGGAAAATGAAGCTCAACTATTTTGGTCCATAGCCACCCCTTGAGCTTGTAAGGATGCTAGGAAATACGGGCCGTGATGATGGAGTCAATGGTTTGAACACCTCAATTCATTTACGTCTGAGTACCCTTATGTTCAATCTACTTCGAGATGAATATGGGGAGGAGTGTGACCTCGTATCTATTTCCCTAGCTGAACAACAAGAGAAAAATGGAAAAGATATGGAAGGCAACCCCCTATGCCTTTGATAACTTTTTGTATTCAATGCCTCGCGAGTCTTTTTTCTTATAAGGAAGAAAATGAGAACATGGTTGGGCTTGAGGCTTATGTAAGGGATAATGCCATTTTTCCGGACCTCTTTGCTCCTAAAGTTATGGCGACTATGTATAGCCCCCTCTTGAAATCATGTTGGATACTTCTATGGTCCCCGCTTCTGAGGATCAACGAGTCGAGGTTGGTCCATTCCCAATTTTTAGATGCCAACCTTCGGTCTTAGTAGTGGGACCAACTCGAGTGGAGGGCCACCTTTTTCTACTAGTGAGTTGCTCGCTGCGTTTTCCAATAGTCGTGCCTTTTTTGAAGATGTGGATTCGAGCTGTGAATTACAGCTTTTCCATCCTTCCCGTAGAATCGAAAGTTACTTCAACACATTTTCTTTAGTAAATGTTGCCTACCTTTTGGTAACGTGTTTGTTTCTTGTTCAATTTTCATATTTTATGTTTTCTATATTTCTTATCGGAGCTGGCTGCTTACAGAGATGAGAAGGGATCTCTAGACTCCAAAGTTGAAGATCTACAAGCCTAAGTTGTCCAATTATTTGCTGATTGATCGTGCCAAATATGTAGTATATTTAGGCCCTCAAATCCGTATCCTATGTTCTGTTTTCGTGCGTTTTGGCGTCTCTAATGGTTGTTATGTGCGTAATTGTAGGAAATGGTGCAATGATGGGTTTGGAAATGTGTTACGGTGATTCCGACAGAAAAGTGAAAAAAGGAAAGGCAAATGATCATGAGCAGCTCTACAATGTGGGTCCAGTGTGGGTCACAACCGCACTCCACTACTACCACAGCCGGGACCTGATGCTTAAAGAAGAGTTAAAGTGCGGGTATAGTGCGGGTCATCCAACTGCACTCCACCCGCGCTGCAACCAAATCCAGAGAAGCTAATTTTGCACCAGATATTAAAGTGCGGGTCATCCAACCGCACTTCACCCGCACTATAAGCAAATCCAGAGAAGCTGATTTCACACCTGACATTAAAGTACGGGTAATTCAATCGCACTGCACCCGCACTCCGAGCTAAAATAGAGAAGTGGAAATCACACCTGACGTTAAAGTGCGGGTCATGTGCGAGTCATTCAATTGCACTCCACCCGCACTGTAGCCCAATCCAAAGGGCTGAATCTGCACCTGGTCATTATAGAGCGTGTAAAGTGCGGGTAATCCAACCGCACTCCACGCGCTCCAGATCTCATTTTGAAGCTTAAGTGACTTATTTTTGTATGTAATATAAATAGAATGTTATAGAATTCGTTTCATGGTGGCTTTTACTTAGTTTCTTTTACACAACCTAGATCTAGAATCTCTCTCTCACTTTCACTTACATTCTCTACTTAACTTCAAGGAAAGTAGGAGATTGAAGCAACTTCAAGGAAGGAGATGTTCTCCAAGGGTTCTTCCTCTTTCCTTTTTCTTATTTTCCTTGTTGTAATAAGTAGCTAAATCCCCTCGACATGTTTGATGGAGTAGTTAGTTGGATATTGGGCTTGTACATAAACTTAGTTATATATATATATATATATATATTCATGTCTATCTTTCGTTGTTCTATTCTTGTTGTGAATGGTTATCATTGATTTCTTGTTTAGATACACCCTCTTAACAAGATCTCTTTGGAATATGTATGAGTATTGCATGTAGATATACATCTTATTTAGTTGATCCATGCTCGAATGAATAGACGGAACGTCATGAACTCCGATTCTTAAACCGCGATCTTAATCTTACCTCGAACGGGTTTCCAGCACTATACATCCTAGGTCGGTACTTGTGAGAGGATTAGAAGTCAACACTATACATCCTAGGTTGGCTATTTTGTAATCGGTTGAGTCTTTGATAGGTAGATGAGCTTAATTTCCAGAATCCGTATGAGCAACTAACACTATACATCCTAGGTTGGTGGTTTACAACGGATTAGTCCCTAATAGGTGGTCCTCACTATACATCCTAGGTTGATCACTTGATAGGGATAAATAATCGGCTCTATACATCTTAGGTCGGTTACTTTTGAATAGACGTGCTTAATTACTAGTTTGTTGCATTGCACAGTATTCACTTTCGAATTCGTTAACTCCTTAGTTTCCATCATATCTATATCTCCCATACCATTTATCACCATCTAGGTTGTTTGTTTGTTTAGATATATTATTGTGTTAAGTCACATTTTACAACATCTTCATTTTCGTATGATTAATTATATGAATGCTATTCTATCAATAGCTAGTTTTTACTAGCCCCGTTTCCCTATGGACGACACCCCACTTACCATTACACTTGTGTTTTAAAAACCAATTAAGACTTGTGAGGTTTTACAAATGATTTTGACGGACGGTTTTATAACGGCGTGAATCGTTACCATTACTGACCTGGCTAAGTCACAAAGTGAGCTCGCTAGTGTCACTTCTTATGGTGAATAAAACTAAGTCTTGGTGAGGTGCTGAACTATGTGCCCAAAAGGCGGACCACTAAGCTTAAGATTTACGAGATCGATACTCCAACTAGAATAGAGCTTTCATGCGTGCGATAGGGAGTTAGAGCTCAGGGTTGTTGGTCATTACAAATGCTCATTCGCCTTTAATTCCTTCATGTATCATGAATATTACAATGGGATAAAGATAGCTCATGATTTCTACTCGAGAAAGGACATACTATCGATAGTTTCTAAGACTTATTAGGTATATTTACAATTTTCGAGACTTATTGGTAAAAATGAAATTTCCAAAAAAAATTTAGTCCTTTTCTTCATCAAGATCTCTATTGGAGGCTGATTTAAACCTCCCATAGAGGATTTTGGAAATGAAAAAGAAAAAACCTAAAAAAGACACAAATGTAATAAAAGAAGTATATCAAGGTATTTTTGTTTTGGGTTCAAAAAAGTTTTGTCACTATTTGGGCCTGACTATATAAGAAAGTCACCACTTTAATGAGTTTTAAATACATAGAGTTTTTCAAAAAAATAAAATAATCTTAAATATGTGGAGCCCACTTTAAGAGGGTTTGAAAACACCTCTTAATTAATGGAGTGAACTCCACCAGAACATAATTAAGGGAGCCATTTAGGAAGCTGTTGGAGTTGCAAAATTACACCTACTCCCTTAATTCTATGGGATGTTTTAAAGGGAGACTGTTGGAGATGCTCTAAATCCCAATTCCCAACAATTATTTTATTATCTAATGAGTAATTTGTTTTACAAGAATAATTACAAAGTAAAACATCAAGATAATAATAAAAAAATAATTAAGGGAGCCATTTAGGGGGGTATTGTTGGAATACATATTTCATTAATAGCCCTTTACAACAAAATCCACCCTTATTTAAAGGGGTATCCAAGGAAAAGAGATGCTCTTAGAAAACTAACCAAATTTTAGGGGAATTATCTAGAAAATGAAGTCCGAAAAGTTTTTTGTTTTTTTTTGTTTTTGTTTTTTGAAGTATTACATAAATTTGGGATTTTTTTAAGGAGGGGGAGGACTCGAACCCATAACCTTAAGATGTAGGTGTGAGGTGTATACCACCGGACTAACCTAATCTCGTCATAAAATCTGAAAAGTTAGAGTAAAAATTAGTGTGATAAAAATACAATATTATGATAAGGTCGTCAAAGTTGGTGAACACGCTCTATAATATAAATATTAAAAAAAATAATAATAAAGAAAGAAAAGGATGGGCTTTTATAAGGATCATTCTTGGGTGCAACTTGATACCATACAATTTTAAAAAATAGTCCATGTCATTCTAATCTCATCCATTGATTGCTTTTAGACAAACATCCAATGGTCATGACTTATTCTTTAATGAATGCATAAGAATCCTAAAATGACCTACTAAGCAAGTCACTTCCCACTCATTAAATTATTTGACCGTTTGTTCTTCAAGAATCTTAATAGTTACTGTTTGTTCTTCTTCTCTTGTTATAAGTTGTTCTTCTTTTCTTTTCCAGCCATAAACATCTCCTTCTTCTTCCAGCCTTAAAGTTTCACTCCTCTCAATAATTACTGTTTTTCTTCTTGTTTTTGTATAAGTTGTTCTTCTTTTCGCTTCTAGCCATAAAACATCTAATCTCTTACCGTTTTTCTTCTCTTCTTCCTTTATATTTTTGTTCCAGCCTTATTGTTCTTCAGTTCTTCATCTTATAAGTAAACTAAACTAGTAGTTGCTTGCCCAGAAAGTGTAGGTGGGCAAGCCATCTAGAATCCACACAAGTCACACAACACACTTCATATATATATTTCTTCCATCAATTGTCACTCTTCAACTCCGACCCATTCTGCGCTGCTTCATCAGGTGTGTTTCTGCTTCACTGTTGTTGATTAGTCGTACCTCAGAGTGTTTTCTAAATTTCTATTGTATTCATCATTCTATAGTTTTTAGGTGTAAATGAAAAATAACATCACGTTACTTTGATAAAAACCTATTGTTACAATTACTATACTTTTATGGCAAACACATAGAAAACATAATCATTAGATACAAATATTTTCGGAATTATTGTAATTATCAAGTCACACATATAATCATATGATTAATCTTACTTTACTATGATTACATTAATTTTAATATAATTGTTACGTACTTATTGTAATATCTGGTTTACATGTTGTGATAATCATATGTTGGTTATTTTTTATTTGTTTTTATCTCTGTGTTGTTATAGAAACACATGGAGGTGAAAGTTCGGTTGACACCAATGACGAGTTGAATAAATTTGAAGTGTCCCCAGATATGGACTCTTTTGCTATTGATTCTGTGCCTTATTCGTCTTTGGTTGGAACTTTAAAAGAGATTTGTGGTTTGAGTTACAAAGATATCATTGAAAAGAAATTTGATTCGGTTAAAGACGCAGGTGCATTTTATCATGGTTATTCTAGGGTAGTTGGGTTCAGTGTAAGATTGTCCAACAAAAAACATGACAGTAAATGTAGAATAACCAGCAGAGTATGGGTTTGTGAGAAGGAAGGTTTTTGACATAAGAAGCACATGTGCAATACAAATTCGAAATGCAGGCCACAGCTGCAAACAAGAGTGGGTTGCAAAGCTTGTTTCTCCGTTAGCTTAGACCGTGATACTAACAAGTACATCGTAAGGGCATTCGAGGAAAATCATTGCCATAGATTAGCAACGTTTCATGAGGTTGCTTGGGTATGATCTCATAGAAACATTAATGCTAAAGACTTATCCCAAATTGATGCCATGGGAAACTGCTACATAAGACCTTGTTAGACATATGAATACATGGTTAACCAGAAAGAAGGTTACTCCAAAATTGGATTCACACAGTACAATCTGATTGATGCGAAGAGATGGGATGAAGCTTTTGAAAGCAATTCACATGCTGCACTTATGTACTTGCAGTCAAAGGCGAATTCTGAAACCAATTTCTACTGTAGGTTCAACACATATAAGAAAGATAGGCTAGCTAATATATTTTGGAGGGACTCACATTCCCTATTCGAATACCAGTGCTTCGGTAATGTTCTTGTTTTCGACAACACTTACAAGACAAATGCCTATGCCAAGCCTTTGGTCTTATTTGTTGGTGTAAACAACCACCGTGCAACTTGTGTATTTGGAGTTGCACTATTGTTGTATGAGACCGTGCAGTCATACAGATGGGTCCTTAATACTCTCATGGATTCCATGGGCCACAAACATCCTATTTCTATATTGACCGACGAAGAAGAAGCAATGCGACAAGCCATCGACGAGATATTTCCTAACTCATGGCATATGATATATGGATGGCACGTATCTAAGAATGCATCCACTCAACTTCACAAAGAGGAGAAGAAATCACCACTTCGATACTTATTGTATAAGCAAATATTAGAGGACAAATTGGAGGAACTTTGGAAAGAGATGTTGAAGCAGCATGGTCTAGAAGAAAATGATTGGATGAGTAGGATGTATGAGAAGAAGCATAGGTGGGCGGAAGCATATTTTAAGGGCCATATTTTTGCAGGCATGCGCACAACTCAACGATACAAGGGTATGAACAATTACATGAAGGATTATGTTTGCAGCTGTGAGAAATTGTTTGAATTCATCCCTCAAATTGACAGGGCCCTTATGCGGTTAAGAAACAATTTCTTTGGTGAAGAATACGTATCTAAGTGTAAGAGTCCGGTCATTTTAAGCCACCTGAAGCCATTGGATGAGCATGCATCTTCTTTATACACTTATCAAATTTATCTTGACGTTGCTGAACAAATTATGCATGAATAAAAATATACGCCCATTGCACCGGAGGAGGAGGATAACTGTCGTGTACACCATCTGTCAAGATATCAATTTCCTGATAAGAAAAGGAAAGTTGTTCACCATTTGGACAGGGTTGGTGTTCAGGAATTCGATGAAGATGGTGTTTGGGATTCAAAAAAATATAATCAGCCTTTAATTTCGTGTGACTACAATTTGTTTGAAGGTAAAGGAATTCCTTGTCGTCATATGTTTTATGTTTTATGTTATGAAAGTGGAGCACCTTAAAAAGATTCTCGAGTCCATGATATTTAAGAGGTGGACGAAGTCAGCCGCACGTGATGTTCTTATAAAGCTTCAGCCAGATGATGAGTTTTCGACAGGAATCGATATTTCTCGGTTCACTTCATTGAGTGCAGAGTGCAACTATCTCTGTCATAACTGGAGCCAAACTGAAGAAGGATTCAATTTGGTGAAAAAGGAACTCATTGTTTTGCAAAATATTTTGCAAGGGTTGAACAAAGAAATTAGAAATAAGGCCAAAAAAAATCAGACTGATTCTGGACCACGGAGCCATATTATAAAAGTTCCAAAGGTAGTCAAAACCAAAGGGAGGCCGAGTGGCCTGACTGCACCTAGCACACCGGCATGAAAACTTCAAAAACGTAAAAGACCAAATCAATGCCGTATTCGCCACACTACCGGACATGACTTGCGCAACTGTAAACTAAAGGACTTTGACAAGTAGTCACTTGTCATTGTCTTGTTTTTTGTACTCACAATGGGCCTTTTTTGGAATTGTTGGACCGCCTAAAAATATTATTTCAATTTACTGGTGCAGTTTGAATTAGGCCACCAACTTCATTAGTGTAGATGCAATTGAGTATATTCTTTGTGTTGTTTTTTGTTTTAATAATAGGCCGTCTTGGAAGTTTTCGAACGTCTAAAATATTATTTCAGTTGACATGTGGAGTTTGAATTAAGCCACATGGACCACATCACTACAACACATTGATACAAGCAAAATTGACTTAGTCCACTACAAGCCATAAGTAGAAAGCTCAGTCCACTACAAGGAAAAAGCCAAGCTAAATTGGACCAGGATAAAACTGACAAAAACTAAATTGACTTGTTTGTTCCTTGTATACAATATTATCAGACCTTGAAAAAAGAATTGTATTACTCAAAATAAATAAATTTCAAATTTTCTCAAAATAAAAAGATAAAAATGACGAGGGATAACTATAGGATCCCTAATTTTTTTAAGTAATGCTAGACAACCCAAAAATGTAGCCCAAATTTCAACTCAAATAATATGACAAGTGAGTTGTCATCACACACACACACAACCTGTGATGATGTGGTTAATGAAAAAAATCACTTGCCACATCATCTGGGTTGAAATTTGGGTTACATTTTTGGGTTGTCTAGCATAAGTGAAATTTTGATATAAAATTTAGTATTAGTCCACTAGTGTCAACTTTTCTAAAAATTTAATGCGATTATAGATAATATTTTGTGATTGTTTAAAGATATTTGTAATAACACTAAATATATAATTATGGAGAGAAATTGAACACTTTACAGAAAGGTTTGTCATGCTTTTAATTTCAATTAGACCAAATATATTGCCATGGAGGCATGGAGCCACTGCCTGTGTTTCCATCAAACATAAATGCTAATATTAAATTGAAATGGTCACAAATAAATAAGGAAAAATGTTTTGTAATGTGGAATAAAGCATTACTATGACAGAACAACAAACATAATCAAAGTAACAATGAAAACTCATTAACCTGCAAAGAGTTGTGATATGGTCACAAATTAATAGGTTAGCATGTTTTCTGGTTAACGGAACAACAAATATAATATTACTTTGTAACAAGTTTCAAACATGTGATTACACAAAACCTAAACCACATGTGATTCGATTACAACCAACATCAGCCATGATGAACTGCTGTAAAAATTATCATCACTTCAGAAAGAACATGTGATTAAACAAAACCTAGAAAACCAGTTGCTAGTCGAGGTGTGCTCCTTTATAGCCAAGAATCTTCTTAATTGAACACATCTGCTCCTCATTAATATTACAAGATAGGTTCTATTGGAGTCGATGCAAACAATATCACCTAGGAGGAATCAGATGGTGAGTTGCTAGTCGAGGGGTGCTCATTTATAGCCAAGAATCTTCTCAATTGAACACATCTACTCCGCATTAAGATTACAAGAGATAGGTACCAGTGTAGTCGATTGAAACAGTATCACCTTAGAGGAATCTGATGGTAAAACAAGCTTCTTGGCTAGAGTTACCCAAAACCTAAAAGGAACTCAGAAACATACAATATACCATCTTCATTTACAACCAACATCAGCCATCATGGGTTAGCCTAATGAAATACATCACACCAGTAAATAGTAAAATCACTTAAAACATATTTCATGAATTGTCACTTTACAAAAAAAATTCACATCATTCATTTTCACTTTCCTCTTTCAAAAGATCTTACTTAAATTGTCTTTATTTTGAAAGATTCTTATAAACAAATAAATCAATGGAGACAAGATATTCAGTAAAGAGAAAAACGAAAATGAATAATATGGAAAAATTATGTCACCTGATAGTTCATGAAATATGTTTGAATTGATCCTAATCTAAGAAGAAGAATCTCGTTCAATAGTAAGATGAAGTCGAGAAAACAAATATGACTTATGGATTTAAGAAGAAGATGAAGATAAAAAAATGAATTAGGGATTTAATTTTGAAAAAAAGAAATGATGATTTTTGGATTTTGAAAGATGGGATACAGTAAGAAACCTAGATGTATCTGGGTTGTTACGTGTTGGCAATTCATCTTTAGTTTGATGAATGCGTCTATTGAGAGAAAAAATGAGTTAGGGTTGCTGAATATATAGTATAAGTCGCTTAAATCTCACAAATATACTGCATAACGATTGAGGTAAATATAAATTACACAAATATCCTTGTCTGACAGCCACTTTGAAATAAAACCATGCAAAGTTCAACAGTCGAGCAATTATTACCATCTTTCAACCAAATCAAATTGCTACACGCTTTTCAAACACTGCACAACTTTTCTTGCAGTTTTTCTGCTTTCAACACGGTAATTTCTCTGTGCAACCTCTGATATTCTTTATCAAGTGACGTCAAGGGATGGTTACTTCTTCTGCATGCCGGCGAACCATTATTACCATCCCTCTATACACAATTTTCAACACTATTAATTGTTTTGTTCAGAAATCTAATTTTTTTTTTGTTTGTTTTCTACAACCATTTTCTTTCCATTTCGTAATTATTAAAAGCCTGTAATTTAAAATTTTGTACAGGTTAATTGAGTCCACTATTGACAAAAAAGGGGGGTGGGCAATAAAGTTATAAACCCAAAGTTTGCCAATGAACGAGAATTTGAAGGGTTCAGTGCCAAAAAAAAAAAAAAAGGTACATGGTGCACTGTACAAATTTTTGAATAGTTTATGAGGCATCCGTGTTAATTAGAATTTCTCTTAAAGATACAAAACTTGACTTTTCAACGATCCGAAACTTTTGAACAAATATAAAAGAATTAAACATCATTTACCATCTACAGTCACACAAATAAAATTGTGATCGTAAAAACGAGTTTACAAACGATAGTAACATTGTTAATAAAGTAAAAATCATCAGGGAAAAACATAGCGGCTTGGATTTTATGTAGATTTGATCTCGAATATATTTGGGAGATGGCACGAAACATTTTGCAAATAAATTAAACAATTTGTAATGTTACACAAATTAACATTCAAAATCAATAAGCTTCAATTATTTTATAAAGATCAACATTATTGGTTAGACAATATATTTAACAAACACAGAAGACTCTGTTTACAATGAATCAGGTAAAAGCATTAGCGGCCTAGGGTAGCATTGACAACAATTTGGTTAACCTCATCCTAGTTTTCATCTGACTGCATCTTCTTCATGTAGTCTTTGAAGAGGTTGAAACCGGTATGGTGACCATTTGAATAACACCGTTGGAAATCACGAATACTATTTCTGGATGCCTTGAATCGCTTCAAACGGTTATTATCAGACACTTGATAAGTGAGGTCAACGTGTTCCTCCTCCAAAGTTTTCACTTGGTTATCTAGATTTTTGAAAAATAAATTGACGAACTCATTCATTTCAGTATTTTCAGCTGATTTGCATTTATTTTCATCCATTGTGCGGAACTGATGGATATCGTGATTTCTAAAAATTAATATTTTTGTAAACAGTGAAAGAGAAGAGAAGAAAATGATATTACGATAAAGATAGACACTTGTTACCCTAATTTATACACAATTTTAGTGGTAGTTGAGGATTTAAAAGTTTGCTTATTTTTAAAAGTAATAAACATTTTTTGAAAATTTTTGAATAATAATTAATAATTAATAAACGTTTTTTAGTGGTAGTCAAGGATTTAAAAGTTTTCTTATTTTTTAAAGTAATAGACGTTTTTTGAAAACTTTTGAATAATAATTAATAATTAATAAACGTTTTTGATACTATGTTGAGAACAGTTTGATTTTTAATTTATCTATAGGTCATTATTCTTAAGTTTATTTTTGCCTTTTTATTTATTTATTTAAGAACAAGTGTTGATTTATATAATTAAAATTGTTTTCAGATTTTAGGAAAAAAAAAAAAAAAAGACTAGTAAAACTTTTACGAATGATATTTAACAATCGAAAATTACATTTAATAAAATAAAGAATAAAGTAATTGTGCAACTAAATATCAAACTAAATTAAGTTATTAAGTTCAAATATATCGGTTGATTCATGGTTCGCCTAGACTTGTAAGTATAAAAGGGTTTGACGGTAATCGTAATTCACGGATCGGACTCATATGCATCCGAATGTGTATGCTCGAGGGAGTAGAAGAAAATTTGTGATTCATTCCATTAAGCTTCCTTCTTAATAATTTTTAAGTTTTTCTCAGATACAAGGAAATGAATCAGTTCCAAAGCCAAAGATCGTAGTTCTCGAATGAGCAATCGAAAAAGATTTCAAAAAAGGATTTCAGAGCATCTTCGGGTTTAGATATTGTTCCTCCAATGATCTTAGTACCAGGTACTTCTTGGAGAGCTCTAATATGATTGGATTATGTAAGTAAGCATCTCTTGTAAAATATGAGCAACACCAAAGCCCTGAAGAGCCCAAACCTCCATTCTCTTACCCGTTTCCCCCTTGCTTGGACCTTCCTCAAAGGGGATGTTGAGTTACAAATGCATAATGCCCACTAGAACGTCCGATAAAATTTAAAAGTGTGAACCGATCAAAAACCGATTGAACCGGTTGGGTTCGGTTTTTTCGGTTGTAGGTTGAGTTATCGAATTGAGTTAGTTTGTAATGTTTGTGGCATGCAACTTTAACGGTGAACAACCATTCCATTGATGAAAACATGACTAAATATGCAAAACAATGAGTTTTCAGGGTTGAAACCAAATTGAATGAAATGGCATGCATTAGTAACTAATTTGTTATTGACACTACCATCAATTCTATTTGTTGCCATGATAGAGGGTTCTACAACAATGGTAGATCATTCATACCATCAGATCTTGAAACCGATTTGATAAAATTTAAAATTGTGAACCGATCAAAAACTGATTGAACCGGTTCGGTCGGTTTTTTCGATTGTAGTTTGAGTTATCGAGTTGAGTTAATTTGTAATGTTTCTGGCATGCAATTTTAGCGGTCATTCCATTTATGAAAACATGACTAATATGCAGTAATATGAGTTTTTATGGTTGAAACTAATAAGAATTAAATGGCATGCATTAGTATCTAATTAGTTATTGACACTACCATCAATTCTATTTGTTGCCACGATAAAGAGTTCTACAGCAATGGTAGATCATTCATACCATCAGATCTTGAAACCAATCCGATAAAATTTAAAAATGTGAACCGATCAAAAATCGATTGAACCGGTACGGTTCGGTTTTTTCGGTTGTAGGTTGAGTTATCGAATTAAGTTAGTTTGTAATATTTTTGGCATGCAACTTTAGTGATAAACAACCGTTCCATTTATGAAAACATGACTAAATATGCAGTACTATGAGTTTTTAAGGTTGAAATTAATAAGAATTAAATGGCATGAATTAGTATCTAATTTGTTATTGACACTACCATCAATTTTATTTGTTGCCATGACAAAGAGTTCTACAGTAATGGTAGATCCTTCATACCATCAGATCTTGACACTACCATCTGATTTGAAGGCTTCTTTACAAAATCACATGGTAGATCAATGATTTGATGATAGCTTAGGCTACGTACATTAAAAAAATGTGTATGAATTACTCTTTTATGTTTTTATGATAACAAAATTACTATGCAACAATATTTATGAAATATGAATTACTCTTTTTTGTTTTTATCATTATTAGTTTTAGTCAAAGTATAAAATTTTAAGGGAATTTTGATTATATACATCGATTCTCGGTTCGGTTCATCGGTTCGAACCCTAGAATCGGAAACCAAACCGAAAATGCCAGTTTTTTTAAAAAACAATCCGAACCAAACCGGTTAACAGTGAAAACCCAAAAAAAAAAAAAAAAGGCGATTAGACCAGTTCGGTTCAATTTAATAGTTTTTTTTCCACCCCTACCCATAAGAATCTTTAAATAAGATATTTGCTAAAGTCAAATGAGCCACGTCATCAAATTGCCACATAGGTAAATAAATAGATATTTGAAGAGTGACATTTGAAGAGTATTTTGGTGATGCTCATGAATACTTAATTTAAAAACTCAAACATTTCTTCTTTATCTCCTAAATGTAGTTATGATTTGTCAATTTTAAGGGTAATCGTGTAATTTTACCATCAGTTTATAAATAAAATGGAACCCTAATCCCATTTGAAAGTCATTCATCACTTTAACCAAACCTACCTCTCTCTCTCTCTCTCTCTCTCTCCTTCTCTTTCTCTCTGTGAATGCAATAAACGAGAAATGGCAGAGGTCATTATCTATACTAGAGAAGAGTTAAGATGCACTATCCAAAATCTTGAGGATCATCTAAAAGCATTGGCCAGTAACCAACATCAGATATTAGATGTTAGTGATTCCAACAATATGGGTTTGGAGAGGGAACATTTGGTACGAGGTATACAGCATCTTAAGGACCGTCAAGATGAATTGTCCACCACCGTTTATCGCTGCCCAGCTATTGTGAAAATCAAGTCCAAATCTTTTTCGGGTTCAGATGTTGCTGGTTCCTACCAGCTTAGTCTGGAGGACAGTTTCAAGTTGCTTACGGATTAGTTGAAGAAGATTAAGCCTAATTGTAATTGGGATGAGGTTTGTGGAAATAATGCAAAGGAAATGTTGAACAAGTGATGACTCTTTTATAACTTAGATGGCTTTTGGTATGTTTATATGTTTTTGTATCTGTTTTTCTTTTAATTGTTTCATTTTTTTATTTTTTTTTTTTGTAATCACACTTTAAAGTTGTTGTTGAATTTGCGTTGACATCTTTGATGTTTTGGTTTGGTTGACTGGTTGTTATATATTTCACCATTGTAATATGGTATGTTTGATCACTTTTTAAGGAACCTTTTAAGTTTTAATCAATTTCAACCTTGTTCGCACCAAAATAATTTGTATTTCTGATTTTCTAGAGATTTCATGAGGGTTGGAGATAATAACAGATGACCTTAAGGAAGATAATACCGTATAAAATATACTTGAAAAGTAATGGTGTTTGAACTAACAAATTTTCAGATTGTAATTCAATTGATTCGATAGATTCATTGAATAAAATTTTTGAACCGTCAACACTGTATCCAATGGATTTGACGTTTGCGATTACAAAATATTTTCTTTAGGATATGCTTACCACTTTAATAAATTAATTATTACAAAAAAATTATTAAAATGTAGGATTATAAAATAGGCTCATTCTTGAGTACAACATAACACCATACAATTTTAAAAAATAGTATATGATCACATATAATTACATGTGATCATAAATATATGTAATGTTATCGCAGATGAATGGTACGTGATCACACAATTAAATTATTGTGATGTCATATTAGAACATACAATCACATATTAGTTGAACTGGTTGTAACAAAGAAAACATGATCACAATGAAAAAAATTTCGTTACATCATGTAACGTTTCACCTAAGGGCAAATAAATACATCAATCACTTAAATATAATAGTGTGTAGAGTAAATAATAACTATTATTAATGGACAATTAATTTGGGTTATCAAAACATAAAGATTTTAATTGAGTTTAAATATTGATCATGTATTGGGCAATTAATTACAGCCTATAGGGTTATCAATACCTATATATGTTAATTGATTTTAAATATTGATCATGCATTAGGCAATTAAGTAAAGTCTATCGGGTTATAAAAACCTAAAGTTTTTAATGGTGTATTAAATACTAATCATGTATTGGGCAGCTAATTGAAACGTTTAGGGATATCATAACCTAAATATTTTAATGGAGTCTAAATAATGATCATGCATTTTGCCATCTATTTGCATCCTTTATCCTTTTGTTATGCAAGTAATCATTGAAATATGCAGACACAATACATGTACATTTCTCAATTAATATGGTGTTTTCAATAGACTTAAGAAACACACCATGTAATTACAACCTAAAAAATTAAAATAACACTTACAAAGGAAAATTTGCATATAATAAAGATTTATTGCTCATGATACAGGTTTAGTGATTGAACCGCTATAACTTTTTTCTAGAGTCATCCCATTCTCATTAATAAGAAATGACACAATTTCCCATATTAATAATTATTTGTTATAACTAAACCGGTTGAACTCTAAACAAGTCTAATCAATTACGTGTATTTACTTATAATCACATTTTAATTTAAGTATTAAATATTTTGAATTTATTATCTCTATAAAGGAGTGCGATCCAGAACTTTCTTCATTTTTGTCCTTTAAAAAAATAAAAATTAAATTAAATAACTCAAAGTTTAACTTTTTACCAATCCGAAAATAGTGCAAACCCTAAAAAACAATTAAATATAATTTACCTATTTTTTTTAAAATTTTAAAAAATTAAACAAAAAAAAAAAAAAAAACGAAGGTAAGAAGAAGAAATCTAGGGTTTCTGAATATAAACTTCGTCAATAAATAAAGTTTACCGTAAACAATCAAAAAAGTGGTTACAAAACATCACTGTTTAACAAGCATAAAAACCCAATATTCTACAAATACAAAAGATTTAAACATCATTTACCATATTCCAATCACACAAAAAAAAGTGTCATCACAAAAGAGGAGTTTACAAAGGTTCACGCAATAACATCAGCGGCTGTGGGTAGAATGTACAACACTTAGGTTAACCTCATCCCAGTTTTCATCTGGTTGTATTATTTTCATATAGTCTTTAAATATGTTGAAGCCGATCTGGTGAGCATTTGAATAATTTCGTTGGTAATTGTAGGTGGTCGATCGACTTGGTACGTCAAATGGGTCGGATTGTATCAGGCCCAAAGCAACTAGGCTGAGCTGGTTGGTTGATGTCGACTGCTATCTTGATATTGACGTCTGAGCCTTGTTGATCCTGCAATAGAACTTAAGAAAACAATAAAAAATAGAAGGAACAAAATGGTGGGGGTTGGACTCTTAGCCTTAGGTATGCTTGGGCTGAGCAACGTGATTAGGTGGTTGATGAAGGGATTCCGGTTGACAGAATGACTAGGAATCAGAGTTTTAGTAAGCTATGTGTAAGCTTTTGCTCCGAGAGTATTCCGACCCTTTTTCCAGTGAGGAAACCCTCTTATTTATAGTGGGTTTTGTAGTTCCAACGCTCACTATCAACATTTGATAGTGGGCGTGATTTTAGGAGAGATTCTCTCAATGGGCAGTTCAAAATATTTGTAACCGACTCAACTGATCTTTGTAACTGATTGCTTTGAATGTGTCTTCAACGGTAGCCTCTGCTAGTGCCTGCGTTGGGTCGACCCGACGCAACGGGCCTGGGTTTGACTTGCAGGGACTGGGCCTTGGTATGTTGGGCCCCTGGACTATTTTTGGCTATCACAGTAATCACTTATTCTGTATCTAGATTCCTTGAATCGCTCCCAACGGGTGTTTTCAGATGCTTGAGATTTGAGGTCAACGTTTTCCTCCTCTAAGGCTATGAGTTTTTTTCCAGATGTGTCAACACACATTGGAGGACCTCATACCTTTTATTTTTTTCACCCGATTTGGATTTTTTTGGATCCATAGACTAGAACGGATGGATATCGAGATGTCAGAAAACTGATGTTATGATAATGACAGACACTTAGAAAGAGAAGAGAATAAAAGAATGTTATAATAATAACAGAGACTTGTAATCCTAATTTATACACAGTTTAAGTGGTAGTCGAGGATAAAAAAGGAAATTTATTTATTAAAATTTTCTTAAAGCAATAAACTCTACTATGGACCAAAATGAAAGTTATCTATACATTGGACTATAAAAACATTTTCTTTTTTCCGGAGGTTGAAATCAAAATTTTTTAAAAGTGTTTAACAATCAAATATAACAGTTAATGAACTAAAGACTAAAGTAATCTTGCAACTAAGGTCTTGTTCGAATTAGTGTTTATTTATATAATTAAAATTGTTTTTAGATATTAGAAAAAAAAGACTAGTAAAACTTTTAACAATGAAATGTTTTTCACCCCCCCTAAACATAATCCTGGATCCGTGTAAGTGTCATCGAATATATCGGTCGATTCATGGTTTGAAGTGTCATCGAATATTGAAATCATAACAGTTTAAAAGGGTTTGACGACAATCATAATTCACAATAAGGACCTTGATTATAACCAATTCACCGAGACTTGTAAGTCTTGTAACCCTAATTTATACACAATTTAAGTGGACATCGAGGATTAAAAATGTTGCTTATTTCTTAACATCAATAAACAAGTGTTTATTGTTTTACTGAGTAGGATGGCTCAAAAACATCATATATTCTTTAAAATATTG
Source organism: Acer negundo (assembly GCA_035582765.1). NCBI lineage: Eukaryota > Viridiplantae > Streptophyta > Magnoliopsida > Sapindales > Sapindaceae > Acer > Acer negundo. The sequence goes on from CM069242.1 coordinate 2,116,412, forward strand.
TAATAAAATAAATATATTGTGGCAAAAAACAAATGTTGTTAATACGTAAGATTATTAGAGGAACAATAGGTAAACCCAAAAGATGCTCTAAAATTTTTTGGAAATTGTACTCCAACCATTTTTGTAATAAATAAAAACTATGTTAATAGTATATTTATAGTGAAATATATTCTCTACATGATTAAGAAAAATTATTAACAATTTAATTTATAAAAGAAATATAAATTTTAAAAATGAAGCAAGGGTAGAAACATATAAATTTGAAAGATTAGGGGAAAATTTATAAAATTGCAAAACTCAAGGATGAAATTTTTTACTCTTTTGTGTACTTGTAATACCTAGCATTATTCGTACTAAATTTGGCATTCACCCATAAAAGGTGCATTGAACCCCAAAAGTTACCATGTGGACAGGTGTGTAAGAGGTGCATTGAACCCTAAAAGGTGCCATGTGAACAGGTGTCATGTGAACAGATGCCATGTGAACAGGTGAGTATAAATATATAAACATGTATCAAATCACTTGATTTGGTTCAATTACTTAAGGTGGATGAATTTAACCAAATGTCACCATAAATAAATAAAATTAAATAATTAGTGTATGCAATACATTGCGATCACAACAATTGAAAAAATGTGGATTCAAATTCAAAATTGTAATATTGAAAGATATTGGTCCATAGTAGAGTTTATTGCTTTTTAAACTATGCTTTTGTGATGACACTTTTTTTTTTTGTGTGACTTTAAGATGGTAAATGATGTTTAAATCTTTTGTATTTATGGTTCTTATGCTTGTTACACATTGATGTTTTGTAACCTCTTTTGTAATTGTTTATGGTAAACTTTATTTATTGACGAAGTTTATATTCATAAACCCTATATTTCTTCTTCCTACTTTCGCTTTTTTGTTTTTTTGTTTTTTTTTTGAATTTAATAATAAAGGTAAATTATATTTAATTGTTTTTTAGAGTTTGCACTAGTTTCGAATGGTTGTGACTTGTGATAATGGACAAATGGAAAGATAATGGTGAATTTGGGGTTCTAGGCTTCATAGATAACAAAAAAGGGATAATTTTAATTTCCAAAAAAAAAAACATTAATGGTTTTGAAAGCTATATACAGATGGATGGTAATAATTGTTTGCTGGCATTTAGAAGAACTAACCATCCATTAATTACACTAGAAGCAGATATACTGGAGAAAAGATACAAAGTTTTTGAAAATTGAGTAGGAGTTTGATTTAGTTGAAAGATGGGTACATGGATTGTAATAATTGCTCGACTGTTGAACTTAGCATTGGTTTATTTGAAAGTGGATGTCAATAAAAATAGGTAATAACCATCTCAACAAACATCATTAATTAATTAATTCATTTAAATCAACTTTATCTTTATTTATATTTTCAAATCAAGTTTTTCTTTGTTAAATTTTTTTTTTTATTCAACTAGATCATTATACAGGGTATGTCTGTTGTTCTATTATGAATAATAAATAAAAGAAAACATGGTAGCTTATTAATTTCAGACCATATCACTACTCTTCAAAGGTTAATGAACTCAATCACACCTTAAATGATGTCAAGTTTGTTGTTAGGTTACATTAATGCTTTTCCTCATTACAAAACATGGCTCCATGGAAATATATTTTTAGTCACAATGAAATTAAAAGCATGATCACAAACCTTTCTGTAAAATTTTCAATTTCTATTAGTGTCATTCAAAATTTCTTTTGATGATCAGAAAATATTATGTAAAATAGCATTACATTTCTAAACAAGTTGACATTGGTTGACTAAAATTAAGTCTGCCTTATTTTATAATATTAAATTAGGGATCCTATAGTTATAATGGGATATTTCCATTTTTTTATTTTGACTAAGGCCCTGTTTGATTTTTTTACTCAACACTTAATGTCACTTAATGTGTTTCATTCAGTCATTTTGTTTGATTTTTTAAGTGTTAAAATCACTTAATGGACCCTTAAAACCACTTGTTTTGAAAAGTGAAAAATTTTCACTTTTCACTTAACACAAATCTTGTGGAATTTAATGCAAATTTTCCTTCCAAAACTACCCTCGCTAATTTATTTTATTTCCAATGCTATCAAGCCAAGGGTGTTGCTTGAATACAATCAAAATATCTCAATAGAGTTTGAACTGAGAGCTGGTGACAATCATGATCATGCACATGTTGGTGACAATTTTATGTGACAATGGTGGCTCCATCGTTCACTACACACTCATTTGCAATGAATCAGAGGCTATTGATTTTGAGTTCATTTTTGCTCACCCCCCTACAAGGGGGGTAAGCATTACCCCCCTCTTACATGGATGACATGTGTCCATGGAGGGGGTAAATTTGTCCAAAAGATAATCATGTTTGGACAAATTTACCCCCTCCATGGACACTTGTCATCCATGCAGGAGGGGGGTAATGGTTACCTCCCTTGAAGGGGGGTGAGCAAAAATGTTCTCATTGATTTTGGCTTTAGATGGGCAGGTTCGAAAGATCGGTTCTTGGATCCATGTTGTGAGAGGTCATGCACCGGTCAGTGGGGCAGTGGCGCCACCAGGACATTACCAGTTGTTTGTGGTCCATGAAGGTATTCCTAGTTAAGCTTTTTGGGTCAAAATCAAGTAGTAGTTGAATTTTTGTTTTTGTTAATATTTCTTGAGAATTTTAGAATGTATCATCATCAAATATTATGTTCATTGTCAATGTAATTCAATAAATGGAATAATGTATGAAATATTATTAATAACTAAATAAATTTATTTTCAAATATTTATAACTTAAAAAACAAATAACTTATCACTTATATTCAGTTTTCAGTGGAAAAAAACAAACATATTTTTCAGTTTTCAGTTTTCAGTCACTGTTCAGTCTTCAGTAACATTCAGCGCTGTTCAGTCTTGAGACAAAAAATAAAACGGGGCCTAAATCTGAAATTTATTGATGTTTATGTTATTATGGATGAAATGAAACAAGTCACTTTAGCTTGTGACCATTCTTCTCGTAATATTTTATCTTTAAAAACGTAGACCAACTTTATGTTTACAAACACTATCGATGGATCATCAAACTGATATTGTTACTAAGAAGAAATCTTATGATGCTTTGCAATGAGTTATGCGTCATTTGGAGGTCAACCTGGAAGAAGTAACAGAATCCCACGATAAATTTTTTTCAATAATTTTTTTCTATTTTTGTTTTAACATAATTACCAAAGAATTTTTGACATCAATATGCCACATCATTTACCATTGATCATATGATGTACACATGCTTCATGATACAAACTAATGGGGGAATGCTATCTACCTTCCCCATTTGCCTTTCCCATTTACCTTTCTCACTCGTTGCTTGACATGTATGCACTTTTTCATTTATTAAAAAACTCTCACTTTTTGCTACAAAACTTGTTTACATCTTTACCCCTTATTAATGAACTGATAGAAGCATCCATCGAGGGTAAAGATGTAAATAAGCTTTGCACCAAAAAGTGAGAGCTTTTTATTAAATGAAAAAGTGTATACGTGTCAAACAATGAGTGGGAAAGGTTAATAGGAAAGCTAGGAAGCACAGATACTCCATTTGGTGGAGGGAACTTGTATCGAATTTGTATCCGGTTCAGATACTCCACGGATACTTCAAGATACATATCTGATACACTAAATGGCGTATCCGCTGACTTTTTCATAAGTTTGACCAGTGGATACTTAGGGGATACATTAAGGATACTTTTGGGGTATTATTATAATTCATTTAGTATAAAACGTGGTCAAATTATAATTTCATGTAAAGAAATTTTGGTTTTGATTCCATTGACATGGAGAATAATGGGATACATGATATTGAAAACCTTTCTCTTGATAAACAAGAGTTAGATGCCGAATTATCTAGATCCTATAACAACGTGAATGATGATAGTGAAGTTAAATAGGAATTTAGAATATGTTTTATCAGTTTTTTTTTTTTTTTTTTTATGTATTATTTAGATTTTATAATGCGTTATGACTTATGTGACGTATGTTTTATTTTGATTTTGATTTTGTAATATGTTACAACTTATGTGACATGTTTTATTTGGATTCTTAATATGTTTTGATTTTGAATGATTATCAAATATGTTTTCATATATTATTATTTTTAAGAAAATATAACTATATATTATTTTAATCGACGTATCATGCCGTATCCGTATCCGTATCCTAGTTTTTGAAGATTTACCATATCCCTGTATCGTGCCGTATCCGTATCCGTATCCGTGCTACCTAGTGGGAAAGGCAAATGGGGAAGGTAGATAGCATTCCCCAATTTTCATGTTCCAAGGGTTTATTTATTTATTTTTTATTTTTTATTTTTATTTATTTTTATATATATAAGCAAAATTTTATTAATTTTAATGTACAAAGGATTAATTATGTCACATTGTCATATTAATGCATACCCTTAATTGGTCAATTATTATTATAAATCAAAGCCCTATACCATTTTGTTCTCACCTCTCATTCTAACTTTTTTGCTATTCTCTTGTAAATTGGAGATATGGACGAACACGATTCTTGTCCCAAAAAAGCAAAAGTAACCGCTCTATCTTTACCAAATGAAGAAAGTAATGGAGTAACTCTCCAGAAAATCCGACTTATGGAGGAAAGGGTTTTCAAATTAGAGGAAGATAGCAAGGTTCTCGCAGATGAAGTAACTAGGAGATTGTCCAGATCTTCAGAATCGTACCTTTGTCCGGTCCAGCTAGGATTTGATTGCGATCATAGGGTTGGCTTCGAATTCATGAGGGGCTACGCAAAGAAGATTTTTCTAGAAGGGGAATGGGATAATGTTGATCCCATTAAAGCCAGAGGTGCATTGGACTGACTGTTCACATAGTTGCAATATTTCCTCTTTTTCTTTGTTTGTTATTCCACGCTTTAAATGCCATTTTATGTACCCACTTTTGTGTAATCAGTTCTTTAACGGTGTGATAATATATTTCAGTTTAAATTTAAATTCGCTTGTTCACAACTCTAATATTTATTAGTGATGTTGATCTATATTATCCATTTTCTTTGTTGTCCTTTTAGTTTAATTTAGCTTGGTCAAATTGGCAAAATTATAAAAAATGAGAAATGCAGATACGCACATCTCCACTGCAACTATTTAAAGTCATAATTGGATTCATTTTCTGTCCAAACTCCATATTATCTAGAAAAATAAAACGTTACTACTCAATGCATGATCATCTTGCTTATAATGTCCATGGTAATTAATGTGAGAGAGTTAGTTATTCTTTGTTTTAATATTTTTTGAAATTTGTAAATCTATAATTTATATACACCCTTTGATTGACATTTAAAATCTAGAATTTTACCCAGCAACCATACATTCACAATAGAATATTTGTTATTGTATGGTTTAATACAGTGTTTATATTGTCCATGATATTTATTTTATTTATTTAACTTCCAAAAATAAGTTAACATAAAGATTTATTACTTTTGAAATGAGTTTAGTAATTGAAAGGTCATCATAATAAATGTTATCTATACACTCATTAACAGCCTTCCCATTCTCATTAAGATAAACATAAAGATTTATTAATCGTTATACGAGTTTAGTGATTGAAACGTTATAACGTTTTTGTAGACATTAGGGGTTTAAACTTCCAAAAATAAGTAAACATAAGGATTTATTAATTGTGAAATGAGTTTAGTAATTGAAAGGTCACAATAAATGTTTTTTAGACATCCATTAATAGCCTTCCCACTTCCATTAAGATAAACATAAAGATTTATTACTCGTGATACAAGTTTAGTGATTAAAACGCTATAACTTTTTTCTAAAGTCATCCCATTCTTATTAATAAGAAATAACACGGTTTCCCATATTTAAATTATTTTTTGTTATAAGTGAACCGGTTGAACTCCACAAGTCTAATCAATTACATGTATTAACTTGTAATCACATTTTAATTTAAGTAATAAATATGTTGAATTTATTATCTCTATAAAGGAGTGGGATCCAGAACTTTCTTCATCTTTGTCTTTTCAAAAAAATAATAATAAATAAAACTTTCATCTTGTTAATCATTATGGATCTCTCTAAACTGTCACCAAAAACTTCTGAAAAATCAAGAAATAAATCAACTTCTTCTAAGGCAACAACAAACCCATCAATTTCGTCTTCTTCACAAACAGCATACCCTTTGGCTTCCTCTTCTGAGAAAACAACTGCTGAGTCTCCTCTACTTGAGGATGGAGAGTTGGATATACTCATTCAACTGAGTACCTGTGTGCAATTATTGGAGGCCACAAACTCCTGCTTTCGTACAAGTATTTCTACTGACAGGTCTTGGAAGAGGTTTCGGAGCAGTGACTTTCACATTCGAGAAGTGCAAAACCACTTTGAGAATGGTCGTCGTGATAGATTCAATCTCTTCAAAGAATACATGAAGACTATTCAACCACATGGTCATTGGGATGAGATTGATTGGACACAAGCAAGGGATGCCCCGGGCCGGTAACTGTTGCTTCTATTTTTTCTTTTTTTATTGATTTATATGTCAATGTTTTTTTGTATTTTTGTTATAATCACAACTTTGGTTCTCATTATTTCTGGAATCACAGAAAGATGTATATGAATGGTATGCTTTCTATGTGTTACTATTGTATAAAAGTGTACTTGTTATTTATTGTCGTATGAAATTAGTTGCATATCAGAAAACTAAGTTTAAATGATCCTTGAATATCATGAAAACATAATAAAAATAAAAACAATGCTAGATATTCCAACTCGTTTTTTTGCTTGTAACTTAGACAATTTTATCCATATAATGTGACGAGGAATGTAAATCATAATTATATGTATATTTCCATTTTTCATTTGGCACGCAACTAGTTGGGTCAGAAGCGGCAACATTACAAGAATGATGGTCACAAGCTAAAGTGAATTGTTTCATTTCACTTTAGCTAATAACATAAAAAAACATCAATAAATTTCAAAAAAAAAAAATGATCAACAATAAAATATATAACAATCATTTGAAGCAATGCGCATATGATTATCCTTTTTCTAGGGATTTAATCATATTAAAAGTAAAGACTGAATTTAAGTTAAAAACGATGTTACTTTCATAAAATCATGCATGCATTACACGTTATGTTACTATCACTAACATTAGTACAATTAGAAACAACACAGCTGATGAAACACCAAAAAAAACTAAATTATACAGTGTCATTATTTTTAAGCCAATTTGAATGGACTCCAAGTTGGGCTCTATTCCATGGAAACATGTTTCCAGCTTCTACATCTTTGCTGATAACACTTTGATTTCTTCCACATCTCTACTGATTTCTTCAGTCCTTTGCCAATTTTGAAAAACTGTTGGATTTGGCTTGCACCAATTAAAAAACCTGCATCGTTTACTTTAACAAGTATAAAAAAACTTACCTGGATTGGTTTCCGTTTTAGAGATTTTCAATGCAGCCCTTTTCCCATCTTCACAGTATTTGTTTCTGAATATAATAATTCCACCATTGGTGTTTCTTGATGTGCTTGAACTTTCTTCCATAGTGGGATGATGTATTCATAGAAGAAAGAAATTTATCAATGTATGTCATAAAAGATTTGAACGATTGTTTACAGTTGTGTGTCTGTAAGCAAAACGAAAGAAAGAATTAAATATGTGCATCTATGTTAGAGAGAGGTTTTTTTTTTATAAATTATAATATTTTTGTTGGGTTTCCAATGGTTTCATTTAGGGACACAAAAGTAATTTCATTTGTATTTTTTAAACCTATCACTAATTGCCCAATGCATGATTATCGGGTAGCATGAATGGCAGGAGTTGGTGGAAGTAATCAATTTGAAAATACTCATAATTATTTGTTTTATTTGGGTAATCAATTGAACATGCATTGGACAATTACTTTGGCGTGATTATATCAAAAAAATTAAATAACATACCAATCCCCTATCAGGGACGGAACCAGAAATGGTTTCCGGAGGAGGCGTAGTAAATTAGTAGTTGGAATATAAGTTAATTTATAGAGTTAGTATAAGTTTAATATAAATTATTTTTAATTACTTTAAAAATAATATAGGAAAACCTTATGGTCATTTATTCATGATTCAATAATAGTGTTTAGGAATTAGAAAATTAATTAAAATTTAAATTGTACTCGGTAATTTTTCTAACATCCAAAAATATTTTAATTTTTTATAATTATAAAAGTTTGTTTGAATAAAATATCATAACAGAAAAACATAAATATATATACATGTTCTTTTGAAATATTGTAATAATTCGGGGTATGGGGAGGAGGAGAGACTCGAACACATAACGCCAATGATAATAGTGTATCGGTAATTAAAACTCTGTTATTCGCATAATTGGTCAATTAGTTATCCCTTCGTTGCCTACTTCTCGTTTCCAACACCAATGATAAAAGTAAACATTAATTAAATTGATTTACATAGAAGATTGTCAGGAGTGCATTTTTGCTCACCCACATTAACTAGGGTGAACCATTACCGCCCACTCCATTTGTTGACACGTGTCCCAAACTTTGGTTAACTTTGGGTTAATTTTGGACTTTGGGTTAAGTTTAGGACACGTGTCAACAAATGAAGTGGGTGGTAATGGTTCACTCTAGTTTGTGTGGGAGAGCAAAAATGCACTCGATTGTCAGGGGTGTAAATTGGTTTTCTCTATAAATGTGGGTTGCCAATTCACTAGGTTAATGACTCCACCTAATTTTTTATTTATTATTATTTGAAATTTCTCTCTAATCTACATAATAGAATGCCAATACTCATCACCTACCTCTGCTGACAAAACCGAAAACTACTCTTCTTTCAAACTAGAAACAAAAAATCCATCATCATCCATTATCGAGGAAACAACCACTATGTTTCATCTAGTTGCCGAAGATGTTTCCGCTGAAGTCATTCGAATTAATTGCCGTGTTGGAGTAGTGGAGGAAAAATATAAGGTCCTGAATGAAAGGATGTCCACGGACACCTTTTGGAAGATTTTCCAGACATTAGAATTACATATTCGAGATATCCAACATCATTATAGCGCAGGTCATAGGGTTGGCTTCAAGCTCTTCCAAGATTATATGATGATGGTTCAGCCAAATGGAGAATGGGAAAAGCTTAGTCCACTACAAACTCAATCTATTCTGGACAATGACACCGTCTGATTTGTCTTATTGATCACTTTCTAAAGTGTGATTGTTTTTAAACTTACCTATGAATATGAACTGTGTTTATATTTCCAATTTCATGAATTCTATTGTAATGCGCGACTGGTAACAAATGACTCATTTTTAAATTTTGTTATAAGATGTTACATTATAATATATTGTTATGGTCTGACATTTTACCAGAGATTATTTGTTACATATGCTACAAACTATTGACTTGTGTTTGTGTTTGTCGTGTGGTTATGAATTGTGCAAAGATTGTTTTATCCAACTAAAATGAGACAATATTCATCCCAATGGATCAAAGACTATCGAGCCTCAATGAATTTCTTTTTCTGTTTTGGTTTAACATAACATAATTACCAAAGAAAATTTTACATTAATATGCCACATCATTTATCAGCGATCAAAACAATTGTTTTATAGTCACTCATTTTACTGTGTAATTATATGTTACAAATGCTACAAACTCTTGTTCGGTTTGGTTTTGGACTATACAAAAATAGGGACATCTAGCATTACTCTTTTGGAAACATATAGGTTCGTTAAATTACTTCAAAACTATTTCAATTGAGCATAACAATTAAACAACATCAAGAGAAGTGTACAACATTTTAAAGGTGTATGGTGGATACAAGGTGTTCTTAGAAAGGAGAGATGGTTGGCATCTGTCCCTTTTACAGGAATGGGAACAGTTTTCGAGCAAACGATACAAAAACTGTTTCAAGATGAAGACCATGTGATGAAAAAAATCTTCCCAGAATCAGTATACGACATAGGCGATTTACAAACTTTTTTGTTACGGTAGGTCATGAAGATGGATTCGAAACTTTCGGAGACTATGCAAAGATTGTTTATCGAGACACGAAATTGGATGATTTTCGGTTAGCGTGAAAGACAAGAGTTGGTGGAAAAAATTAAAAATATCTTTTAATTTGAAAATAATCATAATTATCTATTTTTTTAGTTGGGTAATCAACTGAACATGCACTGGGCAATTACTTTGGCGTGATTGTATCAAAAGAAAGTAAATAATAGACCAATTCCCTATACAAATATGTCAATTCGATATGGACAAATTTATCCCCTCCATAGACACATGTCATGTTTTTATTTGTGTTATTCTCTTTATTAAGGGCAATCTTATAATTATAACTTTTTGAGTTATTAAGAAGCGTGAAAGGTCTTTTTGGGTTACAAGTTTAAGTTTATCACAGTTAATTGGAACCCTAACAAAAAAATAAAATAAAAAATTCATCGCGTTCGTAGCAGTGAAAATATTCTTCATCTTCACAAATATTGTGAAAGGTCTCAGGGCTTAAGAAATTTGACGCTGCTTTGATTTTCACTCTGAAGAGGTGAGTAAATATTTAATTATTCATACTAAAGATTACATTTAGGGTTTATTTGTCCTAATAAAAAAAAATCGTTGACATTAAGTGTTGATTTATTACCCAAAATTTATTTATGTTGTGTTATATATGTGTGTTGTTTGTTTCTTTTTTATTTTGTTATATTATATGGTGCTTGTTTAAGTCAACAATCAACATTGAGCAATTGAGATAGAAGTTTAAATTTGTGTTTTATTGGGATTTCTTAATCATTATAATGGCACGACGTAAGAGAGTGCTTGAAACCATCGCTGAAGCTTCAGACGGAGAAGATCAGGATGAAGAGAATGGTGAAGGATTGTATAATGAAGATAGTCCGGGTGGGTATCGTCCCGCATGTTACAAAATCAAGTCATGGAAGCCTTTGCAAGCTTGTGATGTTACAAAGAATCATCTCCATGTGGATCATGAATTGCACATAATGCTGAGGGTAAGTACCTTTGATTGGATAACACCTTAATATATATATATATATAGGGAAAGATGTGATTTGAAAAAATTTCTGGTAATTAGTACATTTCAGTTTTTCATTTCAAAAACAACTATCACTATTGGGAATTAACAAGAATTTCCATGTTCAGTTAATGTTCTTTTCTAATATTTATACTGTTTGCATGACGATCATACAATCATTAATTATACTATATTATATTTGAATGACATATGTATTTCTTTTGTGATCTGTTTGCTGTGAATGACGATCATACAGTCATTTTTTTTGTTATTGTACGATAACTAGATTGCTATATGTATTTTTGTTGTGCTTGAAAAAACCATTGTACGATAACGAGTGTACTAGTTTGTCGGTAGGTTTTCAATTAAATTTTTCTTTGAAACACAGCCTCATGACAAGGAAATAAGGGGCTGTGAAAATCGTTCATTTTGCGAATCCTGGTACAAAGAATTGTCTGACCCTGTGAAGAAGAAGGTTTTTGAAGCTGGTTTTGGCGAGTTTATGAAGGTTTTGGGAAAAGATTTATCAACCAGAAATCGAACAATTATCATGGGCCTAGCCGATCGGTGGTGGGATACCACACATACCTTCCACTTCGATGAAATCGGGGAGATGATGTTGACCCCGACAGATTTCAGTGCAATTACGGGCATACCTATTTGTGGAATGCCTCTTAAGTACGACATGGACGCTTACAAGAAGAGATATGAGCTCATCAAGTGGTTTAGAGAACCGATGGCGAATTTTGCAAAGAAGAGGGTTACTTTTCAGAGCTATATTATGCGTATGAAAGATTCGGGGGGAAGGAAATTGGTGAGGAGGATGTATCAAGATTAACAAGGGTGTTCATAATCGCATTGCTTTGTAGCACTTTATTGTGTGACAAAGTTGGGGCAACCTATCTGTACTACATGCCTAACCTGAAGGACTTGTCCTCAATAAGTTTGTACAATTGGGATGGGGCTGGCCTTTCAACTTTATACAGAAACATGGATGCTGTTGTGAGAGGGAATCACAGTACTGGTTTTTTTTACCGTGCTTGGGAGGTAATGATTTCTATGTATTGTATTTAAAATTTTAGTGATTACGTACATCATGTTTCTTTATCCTTTTTATATTCTTTCTGGTTGTGTTGGCTGCTACATATGCAGGTGTGGGCTTGTGAGTATATCAAGCCAATTGCAGATTCAGTGAAATGCTTGAGAGATGATAAAACTTACCCTCAGTCCTTGAGATGGGGTAGAGGGAAAAAATAAAGTACGTTGATATAAGGGATATTTTGAGGAACCTAAAAGTGAAGGATGTAAGCAAAGCATTGAACACTGTTGGAATTATCTCTAAATCTTAAATTATTATTCATAACTGTTTACCTGTTGTGATATGATTAATATTGTTAAAATTTTGTTTTGTTTCAGGTAAATATGCACCCATGGGGTAAGGCTGATAAACAATTACCTCCTTATGTACAACAATCGTCCAGGCCACCAAGTGTAGAATATTGTTAGATTGGCCATATAGGTACGCGTGGTACTTGGGAGAGTGAGTGAGTGTTCAAAGCTTGGGATTAACTTCACCCAGTGTACCCAAAGTCCCACCAGCATCTATGCTGGGGGACTACCCGATTACTGCTGATGAGGCCAAGGTGTGGATGGGGGGTTTGGATGCTTCTGATTTTTTTGAACCAAACGTTGATGGTGTAGAAAACTATAGGGACTTCATAAAGCGACACATAAAGTTCAAGCATTACCCTATTGATGAGGTTAGTTTAACATGTAATATATATCCTATAACTGTCCATGATTCTATGTTTTTTGATATTGTTGTATTTTTATCTGAGTAGGATGTGTTGGATCCCAAATTGATCGGTCGTTTTAAGTTACTACCTTGGCAACTCCCCCTCGTGGAATGCAAAGACTCCAACTTCACATGTGTGCTAACGCAAATACTGAGGGACAACCCCTACACAAAAGTGCCTGCACCCTATCGATATGTGCGTAGTTATTTTTTGTGTATTGTGAATTATGAATTGATATATGCCTTATGTAGTTCATTATAAAGCATTATTCTTGGCCTTATAGGTGCACGTTGACTAAGTTAATGAGCTACTGTCTATGATATCTGGGATGACCAGATTGCTCATTAAGGGACAATATGATCAAGTCGAGAAGATTGAAAGAACTGGCGGCGTGGTACATTCAGTTGTTAGTTTTTTCAGTTATCTTAAATTTACGACTTCAATTCATCTTATTATTAAAATAATTTTGTTGGAATTGTTTACAGATCAAAGGTGGGGAGACTTCTAGCAAAAAAATGGATGAAACAGGTGGAACGTTTGAGTCATCATCAAAGTCAATCCTTCTCATAGGGTTAGCCAGGGCAGTAGTTCTGGTTATTCGAAAAGTGATGATGACACCGATATTGGAGAACGACAACAACACGGGTCCCCTACTAAAGGGATTCTAAATGAATGGAATGATAATTCCTCTCCCGCTGACGAAGGTATACGGACGTCAAGATTGATGTCTGACAATACAAGTTTTACGTTACAAGGTTTTGTGGACTCGATGCAAGAGGAAGATTCAAGGCAACCGAGGAATGGAAATTTTACTGGAAATGACCACCAAAGTGAAATAGTTGAAGGCACGTTTTTTTTACACCACCAAGAAGACCTAAAAAAAAAAAGACTCAGGAAAGGAAAACCAGTGAGACTGTTTTATACTGTTTGAAAAATCTTACTCTTGTTTTCCTACCCATATATTTCCTTTGTACACTAGAAGAGTCTACTTGGATTAAATTTTTCCTAATAATTTGGCACCTTAGAATGTTCTGTGTATTTGTTGATATATTGTTTTTCTTATGAAGTCATCAGGAATTGTTGAACTCAGAAATTGGTATTGTTTCCAATCTAAGTAATTCCCCTGACACGATATGTAATGTTGGTGTATTACAATATAATTTTGTAGGCAAATGTTGCTGTGGAGGAACAGCAGACTAAGGGTACAACAGATGTCAATCTGGGGACACAGGCAGAAGATATGGCCAGAGATTTAGAAAAAGCCCTTTAAAAAGATGTTGATGTCCCCATGTTGTAGGTAGTTCCTCTTCCAGTTGGTGCATCGGACGAGAAGCTGAAGAAATCCCCTGACATAAAGAATACCAGAGGTAGAAAGAGAACTCAAACAAATGCTATGAATCTAGGTCAACCACCAAGGAAGTCAAGTAGACTACAAGCAAAGTGATATGAACTTATTATTTAATTTTTTTTAATCTGATCAGGATTTATTTTTGTAAGATGGGTTGTTGCGTAATATTTGAAGGCTTAAAATATATTTAGTGATTCTACTTTTGTTTATGTCATAATGAACATCAACATTGTCTGATGTTTATTATGACATCAACCTTGTTTATATATATAGGTACAACAAATATTGATCACACTTTTAGACTTTGTAGCATAATATGACTTTGCCTGTCTATTCTTTTCTAAGTTAGATCACCCAAATTTTAATGTGATTACTATAAATAACCGAGAAACACAATTGTGTTTAATCGATCAATAATATAAGAATTGAATTTTTTTAATTATCTTTTCAAATATGTGGAGTGTTAGTGGAGAGACAGCTATCACTTTATGCGTTGGGCAAGTTTCTGTTTATAGGGGTAATAAGTGATAAACCCTTGTTTGCATGGAATTTAAAAAAAAAAAAGTTTGAAAAAAAAATTGAAAAACCTTTCCCCAGAAAAACGCCCCATAAATGAAAACAAGATAAATTATATTTTGTCTTGAGTACTGCTATCTAGCTATTACCAGCAAGAGTGCAACTTTGCTCACCTCCTTTAAGTAAAGTGAACCATTACCCCCCATCCCAAGTGTTGACACATGTCCCTAACTTAGAGTTAGGGACACGTTTCAACACTTGGGGTGGGGGGGTAATGGTTCCCCTTAGTTAGTGTGGGTGAGCAAAATCATTCTCTACCAATAACATTACCGGATATTTATGTGACAGAGAGGAGATAAAGTTGGTTAGATCATCTCCAGTGCATATGTCAATGCCAATACCAAATTTGACACGAAATATAGTAAAATGTTATATTTGGCACATCATTTTAACATTGTACTCCAATGCAAAATTCTATTTGATATGCTATTTTTAATTTTTTAATTTTTTAAAATTATAAAAGTTAACAAATACAACAAAACCAATGCATTCAATTGAATATTTTTTTTGAATTGTTTCAATCTCAATTTTCCCTACCAAATTTGTCAAATTTTTATTATTTTAAATTAAAAAGTCAACAAATACGGCTACATTTATTGCTATGCCAAATTTGGCATATGCTATACATTGTGCCAAATTTGGCACAATTTTTAGCATATGCCAAATTTGGCACAGCTCTTAGCATTGCATTGGAGTATTATTTTTTTACTTTGTGCTAAAATATAGCATTGGCAAATTGATTTAGCATTGCATTAGAGATACTCTTACTTGATTGTTTTTATTTTCAAATTCTTAATTTTTAAACACCATTGGATTGAAATCCAAATACTGAAATTGGCCTAGTATCTTCACCGTTAACAGCAACTTAGCCAAACCCATATTTTCTTTTAGGAAAAAAACACTACATAAGATTAAAAAACAAAGTCCTTCCATATACAAAATACAAAACACTCGCAAAATTACAAACCTTAACTGTTGTTTCTTCACCGCTCTTTGTGTCTTCATATTTCTCATTGTTGTCACTGTGTCGTCTTCACTCAACAACCCACTGAGCTATGATCATCTCACATTCTCTTGTTAACTATCTTCTGCATTATATGTGTTCGTCTGATTTTGTGAAATCAGATAAATTGGCATGGAAGTTTTCAAAAGAAATCAGATGACCTTGACAAGCAAGTGTAGCTTGTATTAGTACCTCTGATTTCTTTCGAAAGACTTTCATGCCCAATTTTTCTCTAAATGTCTTTCTTCTTTGTTGGCACTGTTATTCTTGAGTGGTTTTGTATGATATGTTTTTGTTGTCAGGGTTTATGGTGATTTTGATAATAGGTTCTACACTCTATGTTTGTTCAATGAAGCAAGTGTAGCTTGTATTATTACCTCTGATTTCTTTCGAAACACTTCTAAGCCCAATTTTTCTCTAAATGTTTTTCTTCTTGGTTGGCACTGCTATTCTTGAGTGGTTTTGCATGATATATTTTTGTTGTCAGGGTTTATGGTGATTTTGATAATAGGTTCTACACTCTATGTTTGTTCAATGAAGCAAGTGTGAAAAAAAAAAAAAAAAAAAAAAGCTTGTATTACCAAAAAGCATGTCTGCATATCAAAAATAATGCTCAAAAGCCAAAATGAACGTTTGAAAACTAAAAAGCACTCAAAAATTCTAAAAAGCATGCCTACATGCTGAAAGTGTCGTTGATACCTCTAACAAGCTCTCCGCTTCTGATGAGAATGGTTATAGTGTCCTCTCTAAGGATAGTGTTGTTGAATGTAGTGATGATAACTCCCCTACCACAGCCTCTCTGGATCATTCCTTATGGCTCTCAAAGATCAAGAATATTTATGGGGTTCCTATTATAAGGCTTTTCAGCACTCTAGAGTCCTCTAGTAACAAGATGAAGAAGAAGAAACAGACTACAAAGATAGGAAAGGTTAATAGCTCACAAGCTAAGTTGAAATCTCTTCAACCTAATAATGATTAATTTAGCTTGTTGGAACATCATGGGCCTGAATGCTACCGTTAAACAATTAGAAGTTAAGAAGATGATATTTGACCACAAGCTTAGTCTACTTTGTTTAATTAAGACAAGAGTGAGTATGATCCATAAGCCTCTAGTTGTCAATTCAGTTTTCATGGAATGGGAAATGCTTGACAATTACAATAGTCATGATCATGGTAGAATTGGGATTGGTTGGGATCCTAGGATGCTCAAAATCACTAAATTTTTTGAAACTGATCAGATTATTCATTGCCAAGCTCATATTTTGGATGGTAGTGACAGATTCCATATTTCTTTTGTTTATGGTTCTAATGTTGATAGTTCTAGAAGAGCTCTTTGGCATAGTATATGCTCTAATCAGCAAGATACTCATTGGATTGTTCTTGGCGATTTCAATCTCTATGAGGTGAATGAGTCAGTTGGGGGTTCATCACGTATTTCCTCAGCTATGGAGGATTTTATTGACTGTCTTTATATTTCTGAGCTTGATGACCTTCGTTTCTCGGGTTTTCTCCACACTTGGTGTAATAAGAGGAGTATTGGCTGCATCTCTAAGAAGTTGGATAGAGTTCTCGTTAATAAGGAATGGATGGCCAAGTTTGAGCACTCTTAAGCTATTTTTCATCCTTATAGCATCTCAGATCACAACTCATCTTTGGTGAAGCTCGGATTGCAAGGTAATAAGAAGAATTGCCCTTTTAAAATTTTTAATTTTCTAACGGAAAGGGAAAGACTTTCTTCCTTTGGTTGAGAGTTGTTGGCAGGAGAATTATTATGGAAATATGCAATTTCAGCTTTGCTCTAAGCTCCGTAATTTAAAGAAGGTTTTAAAGTCCTTCAACAAGAATACGGTGGGGGATTTGACGGTTAAATCTATTGAGGCTAAGTCTGCTCTTGTCGATTACCAAAGCCTTTTTGATCTGCAACCCCTTGATGAATGCCTTAGAATGCAAGAGAAGAAGCTTATGAGTTCTTATACTCTGTGATACGATCCTTGTCAGTTTAATATCTAAGATCGTTCTACGCTCAGGTTTTTGGATGGAAACTGCGACCTAACACCTATAAAGAGATGTGAACCTTGGTATAAGGAGGACGCCACAATCAAGGATGGAATACTTGATTTAAAAGTCAATGATGAATGCCACAGAGAAAATCTAATAAGTTCAAGTAGTTCTTAAAGAACAAAAGAGAAAATTCTCACAAATTTTGATTCAATTCAAGTCTGCCGAAAAAATACATCAAATAGTTGCTTATAAACTAAAACCCTAATGAACAAGAAAATGAAACACGCCGATCTCTAGAAAGGAAATAAAAATATTCGGCCATTAAGGCCTTACAACCAGAAAATCAAAAGGGCAATTGCCTTAAAAAACGGGAAAGAAAATAAAAACTAAAACAAGCAACTATTGACTTGCTCCCTATTTGGAAGGTTAAATCTAGAAACAAATCAGCCCTTTAATTTGGGAAACAAATCAACTCTTATTCTGTTGAAACTAAAAAGGAAACGGTCGAAATTGAATCTCCTTCACATGCCTAGCCTGTGCTACATGCCCAAGCTTCTGCCATACGCTCAAATCTTCTCTTATTCAACCCAATCAATTGCCTTGATGACGTTAATTAAGTCTTGGTCTTCATGTGGGCTCATCTTGGACTTTAACACTTCAGAATCAGCCTAAGTGTCTTGAATCAGGCCGTTGAGAGCTTCTTTGAATCTCTTGGCCCTTGCCCTTGTTATTGGGCCAACCGGAACATATAATGGGTCCCTTGGTACAGCTCCCTTATTCTCATCACCTTGGCTCTTCAAACGGAGGAGGATTTTTTGAGGCAAAAATCTAGAGTTCAATGGCTTAAGGCTGGTGACCATAACACCTTCTATTTTTTCAAAGTCATCAATTGTAGATGCAATAGAAGTAAGATTCTCTCTATTACTAGAGAAAATGGTTCATTGATTGAAGGAGATAATCAAATCAAGTCCGAGGATGTTCGTCACTTCCAAAATATTCTTGGTTGCTCTATGCCTTCTAGACATGGTTCTCGTTCTTTGAGAAATGTTATTGATAATCATGTCTACACTGATCAAGATGGTTTCATGAGTAGAAAGATTATAAATGATGAAATTCATGAGGTTTGCTTCTCTTTGCACCCTAATAAGGCTCCTAGTCCAGATGGTTTTAATGTTCATTTCTTCAAGAAGACGTGGCACATCGTTGGTGATGATGTTATTAACACTGTTCAAGAATTCTTCCGTACTGGCCTTCTTCTTAAAGAGCTCAATTCTACGATCCTTACTTTGGTCCATAAGGTCCATAATCCCTCTAAGATGACGGACTTTAGACCAATTTCCAGCTGCAACACTCTCTAAAAGATCATTGCTAAGATTATTGCCAATAAAATCAAGCCTTGTCTTCCTGACATTATTAGCCCCTCCCAATCAGCCTTTGTGTCAGGTAGGAGAATTGGAGACAATATTCTTCTTATCCATAAGCTAAAAAGGAATTAACATAAGGATGATGATACGCCTAAGTTGGCCCTTAAGGTGGATTTGATGAAAGCATTTGATATGGTTGATTGGGACTTCTTACTTGACACTCTTGCTGTATTTCATTTTCCTATGAAAATCATAAATTGGATTAGAGCTTGCCTTACTACTCCTAAGTTCTCTATCTTTATTAATGGTGAGCTTGCTAGTTTTTTCTCTGGAAAAAAGGGGTCTTTGACAGGGGGACCCTATGTCTCCGTATCTCTTTGTTATGGCAATGGAGGTCCTCTCGAAAATTTTATCCGATCATATTGCAAATTCTCCTAACATCAAATATCATTGGAAGTGCGACAAGATTTAACTTTCTCACCTTTGCTTTGCTGATGATCTCATTATGCTTTGCCATGGTCCATATCATTCTGCTCTTGTTCTCAAATTAGCCCTCGATGAGTTCTCCTTGTTGTCGGGTCTTTGTGCTAATCATGCTAAGAGCAACACTTTCATTTCTAGAGTGCCTAATACAATAAGTCAGCAGCTCATCAATCTTTTTGGTTACACGGTTGGCTCCCTTCCCATTCATTATTTGGGGATTCCTATTATCTCTTCTAAATTAATTGATTTGGTTTGTGTTGTAAAAAAATAACCTAATTAAATAATGGTTTGGTTTAGGCATAGTCAAACCCAACCCAAACCAACCCATTCCCACCCCTCTACTTACAATTAGTTGTCATTATGAGCCTTGCTATTAATGTTCCGTTAAAAATTTTCAATATTCCGTTAGATTAGTAAGGGTATAATGATAAGTAAATAGTTAAAGTTAACAAATACTGTTAAATTAAATAGAGATTTTCTCTTTACAATTCAATTTTATATTTTGAGACTCCCCTTTTTAAAAACATTTGATCCTAATTACCTTTTTTTTTTTTAATCTAAAGATAATTCATTTTTTTTTTTTTAACTCTTCTAATCTAAAAATAGTTCATTTTTATAAAAATTAAATTTATAAAGACACTCCATCTATATAGTTTTTCCTTTATATTAAAAAAAAAAAAAAAAAAACATCTAACATATAGTTACATAAAATATTGCTTTAATGGAAAAGCAGTTGAAAAAAATAGAACACCAACTTATTCATCCTAAAAAAAAAAAAAAAAAAAAACTTATTCATTTTGCTAGTTTCAATGGAGCATGAGGTTCAAAATTCTTGAGATTCAAGAAAAAATATATATTAAACAGTAAGACTTTGTTTGTTCAGGTGCCAATAGTTAAAAAATAGCATCTTTCTCTTCATTTGCATTAGAGATGATAATTTCCCAAAAAGATAAGCCCTTTGTTTTTATGGCCATTCCTAAGTTTTGAAGAGTAAAAATGTTTGCTTCTAAAAAAAATTACATTTGTGTCTTTTTTTGAGTCGCTTTTACCAAATTACCCTAAATTTGATTCATATAAAAATGACCTAGTTGCTTTTTTTTATTCCCCTAAATATATGACATTATCAAACTGCCTTCCCTAACGAAAAAGCTTCATTAACCCCTATTTAGGATTTTCCCTCTAACACACTACCCCAAACAAGGAATTTGAAACATCAAACATCCATCAAAACCAGAGCTGAGAAGAAGAAGAAGAAGCCCAGAAGAAGAATGCTCCCTCTAACATATTACCCCAACAATCCTGATTGAAATTTGAAACATCAAACATCGACCAAACATCCATCAGAACCAGAGCCCTAAAGAAGAAGAAGAAGATAAGCGACTTGGCGACGGTACTCAATATTAGAACCCGTGCTTGAACAACGAAAAACAGAGGTATTGTTTTTATTATTATCTTATGGAAATGGTCTTATGGAAATGTTTCTGGGTTTGTTTCTTTTTAGGGGCATTATATGTTTTATGATATTAATTTAAATTTGGTTTACTTTGATAGTTGTGGTTCAGGGCTCATGTTTCTCCTTTTCTTTCTTCGTGTTTTTGTAGAAGTTGCGGTGAGACTGGCCTGTTTTGTTGCTAGTTATGGCATGGGAATCTGTTGTTAGTTTGTTTCTTGGTGTTTGTGTTCCTCTGTTGCTGGTTTCTTGGTGTTTGTTGTTATAAAACCCGAGAACTATAGGTGTGTCATGGGAATTAGAGGTGTGGCCCGAGAATTTGGTGAATGTTAATATGAAGCTTCACATCTCAATTTCACACTTCAATTTTCTGGGTTTCATACAAGTTTAACATGCCTTACATTAATTTCCTTGGCTTCAGTTTCACACTTCAGATTCTCATGCCTTACATGCATTTCCCTGTCTTTTTCCTTTTTACAATGCATTTTGTTCTATTTTGCTATGTTTATCTCTGTTTAACTTTGTTTGTTTTTCCTGCTTTGCCTAAGTATAGGTTATTTTTTGTTGGTGTTTAAGTAGATTCCTAAAAATCCAAACAATAGTCTATGGCGTTTCCCAGACCACAGAGAATGGGTGGTATGTGAGAGTAAACTCTCAAAGCAAGAAAAATATAATTACAGATATTAAGGAGGTCCTAAAGAGTTGTGGCATGGTGAAAAGATTTAAGTAAGGCCCGTTTTGCAAATACTTGGATTTGCCACAACCGTTGAAGATTCATGGATTACTTATTCACAACCTTTTAAAAAGGGAGGTTATTGTTCCCGAACAAAGAGAGGATGCAATGTGGCTAGGTATTGGGAGGTCGCATGTTCGTTTTGGGAAAGAAGAATTTTGTGTATGTAGTGGTCTAAGAATGGGCCCGCTGTCTCAAGCTTTCAATATAAAAAAAAAGATGCTAAAGAGGGTTCGTTGTTAAAAAGATATTTCAAAGAGAAAAGGCCGACTGCTGACCTCTTGTATGCCACTATGAAAAAGTGCACGCGCAATGAGGGTGAAGACATATTAAAGATGACATCCATTTTTATGGTTAGCTAATTTTTTGGCACAGATGATGGACGGAAAGCCATTCCTGGATGGATCTTTACATTAGTTGAGGATGAAGAAGCTTTCAAAAAGTTTCCATAAGGGTCTTACATATATAGTATTACACTGTTTTGGCTGAAAAGATTTACACAACAACACCTTCACACAATAAGAGGTACAATTAAGGAGGAAGAGAAGAAGAAACAGGCAGAAGGAATAGGGGAAAATAAAATAAAAGGAGAAGATGGAGAAGAGGAAGATGGAGAAGAGGACAAAGAAACGGAATGGCAAGAAGTGGATGATAACAAAGAAATAGAAGGGCAACAAGGGGGCCTAGATGAAAATAAAGGAGGGCAACTCTCGGAAATTCAGGTGCTGGTAGAGAAGAAGAAGAAATCCAAGTACCATACCCTAAATATATTTGGGTTTACTCTACCATTTCAGGTATGACTTATATTTTCTGGTCCTTTGTACATTACACACAATATTCGTGTATATAATAATATAATAACATTGTATGATATTTAATTAAATAGGTATGGGCCGTGGAGAGAATTACTCGATTGTCGGATGTCGTCGGTACACGGTTTGGTACCGGGTTTCCGCGTTTTACTAGATGGAATTTCAATAGAAGGGTTACCGATATCGAATCCATATTCATTTCAACGGTGTGTATTTCACTAGTTTTCCTTTTTTTACTTTTATAATAATACCGAATTATTATAATCCAAGTCCATAACATTGATTTTCGTTACACATGTAGATGTCATTCTTTCCTTGGGAGGTTAAGACATATGAGAAGGCGTCGGATTACTATAAGTCCTTGACGCCGGACTATGTGTGTGGCCCACTGATACACAAGGGGAAGGGTTTGTTAAAGGTAGCTCAAACTGTAATTGAAAAAGAAGAGAAGGTATGTTCTGACGAAGACCATGATCATAATTTTAAACTGGATTGAGGGGATTAATCTATGTACAACCGTACAACATCATTCGTTGTGAGATCACCAGATGATCACCTATCTAGGAAGAAGTTGTTTGATGATACTAATTTCCAAACTCACAAGGTACGATTTTATTTTACAAGAATATTAAGTGTAATTTAGTATAATTGTTTAGTGTCTCTTATTAAGGGCACTTGTAAGCTTTATATATTGTGAATGGGTGATATTGTGGTGGGTAATGCAATTCTTGAATAAGATATTTGCAATAGTATTTGAAGATTCTTTCCGCCTCTCAAAATTAAAACATATATATATATATATAAATAGACTTTGGAAGAATTATTTGGGATAATAATTAGTATTACTTCGATGTGCATACTCACATATAAATGTTGACACTCGTATTTTGGTCATTGCAGTCTACATTTCAGACTTCTATTCAGCCGTCCACCATCACCGACCTCCATTCAACTATTGCTTTGTTGATTAAGCAAAGCGATTCAAATACTAGGAAATTGATTAAGGAAAGCAAGGAACGACAACTATCTTCTTTTAGAGCACAACTTACTAAGTTAAGAGAAGAAATCAAGGTAGGAGAGATAAGAGAAGAAATCAAGGTAGGAGATATACCGGCCAAGAAATCAACAGAGGGAAATCAACAAACAAGCAAGCAAAAGAATGACAAAGTTTCTGAAAAGGCAATATATTGTAATCCCTTAAACTTGGTACTAATCTAATCATTCTTTTTCTAGTCATTAATGGATTACTTATACTTGTCAATGTAGGATCTCAATGGTGAAATTTTATGCAAACTAGTGGAAAAAAGTGATGCTGCAAGCAATTGGAAAATGGAAGGGAGAGATGCTGATAAACATTCTAGTGATCCTTAGGTTGATGCTCTAGCTGATTCAAAAATGGTTGAGGTACATATGGTCATCAAGTTTTTGTATGTATATCAATTTTATTCGAGTGACTTAATATCTTTGTACATTTAGGATGTGGACAACCAAACTATCCTTGATAAAAATGAGTTGAAGAAGATCAACAAATGTGATGACCTTTGCATTGAAGATATTGTTCAGAAGACAAAACCGTTGACAAAGAAGTCTGTCGAACGGTCCATAGATTTGGATGATATCGCTTCCCCAAGTGTTGTGGCTTATGATGTGGCAGACCCAAGTGTGACATACAAGGATCAGGACAAGGTTAGGGCCAGAAAGCGAATAAGGTATCTTAACTACCATTGGATTAATCCCTTGGCGAGTAAAAGATTGAAATCAAGTGCTTCGAACAAACCTTCCACTCAAGGCAAAATAACTGATGTTGAGTTTACAGCATTTTTGAAGACCAAACAACCCACCTTGTAAGGGTACATTCATATTCTCTAATATATTCCTAGTATAATGTATATTAATGTGTGAATTTGTTTTCCCGATATTAATTAAGTAATGTTGACAATTAACAGTCTATATACCAGGCAATTACAATTTATGGAGCATCATTAGTTCAAAGAGTTGGTGGACCTAAGAAAGTTGATATCGGATATGATAACTTGTTTTCAAATTTCCCTCTTGTTAATCATTTGCAAATCAACTGTTTGTTGGGCTTTTTTGTGAGTGGATTTGTTTCAATGCTATATATGACAATATGTAATACTAGTATTAGGTCAGTTATTCCTTGCATCATATCAAAACCCAAAAACCAGTTTTATCATTTCATTTGTTTAACCAAAACAGTCATTCATTTAGATTTAAAATACACAGAGCTTTCCATGAATTCACTCTTTAGCAGCCTTACTAACTCCTCACACATCTTTCTTATTTCTTTATCACTCTTCAAATGGTTAACGTGTATTTTCTTTTTTATCCATAGCAAATACACAGCTACTTTGACGTTTTGTGGAGGGGGCGTTCAACTCCAGAAGTCAACTACTTGCAGAATATCGCACTGGTCAACCTCACATTTTTCGTAAGTAACATCCATATATTTAGAATGACATATAACTTAGCGCCAAATAAATTTACATATTCCATAGAAGCTTTAGACTTTATAGGTGAACCTGTAATTATTTGCTTGTTTTTCTAACTTTCTAATTCAAATCATTACACAAGTGAACCTAAAAAGGAGGTGGGATATTCTAATGGAGGAAATGGATGTTGTAAGGGCAATACAAGAAGTTGAGATGAGTGAACAGGAAAAAGGCAATGAGGGAAAAGTTAAAGAAACATAGCCAAAAAAAGCCAGCAAAACAACAAGGGGCAACAAGAAGAAGGATTCACCACCTCGAGTGGTCGAGATTTGGGAAGAGTATCCGGAATTCAATCTGTTAGAATTTAAGCCAGACACGGATTGGTTACGAACGGTTTCAGGTCATGAGCTTCTTTACACTGACCCCTGGTGGAAAATGGATTCTGTAAATATGGTTTCATGTTAAACTTTCATTCATAATGTGGTCAAAAATTATTATATACATGGGCATAACATTTGTATTGTATATGACATCAGGTGTTGATACCATGCAACACTGGAAATCACTGGGTCCTTTGTCAAGTATTTCTAAAGAAAGGAGAAATAAATATTTATGATTCATTGTGGCCCTGCAACGGTAACAGTGCTCGGTTAGAAGACATCAAATGCCTACTTTATTTGTTGCTGTCCATATTGAAGCAGTCGAGTTACTACGCAGAAGCGAAATCCGATCCTCACACTAATGCATTCACTGCTACAAACATCTGTCACACCTTCATTCCCCAACAAAATGATGGGTATTGTTTTTTCCTTCATTTTCACTTGCACAATTTCTTCATTCTCCTTTAGAATCTTATGTTTGTCTAATCTGTAAATGTTGCAGTTCTAGTTGTGGTGTTTTCTTGTTGAAGTATGATGAATTAATACTTTCCGGAGTTAGATTACCGTGGACAAATGAATTTGCCTAAAAAGATGTACCTGCATTTCGTAAGGCAATGACAATTGATATTTTCACAAATGGGCAAATTGTAAATTCCCCTTAAATTTGTGCCCGTAAAGACTGATTGTGTATGTCATAGATAGTAGGAAAATTATTTCATCGTATATACTTATGTATATATATATATGTTAATAATTTGAGCCCGAGACCTAGGTGGAAATTTTTGTGATGAGGGAAGATGAGAAATATCGGGGCTTAGAAGAAGCTGGGAATATCTAAAGCCCATGAATAAAATGATGAATGAAGTTATTAATTTGTTTCTGCTTTTTATATTAATGTTGCATGTTTAAGCCTGAGAATTAATATTTTGTTCCTCATAATTATTGCCGCCAATCCCGAGAAATCAATGGCAACTTGCAATATTTTGTTTCTCAGAATTAGTTTCCCGCTTTTTAATTCCCGAGCCTAAAAAGGTTTTATTGGCTTGTGATATGAAACAACTTTCACACAACAGAAAAACAGTGTAATTCTCGGGCATTATGATGTAATTGCTTAAGCTCTACATATGTATTCCTGGCATTATGACAAATTTATAAGGCTCTATAAATGGTAAAGGGTAATTCCAACCCAATCCATATGCGACTTCAGATATGACTTCGTTAAAGCCACTTCTAAAGTCGCTTGCTTCTCAGTTTGTGTGGTTTCCACATTTTAATCTCACGGGTTGCCGATTTTAATTTCTCAAGTGTTACGATAATATTTCTAGGCTATACATTTAAATTATCTGGCTTATTATATGAAACAACTATCACACAGGACTAACACATAGGCACCCGATCCATATGCGATTACATATGTGACTTTGGTAAAGTCGCTTCGGAAGACTCTTTCTTCTCGGTTACCGTGTTCTCCACTTTTTAATCTCACGGGCTTCCAATATTTTTTTAAAAATCAATTTGAAGGTTTTGTGTTTTTGTTTGCGAAATATGTCCCGGTATACAACAAATTCATTGTTTTTTTTTTTTTTTTTTTTTTTGGGTTTAAATGATTGATTTTGTGAAACCAAATGCATTGGTTTGCAAAATATGTCCCTGATATTCTACAAAGTTTGTTTTTTTTTTTTTCTTTTTGGTTAAAAACATACCGGTTTTGTTTAGTTGGAAATAGAAGCCTAGTATACTCAAACATTCTTTGTTTAATTATAATTATTTTTTTTCGATGTACAGATTTAAAGTGTGTTGTTTGCAATAGGGAAGAATTCTATTTATGTTGTTTTCAAAGGAAGGAAAACCGGTATGTTTAATTCTTGGCTTGAATGTCATGAACAAGTGGATGGTTTTCCAGGAGATTCTTACCATAAGTTTAACTCAACTGATCAAACATATAAAGCAATAAGTAGTCGTTCCGGACATTCAAGCCATTATTGGTCTGAATGTTCTCTGAATGTTGAAGAGAATGTATCTAAGAAAAGTCAAAGCGCTGGAGTCATGTTGTTTTTATTTCTATTTGTTTTTGTTTTTGGAGTGATAGTAGGCAAGATTTTTTGAAAGATGTTTTGTTTATGTTTAGGTTAAGTTATGGTGTTGCTGCTTAATATTAAACATGGGCTTATGTTCTGTTGTTTAACATGTATTATGTCCCCTTGTTGGTCGTATGTTATGTCTAAAATGATGAAATATAATGATAGAAACAAGCAAATAAAACATATATATATACATATATATTTTCATAACGCCAAAACGGTACCCCATATCATGTGATTTAAAAAAAAAAAAAAAACATTAGAGCCTGGGATGGTGTGTTTATCAGACGGTTGATGGTGGAATATTGAGGTCTATCAACTGTCTCTTCATTTTTTCAACAAGTTGGTACAGTCCATTGAGCTCATTGTCCCTTGCTTCGATCTGAACACTTAAATTGATAATCTCTGCTTACAGATTTTGAAATTTCCCCATCAAAACACTATAATCAACACTTAGATGTTTTGCATTTTCACGCTCCCTTAACAATTGCAATCCGTTCCTGCATACATTCGAAAATGGCACTGTGCATATGGTCGTCAATACTTATAACTTTTCCTTCCATTTCCACTTGTAAAACAGGAAAAAAAAAAAAAAAAAAAAAAAGATTGATAATTGAAGTGAGGAAAATATGTAACATAGATGGGATATTTATAGTGAAGCAAGATTACTGGTAAGCCCGAGAATGAAAAGTCACCCTTTCATTTAAAAAGAAGTTTTTCATTGAAAATTGCATCCATTGTAACTTAAAATGAACATTAATTTTCATTGAAAACTGAAAAGTTACAAATGAACTAGTGTTCATTAACAAAATGAACATTCATTTTCATTAAAAACTAAAAAGTCACAAATGAACCAGTGAAAATGAAATGAAATGAATGAATATGCATTTTCATTGAAAACTGAAAAGTCACAAATGAACCAGTGTAAATTAACAAAATGAAATGAAATGAACATTTATTTTCATTGAAAATTGAAAAGTCACAAATGATAGTTGTTCCATTTATCAAGCCCGAGAATTCTTTTATTCAGCATGAGAATTATTCAACAATGCCCGGGAATTACTCTTTATGTTTGTCTTGTTTGATAGTTATTCTCATAACTTTTAGCCCGGGAATACATTAGTTAGGCTCGGGAACTATGTCGTAACGCTAGGGAATTGCCCAAATATTTTTTGTTGGTATTGTCAATTGTATACATTTGTTCCAATTTATTAAGCCTAGGAATTATTCATTAATGCTCGGGAATTAGTCTTTATGTTAGGCCCGGGAAATATATCGTAAGCCCGAGGAGATAGCGACTTTAAAAGTGACATTATCCAAGTCACTTATGCAATTTACTTTTGCCCTGTGGTCACTAAATGCAATGGCGCATGCCCTTACTTTAGGGTCAAAGGCTTTTCGTGAAAATCCCTTTTTGAAGTCCAACTTCCCCATATCAGTGGTGGAGGAATTTCCACTTGGCGAGAGCAGTTTTGTTCACTTTCTTCACCAACATTTTCACATCAAATCACTCCCAAGAACAAAGACAACAGTGGGTCTTCAACATAAGGTATTTCGAAGATCTAATCCTTTGTTCATGTGATACATTGAAGCATATAGGTTCTTATTTTCTCCACATTGTAGTTATCCTTATTATATTCGAGTAGATTTCTTGAAGGGTCGTCATAATTGTTTGGGGTGTGAATTTTTGAAGATTTGTAGTTATTGTCCCGGTGTTGGCCAAGATTGTTGTGGGTTTTGTTGTGTGTGGTTGTATTTTTTTTTATTTTTATTTATTTTTTTTTTTTTTGTGTTCAATTAGAGATGGGAAATAGTAGAAAACGGGGTAGAAAAGGGAATCAAGTTGCTAGAGATGGTGGTAGGCCATTGAAAAAGAGTAAACAACTTCTCGTTATGCTCTCACCCAAAGGGAAGGGTAAGGGAAGCACCTCTATGAAGCCCCCAACCTCGTATTTTTCAGAAAGATGGGCTAATTTTGGTAGTAGAAAAATTTGGCCGGAGAGGGGTATCGACTTGGATCTTTTTGGTACAACTTGGATATCAGAGACAGTAAATACTATGGGTTGGAGAGTTTTGTGAGGACCCCTAACAAGGCGGCACTAGAATTGGTCCGTGAGTTTTATTTTGCAATGACAAGGGTTCAGTTTTACCAAGGGATGCCAGTGATGGTCCAAGAGAAGGAAGTCCGGATTATAGCCACTAAGATTAACCAATGGTTTGACACGATAGATGAGATCGATCAACTGGTTGATGGCTTTCCAATGCATGAGTTCTTCAAGCCCTTTAATGGCCATTTAGCTGCTGATTTGAGGATAAATGGTGATCCTGTGTGGAATGAATATCATTTTCCCCTTTTGTACAATGAACTCAAGATAGAGGCTACCTTTTAGTACTTGTTCTTTAATTTCTCCTTGGTGCCTACCACACACCGCACCCAAGTGAGTTGTGAGAATGCCCGTTATCTTATATGTACAAAGAATCTCATCCTTATGGATGTAGGGCAGATTATCATGAAAGAAATGTTCGAAGCTAGGAAATCTACTGTTGGCCCACTACCTTTCCCTTGTTTGATTACACATTTTTGTGAGGAGTTCAATATTGATGTGCAACGAGGGGGATGGACCAAGATTCCTCTAATAGGAAACTTGGGCAAAAGGGATTACAATGGCATTGCTAAGAGTAGAGGACTACCTCTGTTAGGATTATGCTCAATAGCAAGAGTGTAATGTTGTAATTAACAATCTTTTTCATATCAATAAAGAGATTTCTGGTTTAACAAATCGTATAGCATTTATAGTTTATATTATAATTGTCAAAGTAAATAATCATAAGGTCTAAAGACTATGAGAAAAGAAGAATTGTTCGTACATCTGGATATGTATGTGGTAGACACAATTCTTTAGTTAGTCTTGAATAATGTTCACAACTTAAGTTAAAGGTTGGGCACCTTTATCTTGTTAAAGTTGTAGAATTCTTTTGCTAGCATTTGAGTGGGATCAAATGAGATATGATGAGTCTAAAATCATCGGAGTGTCTTCGAGCAAAAGGATCTAGTGCACTGGGTGCATTGAACTGGATCACAATGAAAAGCTTTATCTAGAACCGTCAATAGATAATAGTCTTTTCATTATCAGGACAATCGGAGAGTCTATCTTAATCCTGAGATAAATGATGGACTTATGGTTGCAAGTGATATCATTTGAGTTATCAATGAGTACGATTATATCGCATAGTCTATCCTCGATAGTTTGGTGATATTCATTTGTTAATCGATAGAGGACTTCATTTATAGATATGGACATCGTGGCTCCATTTAATTAAATGAGAGTATAATATCATCATATGGATGTTTTGAGGTAATTGGATATTAAATCTCAACGTTGAGTTTTCGATAGTGTCTATTGAAAACATGGCTTCTGGACAAGTCAAAATATCCAAGTTCAAAACATGGTCATATGAGTAAATATGGTAACTTGGAGAGTTATAGGCGGTTTATGAACTCTTGGCGATTACTGATATTAATCACGAGGATACACTATCTCCAATATGATTGTCTAGGGTATGAATGAGGAGCATCTTCCTTTTCTATCTTTATTTAAGAGTTCAGTTTTAGCTCTTTAGTGGAATGAGTTAAAATTAATGGATCGGACCTAAGTGAATCATTTGTTGATTGTGATTAGGTTATGTCTATTGAAGCTTAAATTTAGATGGCCCGCCAAGATCCCCAATCCACACGGACTTGCATGGATCACTTGATATATTCTACCGGACCAATTTAAGGGTCCATCTAGAATTGCATTTAATATATTAAGAATATAATTTGCACATTATTTTAGTAATGGGCTGCTCAATTATATTAATATATTAATGAAAGACATGTGGGCTTGTTTCTTTTAGTAAGAATGGGTCTGGTTCACATGTGGGCTTTTTATTTAAAGTCCAATGGATTAAATGAAATAAGAAAATAATGTTAGGCCCAATCTTAATCAAGTGGGGCGGCAAGGTTAAAATTTTAACCTAAAATATTATTTTGTTTCATTTGTTTTAATTAAATAAGAATTAATTAATTTATTGATTAATTGTTTAATTAAAGAAACAAATCTTTCCTAAAAGTAAAAGACTTGTTTGACAAGGAAATAAATAAATTAGTTTTATTTATTTAATCAAATAAGGAGTCTTTTTTATTTAGTCAAAATAAAAGAATAAAAATCAAGGAGTTCGATTAGGGTTTGAAGTCTATTAAGTTGAAAAGAATTAGGGTTGAATTTAAGTCACTCTATATAAGTGACATTATAGAATTCGGCCAACCCTAATCTTAGACTACATAGAATTCGGCAACCCTAAAGGAAAAAGAAGAAAAAATTCGGCCAACCTATATATGTGTTCTTATAGGGTTCGGCCACTACAATCGATTGTGCTTGAGTTTTTTATTTCTTTCTTCTTCTTCTTAATTCCAAGAGAGAGTTTTTATTCTAAAAAGACAAAAGAGAGTGTGAAATTATTCTTTGATAGTATACTATTACTTAATCATCAATAAGCTTGTGTATACGTTATCGATCTAGGTTCACGCGAGTTTCGATCATTAGATTGAGAACTCAAAAGTGACCGGAATAATTTTTGACATTCTTTTGATTGTTTTGTGACTAACAAAGAAAAGAAAGTTTTTTGTTTGGTCCATTCACAGGTTTGCAATTCAAAGAAAAGGGAGACCACGCTCCTAGGTGATCCACGTTCGTGCTCGAATTGAAGGTCTTGCGGATTACCATCGACGTAAGTCAATCGGATCACGCGACAAAAGGTAATTTACTTTTGTTAACATATATGCATGTTTATTGATTAAAAGGGTTTAAGGTTCATAAAGGAAAAATTTTAAAAGTCACTAAATCGCTTTTAGTATCGCTTCCGCTGCGTTTACCACTTTTATTTATTATTTATTATTTTTCCCTACAACCTCTACTTGTAATTCCGAGGGGTATGAATGAGAATGACAAAAATGACTTTTCTGAGGAGAACGACTCAGAGGATGTGGACTATAATGACCATAACGTTTGATATGATCCAGATGCAAAGGGACGTGATCAGGGGACGACGTTGAATAAGATTCTATAGACACTTCAGGATCTGCGTTTATAGGTGGATGCCAACCAGCAGGCCAACATGACAGAGTTTACAAATCTTAATCATATGATGGATGCTTTTCAGAAGACTTTAGTTGATTTGGGCCTCCAGATTCCTCATATGTATCGTCAGAACAATGGCTTAGAGAACACCCCGCAGTAGGCAGATCATGAGACAACCTACTGTGACTCGGATCCATATATTTTGACCACCTAGGGATGTTCTTTTTCAATTTAGGCTTTAGTTTGTTTAAAACAAACTGTTTTGTTAGTTTCATGACTAAAAAACATGTATTTTGTTTACCTGTATATATTCCATGCCCCGACCTTGAATATTTTTTACTTTTGGTTCAGTTGAATTACCCTTTGTGTTAGTCTTGTGTGATGGATTGATAGTTGTTTTAAAGAAGAAATAAGCTTCGGAATACATTTATCGAGCCTAAGAAAACCATCATTGAGCCTGAGAAATGTAATTCCTGATGCCTGTGATATTAAAAAGAGGAAACAATAAAAATCGAGAAGTGTGCGACTTCATAAGCTGCTTATTGAGAGGGTGGGAATCTCCATTTGTGTTAGTCTTATGTGATAGTTGTTTAAAATAATGTGCCCGGGAATATATATATATTTATATATATAAGGAGCCTGGGAAAACCATCATTTAAGCCAGGGAAATGTAATACCTGAAGCCCGTGATATTACGAAGAGGAAACAATAAAAACCAAGGAGTATGTGACTTTAGAAGCAACTTTATAAAAGTCACATTAGAAGTCGCATATAGCTCAGGTCCCGGGAATCACACTTTCATGTTAGTCTTATGTGGTAGTTGTTTCAAATAATATGCCCGGGAATATATATATATATATATAGAGTCTGGGAAAACAATCATTGAGCTTGGGAAAACAATCATTGAGCTTGGGAAAATAATATTGAGCCTGAGGAATGTAATACCTAAAGCCCGTGATATTAAGAAGAGGAAACAACAAAAAACTGAGGAGTATACGACTGTAGAAGCTACTTTACGGAAGTCACGTTAGAAGTCGCATATGGCTCAGGTCCCGGGAATCTCTATTTGTCTTATATGATAGTTGTTTAAAATAATATGCCCGGGAATATATATATATAGAGCCTGAGAAAACCATAATTGAGCTTGGGAAATGTAATACCTGAAGCCCATGATATTAAAAAGAGGAAACAATAAAAAACCGAAGAGTATGTGACTTTAGAAGCTACTTTAGAAGTCATATTAGAAGTCGCATATGGATCGGGTGGGAATCATCATTTGTGTTAGTCTTATATGATAGTTGTTTCCATTATCAAGCTAGGGAATACATATATAGAGCCATGGAAGTCATATAATAAAGCTTGGGAATACATATATAGAGCCAGGGAAGTCATATATTAAAGTCCGAGAAAACATATGTAGAGCTTTGGAAATAATCTCATAACCCCTTCAATAACTATCCTAGGCTGGCTTAAAAACACTAATACCAAGTTAAAAAAACAAAGGCAGGGGATACCTTAAAAATACAAGCCTGGGAAAACAAATAGTATGATACACATACCACCTATCACCACAACAATAATTCAACATTACATTTATTCATGTTTTTAACACAAAATAGGTTCATAATTAAAAGTTACGTACATCCAACAAATTAAAAATTTCTTTTCTTTCCATTTCGACCTAAAAAAAAAGTGATACTTATTCTAACCTTCCAAAATTGGTTCCTCAAAAGCATGAAAGACTGCTTCTTCGTCTGTTTCATTCAAAATGGGCCCTGATGGCTTATCTAGGCACTTCAGTCTATTATGTCCTTCTTTATTGCAAATTCTACAAATACGTGCTTTTTTTTTCTGGTTTGCTTGTGCTTGGCATTCTTGAGGGGTTCGGGCATCTTTTTTTATTGTGTCCATTTTCCCCACAATTCGAACATGTTTGTTTCTTCCGTTTCTCCCCAGCAGAAGGTGTTCTTGACTTCTTTGGTCATCCTGGCTGCTTCCTTTTCAACCATGGCAATGTTTCAGGATTTGAAACAGGATTCACAGTCATGGCATAAGCATGTTTCAGCCATCCTGTTGTGAAAAATTCAGAACATAATGCGGTGATAGGTGTACCTTTAATACTGGTACAAAAGACACGAAGAATTTTTTTTTTTTGTATAATTAAATAGTGATAGGTCTGTAGTATTAAATGTAGTGGAAATTGAAGGAAATAGCCCTTCCTAAGTCTCAAAGAGATAACTTAAATTTTGTAAGCATACCTAGCAACCGCCATGGCATGAATACACGGTAACTCATCTAGATCCCATTCATAGCATAAGCATGAACATTTTTCCAAGTCGACAATCGCTTATTTCCATTTGTCGTCTACCTTTAATCTGTGGAAGTCAATGGGGTGAACCACATATCGTTGCGATGGTTTTATCCTCTGTTTGATGTGTTCATTTGCATCATCAGTCAAGAATGTAGACATTTCACGTGCATTGCTCTGACGATCGTAGAACCACCTTTGCAACAAATCTCTGATAAATTCTGCAATAGATGCGATGGGCAACTTCCGAATTGCAAGTAGACAAAAATTAATTGACTCGGCAATGTTGGTGGTCATCATATGGTACCTCTTTCTAGGACTATGTACATGTGAAAATTTCTCTACCCTAACCTCTAGAAGCTCATCATAAACCTTACGATGCGTGGCTTTCAACTCTGCCATTTCACGGTTGAATTCCTTGACACGGTACATATACGTTGTACAGAAGTAAAGCTTGATAACATAATCTCGTTGCTTGCAAAAGTTTTTAAGATTTTATGACAAGTGGTATGCACATACCCCATGTGCTACATCAGGGAAAATTGCTTCCATGCCTGCAAAATACCCGCGTGCCGGTCCGAAACTAACATCACATGTTCAGGATACTAGATCACATTTCGAAGTTGCTTCAAGAACCATGTTCACGACTCTATGCACTCAAAATGAGCAAACCCAAATGCCAAAGGGTATATCATCTCGTTACCGTCCTTGCACACCGCAACTAACAAGACACCCTTGGTCTTGGCCTTCAAGTGTGTAGCATCGATGGCAATAACTTGCCTAATAACTGAATTGAATTCCTCTATACAAGCCCCAAGTGCCATGAATCCACAAGCGAACCGGTTTTCTAAGTCTGTTTCAATCTTAGTTACACTCCCAGGGTTGGATTGTTCCAACATGTTAAAGAATAAAGGTAACATCTTAAATGACTCCCACGGATCGCCGAATGCCTTATGCAAAGCGCATGTTTTAGATCTATAGGCTTTATTGTACGAGAGGTTTATTCCGTGTTCATCCCTAAAATCAGAAATTATATCTTTAGAATGGATTGTGCATCCAAGATCGACATATTTTCTAGCATACATCTCACTAATTACATATGCACTTACTTAAGAAAAATCAACGTTGTAGTTGCCTGAATAACCACATGTGTGCTCCTTAACAAAGAACTTACCATGCCAATAAGTCCCATTTTTCAACTTCGCTGCTCTAATAACCCATTCACAACCTCCTCTGTACATGTTACGACGAATCGTGTACGGTTCGATTGTCTAACCTTAAACTCAAACCTCTCTTTAAATGCATACATCCCTACAGTCCCTTTCGAGGTTTCTTTATCCTTGAAGATTTGTCCTTTGTGTATTGGACCCTGGTTTGTTTAATGTTTTCAAAAATTTTCTTTTACACACGTTCAAAAACACAGTAAAATTCAATCATGTTTTTTCATTCTTCTTCGTGGGATCCACAAATTTAAGGTTTTATTTTTTTCCTTCTTCTTCTTCGTTTTCCTTTTTACTTTTATATGAATACATACCAATATATATAATTTAACTATTAAAAAATATTATTTTTACTTTTACAATATATTAAAAAATATATATTATTAAAATTTAATTTTTTTTTTTACTAAATACATATTTCAAAAAAAGAATATATTCATTTTCTTATATTTGTAATTAATAAAATTAATTTAAATTAATTTTGCTATAAATTATATTGGTTTTACAAGTTATAAAATGTTAACAATTGGTCTTAAAAATAATTCCACTTAATGCATTTTATAATATAAATATTTAGGGTTTTTTTCAATATATATTTTTTCAAAATACTGTTTCCAATTATTTTTATTAGACGTGTTTTCAGTGTTTTCAACTTCTTAAGATACAAAAATCAATTTTTTGTTTTTAAATAATAATATATAAAACAAACAACAGAAAACAAAAACATTACCGAATGAGCCCTAAGTTAGTAGTGCTTTTAGAACATTTTATTGTCATCTGTTGTAATTTTGATCAAGAACTAAAATTTAAAATGGAGTGTAAAAAGATAATTGGTGGATAGTGAATAGCATTAGTTATTAGTTGTGAATTAATGAAAGGAAGTGAAAGTGAATGACAAGTTAATTAATACCGATCAAACCCTTTTGTCAACAGTGTTGGTAAAGCAAAATTTTGCAGGGTAATGTATGTCTAATGATAATGCTTAAGGCGGACATAACTAGGTTGGCGAATGATGGTCTCTGTTGGATCGAACTCAATAACAATAGGTGTTGGTGGTGTGTACTTACAAAAATGTTGGTGTAGGAAAAGAAAATGGAGAATAACTTTGAGGTATGATTTGAATCGTTTCCTTAAAGTGTTATTTGCCTCCACTCAATTGAGTTTGCTAAAGGGTTTTTGGCAAATCACTTCCAGGATATAACAAAGTTTGGAGTGATATAGCAAAATCGAGGTATTCCCTTAGAATTCTTTGAAAGGAAATTGTATGACTATTGCAGAAAGAAAAAACAATAAAAAAATTTGTGTGTTAAAATTTAATCTGTGTTTTATTTATACAGGAGAAAATGGGTGCCTTTGGTAACCATTCAATTTGTCTTGTCTGTATAAAGAGATGTGTCTATTGAAATTGCACATGTCAGTAGAAATTACATATGAGTTGGTAAATACTCCAACAATCACATATTTACACAGATTCATTTCCTACATATATATCATATATATTTGTGTCAATTCAATACTTGGAAAAACTCTTTAAAATAAAAAATTATCTCAGTTGGTTTCAAGAGTTGCATTTATTGGACAAATTTCAACTATCATCTTTCACACATTTTTCACATTGTATCTGTGTAAAATATATATTTGATGTTATATATTTGAAATTTCCAACAATCCTTCCCAATTTCAAATATATATTTATATATAATATAAGACACTGCAATAATATATTCTCCCATGTTTCAGAGTCATACTTAATCATCTTGTAAACAAGGTGTCTTTCGAATTAAACCTTCAATTAGTGTAAGTAATTCAAAGTTTCAACGAAAACTATAGTGGCCTAAGCTTAAACCAAGTCTTCATATGCTAAAACCAGAATTACCACATAGATGATCATACTATATTTCCTTAAAAAATATTCTGAACTAATTAAGCACTATTATGGCCTTGTGCTTCCTCTTAGTTTCATGAACATTTACAAGAGAAAAACCCAAGTCTTCGTAGAAGCGGCACCACTTCTTATGTTCATATAGGTGAGGTCCCTCCCCATGTCTCTGCTACTATAGACATGATCAAATACAATCAAACCTCCTTAAGAAAAACTCATCCTCTCTTAAACGTAGCAGTGTTGCACTATTCATCCTAGAATAGGCTATGTATAAAATATTTAATGCACTTACAACCACACATCAGTAACTTTTTATTACCCATTAAACTTTGAACTAGTGATGTGGTAGATAAAATTGGGTTACCAATACTGGTGGTTTTCAATAAAAGAGTTTTAGCTCTATTCCACTAGATGTTTTAACTACCAAATCTCTCGAGAGTGCTTTTGTAAATGGATCCGCCAAATTGTTGCTTGATTTAACATAAAATATATTAATAACTCCATCAGTTATTAATTGTTTAATATACTTATGCATCAAGCTTATATGTCTAAACTTTCCATTGTATACTTTACTATATGCTCTAAACAAGGTAGCTTTGCTATCGCAGTATAAAGAAATCGATGGCATTGGTTGTGGCCACAATTCTATTTCTAATAATAAATTTCTAAGCCACTCTGCTTCTTTACATGCTGTTGCCAAAGCTATAAATTCAGATTCCATAGTTGAATGTGCTATACATGTTTGTTGAAATTGCTCCTCCAGCAATTGCAAAGATCCACCCTGATGTGGACTTATTATCATTAGCACTTGTTATCGAACTTGCATTTGAATATCCCTAGAGTATTGCTGGAAATTCAGAATAAAATAAACAAAAATTAATGGTTCTTTTAAGATATCCAAAAACTCTATTTACTTCTTCCAATGAGTAGTACCTGGATTACTAGTGTATCTAGAAAGTTTACAGACTGAAAATGCAATATCCGGTCGTGTACAATGCATGGCATACATTAAAATTCCAACTACACTAGCATACTCAAGTTGTGCAACTGATCTACCAATATTACTAATAATAGTACCACTAGTCTCATAAGGGGTAGTTGCTTCTTTTATTTGAAGATGTTTAAATTTAAGAAGCAATTTCTCTATATAATGTGACTGACACAAAGCATAACCCCCATTATGCTTCTTAACTTTTATTCCTAAAATAGTATCCATTGACGATGATTTTTATATAGTTAACCGGTCAACGTAGCAAGTCAGTAAAAACCTGTATATATGAATGTCATAATAAAAGCAATAAATCGGAAAGTAAAGAGAAGAGAAAACGTTGTAAAACTTCGGTGATAGGAGAAACATCCACAGATCGTTGCCTTAGCAACTGAACCAAATTCACTATTTTTGTGAGAATAATACACACACTCTCTCTCCTCTCAAAAACTTGTTTTTATGGTATGCTTTTACAGGTGTATTTATACCTGGCGATGTTAGGGTTTCAGTTTACTGCTAGGGTTTCGAGGAGTGGCGTACAAATTAAGGATTACAAAGTTGGTTTAGGATTCTTTTCCTATTTGATATTTTGTCACATGTTTAATGTAGTCGAATCCGAATCTGTTTTGGACTCTGATAGACGAGTAAGGAAATCTGTTTGTTTCCTTGTTAAACTCCTTTTGTCTTAGTAGTTGACTTGTGACTACAGTTATACTGCTTGCTAAAGGTGTTGGTATTGAGTAGCCTGTCTACGTGGAGTGGTCACGTGTCTTTTTTAGACTGATCATTGACTCTGCTTACGTGGCCCTATTGACATGTGCTTCCTGATGACTTGTCTTCTTAGGTGAATTTTACATATAACAATACCCTCTTAAATATCCGAGCCGAGTGGACTTGTTTCTTCTAGCTTGAATCTTGTTTGTTCTTGGTATTTCTATTCGGCGATGGGTATTTAAAATTCACTCAGCTTTTATACTGATTACGTTGTACTCAGTTTTGACTCCTTGATTTTTATCTGCATTTCCTTTTGTCATTTTCCCTATAAATGCAGAAATTATGGCTCATTAATAATTCTGAATGTCATTAATGACGTGTCTTAATGGTACCCATGTACATTCGATTCATCCAAATCTTCTGATGGTGACATTCATGGGTTTTTGACGGCTCAGTGTGTTCTTTTTGCCACTTATCCTTTTGTGGTTTAGTGTGCCAGGTTGCATTTATGGGACACTTGTACAGTTTCATGCGTCACTACCCACTATCCCACGTGTTCTCATTTTCCCGCTTCTTTTGCTCTCCCTAGGGTTTCGTTTTTCAAATTTGAACATCACATCTATTTAAATCTCCCTTTAAGCAATCCTGTTTTCCTTTTTTTATCCTTAGCTTCCAAAAACTCACCCTCGTTGTCTTCCTTTGCTTGAACCTTCGAACCTAGAAATTATCCAGTTTCTCTAAGCTTCTCATGTTCTTCGATCCTCTTGATTATCCACACTTGTTTCTTCCTTACCTAGGTATCTCTTTTATTCTCTTTTCTGGAAACCCAAGATTTTTTTATCCCCGGTCTTCCTTTTTCTTGCTTGAAGTTTCTACTTCGGGGTTTTGCTCCACATCAACTCTTCTTTTGAGGTTAGTTTCTATGGACTCTTTAGCTAGACATCATCTTTTTGTAGCTTCAATGATTGCTATTGAGCGCCATGATACCTTTTTGATTGAGCATATCCAAGGTTTGTTAGGGAACCAACCCCCAGACGAGCCACCTTTCTTGAATGTGGATATGTCAGGGCTAGTTCGTAAAGCTTCTTCTTCTAATACCCCCGACTCTTCTGAACTTCCCCAGTTTGAAACTCAATATGATTCTTCTTTTACTAATACAAATATACGCCCTTTGAGGAGAATGGGAAAAAAAACATCCGTAGAAAGCAAATACGCATACACGCCCCTTCGCATACGATTGGGGTTATTCCCCAAGTGTTGAATGAAAATGACGTGGAGGAGGAGCATCGATCCACCTGCATCATCTTTTCTTCTGATCGAGTGTGCGCTTTTGATGTTGAGCCGAATGTGGTCGGCGATGAGGAAATCCGTTGATACAGGGAGAGGTTCGACTAGGGCGATGATTCCGTTCCGTTGGTGGCGGCTGGAGATAGGGCCGCATGGAATCCTCCACCTGGAATGGTTGCAATTTACAAGGTAATGTTGAACTGTGGCATCACTCCCCCTCTTCAGTCTTTCATTGCTTCATTCTTAGCTGAGGCTAGGATTGCTCCGGCCTAACTGGCCCCGAACAGCTATCGCATCCTGATGTCACTATGGTATATGTGGCATAGGATGGGCTTTGATCCACCTACCCTACATGAGATTTGTCACTTTTATATGTTGAGGCAGCTGGGTAAGTCAGGGACATACTTCTTATTTTCCAGCAAACCCGACTAGTGGATCCCGAAGGACATCATGAAGAAAAAAAAAGTTGAAATGGCCACTGATCAAAAGATGAAGGGCTTCGTTTGGGGGTTCCCCTCCTCCAACAAGTATTGGAAGAACAGTTGGTTGTTCGTTAGAGGAAGATGGGGTCAATCAGCCTCTTATGGTGGTCGGGTGACATGCAAAGTCCCCCTCTATTTTTGTTCTTCCGAGCCATGGAACAAGTTGGCGCCTATTTATACTGATGAGGAATTAAAGCGTTTAGCCCGGGCAGCTGTTCGGCCTTTGGAGAAAAGGGGAAGTTTTTACCTCTTCGATAAGGATAAGATGATTGCGGCCTACCTATTTCCTCTGTTGACAGCATATCGTAAGTGATGTAAGTGTTATCATACTTTTTCTCATATAGGTTAGCTTATTTGGCTGTTCATTTTGTTTGTTTTTCTTTGTAGTGCATGATGGGGACGTCGTCTGCGAGCCCCAGGCTCGCCGTATGAAGTCTGTTTGTCAACCAACGACTGGGGCCACTCCTCTTTTGGATGAGTCAGGTGACGAGGGTTCAAAGGATGACGCCCCTCAATATATTCCTGAAGACCTAGTTGGGGATGCACCCGAATATACCCCCGAAGAGGACCTAGACCACTCTGAGGTTGGGACAAGTAGGCAGGGTAACCTAAGTGAGCAAAAGGATCCTGCTCGTGAACATGAAGAAGAGCAAGGGGAGTGCTCGTAGAATGAGCCAAGCAGCTAAAATGATACTCCTACAGATGAGGTAGCTGCTCTTGCAAACGAGGGGTCTGCTCTTGAAGATGAAGAAACTATTCGGGGTAAAGAGGAAGAGTTTGCCCATGAGCAAGCAGTCAGAGAGATTTCTGACTCTGTTCACCCCGTCATACCTCCAACCATTAAAGTTGAGGTCAAGGTCGAGATTGAAGATCCTACTGCAGACCTTGATACACGTGGGAGACAACCTAGGAAGAGGAAAGCTCATTTCTCTCCTAGTAAACTAGCTTCAAAAATCCCGCAGGTGGTTAAGTATATTGATTCTTCCTCGGGTGGTGAAGACGCTGGTACTGATGCGAGAATCGGCGAGACGAGACAACGTGCTTCATTGAGTACCTAAGTTGGAGACTTGGTTGGGGACTTCGATGGCCCGACCCCCCGGGCGGACCCCCCTTTCATACCCGAGGTGGGAGTGAGTAGTTCGGGCACTCCAGGTCGTTCGAGGG
The DNA here is from genome assembly GCA_035582765.1 of Acer negundo. NCBI lineage: Eukaryota > Viridiplantae > Streptophyta > Magnoliopsida > Sapindales > Sapindaceae > Acer > Acer negundo. The sequence goes on from CM069242.1 coordinate 2,159,105, forward strand.
AGCCCACTCCTCATGCTATGATGACGGCTATGTCTTCGAACCGTGTTTTTATAGGTGATGATAGGTGGAGCTGCTTCAGGACTGGTTTCTTATCAGATCGGCTCCATAATTTTTTCAACAGTGCCTCTTATGTGAGTTTTTATCTTCTCCCTCGTTGTAACTTCTTTTCTTTTGCTTTATCTTGTTTCCCTGTTTTTGTATAGATGGTAGCTGAAATGTCGAATTTTTTGGAGGCTCAACATACCCAAGCTGATAGAATAAGGTTCTTGGAGGCCTAATTTAAGGAAAGTGAAAGCCACCATGCACAGGTCGAGCTAACTTGCCGGGAGAAAATCAGGTTAAATCAGAAATTTATGAACCAATGCTTGGTAGGTCAGATGGAGGCTGAGCATAAGGTTTCCCTAGCTGTTAAAGATGCCAAATCACTTAAAGATTTGATGGCCACCACTTAAGAGGAATTGCTTCAGGCCGAACAAAAAGCTAAGGAAGCCAAGTAGTCCCATAAGCGTAAAGTCGAAGACCTAGAGCGCCAGACTTTATCAATCAAGTCGCTGTCAAAAGAAGCTAGGTTGGAGCTGGAAATTCAAAGAGTTGATTGTTTTAAGAGATCTCCGGCTTATGACACCTTGCTTCTCCGAGAGTTTTAGCAAGGGATGGTATCAGCTGGTGAGTTTTTTGGTGTTAAGAATAGAGCGAATAAGAAGGCTTGGCACAACTGGAGCATGTCAATTCAAAATCATATGGACGAGTCTTTGGAGTCCCTCTGGGCCCAGATGAAAGAGTGGCGTGCTTATTGTCGCAACAAGGGAAAAAAGCTTCACCCTATGCATTTGGAAATGCCAAGTGAAACTGTTCTCTCCACTTTTTACGCCTGTCAAAAGGCTGGGATAGATGGAGAGGAGCCTGATGTTGGGCCCGTGCCGGGGAGGTATTATAGCGCTTGGATGGACGATGTTGAGGATGAGATCGTATGGCCTTCAAATGAAAGCATGCTACATGAATGCAAAATGATACTGGACCCAAAGACAGGTGGTAGCAGCTCTCAACCTCCAACGCCGTCTTCTTGATTGTATTTTATTTCTCCCTTTTGGTCTTAATAGATCGGGATTCTTTTCATATGTATACTCGCCCATTCATTAATACATATATATTTTTGTTGACTGTTCTCGTATTTCCATGGGATGCCTGCTGTTAATGGAAGATTATCACTGAGGTGAATCTCCAAATAACAACTTTAAGAACCAAGATCGAGGTTGATCCCAGTTAGAGGGTTATCACATAGTTCAATACCAACAAGATTCGTGTTAAACAAAGGTTAAAAAACTCACACCAGAAAAGATTAATAGACGCGATTTTATTGATAATACAACTAATAAAATTATGTCTATGGTGATATATGACGGTATTTAAGGTTTTATTGGATGATGGAGATGGCGTGCTCGTGCCTGTTGATAAGTAGAATTGAAAACGGATGTAGGGTTTAGGGAGGCCAATTTTTTTCTTTTTCTTTCTGGTGAATGCAGTGTTGTATATATAGGTCACGTTGCTTGCCATGCACTCCTATAATTTCGGTCTAGAGTTTTGGCGATCCCCGGACTTTCTTTCCTTCTAAGAGACAATCTTGTAGGAGCTTTAATTATCCGAATCAAGTGATTCCTTTTAGAGAGGATTCTAATACAAGTGGACTCCTTATTCGAATGGAATTCTTAAGTGGCAGGAAGGAGTCTACTTTTTTATCAGGAGATGAACGACCGCATTTCATCCCTCTAGCTTTGGAGTTTCAAGACTTGTCCACCTGGACATACGTATTTCAAATTCTGTTAATGTTTATTATGGTTAACTGGTGAGAGGATCCCTGGGAATATTTTGGTTCATCTGGGTTCTCGTGTACCCCGCCTCTTGCTAGTTTCATGCTTTCCTGGTTAGGTGCTTGGTCAGCGGGATCCTAATATCAATTGTTCTTGCAGCGGGGTACCTGGCTGAATGTAGAAGCAGGGTACTTAACGGATGTAGTATATAGATGCTTATCTGATGCGGCAGCGTGGTACTCTGCTGACGTAATGGCGGGGTACCCTGTTGATCTTAGTAGTGGGATACCTGACTAGTGCAATAGCGGGGTACCTTGCCGAGCTCTATGACAGGATTCTGAGTAGAACTTCACACAGGGTTACTTAGGGGTCACCAGAATCGCTGGGCTTGGCTGGCTTGATCTGAAAGAGGTGGTAGGTATCCAAATTTAATTTAGCATTCTTCTTTCTAGGAGTAGCTAGGCGGTATCTTGGCTTGTGTCTCCTCAACATATCTAGGTGGAAAATTCTTCTTTGATCATTTGCCAATTTTTACGGTTAACACCTGCTTTGTATCATAAGACGTGCACATTGAGTAAAGTTGCAAATAAGAAAAACTAAGAGTTAAGGTAGAATGCTAGTCTCTTATTAAGTTTCGAATGCTTCTCAACTTAGCCGAGTATCTTTAGACTAGCAACTAGTTGGACTTCTTTGTTCCCGAGTCATTTATAGCTTAGCCAAGTTGTTTAGTTTGTTCATTCCCGAGCGCACCATAACTTAGCCAAGTATCTATATTCCTTTACCATGACCGAGCTAAGTATCCTTTTAGGTTGATCATCAGTTTGGTTTTTTCACCCAATTGTTACATCAAGGCTCACCACGACTGTACAATTGGGTCCTTGCACGAGTTATCTAGGACGTCTACAGATTTTTCTGTAACAGGGGTTCGCTGCATTGTTGGGGTAGAGTATACCGGCCAACACAACTGTATATTTGACTGGGTCTTCACCGGTGAAGCCCCAAACATGTTCTTTTCAGGTAAACTGGCGCTCGGGTTTGCCTTTTTACTGGCTGATGTGTTCGCATCTGCTCCAGCTAGGCGGGCATGCTTAATTAGCTTCTCCGTCCCTTCAGGCACTTTCACTGTGTTTTTTCATAGTTTCATAGATTCACTAGGTTTTTTATTGTGCAGTCTTCCAAACTTGCCCTCTTGAGACGTTCGGTTTTTTTTAGGGATGTGTGAACTTTTGAAGAACTTGACTAATTCTGCAAAAACCGGTCTGAGTATGCGAAATGAGCTTGAGCAGCTTAATTGGTTAGGGCATAGGAATTTTAACAAATTTGCTAATTTATTAATAAATATTCAAAAAGTTTTAACAATTTAAAAGAAGTTGAAAACAAAATGTAAGGCTAGAGCAGCAAGATAATAAAGTCCCTTCAAGGGATAAAAGGTCTTTAGATATTGTGTCATGCATGGTTGGAGCATCAATCCTCCCATGGGTTGGATAATTGGGTAAGCCTTGCATCTTGACACTCCATCCACAGTGTAGGTTCCTTCCCTTTGTTGACGACGGGCCCTACAGCTCTGTCCTCGTTGTGTGGTAACACCCCTTTTAGAACCACTATACTGCCATGTCATGCCATTATATTTACCAACTGGTCTATCTTCAGCAACGGAACGCCATATATAGCCATATCCTTAGCCAGCCCATCTTTCTGATCTTCAAGCCCTTGCATTGGGTCAAGCTTGAATTCTTGTGCTTTTGCCTGACTATCTGATTCACCTCTAGCTTGCCCGATTGCTTCCACTATGTACACCTCTTACACCTCTTTTCCTTCCCTATCTTTGTAGATCGATAGGTTTGCTCTCCGTGCCATCTCTTGCGACCTTTTGATTACTCCCACTCCGTATTCAGTTGGGAATTTTATCATTAGGGCATAAGTAGCTGTGATCGACTTTGTTCTATTCAAGAATGGTCGGCCTAGTAAAGCGTTGTGTTACCAGAATATCATCACCGGTGTGAGTTTTTTAAGAACGACTTTTAAAGGGACTATAATCATGGTAAATCACAGCCTAGAAGGGTATCACGTAGCTCGATACTTGTATAATATCAGTAAAACAAACTAGAAACAATGGTGATTATAAGTCAGAATAAACCAACATCTATACTCATATATTTATAGAAAGTGAAATACAGCTCTTTGATCGATTCAAACTAGACACTAAAGCAATGGCAATTTACGATCTATTCTATAGGAGGATTCTGACACCGTTAGAGATGGTGAAATCGTACGAGTCGATAAGTATAAAAATTCTCTATAGGTCTCTCTCTCTCAATTTTCGATCCTTTCTCTGGACATGATCGTCGTCCTCTTTTATTTCCTCCTTCTTGCCAATCAAATCCCCTTAATTTAGACCAAATTGATTGGCCGTGTTAGAGGAATTGATAGGTGTTAATGGAGGGTATAAATTTACGCTGGAATGGCTCCCTTCAATGACGTCATGTTTTCGTTTAAATTTGAAATGTGAATCAATTATTTATTAGGTCTCATTTATGACGCTTTAACTGGTGAAGGAGTCAACCCTTTCCTTCCATGTTACTTGAAGGAGAATTCTAATCTTGTACTTGTGTGGTATTCCTCTTCTAGTTTAATATCGAAACCCGGGTATAGTATCCCTTTCTAGTAGTTTATTCTTCTGACCTTCTCATCGTTTGGCAGATTGGTTCTAGGAGGAATCGGGGTACCAATGGAGTACAACAGTAGGGTGCCATGATGGTACAATGGTGGAATACTAAGATGGTGTAGAAACAGAGTTCCCTGGATCTTGCAGCAGTGAGGTACCCGGATGATGAAAGTAACAGGATACCTGGATATATAGTAGCTGAGTACCGAGACACTAATATGGTGGGGTACTTAGGCATTGTGGTGATGCACCCGGACCAAGTAGGACATCCGGGTGTGGTAACAGGGTACCTTGATATGGTAGTAATGTGTATGGTTGGGGTAGTGGTAAGATGCTTATGTGTGATAGCAGTGTACTCGGCGGGATACCTGAATTTAGAAACTGGGTACCTTGTCATAGCAACGAGGTATCCAGACCATTCGGTATTGAGGTATCCAGACGTCGTGGTGAGGTACCTTGGATCTTGTAATAGCATGGTATATCATTCTAGCCTTCTCCTTTAAGGTAGCGAGGTACTTCTTACTACCTCCCTCTACTTCTCATCTTGGTGGAAAATTCTTCTTTGGACCCCTGCCATTTTTGACGGTTAACAAAAGTCCCCCCTGACTTGAACACCCGTACGTTGTTGGGGTTGGAGTCAGGATACTTGAAATGTTCGAAGGATTTTCTTTCCTCTTATCTGACTGGATTCCATTACCTAGGAAGAATTCTTCTTACCACACGCCTGAATTAAATGAATCGCACACGTGTCGAAGCCGGAATGGTACACTCGTTTGAATAAGCCATTTTGGGCACAAATTTCTTGAAACCGTCTTCTACACGTCACCGGTCATTAAATACTGTTTCCTTGTTTTGCTCCAGTAACCTTCTACTCCTCTCGCTATAAGTAGCCTAATTCTCTTCCTTTTCTCCTCCAATTTCCAATTTCAAATTTCAAATTAAAAACTTTCTCTCAGCATCTTCTTTGCTACAATAATCCCCAAGATTTTTCTTCTTCTTCTACACATTATCTTTTATCATGGCAGATCTCCCAAACCCTTATGATAGGTTAGACAAGCTCTTTGATACAGAGAAGGAGGCTTCGATTGAAAGTATCCCACTTAAACCAAGGAAGAGGGGTCGTAAGGAAAGCGACACCGCGGGAAGCTATCTCTTGTCTCAACGCCGCCGGTCCACGAGGAACTCTAGGATTGGGTCAGGCTTTAATAACAAGTCTGACAACCTGGTCGAGATCGTCGACGAGGAGGCAGATGAGGATGATAATCATGATGATGATGATGATGAGGATGGTGGTGGTGATGAGGAAGGAATCCCCACGGGAATACCAATCAGGAATGCTATCATTCTTCCTCTTGAAGATCGAGTTATTATCAACTCCATCTGTACGATTGACACCCTAGCCCGCTTGAGAAAAAAGTACCAAATTCCTGATACCGTTACTCTTACTCTTCCGCATCGGGGTTATAATGTCTATACCCCGGTTAAAGGCAAAGTTCCTATTCATATGGCTACTTTTGAATGTGGATTCAAGCTACCTCTCCATCTTACCCTACGTAGAATACCGGTCATCCTTGGTCTTGCCCCGCTGCAGATCTCTCCTGAATTCTGGAAACACCTTATAGGATTTCTAGTGCTCTAGAAAGAGCAGTGTGAGATAGATGACATTGTGAAAGAGCTGGGATATGACGAGTTCCGATACATCTTCCAAGTGGCGGCTCTCAAGTCGAGCCCCAAGGGCCAATTCAAAATGAGAGCAAAAATTCCTCTGAAATTCATTGTCCCGGGAGCCAACATGAAGTATCTTCGTTCTTGGTACGATGAGTGGGTCGTAGTAGGAGGAGAGTGGGGCAATTCAGTTGATATTGACGGGGTCAAGAACTTGGTTCCCGTTTAATTCAATGGGCAAGAGAAGTGAGGTAAAGGGAAAATCTTCAAGGAGTCATGGGGTATTTTGGAGAAAATATCAGCCCGATTTTACGTCAATGTGAAACACCCTATCTCTTACCCTTTTGCTAGTGACAGAGTAGACAGGCACTTAAAGATCTCATTGGATGTCCCGTGTAAGTAGCTTCCTATGTCTGCCGAATAAATCTACCCCTCCTTTAACCTTGGATAAATCTCAGCCAAGTCCTCCTACAACACTCCATGTCCTGCTTACAATACATTCCCCTTTTAGCGAGATGACTGCTAGGGCTGCCAGGGTTTGAGATCTTCCTAGTCAAGCTCAAAGGCAGACTTCAGCTACTCCTTCTGATTCTTCTCCAGTAGCTCAACCTCCTCCTCCTCCTCCTCATCCTACATATGCAAGGCGACAACCCCGAATGGATAGGGTGAGGGATGTCGGTACCTCAACACTCCCTACTGATCAGCCTTCAAGTTCCCAATCGAGGGATAAGAATCCGGAGGAGGTAATAGCCTGATTTTTGAAAGTATACCCGCGTGGAAGTATGTAGGCTAAAACCTCAATGCCTTGGGACATCATAGTCCCTAAAGTAGCTTCCCTTTTTACTGAGGTATAATCTTCTATCATTTTCTCTACCTTATATAGTTGGGATATGGTACTCATCCTCTTTTCTTTTCTTATAGGCATTCAGATTTACTGTGGCCATGGAAAAACAGGTGAATGCTTTCAGGTGGCAGATATCTCTGCCCGAGCAGAATTAAAGGATGTCAAGCTAGAACTGGCTCGATATGAGACAAGTATCGACTTCCTAAGCACATCACTGACCGAGGCGGAGAAGACAAGAGAAAGGGCAAGGGCGAACTCGGCACGATTGGAACGAGCTCTTGATACGGAAACTCTCAAATTGCTACGCCGCCGAGAGGAGAGAGATAGCCCAAAAAGTGAAAAGGTCCTGCTCCATAATGAGAACCAACTCTTGCAGGGTTCAATCAGGAATTTAGAGGCGAAGATAGATGATGCCTTTGGGGATGGCTACTTCTACGCCTCATATAAAGTTGCCAAAGCTTTTCCTCCCCCATTTGAGTTGAAGAACTCCCTAGGGTGGGATCGGGAACAAATTGAGGCAAGAGTCACCTAGCTTTCTGTGCCTGCCCTAACCTAGGTGGATCCTCCTACCTCTACTGCAGTTTCTGACCCTTCTACTCTTCAGAGACCTACCCCGCCCGCTTTTGATTAGGTAAAAGAAGACATAACATCGACATATGAGCTTTCAGCCTAGTAGGATGACAAGACGCAGGAGACAGGGGATCTAGCAGAGACCATGATCGAGTTAGCAGATGGAGAGGGAGTTCCTGCTACACCCGGGTTGCTAGGAACTAGAGAAGTCTAAGCTGAGGCAATCACCATGGCAACTGATGGTACTGGCTGGATAGACCAGGGTCTGGAAGCAAAGAAAGAGTAGAGTGGTGGTGATGTCTGACTTGTTTACTTTGTTTTCTTTTGTGTAGCCTATAATCAAGGATTGGGCTCCCTATTTAGTTAATGAACAATTCCTTCCCTTGTTTTCAATACATTGTTTCATGCTAGACCTTAGTAGACGTTTGAATACTAGTCGATGATCTACAAACAATTTGCTTTTAATGAAACTGTTATCCGGATAGAGATGACAAGGTACCCGGATATGGCAACGGGGTACCTAGATGAAACAACGGGTTACCTTGGAGCTTGTAGAAGATAGGATCCTTCGGTCTACCCGGGTACCTGCGCATCCTATCTTAGATGATATCAAAACTTCTGAAATCAATTTGGAGAAAATTGGAGAAAATCGATCCCTATAGGTGGCAAATTTCTTCTGGATATTTAAATCAAGATACTGCAACTTAAGGTGCTAGTTGCTTCTAGCATGGGGGATCCTGACTTGTATCTAGTCTCGGTTGGCTACTAAGGCGGCTTCAAGATCATTATTAAGCGAACCTAAGTATTCGGTACCCTGCCAAAGGACCCCAACTCCTAAGTGAATTCAAGCCACATTTGCACCGAGTTTTCTTTTATGGTTAATTGAGGAACCATCTGTCTCAATTCTTAGGCGACCTTATACCTGGTAGGAAATTATGATGAAACAAGGAATCTGGTTTCCAAATTAGGTACCCTGATCCTTGCGTGATCTGTGCCTGGTAGGCAACTAAGACCATTTTAGTACCTGGTTTCCTTTGTATGGTGAGTCAAGGTATCAAGTATCCTAATAAGGTATCCTGATCCTTATGCAGTTTATACCTGGTAGGCAACTAAGGCCACTTTAGCACTAGTTTTTCTTTGTTTGGTGAGTCAAGGTATCAGGTATCTGAATAAGATATCATGATCCTTATGCGGTCTATACCTAGTAGGCAACTAAGGCCACTTTAACACCAGGTTTTTTCGGAGGAGGGTATACCTTGACCGAGGCTTCAGAAGTGCCATGTAGGCTCTCCTGGTATGGAGGATGCGGCGAGCGATTAAGGCCACAAGTCCGGACTTTTAATTTTGCTGGCAACTATGCCACTTAGGTATTTATGCACCAAATCCTTCCTAGAGGATGGTATACCCCGACCAAAGCAGTTGGAATGTCATATGACTTTTCCTGTTCTTATGGCGAATCTTATGGTGAAATTTTCAAGGCGAAAGTAGGAGAAAGGCAAACCTCTTTATTGAATTTCAAATTAATACAAAGTAAAATCAGGGTACATTCTTAGAGATATACTAGCCGAGATAAACTATTTCTTCAAAGCTTAAGGGTGAAACCTTTTGAGGTGACCAGCATTCCAAGTATGATCGACCAAGTAGCAATCCATATCCTCCAGCCTGTAGGCTCATCCTCGAACTACCATTTTTATCAAGTAGGAACCTTTCTAGTTAGGAGCTAGTACCCCGTCAGACCTTTTCCAGGTACTCAGAGTTACTTTTCTGAGGACCAAGTCCCCTTCTTTTAAGTTTCGGATCTTCACCCTCCTATTAAAACAGCGGGCTACCTTGCTTTGATAAGCCGCAATCCGATCTCCTGCTCTGTCTTGCTTCTTCTCCAAAAGGTCTAAGTTAACTCTCAATCTAGTCTCATTGCCTTCAGGTTCGATATTTTGGACCCTAAAAGAAATCAGCCTATGCTCAATGGGTGAGACTGCTTCCATTCCAAAGGCCATTAAGTATGGGGTTTCCCCAGTTGTCGTCCTTCTAGTAGTCCGATATGCCCACAGCACATTCGGGAGTTCTTCAACCCACTTGCCCTTCTTCTGTTGAGGCTTCCTCTTCAGGAGTTTATTGATTGTTTTGTTAGTAGCTTCCACCAATCCATTAGTCTGCGGATGGGCTAGAGATGCGAAACAAAGGTTAATACCTCACCTTTTACAAAAATCTATGAACTTGGCATTGTCAAATTGTTTTCCAAGGTCAGTTATTATGGCCATTGGGGAACCAAACCGACACACAATGTTTTCTTTGACAAAACTAGTCGAGTTTGCCCTAGTTATCCGGGTGAGATACTTTGTTTCTACCCATTGGGTGAAGTAGTCTATTGCAACTATGGCGTGCTTAGCTTGATCGGGAGCAGCCGGAAGTGGCCCGATAAGGTCTAGTCCTTAAACAGCAAATGGATAGGGTGTACTGATCGAAGAGAATCTTTCAGGAGGTAGATGGTAGAGGTTTGCCACTTCTGGCAAGCTTCACAGGATCGTGCATATCGCTTTGCATCCTAGTGTAGAATGGGCTAGTAGTAACCCATTTGGAGTACTTGGTAGGCCAGGGTTTCTCCTGACACATGGTTCCCGTAGTCTCTTGAGTGTACCTCAGTAAGGGCCCACTGTGCATCATCCGGATGTAAGCATCTTAGTAATGGAAGAGATTTTGCTTTACGGTATAGGTACCCATCTACTAGGCAGTTCCTACTAGTACCTAGTGGAGGTCCTTTTGAGTTTGCGTGCTTGATCCGGATCCGTTAGGAGGGCTTCGTTTTGGAGATCTCCCGCTATATGATCCATCCAGCATGGAAACTGGTCTACCAGGTTAACCTCTACCCCACTAGCTATGCTAGGATAAGGTATTAGATGGAGCGGTATCCCTTTTGGTAATGCCTGTCCTCCAGTCGTAGCAATTTTAGCTAAGACATCTACTCGGTGATTATTTTCTCTAGGAATATGTTCCATCTTAGTATCCTTGAACTTCGTAATTGCTTCCCGCACCTTTCCCAAGTACGCTATCATGTTGTCACCCTTCGCTTGATACAAACCGGACACTTGGTTGATTATGAGTTGTGAGTCGCTCTAGACTAGGAGGTAATCCGCTCTTAACTCCCCGGCCACCTTCATTTCGGCTAACAAGGCTTCGTACTCCGCCTTGTTATTAGTGGCTTTGAACTCGAACCTAAAACAATGGCCAATTTAGACTCCTTCCGAGTCAATCAAGATGACCCCTGCTTCGTAGCCCGATTGATTCGATGCACAATCCATGTACAGTGTCCAAATCTTGTTATCAACTGGCCACTCACGGGATTCTAATGTTGGGACTGTATTCGAGGTAGCTTCTTGGTTGGAGACCATGTTAAATTCTGCCACGAAATCGGCTAAGGCCTGAGCCTTGATAGTCGTTTTAGGTTTGTATTTAATATCATACTAGGTAAGCTCCAGAGCCCACAAGACTAACCTTCTTGATATGTCTGGTCTTTGGAGGAACTGCCTCAGCGAGTAGTTTGTGACCACTACGATGGTATGAGTCTAGAAATACGGTCAAAGCTTTCTGGCTGTGGTTACAAGCGTATAAGCAAGCTTCTCCAAGAGGGTATAATTCTTCTCGGACTTGGTCAGGGCGCAGCTTACGTAGTAAACTGGTCTCTAGACCCCGTCATCACATTCCTTTACTAAGGCTCCGCTAGTAGCAGTCTTCGAGACTGCTAATTAAAGTTGCAATTCTTCTCCAGATGTAGGCTTTAATAGCAGAGGCGGGCTAGCTAGATACTTTTTCAAAGAATGGAAGGCTTCCTCGTTTTCTTGATTCCACTTCATCTTCTTACCCTGCTTTATAATTTTGAGGAAGGGAAGGCATTTATCAGTAGACCGGGATATGAAGCAGTTCAATACTGCTACCCTACCAGTTAACCTCTAGGCTTGCTTGAGGGTGGTAGGGGACTCAAGGTCTAGGATAGCTTTGATCTTCTCGGGATTGACCTCAATCCTCCTCTCATGTACCATGAATCTCAAGAATTTTCCTGCTGTTACCCCGAAAGCACACTTAGCAGGATTCAGCCTCATTTGATTCTCTCTTATTATCTGGAAGGTCTGGAGCAATTCTTCCGAATGCTGATCTGTTGCAGGAGATTTGGTGACCATGTCATCTATATACACTTCCATGGATCTTCCAATTAATGGTTTGAATAGCTTGTTCACCAAACGTTGGTATGTGGCACCTGTATTCTTAAGACCGAATGGCATTACCTTGTAACAGTAGAGACCTTGCCCAATGATGAAGCTAGTCTTGTCTTGGTCGGCAGGGTGCATCATGATCTGATTGTACCCTGAGAAGGCGTCCATGAAGCTTAGGGGCTTGTTTCCTACGGTAAAGTCAATTAACTGATCTATTTTGGGTAGAGGGAAGCTATCCTTGGGGCAAGCCTGATTAAAGTCAATATAATTCACACACATGCGCCACTTCCCATTAAACTCAATAACCATGACCACATTAGCGATCCACTCGAGGTAATGAGACGCGCTGATGAATCTAGCTTTTAAGAGTTTGTCTACTTCCTCTTGTACCGCGATATTTTGTTCAGCATTGAAGTGCCTCCGTTTCTGTTTCATTGGCTAAAAAGTCACATCCACCTCTAGCCTATGAGCGGCCAAACTGAGAGGGATACCCGGCATCTCGTCGTGACTCCAAGCAAAAATATCGTTGTATTCTCTGAGGAGTTTTATCAAATCATTCCTGACTTAACAATCCAGCGTGCCACCAATTTTCACTATCTTGGTTGGATCATTCTCCCTTATAGGTATCCCCTCCATCTATTCAACGGGGGACCCACTCATCCAGCCACGTTCCTCTTCCTCTGATTCTTCAATAACCATGCCCGGTACCTCGCTTTCTTCCGGGACGTAAGGATCCTGCTCTAGCATACCTCGAGGTAGCTCGCTAGCGATGTGTACATACTGTTTAGCTAACGCGGTTGGGTTCGTAGATACCGCGTAACAATTGAGTGCAGCCTATTGATACCTGTGGACTTCTCTTACCTCAGTCCCGACTGGAAATTTCAATACGTTGTGATAAATAGACAATACCCCCTTATGTCGGATAGGAAGGGTTTCCCTAGAATCGCGTTGTAGGCGGACGGGTTGTCGACCACAATGAATTCTGTCATTATGTTCTGCTAAAGTGGCACTTTTCCGATTATCACTGGTAACCTATGAGATCCAATCGGCATCAATGAATCCCCTATAAATCCATATAGAGGTGTGGTACAACTGTTGTAACAGGGGTTCTTCAGATTGAGTTTATCATGAGCCTTTTTGAAAAGAATGTCTACACTGCTCTCGGTATCAATCAGGACGCGATAGACCTGGCAATTGGCTATCTAAACTGTAATCACTATTGGGTCATCATGTGGTTGAACTATGTTGTATACATCTTCCTTCGTGAAAATAATCTGGCTTGCACGTGGAAGGTTTTGGGATACCCTAGTAACTTTAAGCACGTCACTATTGGCAAAAAGTATAGGAATCTTCCTAGCATGGTTTTTCTTGGAGTTGTTGGAAATTCCTGCTAGGGTAGTGCCCCCACTAATGGTATGGATGACCTGGATCTGTTGCATTAGGTCCTTACCTTCATATTTCCGTCTTTCCTTTGCTACTTACATCCTGCATTCTTCCTTGTACCTCCTTCCCCATCTTAATACAATCTCACACTTGTTGCAAGAATTCAACCAAAAGCCCTCCTCTTACCAATTGTAAGGATTCCCATTTATTGATTGGCTTATTTCGTGGACAAACCACATATTGGGGCTTGATGTAAGGGTAGCTTAGGTATTTGATGGTTGGTGTTTTGCACAACCAAGGCCTGCTCAAGGCCTCAAGCGATCAAGCACTTCAAAGGTAAATTTCTAAGTGCTTACTTGCTTTGAAGAGATAGTTTCACACACCCACAACCCATGCATATGTATTTTGTTGTATGTTGTGTGTGTTTATATTGTGTACATTTATGTTCATTAATATCTCTTCTTGCATGTTTAATTGTTTGCATCCTGCTAGTTAAATGCCATAACATGTTAGGCATTAGGATGCATTCACTTCACTCACACACTTGCACCCATTGCATGATCTTTGTGTGAGAAGCTACATGAGAAGGCATTGACCTTATCTGCCGTGGTTGCAGTGCCACGGTTGGATAACTGTGGCATGCTAGCGACAGAGATATCCCTTCTCTGCCGCGGTTGAAGTGCTGTGGTTGGATCAACCACGGCACACTGGTGACAGAGATATATTCTCTGTGCTGCGGTTGAAATGACGCGGTTGACCTAACCACGATAGTCGACGACCGCGGCTGTCCGCCTTGCATGAAAGTCCAAAACACTGCAGTTTTGATGGGAGCCTATAAATATCTCATTTTCATTTTAGGTCAGCCCCAAGAGTTCCAAAAGCATATTTTTCTCTTATAACACATTTCAAAAGACAAAATCATCAAGAACTCACCTTTAATCACTCAAAGCATTTCCTTTTTGTATCAAACTTCATATTGCATCATCTATGCTCACATAGAGTGCATCCATGCATAGGTTTGCATCATCATATCTTGCTTGGTAAGATTTTCACTAACTTCATCTAATTTTAGTGTCTTTCTTAACAAGTCATCTCTTTTGTCATTTGTATGCTCTTAGAATATATTCTAGATACAAAATATAGATTGATTGTGATGTATTGATTGAGTGTTGTATTTTGATAGCTTCATAGGATTGCCTAATCTATGTTTAGCTAAGCTTTATGACATGCCATTTAGCGCTTGATATCTAGGAATGAATTAATTGTTATATTGTCATTCTAGATTAGCATCTAAGGTTTCCTAGCCTTGTTTGTTCCATGAATATTATCATATATTCACATAGGATGTTTTATCTTTTCATTGAGAAGTAAGCCTTGTGAGATTGACCGGGATTACGTCTCTACACCGGGATTAGGTGGTCTCTCAAGTAAATTGGACTAAATCCGCTTTTGAAGGCCTGCGGGTAGTGGTAACGGGATATTCGCCGGGATTAGACCGTCAAACCTGGATTAGGTTGTATACGCTATTGCAATTAATGGATTCGAGGTTCGAGTGTGGCGCACTTACCAGCCCGTGGTTTTTCCCGTGAGGGTTTCCACGTAAATATCAAGAGTCATTTATAATTCCCCACATATTACACTTGATATATAAATTGACTAGTTAGGGGTATTTTTGTATATTTGACTAATAACGAAAATTGGGTAATATCGAATAAAATCTATTCACCCCCCTCTAGATTGTTTTATACATACCGTGCGTAATTTTGTTTCACCAATCCCTCAATCTGGTTACGTAGGCTGGAGCATTCCGACGTATTGTGTCATACGTCCTTGTGGAAATCACAGTATTTGTAACGGTTCCTTTTGTCTACTGGAGCTTTCACAAGGTCTGGCTTCCTGAGCAGACCTCTGTCGTAGATTGAGAGATATACGGTCTCCCGGGAGGCGTTAAGAGGAGTGTAGTAGTTGTACCCATCATCTTCCCCTGCTATTCAGGCTACTTCCCTTAATTGAGGGGTCATTCGAGGAGGACTGCTTCATGCGGGGTATCTATCCCGATGTTGAGAAAAATGCGGTGGCCTGTACGTAGACCGGTTGGGAGGGAGATTCTTCACTCCCTTAGTCGATACGGGATTTGGAACTTTCTTTTTAGGATACTTACCAGATCGGGCTTCATCATGCTCAATCTTGATCCTGAGTTGTTCTTTTATCTCCACTTGTTCTAAAGCCCTATCATATACCTCCTGGTAGGTTTTAGGTGGATGCCTTGTGATTAACCGAAACAACCTCTCGGCCCACAGTTTCCTTTAGAAATTGGCTAAGGTCTCCTTCTCGGTGAACACCTCCATTTGGATTACTTCCTTGTGGAACTTCTCCACATAAGGTCTCCTTCTCGGTGAACACTTCCATTTGGATTACTTCCTTGTGGAACTTCTCCACATAAGACCTCAGCGTCTCACCCAGCTCCTGGATTACGTATTGTAGTAGGATGGGGTCTTTGGGACGGGGCTTGATTCTCTAAAATTACGCATAGAAGTCCACAGTAAGTTTAGTGAAGGAATCTACACTACCTGAGGGAAACTTCATGAACCAAGTTTTGTCATGATCTGTCAGGGTCGAAGAAAACATTCTGTACATTGCGGACCGAGTAGCATTCTGAATTTCCATCTAGTGCAGCTTTCTAGATGGCTTACAGGGTCTTCCGATCCAAAATATTTCTCATATGGCATTTTGAACTTGGGGGTAGATCTGCCTCCCAGATCCTTCTTAAGAAGGGCACGTTCATTTCCCCTAGGGGATTCTTTCGAGTACCCCGATGCTTACTTCTCCTCAATTCTTTGAGTTCTCTTGCCATTCTAGCCATTTGGTCTTCTAGGCGCTTAGATTCGTCATGTCTGGATCAGGCTTCTAGGCCGTCATTGTCCAAGGTTTCATATTCAATTGTCAAACCCCTGCGCTCCTCCTTCTGAGGAGGGTTCCCTCTGAGATTTCTTCTAGGCCTGGTACTCGCGTCCACATCGGGCTGTGGAGCTCGCTCCTTGGAGCAATAGCTGGTTGGTTCCTCCTATAAGGAATATCCGTCACCGATCTAACCTAATGGGGTCTGCAATCTGTAGGGTAATTTGGAACCAGAAGGGGTGGCCCCAGCCTGTCAAAGACTGGTACCCGAGTACCTAGTTTGGCTTCTCCAGCGGTTATGGGTACTTCGAAGGGTATCCCCTAGGTTATCACTCGGAGTCGGAAACTCTACATATAGGTTGTAACTTGTTGTTCTATGATATCACGATTGATTTCTTGGGCAATGGGAGCTTGAGGCATGGAGTCCGCATTTGGTGGAAGAGCTGGTGCCGTGTTGTTGTTCCTTGATCCTCTTTCTTGCTTCTAGATTCACTGAGTGGAAGCAAGAGAGTTGGGCCCTGAGGAGGTGGGCAACCCCTGAGAAGATCGGACTCTCATCTTCCTGCTAGCCAGGTAGAACTAGGACGGCTTCTTTGTAAACGTTGGGAAGAATTCCCACAGACGGCGCCAAAACGTGTTACCAGAAAATCGTCCTTGGTATGAGTTTTTGAATAACAACTTTTAAAGGGACCACGATCACGATAGACCACGGCCCAGAGGGGAATCACGTAGCTCGACACCTGTATAATATCAGTAAAACAAACTAGACACAATGGTGATTATAAGTCAGAATAAACCAACGTCTATACTCATATATTTATAGAAAGTGAAATACAACTCTTTGATCGATTCAAACTAGACACCAATGCAATGGCAATTTACAATTTATTCTATAGGAGGATTCTGACACCGTTGGAGATGGCAAAATCATACGTGTCGATAAGTATAAAAATTCTCTATGGGTCTCTCTCTCTCTTACAATTTTCGATCCTTTCTCTGGACATGGTCGTCCTTTTTTATTTCCTCCTTCTTGCCAATCAAATCCCCCTAATTTAGACCAAATTGATTGGTCGTGTTAGAGGAATTGACAGGCGTTAATTGAGGGTATAAATTTACACGAGAATGGCTCCCTTCAATGACGTCATGTTTCCATTTATATTTGAAATTTGAATCAATTGTTTTATTAGGTCTCATTTATGGCGCTTTAACTGGTGAATGAGTCAACCCTTTCCTTACATGTTACTTGAAGGAGAATTCTAATGTACTTGTGTGGTATTCCTCTTCTAGTTTAATATCGGAACCCGGGAATAGTATCCCTTTCTGGTAGTTTATTCTTCTGACCTTTTCATCCTTTCGCGGATTGGTTTTGGGAGGGATCGAGGTACCAAAGGAGTACAACAGCGAGGTACCAAGATGGTACAATGGTGGAATACTAAAATGGTGTAGAAACAGAGTTCCATGGATCTTGCAGCAGTGAGGTACCCGAATGATGAAAGTAACAGGATACCTAGATATATAGTAGCTGGGTACTGGGACACTAATATAGTGAGGTACTTAGGCATTGTGGCGATGCACCCGGACCAAGAAGGACATTCGGGTGTGGTAACAAGGTACCTTGATATGGTAGTATTGTGACTAGTTGAGGTAATGGTAGGATGCCCAGGTGTGATAGCAGTGTACCCGGTGGGATACCTGAATTTCGAAACTGGGTACCTTGTTATAGCAACGAGATACCCAGGCCGTCTGGTATCGAGGTACCCAGACGTCATGGTGGGGTACCCTGGATCTTTTAGTAGCATGGTATATCATTCTAGCCTTCTTCTTTAAGGTAGCGGGATACTTCTTGCTGCCTCCCTCTATTTCTCATCTTGGTGGAAAATTCTTCTTTCGACCCCTGCCATTTTTGGCGGTTAACACGTTGTAGGGCCAGTTTTCCATGTCCACGACCATGAAATCGAGCAATACTATCTTTTGGCATGGGGCTTTCCCGATCTTAACTGGCAATTTCATAGTGCCCAGCGACCTCACTTCTGCACCACCGAAACTTCAAAGTAGGGTATGAAAAGATTACAGGTCTTTCCTATCTAGCCGTAAATGATCATACACTTCTGCACTTAAAATATCTACCAAGCTCCCGTTGTTGATTAGGATCCGGTGTACTTCTCTGTGGCCAATCTGGGCACTTATAACGAGTGTGTCATTTGGTCTGACATTCACTCTGTGTGAATCGACTTCAGTGAATATTATGGGGTCTCAACCCTCTTTAATCCTTTTCGGGTCGGGTTCCACTAAGTTCACATCGATGTCTCTTCTGGCCTCCATGGCTTCTTGGATTTCTTGGGTCCTTTCTCTATTGCTTTTCCCAATTGTAGGCCCGCCAAAGATGGTTTTTATTGCTCATTCATCCTAGGTTCTCCTTGGGCTAGGCTTTCTTCCCCGATTCTCTACTGGGTTGTTTCGTGGGCCTTCGAACTTCCCCATCTTCTTTAGGACTATATCTTTCAAATGTCTCTCCTGGATAAGCGTCTCAATAAGATCCTTAAGCTGGAAGCACTTGGAGGTGTCGTGTCCAGTGTCTTTGTGGAAACGACAGTATTTTGTAGTGTTCCTCTGAGCATTGTACAACTGCCTGAAGGGCTCCTTTGATAGATTTTTGCGAGAATGTCCTCATGCCCTTTCTTCAATAAGGTATAGTTTGTAAATTTACCCTAATATTTCTCTTTTGATTGGTCATTGTTTAGGTCCTGTCTTTCTTGACCATCTCGTCCGCCCCGACCATTTCATCCCTCTCGTGACTTACCCAGCTTGTCCTTTGGACTTTGGTTTTTGGACGTGCTGTGTTTGCCTTTTGGGCCCTCGGGACGTCCTCCATGAACAAAATTGCCCCATGTTGCAATTTCTTCCTCCTTGGCTAATGCGTTCCCCCAACCATGTTCATCATATCCATCATATCCGAGTAGCTAGTCAAGTGGGCCCTTCTTATATCGAATGATAACCGACCGTTTTGTAGGTTGTTGACAAACACTACGGTGATTGCTTTTATTATTTGCACTTCCTATTTTGGATACTTCCTAGCCAAACCTTCCTAAGTATTTTTTAAGTGACTCATCTTTTCCTTGCTTCAGTTGTAAAATGAGAGCCACTTATTTCTTTCTGTGTACATTCCCGAGGAACTATCTTGTGAACGCCCGGCTCAATTCTCCAAAGTTTCCTATCCTCGCCGCAGCCAATCTTTCGAACCATTAGGATCCCAAATCCTTGAGCATCTGAGGGAAGTTGAGGCATAACAATGTGTCGTTATGGATGTATTGGGCCATGACACTCTTGTATCTTCTCAGATGCTCCTGATGGTCTGTATCCTTTTTGAACTGTTCCATATATGGCATTCTGAATCTTTCTAGGAAGGGCATTCGCAGGACTCCATTGGTAAACGGGCTATCTTATTCGTCATCTAACAGTTTGTTACGTCCATAACGTCTAACTAGCGCATCCATTTTCCACCAATTATTCTGTACTTCCCGGGTCAGACTTTGGATAAGTATGTCCCTATCTCCTTCCAGCTCTCCGTAGGGATTAAAACTTTGGTTGACCATCAGTCTCATGCCTGGTTCTTCTACATTCTGCCCTCTGGCTTCGTGGTTCAGGCCGTGCAATCAAACGTCCCCCTTTGGAGTCTCCGACGATGGCATCGGTCACTTTCTCCGAATGATGATGATTGATCTCTCCGGTGGGTACGTCTACTGGGTTGGTCTTAATTTAGCTCTATTTGATCAAGATCGTGTTTTCTACAGAAGCGCTCCTTCTGATGGGGCTCTCTGCTGGTATGAGCATACATTTCCAACAAAGTTTCAAGTTGGTTAATCGAGTTCCGGTTTACCTTTAGCAGTGCATCTGATGTTGGACCCACTACTACAGAACGCAACCTGCCCTACTGCTGATCAGGGGCATGCATGTTATAAGGTGAGGCCAGATTTTCCGTGGCAGAAAGGACTACCCCATGTTTAGCTGCGTCAGACATGAGCTGTTGTAGGGACTCCCAGAATTGTTGAGCTATTTCTTCACTAGTGGGAGGAACCCGTTGATGGCTAGCCACGACCACCGATCGATCCTCAACTATCAGGGTAGTATCTGTTGCGGTATCTTCTCTCTACAAATCCTATGATGGATCTTTGATGTCTCTACGATCATTGCCATCTCCTTCGCCAGTCATTGTATCACGAGGGTTTTTAAAGGTTTGAATATAGCAAATTCACTCACAGTCAAACAAACCCCCTCCTTTTAGCGCCATTTGTTGACGGTGATTTTTAGATAGTCAACCAGTCAACGTAGCAGGTCAGTGAAAACCTGTAAATATGAATGTGATAATAAAAGCAATAAATCGAAAAGTAAAGAGAAAAGAATACATGGTAAAACTCCAGTGATCGGAGAAACATCCACGGGTCGTTGCCTTAGCAACTGAGCCAAATTCACTATTTTTATGAGAATAATACACACTCTCTCTTTCCTCTCAAAAACTTGTTTTTATGGTATGCTTTTACATGTATATTTATATTTGGCGATGTTAGGGTTTTGGTGTACCATTAGGGTTTCGAGGAGTGGCATACAAGTTGAGGATTACAGAATTGGTTTAGGATTCTTTTCCTATTTGATATTTTGTCACGTGTTTAATGTAGTCAAATCCGAATCTGTTTTAGACTTTGATAGACGGGTAAGGAAATCTGTTTGTTTCCTTGTTGAACTCCTCTTGTCGTTGTAGTTGAGTTATGATCAATCTCTACAGTCATACTGCTTGCTAAAGGTGGAATAACCCTTGTGTAAATATTTTTATACGTGCCGAGCAGGTCTGGTCAAGTATTTTTTCTACTTGGCTTACTCGACCGTATTTGGCATTGTTGTTGCTGGTGTTGGTGCCAAGTAGCTTGTCTACGTAGAGTGGTCACGTGTCTTTCTTTGACTGATCGTTGACTCTGCTTATGTGTTAGTATTGACCTGTGCTTCCTGATGACGTGTCTTCTTAGGTGAATTTTACATATAACAATATCCACTTTATTCAAGTCTTTCATTTTGAACATTGAATTGAGATACTTTTTAGTTTCAGCTACACCTTTCATGTTTGTTCCAAATATTAGTAAGTCATCAACATATAAGCACAAAACAACACCATAATCATTTGTGAACTTAGAATATATGCACTTATCTGCATTGTTATATCTAAATCCAAATGATAAAATCACATAATCAAATTTTTTGTGCTATTGTTAAAGTGCTTGTTTCAATTCATATAATGACTGAACTAATTTGCAAACTTTCTTTTCATTTTCAAATAGAACAAACCATTTCGGTTGTTCCATATATACTTCTTCATCATTTAAAAATGTTGTTTTCACATCCATTTGATGCACGTGCAAATGATACAAAGATGTTAAAGCAAACATAACTCGAATAGAAGTGATTATAGCTACCGGTGCATAGGTATAGAAGTAATTTATTCTCTTTTTCTATTTAAAACCCTTAGCCACCAGTCTAGCTTAAAAAGTTTGAATAGATCCATCTGTATTATATTTTCTTCTAAATACCCACTTACAGCTTATTGCTTTAGATCCTTCTGGCAAATCTACTAAAACCCATGTTTGATTTGCTAATAAAGAATCCATCTCATTCATTATAGCCTTATTCCAAAAGGATGCGTCTCTTGAAACCATTGCTTCACTTAGAGTTTTAGGATCTTCTTCTACATTCAACAGAATGGGTATTTTATTCAAAACTTCATTAATGTCTCCTTCTATTAAAAATACAATAGACTGAGAAGAAATAAAATTTGGATCTAAAGTCTTTTCTTTTCTTGCTCTCTGACTTTTTCTAGTTTCAATAACAGTTTGAGGTTGTTTTCTTTTCTCCCTTTGAGAAGAACAAGAATCCAGATTTGACTGATTCTATTTTGTTTCAGAACTATTATTATTGTAAAATTTATTTTCAATAAATTCATCATTTCTAGACTCAATAATTGTATTAGAGTCTAAATCAAGCAACCTGTATGCCTTAGAATTTTCCGTGTATCCTACAAAGATACTTTTAATGCCTCTTAGACCCAACTTGGATCTCTTAGGATCAATTGCCTTATAAAAGGCTAGGCAACCCCATACTCTGAGATATGACAAATTTGGCTTTCTTCCTTTCTATATTTCGTATGGTGATACATGTTTCTTTTTAGATGTAATTCTATTATGAATATGACATGCAGTAAACAATGCTTCACCCCATAAAAATAAAGGAACCTTGGCATTTATCATCATAGAATTAATCATTTCAGTGAGTGTCCTATTTTTTATTTCTGCCAAACCATTTTGTTGTGGTGTATATGGGGCAGTTTTCTGATGTAAAATGTCATGCTCTTCACAAAAATTATCAAACTCATTTGAGAAATATTCACCACCCCTATCACTATAAAGACATTTTATTTTCTTTCCTTTTTGATTTTCTACTGCAGCCTTGTAACGTTTAAAACATGTAAAGGCTTCATCTTTATTTGACAAAAGATATACAACAGTATACTTAGAACAATCATCTATAAAAGTAATAAAATATCTTTTTCCCCCTCTAGTCAAAACACCATTAAATTCACAAATATTATAATGTACTAAATCTAACAAATTTGTATTTCTTTCAGCTATTGGAAATGGTTTCTTAGTCATTTTGCTTGAATACAAATTTCACATTTATCACTATAATCATTATTGCAAGCAATTAAACCATGTGTACGCATGTATTTCAAAGATCTAAAATTGATATGTGCTAAACGCATGTGCCATAAATGAGAAGAAGATTCAACAATATAAGCAGAAGAATTAACTTTATTATTAATACTGAGTTTGAACATCCCATCACAAGAATATCCCTTCCCAACAAACATCCCATTTTTCGACATTATTAACTTGTCTGACTCTAGAACTGTCTTTATACCGCTCTTACATAACAGATTTGCAGATACAAGATTCTTTTTAATATCTGGAACATATAGAACATTGGTCAAGATAATTTTCTTCCCTGAAGTAAATTGCAATTCAACAATCCCTTTTCCTAAAACCTTGGCATGGTTATGATTTCCCATTAAAACCATTTGATCATCATTTGTGCTTCATATGTCTTGTATTGTGTTTTGTCATTGCACACATGAATGGTAGCACCAGAATCAAGCCACCAACCAGAGGATGTAATTCTTACTGCCATGTTTAATTCAGTCATCATACCATTATGCATCATGGATACCATTGCAACAATATCAACACCCGATTCTTCTACAATGTTTGCATCATTGGTCTTATTGTCATTTTGTACATTGAATTTTCTATGTCTGCAATCACGAATGTAATGGCCTGGTTTTCCACAATGAAAGCAGTTTCCATTTGCATTCTTCTCTTTGTTGTTGGATTTATTTTTCTTGAACTTCCCTTTGTCATTTTTCACCTTGAAGTTCCTCTTGTATTTACTACAAGCTTCCATAGTGTGAACTTTGGAGGAATCTTTAGAAGGAACACTCTTATCACGATTTCGAGTTTCCTCTTCAATTTGAATGCTCTTTTGCAAATTCTCCAAACCGATATCTTCTACCATATGTAGAATTTTCTTTCTATAATTATTTCATGTTTATGGTAATTTAGCCATAATAGCCCCAACAATCAAAGGATTTGGAATAATTATTTTAAGTTCACAAAGCTTTGATACCAAGACCGATAATTCATGAACTTGATCTAGGATGGGTTTATTGTCAAACATAGTAAATTCATAATATTTAAACATCAGGAATTTGTCAGTATCTATTTTCTCAGTTGTGTACTTGTGTTCAAGAGCCTCCCAAATTTCTTTTGGAGATTGAATGTGTGTGTAGAGATCATACAAGCGATCAGCCAACGCTCCCAGAATGTGTCCTATACAAACCAATTCATCTTCTTCACATTTCATTCGATCAGCAACAATTTTCTCTGTTTCCTTGTCACTTGGTTCAAGCAAAGGCTACAACTTCGGGTCAAGCACATACATTACATTGAGAATAGTAAGAAAGAAACGCATTTTGTCCTTCCAGCGAGTGAAATTTGATCCATCAAACTTGTCTAATGTAGACATCATGGTTGATGATTTTCATAGCCATATTATTAGACTTATTCTCCACTGTAGATAACACTTTAAGATTGTTGGTGTAGGAAATGAAATTGGAGAATAACTTTGAGGTACGATTTGAATCGTTTCTGTATAGTATTATTTGCCCCCACTCAATTGAGTTTGCTAAAGGGTTGTTGGCAAATCACTTCAAGGATACAGCAAAGTTTGGAACCTGTGATATAGAAAAATCGAAGTATTCCCTTAGAATTCTTTGAAAGGAAATTGAATGACTATTGTAGAGAGAAAAAACAATAAAAAATTTTGTGTGTTAAAACTTAATCTGTGTTTTATTTATACAGGTGAAAATGGGTGCCTTTGGTATCCATTCAATTTGTCTTGTCTATATAAAGAGATGTGTCTATTGAAAGTGCACTTGTCAGTAGAAATTACAGATGAGTTGGTAAATACTCCAACAATCACATTTTTACAAAGAGTCATTTCCTACATATATATCATATATATTCGTTTCAATTCAATACTCATAAAAACTCTTTAAAATAAAAAGTTATCTCAGTTGGTTTTAAGAGTAGTATCTGTTGGACAAACTCCAACTATCATCTCTCACACACTTTTCACATTGTATCTATATAAAATATATATTTGTTGTTATATTTATTTGAAATTTCCAACAAAAAACACAGTACATTGTAATTAAAGAATAGATATTTTTGACATTAAGTGGGGTTTACTTACAAACTAGACATTTTTTTTAAAAAAATTATGGGTGTGACTATGAAAGAAGTGTACATACAGTTTTAAAGGGTGTCATTATCGCCACTTTTATATTTATTATTATGGTTTATGATATATTGGGTGTTCAACTAGTGGATGTAAAAAGTAAATTGAAATTTTCAATATACTTTTAAATTATTTAATAATAATTTTCTTAAAAAAATTATGGATATAACAAGAACTTTTTTGGAAGGCAATAGAGCTACCTTTTAATATTTGTATTGAAATGGTCTTTCCCGACCCAATGAATAGAATTCTTGGCTCGGTAGTTGAATTGAAAAGAAAATTATTATATTTATTTATTTTCGAAATCGAAAAGGAAAGTAATTTTGTTTTTTGAAAAGGAAAGTAATATTATTGCCATTAATGTTACATATAATCTGTAGAAAGCGTTTTATAATATTGCAATTATAATGAATTTATTATATTAATTCCCAATCATATCTCATGACCGGATTCGCTGCTTGGTTGTAAAAAAAATGGCTATAAAAACCACAATTTGTAGCCAAAGAATTATCAAACCTCCTCTCTTTCAATTTTTTTTTTTTTTTTTGTTGAAAGAAAACCTACTTGTTAGTTTCTCTGCAATGGCAACCGTCCTCAACGTTTTTGCTGCATTGTTCTTCTTTAGTTTCATCGTCAGCAAAGGTAATCTTCCATATATTAATTAATTGCATGCATGCGCGCATGTCTGTCAATTTTCCATCCGAGTACTATTTTTTTTCTAATTAATTTGATTTTTAATTACTCAATTTTACGTTTTGTAAAAAAGACTAATATCTTTATGATTCAAGAAGCACTTTCAATTGTGGTTGTTGTAATTATGAAAACCGTTTTGGTTTATTTCAATCAAATTCGACCAAATAGATCTAAAATCACTTTTTGAGTAAAAGGACTTTATGTAAAATCTAAACACTTTTTAGAAGCTAACTATATTCATGCAAATTCTTTTTCATCAGAAAGTAGTTGATCAAAAGCTTTTATGATCTAAAAAGCACTTTTCAAAAACACTTTAGTTCAATTGTCGTTTTAATCTTGTCTACATTGGTTTTTAATTGAAAATTTTCAGGGTATTGCCAATGCACAACTGAAAACCTACAAATCAACCAGCAACAGACCGGAAAGCAAGTGCAAAGTAAGCCGGAATGGAAAGTGGCAATCTCCACTGGCTGTCCGTGTGCTCAGTTGGAAGTTAAACTGGCCTGCGATGGATTTCAGACGGTAGAGGCTATCGATTCTTCGGTGCTGGCGAAATCCAGTGGTGAATGTCTGGTTAACAACGGGCAGCCTATCTTCCCTAATAAAGATTTCAGCTTCACTTATGCTTGGGATACTTCTTTTCAATTCAAGACCCTTTCTTCCGAAGTTGCATGTTCTTAAGAGGATTCTTTTATTATTATTATGCCTTTTATATTAGGAGCACGCTCACGCTGATTTTCGGGTTTTAGTTTTATACCCAAGTTGCTATAATAAGATCAATTTGGTCTTGTACTTCATGCAAATAAATGATATATGTGCTCCTATGCTCTTGCCATTGTCACTTGTGTTGAATGTGTTACTAGTATGGTTTTCATGTTTTATTTTGTTTTTTATTTTACTTTTTAAAGTCCATTGATGGGTTGAGTTAGGGATCTGTCAGGACCCAACGATATCAACCCTGACAAGCATGACCTCGACCTCAACTTCAACTACAAATGCAATTTTATAAACAAAGTGTTGGAAAAATGGTGAATGAGTGAATGAGAAATTGATACTCAAAGTGCATCCGTTAAATTGGAAAAATAATAAGTTCCACATTTGTGGGAAACATAAATCTAGTCAATGATATATTGGATTGCTTGCAAGCATGTATCACGGACCACAGGTTCAATAATTTGTATGCGAGCACTCGGCTGGATGCGGACACAAATGTCGCAATGGAACGAACCGCGGTTGTGCACCCCGTAGCACGTTTTTGCTACTTCATTGAAATTTTCCATTTAAAAAACGGCAGCAATTAATTGAATTAATTCTGTGATTCAGAATTAATATTTTAAATTTAAAATTGTAATCACAAAATTAATGGTGATTGATTTCCAATTAATTTAGTGTTTAAATTAAATGGAAATGTTTAAATTTTGGATTTAAAAGAATAAGAAGCTGCCTTTTTAATTACCATTTTAATTGCCATCATGAGAATCAATTGTCATGATTATATCAGAGTTTTGGGTAATGATAAGTGATAATTGTGAAATTAAAAGTATGAATTTTGGTGAACAAAAAGTGTGTTGTTTGATATCGGTGTTGTTTGATATCATTGTGTTTGTTGGGTAGAACTCATCCTTAAAAACCGGTTTGTAAAGAGAGGGTGCTTAATGAGTTATATACTATTGACTAATCTCATATTTAATCAATGTGGGATCATAACATTTCATCACGCTTCCACAACCGTCGCCCACGGCGGCCCATCTTTCCCAGCTGGGTGACTTCTCGAATCCCGCTTCCTCAGGTAGGAGCCCTCCCTAGGTCACCTCCGTCCGTGATGAACCCACTACTCGGTATGGTGCCGACTCTGATACTACTTGATATGAACTAATTGGGTAGAACTCATCCTTAAAAACCGGCTTGTAAAGAGAGGGTGCCCAATGAGTTATATACCATTGACTAATCTCATATTTAATCAATGTGGGATCATAACAATACGTGCCTTTTAGCCACACCATGCCTATTAGCCAAGCCATGCATGTACTCGTGGAATTGTGCTGTGAGCCATATCACATGCAAGACATGCATGGAGATGTTGGCAGTTAGGAGGACCGAGTTCACAATATGTTAGTGTTGCATGTTTCCTTAATTGTGGGGACATTGTTGTTAGTGCTCCATATTCTAAGTTAGTGGCTTTCATTTTAGAGAGTATCCAAGTTAGTTGGAGCAGTGGGTAGTTTTCAAATAAATTCTCCTTATCTCAAGAAAGTGTGCACAAAGGATCAGCCATATTCTATGCATTTATTTCCATGTTGTCTTCCTATTTTGCACGTTTGCTTTTGTGTTAGCTCATTCGTATTGTTCAGCCTATAAAAGAGCAATCAATGTAGTGGATGAGATTATGAAGAAAATATAAGACAAATTGTCTCATCCCTTTATTATCTCATCTGTTTCTCTCCTATGCTTCTTCTTTGTATTTCGAATCTGAAATACTTCTCTTAAATTCTTTTATATATTTTTCAGGATTGGGAAAATACATATCAATATACGACTTATTATTTAATCTTGTTTATTTTGGTAAACAGATTATAAAGTTACATATTATTACACAAATGGGAGCACCTGTTTAAATATATTTAATATATTGAAAGTGCTAAAATAGTGTTTTATACACTATATATCAATATTTGACATATTGATATATACTTACTGGTATTGATATATAGAAATTGCCAGTATTTTGTATAATGTTGTATATATATATATATAAATCTCTGTGATATATATTTGTGGTTTTCAAATATTTGATTTAGTTTGTGAAATTGACATTCGAATAAATTGTCAATTCAAGTGAATACCTCGGCAGTGATCCGTTTGTGGCTATGGTTTAGGTTTCTATGATCCATATGGAGAAATCAGAGAAATTCAGTGGTTTGAATTTCAAAAGGTGGCAAGAAGGAAAAATATATATATGTTGTTCTACCTAACTGCTTTGAATCTTGCAAGATTCTTGACTTAGAAAGCTCTGAAGGTCAACAATGGTGATTATTGTCAAAATCAATTCTTTTGAACTTCAACATTGTAATTATCAATTTAATAGTGATTTATTTCTATTAATTCTGGATTAATTGAAATATTAAATTTTGAATTCAACAAGAATGATTTTGGGGTGTTTAGAACACCAGTAGAAATAAATCTACACCTATCCAAGAGTAAAGGTGAGAGTTTCTCTCTACGCCAATTCTTAGAGGGTATTCCAAAATGGCCAAAGTCTGTACCTGCTATTTGCATACATTGTGATAATCAATTAGCAATAGGAAGAGCACATATCAATATATTTATAATGGTAAATCTAAATATATACGTCGAAGACATAATACCATTAGACAATTACTCTCAAATGAGGTTATCTCTATTGACTATGTAAAGTCAAAGGATAACATTGTAGATCTTCTAACCAAAGGGTTAAATAGAGAGTTAGTTTAGATATCATCGAGGGGAATAAGAATAAAGCATAAGAAATATTAAGTCCATACAATGGAAACCCAACCTAGCTGAATGAGATCCCAATTCAAAGGGACAATCAAGTTGTAAGGACTCAGTTGGATCCCTGTGGGGGTTATCCTCCTGCCCATTCCTATAATGAAACGGTGATGTCCATAGGGAAAAGGTTAAGCTATGCTTTTAATGATTCTAATGTGTCGGAAAAATGAGTAGAGTAATGCAGGTTACTCTCAATTAAGAAATCACCTATGTGAGTAAGAAGTGGGGCTGCTTCTAAAAGAGAATAGAGAAGGGCTATATTCTTTAGCAACACTCATAGAACCCAGCGATGCTTATGGCCAAAACGAACATAACAATAAGAACCAAATTAGGTTAGGAAAGATTCTTGTGTGAGGTATGTTGTCATTTACACAAACGGCAGAACAATTCAAGGACATCCTATCAACTGATCAACTAGTAAATTAAGTATTGTTTCACAAGGGAAGGTTCAAGGGTTAGTGCCTACCTATCCTATACAGGTTTCGACCGTTGAACTTACCAATAAGTCATAATCGTTAGGTTATTCTTGTCTCCTAGGTCAATTTCATTCATACAAGGGATTGTTGGAAAAATGGTGAACAGGTGAATAAGAAATTGATACTCAAAGTGCACCCGTTGAATTGGAAAAATAATAAGTTCCACATTTGTGGGAAACATATATCTAGTCAAGGATATATTGGATTGCTTGCAAGCATGTGTAGCATGTATCATGGATCGCGGGTTCAATAACTTGTGTGCAAGCACACGTTCGGCCGCAGATGTGAATGTCACAATGGTACGAACCGCGGGTGTGCATCTGTGACTGAGCACATTTTTGCTACTTCATTGAAATTTTCCAATTTAAAAACGGCAACAATTAATTGAATTAATTATGTGATCCATAATTAATATTTTAAATTTAAAATTGTAATCACCAAATTAATGCCGATTGATTTCCAATTAATTTAGTGTTTAAATTAAATGAAAATGTTTAAATTTTCGATCTAAGAGAATAAGAAACTGCCTTTTTAATTACCATTTTAATTGTCATCATGAGAATCAGAGCCAATTTGGTATTACTTTTGAAAAGTTAAAATCTACTTATTTAATAATTTTGACTTTAAATGATGTTTGGTAAAACTTCCAAAAGTGATTAATTGATAATCTAACAAGTTTTGACAGTGATTTTAAGAAACATGTTATGAGTTACTTTTTGAAAGTGATTATGGAATAATCTATTTCAACATTTAATAAATATTTTAAAATATCATTATTAACCATACGAAATCAAAATAAAATCATTTATACCATAATTCATCTTAAAATTAAATATTCTACTCAAATATTGATTTAATTTATAAAATCTTTTCAAATATCATTATTGTTCTTATGGAATTTTTTTTTCTAATTTAAATATTAATGTTATTTGTATAATGAATGGAAAAAAAAAAATAAGAATGGTTTTAAAATCATGTTTATTTTAGTCATTATAACTAATCTCAACATTTTTGCAATAAAATTACCAAACATATATATACTACTTTTGAGATATATAGTAGTTTTAAAACTACAAGTAACCAAACATTTGCTAATTAACTTCACAGCTGATTTATTCTTTTAACATAGCTAACATCAATTATTCTATAAGTAACATCAATACCAAACTGTCCCTCAATTGTCATGATTCTTGGTTTTATGGTTTCAATACGTTTTGGTTCCCTTGCTTGATTGAATTATATATATGTATATATATATATATATATATATATATCATTAGTTTATTCGGTCCAAGAGACATATGACATATTAGAGCAATTAAAATTCCCTTTTCTAGAAAGACTTTATTTCAAGTTCTACTGTTCTTCTTCTATCATTTCTTTCTCCTGTGTATTTGTGTGGTAAGTTGGTAAGTTCAAAATATAATTTGAGTTCACTAAAAGTAGTCATGTTATATACACTTGTACTGGTTGAATTGTTGTATCTTGGGAGACAAGAGACAAACGCCAAACACATACGGTGTTGATGGTGAATTTGTCTTAAAGACACCGTGTGAAATACGAGCCTCGATTCTAGGATTCTTTGCACCAAATTTCTGTTTTGCATTTGTATTTCGTTCGCATCAATAATCCGGAATAACAACTTTCTCTAACATAAAGACGGAGCACAAAACCCATGTGCAGGGGAAGTACTGCAAAACCACTATAAGTGAATGTGCATGGTTTTTGTTTGGATTAATTTTAATTAAATCCACACGTCACCACGAAACCCTTATTTCTATGAACTAAATGCTCATGTCAACACGATGGATCATAAATAGCCAAGAAGAGAAATAGCCAAGATGAGATGAAAGCAACTCGCCCAATAAAAATAGCTACTCGCCGGGTATTAGTCAAAAAAGAGAGTTGACCTGAACTCACCCATAGCATAAATGAGACAAGATTTGGGAATATTCTCTATAAAGTCTGACCTTATATTGGGTAAACCAATCACTTACAATCTGGTGGTTGACAAATCCTGCAGTAAATACTAAGATTTAAAGAAAGATCTCGCAAGGAATAAAGACCACAACACAATAAGTATTCAAGAAGTTGATTCGCCATATATCACTCGATTCGCTAAAGATCTCGCCGAGATACAATCCTTCCTTAGATCTCACCCAATAATGTCTCATGCTTGCACAACAAGGATTAAGGCAACATCTTAACTCATATATAAGTACATGTATTGAGGCAAGATAGGCAGAATAGAAAATGCTCAAGTTATTCATCTCTTATAACTATAATATTATTTTCATAGTGAATAATCTTTTTCTTTGTTGTTTATAACGACCGTGGTTTTTCCCTTCATCAAGTGTCCAAGTAAAAATACTCGTGTCGTTTACATTTCTCCATTCATTTATTTCTATCTTTTTATTCATTTCAAATACATACATATTAGGTATGCGACCTGCTTGTACTTTACGATCACTTTGCAATCTACCTAGGCGCCAATCTGCATACGAGGCACCGTTAACTAGATTTCCCAGAAATCAACGTCAACAATTGGCGTTAAAAGAAGGGGGTGAACCTTCGAACCTTGTGATTAACCACAAAAGATGGAAACCAAACCTTCAAGGTTTCTCAGGGATCTCAAAAGAATGGATCGGAAGAAGAAAGAATACGAGAAAACCCTAGGAAAATTTGAATTCAACCCTAGGGAAACCATCGAAGAAGATAACAACAGGAGTCGAAGAAATAATATTGGATCCTTCACAACCCGCCAGAATGGTTAAGATAGGCACGCTACTAGCAATTTCAGTCAAAGATAGCCTAATCGCACTTTTACGCGAATATAAAGACGTGTTCACCTGGAGTCACGAAGATATGCCAAGAATCGACACACGAATAATCTCGCATTAACTCGTAGTGGACGAGAGGCATAAACCCTTAGTTCAAAAGCACTGAAGCTCTAATGCAAAAAAAACCATGGCGATTAAGAGGAAGTGTCCAAACTTTTAACAACATGTTTCATACACGAAGTCAAGTACCCTGCTTGGGTCGCCAACGTTGTGCTAGTCAAAAAGAAAAATAAGTGGAATGAGCATAGACTTCACAGATTTCAATAAACCTTGCCCCAAAGACAGTTTTTCACTCCCACGGATCGAACAACTAGTGGACGTAACTACTAGCCATGAACTCATCAGTTTTATGGACGTATACTCTAGATATAATAAGATCAAAATGCATGGCCTTACCGAATAAAAGACCTCATTTACCACATATTAAGAGTTGTATTGCTACACCGTCATGCTTATTGGGTTAAAAAACGCGGGATCCTGTTAGGTTTTAGATTTGTGTTGGCTTAATTTCATAACAAAAATCTCTTTATTTGTAATGACTAGTTGCTTAGGTGACTCATGGTTGATATGTGCTTCAAAGGAGAAAAACAACTTCTCATGCAAAGTTTGTCTTCAAGAGGAAATGTGCTTACTTGGATGCTAAGGTATCAAGATTCTTCTTCCTCTTGTAAGACGTAAGCGTACACACACGTTGCATACATTTGGTCCTTGCATCATTACGCTAAATTGGTATAACACATTCACACACATACTATAGTATGCACATGCATTAGATTTAATTTGACAACTTTTGTAAAATTGCATGTTCTATGACTATCTCTAGGAAATGGCACACGTGTATGTTCTCGTGTTTGATTGTTTGTGTTTTCTGGATTTCGAACTTAAATATATTCTCATATTATTCATTATTAAGTACCGAACATTTCAGTTACTCATTCATAAATTTTCGAGTTTTGAGTTGTATTTTACGAAACTTTTTGTGTATTTATTGTACATGGTTTATGTTCTTGTGTATCGAGTCGATTTCCAAGTTTTTGATAAAAAATTTATAAACATCCATGTTTGTGAGAGAGTCACAGTTTGTAGTCCATGAGGGAGTCACAGTTTGTAATCCAAAAGCAGATTCAAATTCGTAGTTTAGAGGCCGGAGAACAGTCGAAGAACATGAGAGAAGTACGAAAGGGAACAAAGGGAAGAAGGATGGCAAATTGCCAAAACCACCCCTCTCCCATAAAGGCACGTGGCCTCCATGGAAAGGCCAACCCTCTGCCTCTTTGTGTTGGCTTAATTCCATAACAAAACTCTCTTTATTTTTAATGACTAGTTGCTTAGGTGATTCATGGTTGATATGTGCTTCAAAGGAGAAAAACAACTTCTCATGCATAGTTCGTCTTTAAGAGGAAAGGTACTTACTTGGTTGCTAAGGTATCAAAATTCTTCTTCCTCTTACAAGACATAAGTGCACACACACACATTATATACATTTGTGTCCTTGCATCATTGCACTAAATTGGTATAACACATTCACACACATACTATAGTATGCACATGCATTAGATTTAATTTGACAACTTTTGTAAAATTGCATGTTCTAAGACTATCTCTAGGAAACGGCACACATGTGTGTTCTCCTGTTTGTTTGTTTGTGTTTTATGGATTTCAAACTTAAATATGTTCTCATATTATTCATTATTGAGTTCTGAACATTTTGGTTACTCATTCATAAGTTTTCGAGTTCTGAGTTGTATTTTACGAAACTTTCCATGTCTTTATTGTGCATGGTTTGTGTTCTTGTGTATCGAGTCGGTTTCTAAGTTTTTGATAAAAATTTTATAAACATCCAAGTCCATCAGGGAGTCACAGTTCATAATCCTAAAGCGAATTCAAATTTGTAGTTCAGAGGTCGGAGAACAGTTGAGGAACGTGAGAGAATCGCGAAATGGAACGAAGGGAAGAAGGATGGCAAACTCCCAACACACCCCTCTCCCATGGAGGAACGTGGCCTCCATGGAAAGGCCAACCCTCTGCCCCCGTGGAGGCCACATGCCTCCACAGGAAGCTGAGGTGGCGTGGTTGTAGTAGCTGCCCGAGTTTGGTCTCTTTCCACATCATCTTCCCTCCATTTATATTCAAATTTCGTGCAAAATTTAAATATAACTTTTCAATTTTTGTTATCGTCATATCTCTCTCAAATCAACTCCAATTTTAGATTTTCAAAAGCCAAAATTGTTAGTCTTGAAGAGAGGAACAAGCTCCAAGTTTTTTCAAAGTGAAATAATGTCCAAATCTTTCGTAGTGATCTGATCTCCATTCCTATGCTTATAGAACCACTAAGAGTTAGAGCATCCTCAACCTTGATAGAGATTCTATCAATCCAATCTCTCAAAGTTCCCTCTCTATTATCACCGATGAGCAACGGTGATCTTGAGTTCAAATTTCCCTATAACATCTCAATGCCACTCATAGTGTTTAATGAATTAGATGAATGCAAATGAATGCAATGATCAAAATGCACACAAATGCAAGAGACACACAAAAATAGCAAGGATCTCTTATGTAAGTCTTGGAACCCGCTCTAATACCAATTGAAATTCCACGGGGTGTGTCTAATACAACCTAGAGGGGGGTTGAATGGGTTGTTAATCGATTATTACCAACCTTTTTTCAATTAGTCAATATTAACAATAAAACCCAAAATAAATATACAACAAAAATAAAGTAAAGTGCGGAAAGTAAAGAACACTTGATTTTTGCGTGGGAAACTTTCAATAATAAAAAACCCCACGAGACTAGCCACTTAGTCACTGAAATCCACTATATGAATAGAAAGTTACACCCTCAAGTGATACACAGACTCTCACTCTCGATAACCTTAGGCTATAGACAATTCCACTCACTACTCTTGGTTTAATCCCTAGTGATATCTCTTGATCCACTACTCTTGACGTGAGCACCTCCTAATCTACCCGAAGGCCTTTTGTAGTGGCATTGACGAATGCTTGCCAACCAACTCTTAGTTGCAAGACTTCACTTGCTTGTGCAACTACCACCCGTAGCCACAAGACTTTGACAGATTGAAGAGAATTAAAGTCTAAATGTGAACATGTAAATGATGCTTAAATGCCAAGAGTGCTAGACTAACACTAGATGCTTAACAAGGTATTTAAAGCAACAAGAAATAAATCCTAAGTATCTATGTCTAAATGAAAACTATAAAAACTTAGCTAGATGTTCTCCATGACATACAATCCTAGCTATCAAACAATGTCACCATGCCCATACATGAGGTCTCAATTAGGTGTAGAGATTTCTAACAACCTAATTTTCAATTAAATCCATATGAACATATAATAGAGCTTGACTAAATAAATAAATAAATATTAATCTATCAACATAATCATCAATCAATCTCACAAGAATGTTTAAAGGTTAGCTACACTACAAAAAAAAGGTCCCTTTCGACTGTTAAATGCAGTCGGAAAAGACGATTTCTCGTCATAAATACACTTTTTCTACTGGAAAAAAGCGGTCAGAGGCCGTCACAAAAACACTCCACATGAACATTCAATAGAGCTTGACTAGATAAATAAACATTAATCTATCAACCTAATCATCAATCAATCTCACAAGAATGTTTAAGGGTTAGCTACACTATAAAAGAAAATGGTCTTTTTCGACAGTTAAATGCCATCATAAATACACTTTTCCAGTGGCAAAAAGCCGTCAGAGGCCGTCACAAAGACGCTTGTCACAAATAACGATTTACTGACGAGCCGTCACAAATACTACCATTTTTTACGGTCATGGCCGTCGGAAAAAATGAAAACGCCGTTGGTAATAGTAATTGAAGGTGGTCAAAATTACTAGTATTTCGACGTCTTACCTTCATTTCTGACAGTCATGGCTGGTGGAAAAATTTGGATGAAAAAAAATGACATGACACGACAGACGCAACATCACCCAGGCCTAATTAGACTACATTAAACTCCATGCATTTTTTTCTGGTTCGAACCCGTGACCTAGATGACAGTAATTGTTACTCTTACCATTTTGCTATAACTTTATATCTCATATGTTTTTCATACTATTTATATATAAGCTATTGATATGTTTGCATACTATTTAATTAAATATTTTTGTATATACTATTTAAATATAACTATTGATATTTTTTTTAAAATAATATTTAATTAAAATATTTCTCTTATCTGATAAGAAAATACATTTTACTACTACTTTATCTTTAAATAGGAAACTTATATTATATCCTTATTGATTTTATTTTTTATAATCAACATTTTACTAAGAAATTAATAATTTAAATTTATTTCTGTAAAATTTCTAAACATTTTGTATGATAAACAAATAGATATTAAAAAAATTATTATAGTAATAATCCAATATAGTAGTGTCAGTAAACATAATAAAAAATAACTAAATATTCATATAATTACTAATAATTTTGCTATATTTTATATTTAGTTAATTTAGTAAGATGTACCCATAAAGTAGACTTCTTATTAGTACCATTATTTTGTCCCTAAAGTCTGGTCCCTATTGTCTAATTTTCTTGTGGTGATCATCGTAAATTTTAACTTTTTTTTTTTTACATTATCTTTGAAATATTATTTGAAAAATTCAAAATTAAATCAAAATATTTGGCGAAAAATTTGATAGAGTGATTTCGCTAAAAACAATAGTGATAAATAAAAAAGTAACACATGTAGTGATACATTTAAAATATTAACCTACAATCTTTCAAAATATATATATATATATATATATATGTATATATTGAACTACAAGTCATATTTTTTTTAAGTGTATATGTAAATATATAAATGTGTGTCTAATACAACCTAGGGGGTGGTGAATGGGTTGTTAATCGATTATTACCAACTTTTTCGATTAGTCAATATTAATAATAAAACTCAATTCAACAAACAATAAAAATCAAGTAAGAATTCGGAAATATGAAGAACACTTGATTTTTATGTGGAAACCTTCAACAAGGAAAAACCACAGGACTAGTCACACTAGCCATAGCAATCCACTATATGAAAAAAATAGTTACACCTTCAAGTAATACACGGACTCTCACTCACGATAACCACAGGCTATGGACACTACCACTTGCCACTGTTGGTTCAATTCTAGTGATATCCCCCGATCCACTACTCTTGGCGTGAGCACGAGCACAGAGCACCCCCTAATCTACTTGCAGGCTTTTTTATAGCAGTACTTGGCAATGCTTGCCAACCAACCCTTTGGTGTTAAGGCTTCACTTGCTTGTGTAATTTCACCTAGACCCAACACAATTCCGGTTCGAATCGCCGAACAAGAACATGGCGGTTCCGGTTCCACATTTCCTAGAACCGCTCTGTTCAAACCGGACTAGAACCGACGGTTCTTTTTTTTTTTTTTTCTTTTAAATTAATAAAAATATTAACACTTTATTTATAAAAATAAAATGCTTAAGAAA
This sequence comes from Acer negundo, assembly GCA_035582765.1. Lineage (NCBI taxonomy): Eukaryota > Viridiplantae > Streptophyta > Magnoliopsida > Sapindales > Sapindaceae > Acer > Acer negundo. The sequence continues at coordinate 2,197,060 of CM069242.1, forward strand.
GAAAATGTCATTGTAGAGTATTGGGCCATGACCCATAACCCTTGTCCAAGTAATTATGTTTTCCCTTCCATTCTCCTCCTTTTTATATAAGTTAGACATCTCATTCACTTCTCTATTAATCCGATATGGGATGTAATAGGACATTTTTAAAAGGGAAGATTTGGATTTTAGATGATTAAAAAAATAAAATAAAAAACAGTGAATTTGATTATGTGATATTGATATATTGGTATAACGTCATCAACAACCCCATTTGATATTTTGATTTCAACTTTAGAGAAAAAGAGTGTGTAAGAACATGTGCTTTCAAGGGAAAAGAAGGCTAGAGACTGTATTTTTATTAAATAGGCCCTTTCTTGTAAAGAAAACCAAATGGCACGTGGGACCTTATCTTTATACTTGCATATGGTTAATAATTACTGGCCTAGTTATATACTTGCAATTTTTGGTCTTGCATTTTCGATGTCCAGGTGCTAAGATAAGGAATTGGGTTCTTTTCCTCTAAGTCTTTATTTATCCCAATATATGTGTATATATGAAGGGAAAAAAAAAAGTCATTTTGTATATATATATATATATATATAGCTTGCGGTAATCAACTATGTATTCATCTTTATAGAAGAATAGAAATTTTGCTTCTCATCTGTTCCCTAACTTGCAATGGTGAGCTTGTCAAACTGCATAGTAGGGGCTCTATATGCAGAGTGTAATTCAGTGTATAAAGATGATATTGTTGTGTCATTCTTATGCTTTGATTTAAGAGATGCATTTATATTATATAAGACATCAGTGGAATCTGATTCAATAGGAGAATTTTCACAGGAGAATTCATTTAAAAAGGAAAAAAAGCTTCCAATATTGTAGAAAAAAACCATACTAAAAGTTCATTTATCCCACATCCCATATCGGATAAATAGATAAGTGAATGAGATGTTTAACCTATATAAAAAGAAGGAGAAGGGAAAGGAAAACACAATTACTTGGATAAGGGTTATGGGTCATGGCCAAATACTTTACAATGTCATTCATAACATTTTATTTTTTTGTTATAAATAAAATGTAATATATATAAAAACAAAAACAAAAACGATTTAGAACCAACAGTTCCGCTGGAATCGAAATCGAGGGTTCTAAAATCGAAACCACCTAAGGCCGGTTCCGGTTCCACCTAACCGTGGAACCGAAACCGAAACCATGTCAGGTTTGTAGCCACAAGACTTTGACTCAATGAAGAGTATATGGTCTAAGTGTATATATGACAATATGCTCAAGTGTAATAATGTGTAAGACCACACACATTAGATGTTATAATGCAATTCAACACTCTAGTTTTCAACAATGCCTACATGCACATACATGAGGAATCAATTAGTAGTAGAAAGATTTCTAACAACATAATTGTCAATTAAATCTATAAGAACATTCAATAAAGCTTGACTAGATAAATAAACATTAATCTATCAACCTAATCATCAACCAATTTCACAAGAATATTTTAGGGTTAGCTATTTAGGGAAAATCAACCTAATCATGTAAGCTATCATAAACAAACTCAATCATGTTATCAAGACTCATAAATATATGCAATAAAGAGAGTCTAGGTATTTAATCAAGCAATAAATATCTAATCTAGAGTAAGAAGAACAATAAATGATATTTAATGAAGTTCTAACTTACCTAGTCATGAAACCAAGAAGACCCATGAAGGATTGATGCATGAAAGATATTAGATGCAAATGGGCTTTGGGTTTGGAGAGTTAAAGAACAACTCTTGGATCTTCTCTCTCTAGGGGAACTCTTCCTCTCACTAAAACATGAATTTTGGAGTTCTAGGTTGGCTATAGGAAGAAGAGAAAGCATATATAGAAGGGCAAGACGAAACCATGTCATTTCAAAAATTGCCTAGAAAAGCCTGTCCAATGCACTGGTGGTTGGACGCACGACCAATGCTCATCCTCTACTCGACTTGCGCGGGTTCTACGCTGGTCGAGTAGCGCACGACCATCGTACATCACTGGTGCTGCACGGGTTAAATGACCAGCGCACCGGGATTTGTAAAACCAACCCAAGTGCACTATAGAGGTGGTGCGTGGGAAGAGATCCGCGCACAAGGACCGGTGCACTGGGACAATCTCTAATGGTCACTCATCACGCTAAAAATAAGCACACCAACGTGCTAGTGCAGACGTTTCCAATGAAATATCGGAAAACGAATTACAACACACAAACCCACACTTAGATCTAACAATCAAGTGCATGTGTGTGAAGTGTAAAGGATGCACATAAATAAACAATTAGAATACAAATGCAATATGAACAAAGCATGCATGAAGTATGTGTGTGCACATAAACTCTTTAATAATCAAAGTCAAGTGTTATATCTTTTAAAGCTCTTGATCTTAAAGTCAAGGAGATGCTTGGAAGCTAGCCTTGATAATCATCCAAAAGACTTAAGCTCCTATTACACAATCATCCCCAAAGTGGTTTGTTATAAAATAAGTCAATCAAAAAATAGAAGTCCTTATAGTATAAATTATCATTATTTCCGACGGCACAAAAAGTTTTGGAAGGACTATTTTTTATGGCCATTAGATTGTCATAAATTTTGTATTACTTTTTTCTCATTTCCGACGGCACAAAGACTATTTTCGACGGTCATTGAGTCGTCAAAAATGTGGCATTACATTTTTACTCATTTCCAAGGGCACTTTTTGTGCTATTAGAAATGGAAACAACAATAAATGAGATTTAATGTAGTTGTAACTTACCTAGTCCTGCAACCATGAAAACCCATGCTTAAATGATGATGGATGATGTTAGATGCACATGGTATTTGGGTTTGGAGAGTTAAAGAACAAGTCTTGGAGCTTCTCTCTCTAGGGGAACTCTTCCTCTTTCTAAAACATGATTTTGTGAGCTCTTGTTCAGCCAAGAGAAAAAGAGAAACAATTATATGAAGCCCTAGTCAAAAACTCACCATTTTGGAAAAACAGGGCACGATTGACATGCTCAGGACGGTTCCCTAAAATATGTGAGCGTGGTTGTTATACCCAAGTGCACGGATCGTTACGATCCCGTAACAACAAGTATGGTTCGTTGCCACGAGGAGGTATGGTACACTTAAGTCGGTTCTAAGTCTTATATTATATATACAATGTATTTACACTAATTACATGCATGAAAGTAAAAGAGGATGGTTGCAAGCAAGTTAACTAGCTAATGGTTAATGATTACACTAGGATGGCAAGAATTGAAATACAACTAAATTAACTACAATCAAGGGTTGTCATCCCCTTAGGCAATTAGCTAACTTATCAACTAAGCTACCAATACAATTATCTGAATTACACTACAAGCTGTACTAATTACCATTAATGCTAAGGTCATGCAAGAGTGATAATGAGCGAGGGTAGTATGGGAAATAAGATGTTAGGATGTTGGTGTACAAGTTCAATCACCTAATTACTAAGTTGATTTCAATTAAGCAAATGGATTGGTCTTAAACCTTGAATAAAGACTCATACAACAATAATCATTCAAGTATGGTCTAAATTGTATAATATGTCAATCAATTGGTTAATTAAATCAACACATACATAACTTGAAGCTTAACATAGATAATCAACATATATTATAGATAATATTACAAGTACACCATATCCCAACATCAACTATTTTGTTACACATATAATAACAAACTAAAGAAATAAGAGAGACAAAAGAAACAACTCATTGATCTTGGTGTAGTTGATGCAATCAAGTGAGCAAACCGTTGTGTGATACACAACGATAAGCATAGCAGTCGACAGTGGTAGACAGCGCACCCACAACGGTTTGAACAGCACAAATTACTGGAATGATGTGTGTTGTTCATACTGCACACGAACAGCGCGCATACTGCGCATTTCACTTCTGGAGGCATTTTTGGCATGAAATTAACATGGAAAAGGCCCAATAAATGCAAGAACAATTATCATACATGAAGTGTGATATAAAACATTAATGCACACATTCAAAGAACACACAAATGCAAGAGATATGGAAATGCATGAATTGTGTGTGCGCACCTAAACTCTTCAAGAGACGAAGTCAAGTGAGTATACATTTTGCTCTTGAAGTCATAAAGATGCTTGGAAGCTTACGATCGAGAACCTAAGCTACCCATTACAAGATCATCCCAATGTGGTTTGTCATGAAATAAGTCAATCATAAAACGAGGTCCTTACATCCTCCATATTGTTATGTATAGTCCTATTATTTAATCATTCATGAAGAATCAATAAGATTGACCGAAATGTTTTCTCCCTCTGTTCTCTCTCTTGCTTAGTGTTTTATTTTATATTCTTGCTCTTAGGCTTTAATTCATAACACGTTATCTACACGAAACTAGAATGGTAAGTAGAAGATTTCTATTATATAACTTGTTTCTCTACAATATTGATTTAATTAATCTTATGAGTATGTTCTGTGGATTTGCCATTGATTTGGATCTTCCACATCCGAAAGTAAGATTAATATCCATAAACTTATTTCTAGTTCCATAATTTTATGTAATATATTCATTTTATGTAATATATTCTTCTACTTTTTATTTATATTATACTTGAATTTTTTTTCAAAGAAAAAGGACGGTACATTTATTTAGCAACTAAAAGTTTGCAAACGTAAAAATCACAACAAAAAGTTCTTGATTAGAAAAAAAAAAATTAGAACCAGAAGTTCTTGATTTGAAAAAAAAAAAAAAATCAGAACCAGAAGTTCTTGAGAAAATCAAAACTAAAAGTTCTTGATTCGAAAAATCAGAATGAGATGTTCTACATTAGAAAAATTGTTTAGAACCAAATTCTAGATTCGAGAAATTTATTTTGGAACAAAAAGTTTTAGTATTCGAATTTATTTAGACCCAAGAGTTCTAAATCATATAGTGAAAAAGAAAAAAAAAAAAACTTCCCATTTTGTTAGGAGTTGGAATCTTGTTCGCATACGACTTCTTAGTTTAAGAATGCATGCTAAATAGTCTAATTCATTTAAAATTGTATGGCATGTGAATTGTTCATTACCTTATTTTATCTCTTATTTTAATTTTTATTATCATTATATGTTTGTTATTAATCAAAACCTGAAGTTTTGGATTCCAATATGTTTAATCAGAACCTGAAGTTCTAGATTTCAATATAATTAATCAGAATCTGAAGTTCTGGTTTTCAATATAATTAACCCGAAGTTCTGTATTGCAATACAATAAATTAGAACCGGAAGTTTTAAATTGCAATATAATTAATGAGGACTCGATTATGTATTCCAATTTAATCAGGATCCGAAGTTCTAAATTCCAACATAATTAATTGGAACCTAAAGTTCTCTATTTCAATATAATTAATCAGAACCAAAAGTTCTAGATTCAAATATAATTAATCAGAACCTAAAGTACTATATTCAAATATAGTTAATCAGAACCTAAAGTTCTTGATTCAAATATATACAGACTTAAATTTCTCGATTCCAATCTAATTAATTAGAACCTGAAGTTCTGAATCTAATAGATTGGGATTTATTATTGTAAAGCATAATTTAAATCTAAATTATACCAAAACCTGAAGTTTTGAGTTCTAATATGTTGGCATACGGCACCCATGATGGGCTGATTTTAACTTGAATTAAAATCACAACTTCATTAGCATATTTTCTTTTGAAAACACTTCATGCACTTCAAATTGTGTGTATGCTTGTGTGGAAAAGTGTATGCATGACTTGCATGACAACAATCGAAAAAACAATGCCTTTGGTTATGCCAATGACAGGATGTTTAATGTCATGAGAAACACACAGTGAATATGTGTTGTGTGCTACGTGATGTGTGTGATAGAAACACATAAAATACAGAATCCATGTAAAGGGTAGAGGTGAAAAAAAAAAACATCTCTATCCAAATAGTTTAGGGATTTATATTCGTGAACTGAGAAGACGTTCCAAATTCATGTTTGACTTTCGACTGGTGATACAACATGTAGGCAATTTTGCTTTCACAATTTGGATTCCCGATGAATAGTATTAATCCAAAATCTCTTTGATTTTATCTATCCGAAAATCATCATGAAAAAAAGCTACTTAATTAGGATCTAAAGTCCTGAAAAAAGTTCACTTATGAACCTGAAGTTCATATGTGAACAAAGCCTTTAATTTAATAGAACATGATTTCTATTATTTAAAACATGAAGTTCTAGATATACACTTTACATTTATAAACATGAAGTTTAATAATTAATTGAAATTTATGTGATAAGAGTTTTTGTTATTTTTTTAAATTGAAACACTACAAGAAAAAAAAAAGGCTTATTATTGACGTTTTGAAAACCATTAATAGACCATTTTCTTGACAGTTTTTGAACAGTCAAGGAAGCCTATGTCAAGAAAATTCTTGACATTTTTTTAAACTGTTATGAGCTTTTGATAGTCAATAACCGTCAAATTTTATTGCTAAAATTTGTCAAAAAAAATTGTACATTTTTTATTAATTTATTGTATTTTAATTCTCAATTCAATAAATAAACACAATAGATTAAATTAAAATTAAAAAATAAGCATTACAACAAAAACTCATTTAAATATTGAACACTTCAGCAGTAGTTTCATTTTCACTTAATATTACATGAGCAAAATACATTTTACACAAACATTTATCATCATTCTAAAATGTATTATACACATCTACACTAATTTCCTGAGTAAATCAAATTAAAATCAACTTGTTAATAGCATTGTGCAGTTGAAGCAATAGGTATCAAATCCAGCTCAGGTCCCAACTTCTTCTACTTGATCTGCACAAATAATATAATAACACCATTCGCACTTTAAAAAAAATGATTAATTATATTTAACAAATAGAGATTCCTAATATATATAATAGGTATTACAGTAAAGGCAAAAAATAAAAAAGCAGAGGTGAAACACAAACAAGAATTTTAACAAACATGTTGAATACATTCATAAAAAATTAAAAAAGGCTAAGGAAGCATTAGCTCCATTGATGGCAACTTGCATCACAACCTCTTGGACAATCAAAGGCTAAGGACTTGTGGAGACCAAGAAGCCGTTACGAAAATTCACAACATGATGTGAAAAGTGAAGCAAAAAGATAGAAGAAAAAAAAAAAAAAATTGGTAAAAAAATGGTAGAATTCGACAATCAAAAAGAGAGGTTATGGGTGAAGAGAGAGGGTAGAAGTTTTCTAAAACTCTGGCACACCACTTTCTTAAAAGATAAGAAGAGAGTGGTTGTATTTAAATTATCAAATTATCCCTAAATTTTTTTATTTTTTTATGTTTTTGAAAAAAAATTATTCTTTAACGTTTGGTGGGAATTAAAATCTTTTGAAATTTTTGAAAAATTTGACAGTTTTCCAAAAATAGTGAAAAACGTTTTGACAATTTTTAAAATCAGTCAAGATTATTTCACCTTTTTTAAAAATCTGTCAACATATTTTGACAGTTTTTTAAATCTGTCAAAAAATAATCAAATTTGATAGTTTATAAAAACTATCATGAAAAAACTGTCAAGAATAAAGCTTTTTCTTGTAGTGAAAATTATTATTAGAATTGCGTATAATTATGAACCAGTAGTTCACGAATGTACCTAAAGTCTTAAAAGTGAAGAGTGAAAAGTGAAAAGGTAAAACATTCTTACCTTTCTCATCTTTTATTCTTTAATTTTTCAATTTCTTATTTCACATAATCATACTATACGTAATTGAATGATATGATACTTTTATCTTTCTTCTTTCCTCCTCGCAAGATATGGAAACCAGGTACATAATATGTATTTTATTTTATATATGATACATATCAGTATATGATACATATCAGTATTTTACTTAATTATCGAATATTCATTATAGTTAATTCATCGTAAATTATATCTTTATTCTTAACACATAAGTGTCAATTTCTTCCTCTATTTGCTTGAAGGATTAAAACTTATATTTTATAGTAAATGATCTATTTGTCATATTATATCATTGAATAAATAAAACAACATGATTGGAGAATATTTTGATAATCCAAGCCTTAAATTTGCTTAGGAAGTAGCAATTTTATATGCTTTTAATCCCTAAATTGTTCTTGAAAAAACAAGATCAAGAATGCATAATTGAAAATGATTAATGTGGATGCAATGTCTTTTGTGTCAAAACAAAACCCATTTGTCTTACCTAACTAAATTAATTGATATCATTCCCTGAAGCAAATGCTAAGATATCTAGCAGTCATGGTGGTGTTTTTGGTCAATAAAAATTTTTATTGGTAAAATTTGAAGGGTTAACAAGTGAACATTGTTACCAAAGAAAGCAGTGATTAGATATGCTACGTTACCAAAATCAGCCAGAAAAGACCAAGTCAAGCTGACCAATAGTTAACTCTTAAAGACCCAAAGGGATCTAGTCAGGTTTATCCGATTGATCGGGTAAAGATAACCTGACCAAGTTCATCAAAACAATCAGGTAAAAATAACCTCACCAAGTTCATGAGATTGATCAGGTTCAACTAGCCAATCAAACAGAAAAACCCGATTGGGTGAGACAACTGAACAGATGAAAAATGTACCACTCAGGGTTGAGTAACCGATCAGCCAGTGGTATGTGGAAGATATTGATGACTCCAGTATGCAGAGAAAGAATCTCACCCAAACAAAGAACCATGAAGTAAACTTCGATAAGGAAACAGACTTCCTTAAAGATATTGGAGCCCGAATCCAACGGGGAATCCAACTCATTAAATGCACAGAATATGCAAAACAAGAAAGCAGATAAAGACCTCGTCAGCTTTCCTTACTTGTACTTTAAGAATTAGAGTTCTATGCATGTATAAATATACCCTAAAACACCATTACGAAGGTTAATGTGAAAAACACATATAGTAGCAAGAGTACGAGAGAGATTGAGTGTGTAATTTATATTTACATAATGAAAGTTTGTTATTGTCGTCTCCGACAACCGTGGTTTTTTCCCTTTAGGGGGTCTTGTGCTTGAGGCTCCCTCGTTTCCACCTTCGTTCCCACTAATAGTGTTTGGGTATGAATGAGATGAACGCTGTTAGGATTATGCTCAATAGCAAGAGTGTAATGTTGTAATTAACAATCTTTTTCATATTAATAAAGAGATTTCTGGTTTAACAAATGGTATAGCATTTATAGTTTATATTATAATTGTCAAAGTAAATAATCATAAGGTCTAAAGACTATGGGAAAAAGAAGAATTGTTCGTACATCTGGATATGTATGTGGTAGACACAATTCTTTAGTTAGTCTTGAATAATGTTCACAACTTAAGTTAAAGGTTGGGCACCTTTATCTTGTTAAAGTTGTAGAATTCTTTTGCTAGCATTTGAGTGGGATCAAATGAGATATGATGAGTCTAAAATCATCGGAGTGTCTTCGAGCAAAAGGATCTAGTGCACTAGGTGCATTGAACTGGATCACAATGAAAAGCTTTATCTAGAACCGTCAATAGATAATAGTCTTTTCATTATCAGAACAATCGGAGGGTCTATCTTAATCCTGAGATAAATGATGGACTTATGGTTGCAAGTGATATCATTTGAGTTATCAATGAGTACGATTATATCGCATAGTCTATCATCGATAGTTTGGTGATATTCATTTGTTAATCGATAGAGGACTTCATTTATAGATATGGACATCGTGGCTCCATTTAATTAAATGAGAGTATAATATCATCATATGGATGTTTTGAGGTAATTGGATATTAAATCTCAACGTTGAGTTTTCGATAGTGTCTATTGAAAACATGGCTTCTGGACAAGTCAAAATATCCAAGTTCAAAACGTGGTCATATGAGTAAATATGGTAACTTGGAGAGTTATAGGCGGTCTATGAACTCTTGGCGATTACTGATATTAATCACGAGGATACACTATCTCCAATATGATTGTCTAGGGTATGAATGAGGAGCATCTTCCTTTTCTATCTTTATTTAAGAGTTCAGTTTTAGCTCTTTAGTGGAATGAGTTAAAATTAATGGATCGGACCTAAGTGAATCATTTGTTGATTGTGATTAGGTTATGTCTATTGAAGCTTAAATTTAGATGGCCCGCCAAGATCCCCAATCCACACGGACTTGCATGGATCACTTGATATATTCTACCGGACCAATTTAAGGGTCCATCTAGAATTGCATTTAATATATTAAGAATATAATTTGCACATTATTTAAGTAATGGGCTGCTCAATTATATTAATATATTAATGAAAGACATGTGGGCTTGTTTCTTTTAGTAAGAATGGGTCTGGTTCACATGTGGGCTTTTTATTTAAAGTCCAATGGATTAAATGAAATAAGAAAATAATGTTAGGCCCAATCTTAATCAAGTGGGGCGGCAAGGTTAAAATTTTAACCTAAAATATTATTTTGTTTCATTTGTTTTAATTAAATAAGAATTAATTAATTTATTGATTAATTGTTTAATTAAAGAAACAAATCTTTCCTAAAAGTAAAAGACTTGTTTGACAAGGAAATAAATAAATTAGTTTTATTTATTTAATCAAATAAGGAGTCTTTTTATTTAGTCAAAAATAAAAGAATAAAAATCAAGGAGTTCGATTAGGGTTTAAAGTCTATTAAGTTGAAAAGAATTAGGGTTGAATTTAAGTCACCCTATATAAGTGACATTATAGAATTCGGCCAACCCTAATCTTAGACTACATAGAATTCGGCAACCCTAAAGGAAAAAGAAGAAAAAATTTGGCCAACCTATATATGTGTTCTTATAGGGTTCGGCCACCACAATCCATTGTGCTTGAGTTTTTTTTTTATTTCTTTCTTCTTCTTCTTAATTCCAAGAGAGAGTTTTTATTCTAAAAAGACAAAAGAGAGTATGAAATTATTCTTTGATAATATACTATTGCTTAATCATCAATAAGCTTGTGTATACGATATCGATCTAGGTTCACACGAGTTTCGATCATTAGATTGAGAACTCAAAAGTGACCGGAATAATTTTTGACATTCTTTTGATTGTTTTGTGACTAACAAAGAAAAGAAAGTTTTTTGTTTGGTCCATTCACAGGTTTGCAATTCAAAGAAAAAAGGGAGACCACGCTCCTAGGTGATCCACGTTCGTGCTCGGATTGAAGGTCTTGCGGATTACCATCGACGTAAGTCAATCGGATCACGCGACAAAAGGTAATTTACTTTTGTTAACATATATGCATGTTTATTGATTAAAAGGGTTTAAGGTTCATAAAGGAAAAATTTTAAAAGTCACTAAATCGTTTTTAGTATCGCTTCCGCTGCGTTTACCACTTTTATTTATTATTTTTCCCTACAAACGCAACAAACAAAATTCACCCAAATGTAAGACACTAAGAACAAGAGCAAAGATCACTTAAGTATGTCTAGGAACCCGGTCTGATTCCAATTGAAAATATATATTATGTGTCTAAACAACCTAAAAGGGTGAAGGGGGGGTGATGAATGGGTTGTTAATCCAATTAGTTACCAATTTTTTGGATTAGTCAATATTCTGAAAATTAACCCAATATAATGAAATACGATCAACGTAATTAAAGTGCGGAAAGCAATAAAGAACACGTTGATTGATTTACGTGAGAAACCCACAATTGGGAAAAACTCACAGGCTATCCTTCTAGCCACATATGGTCCTTAAATCCAATATATGTAATGATGTTTACAACATAGGTTGATCTCTAGTCATACCATACTCAGTCACTAACCCACCACTACTACCTTTCGAGCATTTTATATTGATTCTAGACCAATTGCTTGTGCACTAAACAACTTAGCCACAAGCCTTAACTCTGAGTGAAGAGATAAAAAAAACCTACGTGAATATATGACAATATCCACAATGCAATCAATGTTAGGCTACACTAAATGCTTATCTAGAGATTAAATGATAGCAATAAAAACAATCCTAGATATCACTATATCTATATGAAAGCTCACAAAGACCTAACTAGATAAAGATATGAGAATCTAAAATCTAGTCATCAAACAAAAGCCAATCAACAAGAGTTATCATTAAACATGACAAGGACAATAAATATAATCAAGAAATGCAATCAATGAGTCATAATCAATAATGTCTAAATGCAAGGCATATAGACATAGCTAAAGGGCATAAATGTCCTAAATGCAACCTATCACAAAACAAACAATCTCAACCAACAAACAAGAACACAAACATATTCAAAACATGATTAACCAAATAAACATGCAATTAATCAACAAAATAATTGCTAACCCTAGGCAAAGATGAACAAATAATGAAACAATAAGTTCTAGGATATGTTCAACTTAGCAAGATATAAAAGCATGAAAACCCATGAGAAGATGATACATGAAAGATGCTAGATGCACATGGGGTTTGTGTTTAGTTGAGTAAAGATGAGTTCTTAGAGCTTCTCTCACTAAGGGAATTCTTTCTCACTCTAAGATCTGAATTTTGAAGCTCTTTTATGAAATGGGGAAAAAGAGAAAGTATATATAGCAGGTCGAAAAGAAACAACATCATTTTGACAAAACAGGGCTCGATCGTTGTAAGTGTCGTAGTGAAAGCCATAACGGTTTTCACAATGGTAGACCACATTTGAAAATGAACAACCCAAACTGCTGTACTTACTGTAGTGGCTTTCACAGCGGTGTCCACTGTAGAGCTAACGCTGTGAAAACCCAAGATTGGATAGGACAATGGTTAAAAAACGGTCTTCATTGGACTAAAACCGTTGTGATGACTGCTGTGAAACCCACATAGATTCTCAGAACGGTAACTAGGTAAAAGCTCACAAGCCTAAGAAAAACGTGCATTCTAAGACCAAATATGGCATGACAATAATCAAATAAGATACAATAGAATGAGTGTGCATGAAGAGAGATATAACATGAATATGCACCAACAAGAAACACACAAAGATATACAAGTTAAAAAAATGCATGAGATGTATGGGTGTGTGCAACTAATTCTCTTCAAAGAGTTGAGCACAAACGATTTACCTTTGACGTGCTCTTGAAGCTTGATAAACACAAAGAAGGCCTAGTCTACCCTTACAATATAAACCCTAAATGTGGTTTGTCAACGAAATAAGTCGATCAAAAATATGAGGAACTTACAAGTACCACCAAACTTGTCTTTCAACACAATTCACATGTCTTGCGCAGTGTCAAACCCGTCATATTAACATATGAAAGCATTAGTCATACTGCTCAGCATCGTTATATGAGCTAGATTGTTCTTCATTTTCCAGGTTTGATATGTTTCCATATCTCTCTTGTGTTGGGCAGTGCTACCATTCATTGGTTCCAACATGGTATTTGTAATAGTTTCAAGAGCCTCTTGCTCTTTAAGGATTAGCTGAACCTTCTGATGCCACATCTCATAGTTATCACCGTTCATTTTTTCTCCCTTGTTCAACTCATAAACAATTGACTTAGATGTATAAGTCATTTCCTGAAATTTTATTTAAAACATAAATAGTTATCCCAGCATGTTTTTCTAATAATTTCACACTTAACACAATTTTATGTAGCAAACTTACACATAAAAAATATAACAAATGGAATATTAGGATAAGAATCGAAATAAGAGTCAAAGCTCTCAATCATCATCCAAGTCCATAACATTCACTAGTTTATATTTATTAATGTTTTCGTGTAAATCAGTTCTAACATTGTCTCTTACAATTTAGAACACCCACATTTAAATAAGCATAAGTACATAAAACTTTGCAAATCATGTGCACAAATATCCCATTCCATTAATAATGAAGAGTTTTTACCAACTATGAGTACTGACGAACTATATACATCCTAAGAATTACAATTTCAATTAGTAATTCTAAAACTCTCTAGGATTTCGTACATGATTCTCTTAAAATGTGCAAAGATACTCGGCTTATCACTTTTAAAATGGTAATAATTTTCAACTCTAAACCTTCTATACGCAACTTTTGCATAGCAACTAGCATTAAAGGTGGTAAGCATATCTGCTTCTAGCAAGGTTAACATGACAGAGTGGTGTTGTCGCAATTCATCTAGTAGAACCTTAAGGAGGGAGTGAATTATGTCTTTCCATATTAACTCTAACCCACCATCACTCCAAGGCCAAATCAAAATTATAAGATAGACCATTCATCCGACAATGGTGAATAAACTCTAACCGATTGTGGTGAATATTCCTCCATCGACTGTGGTGAGTACTTCTCTTGAGGGTCAACTTTATTAGATGAGTTTTTGATTCTGATTTCTTCTATCTATAAAGAAATGAAATCAGACACCATTAATCATTTTTATGTAATTTGTTAGTAATTTGAGAACTTTAAAAAAAATTATAGGGAATATATTCAGCTTCCATTAGAGTGAAACAAATAAAAAAGTTTTTTTTTTTTTTTTGTAGGAAAACCGCCATTTCTACATCGAAAAATGTCATTGGAAACCATCTCGGTCGGTGGATTGGCACTGAAAATCGGTCCAATTGAATAACATGGCAGCAGGTCTGGTCTGGTCTGCTGACGTTGTACCGGGGACCGGTCCACTTGGTTGGCATGGCATCGGTAACCAGACTAGTCGGTTGACGTGGCACCAGCAACCGCTCCAATCGCCAATTATCGTCAATGGTTATCCATACCAACACGTTTATACCACGTGTCACTATGTGATTGGACCACGTGTCACTATGTGATTGGACCACGTGTCAATCGTGACACATCACTGCCACGTGTCACATTCTGAATGGACCACTTGTCGACAATTGATGACACACATCTGCTACGCGCACTGGCAGCTAGTGCACCCCACGCGTCGCCTTCCTGGCCTTTTCCAATCACTGGACCACCACCATCTGACTCCAAATTTTATTCTAATTCCATCTATGCCCACCTAGTTTGGGTTTTGGGTGAAGTGCACTCACTGCCCTAAAAGCGCGTTGCACTATTCATCATCTTGAACCTCTAGAATTTCTATAAAAAAAAATATGTTTTCTCCAACCCAATCTTTAAACACTTCGTTCTCACTCGTTACTAAACCAAATTATTTGATTTTGGTGTTGATGGAAAGCTTGGGATCTCTAGTTTGTAATTGTACAAGATTTATGACAACTAAAAAATGTTTGAACACTCTACGAAGCTCTCTAAGTTTCGGTTTTAGGGCTCCATTTCTTAGGGTTCAAAAGCCAAAATATAAATTTCATGGCATGTAATCCAAATAAAACAATTCACATGGCATCATATATACATATAATATGAAATTCATTAAAGAAATAAGATGAATACGAAAAACAAAAGCATGTTTTACATGTAAAACATAAAAATAAAAAAAATAAAAAAAATAAAAAAAAATTCAAAAAAATTTAAAAAAAAATTAAAAAAAATTCTATTCATCAAAATGTATATATATATATATATATATATATATATATTACAGCCATATGAAATAAAATGAATTACAATTCTTAAACATTAATCAAACAGAATTTTTTTTTAAACAACATTTCATAAAAAAAAAATCTGTATCATTTTTATATATTAAACACACCGAAATTTGAAAAAGAAATAACTCAATCCTTTTTCAAAACAGAAAACATTCTAAAAGCATGCCCTGATACCAATGTTAACTCTCAAAGAATTTGAGAAGAAAGCAATCAAATGTGTACCTTTCTTTGGATCGTTTTCCAAGAACCTTTCATAGAGATCATAGTATACATATCTAGCTCTAAGTGTTTCTCTCTCTTTATTTTAATGCACACACACACTTATTTGTATTTTCACGTAATAAAATTGCACAGTTGCACTAGCATCATCTGTACACAGTCCTACACACTCTTATACTGCTAGGTTTTGGTGTCAGTAAACTGCACAGGCAGTTGTTTACAGATAACTGCTACTGCAGTTATTATCTTTAGTGTTGGATTGGGCTTCATGAGCCAGGAACATGGAATTGGGTTTGGACCTATCTTGGATGTCCCAACATAGACTAACAATGGGTATAGGAAGAAAAATGGATGTAAGAAGATATTTTATGGACGACAATAAAGCCACCCTTAATTTTATTTAGGCCCATTCTAACCTTCAATTAATAGGTGTAAAAGATGAATTGAAAATTTCAATTTTATAACTACGTACATTTTAAGTAAATTTTTTTTGAAGGGTACATTTAAGTAATTAATATCGTATATAATGATATTTTAATAAGAATGCTTTTTTTAATAATTAAAATAAAGGTGTAGCCCTAGCCACCCTTTAGGGGCCATTTGGTATGGGGTAATCTTTGGATGGGAATGAGAAACTGATAGCATTCCCATGTTTGGTGGCAAGTTTGAGATTTTTTAAGGGATAATTACCCCGGTGACCATCAATTTGGATAACCACTATCAACATGGTCATTAGATGGAGAATTGGTTTCAAAATAGCTATTTTTGGCGATCACTGTTACACTAATGGTCATTTCATCCAATTTCATCCAATGAGTGGTATTTTGGTAAAAAGGGGATGACATTAATTTATTTATTTTAGATGTTTTTTTGAAATTATTTTTTTCTTTTGTTTTTTGAAACGAATAATTATATTTAGTGTGTGTATATATACTTATAGCATATCTCAAACATATATATATATGGGCTGCCCTTGGGTGCAACGTTACGTGATGCAACAAATTTTTTTTTACTGTGATCATGTCTTTTTTGGTACAACTACATCAGCTAATATGTGATTGTATGTTCTAACATACGATCACAATAATTTAATTGTGTGATCATGTGCAATTCATATGCGATAACATTATATATATTTATGATCACATGTAATCATATGTGATCACATACTATTTTTTAAAATTATATGGTATCATTTTGCACATATATATATATATATATATATATATATATTATATAGTTTTTCAATTGTCTGTTCGTCCTGATATAAAATATATCATGACGAAGAATGAGGACCATTAGATTCATTTACAATAGAAATAATGTATATATATATTACAATATCCCTTATGAACTTTTCGTGTGGGATCACTAATTGTGATAATTAATGTATATATTTTTATACTGATTATCACATGTGATAATTAGTGACCCCGCACGAAAATCCAGATCCCTAACCTGATAATTTATATATATAAAATCTTATTGTATTACAATTACCACCTTTTAATGAGAGCGGATTGTTACTAAAAGGTTTATAAAATGGGGCTACCCTTCAATGCAACATGATAGCATACAATTTTAAAATACACAGGCTTGGCACATGACCCATTAACCTACTGTCCACATTTAAACCCATGCAGCCAGTCACCATTTCTCCAATTCAAATTAATGATACATCTTTCTGTTTCCCAAGGCAATAAATCCCTTCTTTTTAAATTTGAAACACATTCATTGGATTTCAAATTTAAAAAGCAATGAATGATGTTTTGAATATCAAAATTAAACGCAACCTTATTGGCCAAACCTCTCATGCATGCATGATGAATTTATTAAGGACCTCGTGTGCATGCCTAATATTTACGAATCATGTGTTTATTCTATCGAACCTGTAAACAATATTTGGATTGGCTAATAAACTTAAATATGCTTAATGAATAAAGTGATCACATAATCGTATTATTTTTATATGTACACACCCTTTTACTATTCACAATTCAAAACAAATCCTGTGTTTATTCTATCGAACCTGTAAACAATATTTGGATTGGCTAATAAACTTAAATACGTTTAAAGAATAGAGTGATCACATAATCTTATTATTTTCATATGTACACACCCTTTACTGTTCACAATTCAAAAGTTGTGTTATGATTTGGTCTGTGTAAAATAATCAATAATGTTACAAATCCAAGTGAACACAATTATTTATAATCTATCACTATTATTTATATGCAATCACAATACGGTTACAAATCAATAGAGTGATCATATTATCTTATTATTTTCATATATACACACCATTTACTATTCACAATGCAAAAGTTGTGTTATGATTTGGTCTGTGTAAAATAAGCAATAAAGTTACAAATTCAAGTAAACACAATTATTTATAATCGATTACTATTATGTATATGCGATCACTATAAGGTTACAAATCAATAGAGTGATCACAATACTGAATATTCGATCAAACATACATCAGTTTCGCTTAGCTGATATAATCAGAGAGTGATCACTTTCTGGCTATAGTAATCATATATACATTTACGGTCGTACGTACACACCACATTCGTCCTTCTGATACATGAATACTGTCAAAATCCACGATTTAAATTCAAAATTGGAAGTCAAATCACCACTAAATAGTCTTCATTACATTTTATATTTGTCTATTGAAATTTTACATAGAGTAACGTGTATGTTATGATTAATAGCCTCCAAAGAAGGCATGGAATAACGTAAGAGATATCAGTAGATTTCTCACCCAATTGGCTAATCTTAATAAAATAAACAGTCGTCCACCCATGCATGACTGTTATTTAATGACATAATTCGTCTATTCAACTCTTCATATGTTCATTTACTCATTTGTTCAACTATTCATCTCTTCATCCCCACTCTCAAAACCGAAAAAGCTTCACATTTTTGAACCCCTATAACAATGTCCTCCATTGAAAATACTGAAACTGAATTGCATACTATGTGCAACCCGAAAAATTTCATCCAAATTGTAAAAGGCTTGACTATAAAACAGCGAGAATGCATTGAAGATATGGGATTTGGGGTGCTGTTGAACATGAATTTGCCTTGTATTCCACCTCTCTTTATGAGATATGTTGCTAAAATCCATTGCACCGGAGAAAAAAGAAATTGTGCTACATGGAAAGTCAATTCCAATGAGGGAGTCAGACTTTGAAAAAGTGATGGGGTTGTCTAACGGCACTGAGGATGTCGAGTGTGACATGGGTGAGTTTGACGAAACATGCATTAGGATGAAGAACCTTTTGCTTAAAAAATTAAGAACGTGATTACTTTGTCAAACTTGATGAAGAAACTAAAGAATATAAAAGATGCGGAAGATGTTTTCAAGATTTCCTTCATTTTGTTTACGATCTCCGCCTTGTTATGCCCTTCATAATCATCAAAAATCAATGAAGCATTGCTCTCACAACTAAAGGATCCTAGACTAATAAGGCATAAGAAGTGAGCAATATATTGTTTTTTGTATCTAATGGATGGTGTTAGAAAGTTAAAGGAAGGAGTTTCAAGAAGTTTTCAAGGTTGCATTCCGTTTCTTCAGATCTTCTATTGGGGACGTATTTCACAAAATCAAGTGTATGTAAATAGGGTCCAAGTACCTTTGGTTGCTTGGAGCGAAAACAAGATGTAGCACTTCATAAGTTGGTGGCCAAAGATTATTTTTTTTACAGCTCCACAATAGAGGTGGACGAGCCATATTGGGCTGTAAAGCACCAGGGTGTTGAACACGAAGTAGAAAATCTTAAAGTAAAAGTTGCTTCTATTGAACAGTTAGTCGAACATCTTTCCTCCATCCAAAAACCTATCGAAATACAAGATTTGGTGGAAAAGGCAGTCGCACCCATGTTAGAGAGGTTTAAGGTTGACATGTTGAAATTGATTACAAAACAATCCAATGAAGGTGACCACGTCGCTTTCCATGAGAGAGTATGGTTTGTCGTTTTCAATTTAATTCTACATGTTTTTTTATTTTACCAACACCTACCAACCCCCCTCCCCTCACACACACACACACACACACACACACACACACACACTCTTGTATAGTGTACTGTTTCGATTTGGGAAAATCCTTTTGGAATATATCGATGACAAAATCTTTGATTCTTTGTATACCCATTTAGGAGACGATTGTCATCAGCTCGAGTACGGAGTCTTTATCACGTAGCTCGTACTTAACTAGATAAAAGACACAGCTGCAACACAGTGCTGAAAAGAAAAAAGTTCCAGTCGGTAAATCTAAAGTTGAAATCCATTTGAAACCAGATTCTAAAAGAACAAGGAGATGATTATTATTTCCTTCAAACAGTCCTCTCTCATCATTTTCGGATGATGACATTCATTTATTGAACGTTCTGTTCGGTCATCTAACAAAAGAGAAACAAAGGTAAAATCGATTTCACTTCACTGTTTTTGAATGTTCATGGCCTTTGTCTTTAATAAATTACTGTGGCTAGTGTTTTATATTTGTTCCATTTGTTCCATTTGTTTCATTTTCAATAATGTGTGATCACCAAATTCTTTAAATAATTGCATAAAATATTGGCTGATTTCAATTAACTGTTTTCATTCAGTGAAACGGTCATTAAGAATGAGTATTCTTGCCTATGTCGGAAAGATGTTCAGGAAAATCTTTTGCCCAAAAAGTGGTTCAATGATACAGTGAGTCACGTTACATTAATTTTTTCTTACATATTTATCCCTATAAATCCAATGTAATCAATTGTTGATAATTTATCAATTGTGCAGCTCATTAACATGGCCTTGTATAATCTATCCTGTGACACCTCAAAACATGTGTGGTATCTGTCGACATACATTTCGGTTAGCCTATTAAACCTTACTTTATTTTTAAAATTATTTGTTTGAACAGATACGTGGACTTCATTGCCGCATTGGATTGCATTGCTACATATATATATTTATATATATGTTAAGGTTCTTACAGCCCATTCATGAGCAGGTTTATGCAACAACGGACTACACTACTTGGATGAAAGATTTAAGGTCGTTGGAATGTGTCAGCTTTCTTCAATTTTATGATGGATATAAGCAGCATTGTGACAAGATTTTTATTCCCATGAACGACAACAATCAGCACTGGTTCTTATTGGTGATAAATGTTTCAGGGAAAATTGCTGAAGTACAGGATAGCTTACCCGTGGATAAGAAAAACATACAAAGACTGGAGTAAGCAAAATAAGTTGTTAGTATCCTTAAATACTTATTAATTTATGCAAGAATTCATTTTTTTTTTTTTAATGTAAAAATGATGTGATATGCAGCTTGCGTTTCTGGACCAGTGGTTTTTGGAATCTCACAATTAAAACATGAACTTCAAATCCTTTACGGTCAATGCCTTCGCCCAATGTCCAATACAACCTAATTTTTTTTTTTTATTGTGGTCTATTTTTGATAGCCAATTGTAAGCAGGGTTCAGAGAGGTGGTTCAATCAGACTAATGTATGTGAATTGTCCATCGTTTATTATTTTTGGTTATATCCTATAAATGTTCAACTCTAAATCTCTGAATATAATGCAGTACAACTTTGAGTATTATAGGTTCAAACTTGCTCTAGATCTTGCAAAGCATCACACAAACACACTGCTCCCAAATCTAAAAGCAAATTCATTACCAGAACAAGAAAGTTTCTTTGCAGTCCCACCAAAAACCCCAGCTTTTCATGCGGGCGAGCCAAAAGGCTCGAGACGTGATGATAAGGCAAAGAGGATAAAAGAAAATATGGCTGCAAATTATACAAAAGGTTATCAATTTGGTTGGACACCTCGATGTCGCAACGGATAATCGTGATCGTGAATGTATGGTTGGTAGGTAAAATGCTAGCTTTTAGATTTTTCAATCAAAGGGTGTCTCTCTCATATAACTTACCGTGGACATTATAAGTAAGATGACCATGCATTGTACATTAACGTTTTATTTTGTTAGATATGGAGTTTGAATAGAAAACGAATACAAATTTGACTTTAAATAGTTGTAGTGGAGATGTGCATATTTTTTACATTTTTGCCATATTCCCATATTCCCCAAGCAAATTTTTTGGACTGAACTCAATTTATGAGTTAATGTGCATGCATTGCACCAACGATTTTTGTAACATAAAAAAACTCCATAACATAACAAAAGGTCCTATCCCAATAAAATCTTTAAGTTTTTAAACCCAACTCAATTTATATGTCTTTGGTTTGAAAAATTACAAGTGTTATAAATCTTTAATTTAATGGATTTGAAGACTTAATTAGGAAATTTCCATGCACTACGAGCTTTTTATTTTTTTAGAACTGCAAATTTATTTCAAGATGCAAAACAGAGCTTAGACCTGGCAAGGTTCCGGTTCCAACCGTGGAACCGGACTGGAACCAGAACCGAAACCGGTTTTTCGGTTCCGGTTCTAAGGTTTAACGAACCGGCCGGCTCGAATAGTCTTAGAATCGGTTGTTCCAGTTCAGTTCAAACCGGCCGGTTCTTTTATTTTTTATTTTTTATTTTTTTTATTATTTTTTTTTTGTTTGACCGTTGATGCCCAACAGCATGCTGACGTCAACATGCCGTTGGGTCTCAACGGCCACCCCTTTAATTTTTTTTTCTTTTTGTTATCTATAAATACCCCCCTCCCCTTTCATTTTTTCTCACACCAATTTCTTATTTTCCTCTCATTCTCTTAATTCTCTCTATTCTCAATTCTTTAAATCTCTAATTCTAAATTTCTAATTTTTATTTCAAGTTTCATTGTCTCAAACACTCTCCAACTCTTCAAGACTCCAAGTTTCCAAGGTTTTTATTATTTATTTAATTTTGCAACTTTTTTTATTTGCAATTAATTTTATTTCCAATAAATTTTATTTGCAATTAATTTTATTTTCAAAATTCCAATATATTTTATTACCAATATATTTTATTTGCAATTAATTTTATTTCCAATTAATTTTATTTACAATTTATCTTATTTCTAATTTATTTAATTTCCAAATAACCAATTACTATTTAGTATTTACTAAACACTAAGTTTCCAATTTCATTTATTTGCAATTTATCTTATTTCTAGTTACTACTTAGTACTTACTATAATAGTACTTACTACTAATCTACTATTATAGTATTATAGTATTATAGATTTATAGTATTATTCTTCTAAGTTCTAAGTTTTCAATTATCTATTTCAGTATTTCTCTCCCAAATTTATTTCGTCCAATCCAATGGCAAGTGGTGGAAATGGAAGGGGTCACGGCTATAACGATCCTAGGTGTTCGATTTCGATGAAAGGTAAGGGTCAAATGGTCGATAATCTCGGTCATAACGACACCACCTATCACGATTATCTGCAACGCCGGGCCTATGTTGAAGACCTAGGTCTAAACATTCCTACTCCCCTTTAACAATTTCAAAACCCGATCATAATGCCACCCCCCCCCCCCCCCTCCCCGACCCTAATTTGACAAGCCAGTCAGAAAATATGTCTGATATTGATACACCTCCGGATTATGATTTTGATCCACCGGAAGCAGATGAGGACGAACCGGATCCGAAGCAAAGCAAATCTGATCTATCCGTCAAACATATGAAGAAAGTTAGGCAAGAAGATGGAAGCTATGTAGCAGCTTGCAATTATTGCAAAAAAGTATATAAGTGGTCCAAATCCTGAGGATATAGCACTTATCGAAAGCATATTCAAACCAAACATCCAACAGCAGAGACCAGATCGAGGTCACAAACACAAATTCCCAGGTATGCTACTCCTAACTAACAATTATTTTGTTATACTGATGAATAAAATAGGGAAGAATTAGCTAGAATGATAGCAGTAGAACACTTATCATTCGGTTTTGGCGAAAGGGTTGGTTTTATTAATTATTGTCGACGAGCATTAAACCTTTCTGCATTCTGTGTTCCTAGATCCACTCTTATATAAACACTTGAAAAGATTTATGTAAAAGAAAAAAAAAAGTTAGAAAGATTTTTTTTAAAATATAACGGTCGTGTTTCCGTATGTGCCGACATATGAACTGACCATTGGCGATCACATTTATACTGGGGTGTCACTTGCCATTTTATGGATGATGCATGGAATATCCAAAAAAGTATTCTTGCATTTAGAGTTTTTGATGATTTACACACTGCTCATAATATTGTTAGAATGCTTAGAATTATTTTTCAGAGTATAAAATTGAGAACAAAATTTTTGCAATTGGTTTTGATAATGCTTCTAGCAATACTGCTATTGTTCCATCTTTAATTAATTTATGCAAACCATTTGTTGGTGGTGCATTTTTTCATCAAAGATGTGCATGTCATGTTTTAAATTTATGTGTTCAAAAAGGATTAGAAACTCTTGATCATTTTATTCTACCTATTAAACAAGCCCTTCAGTTTTTATGGAAACCTTCTTCTATAAGGAATGCATGGGTAAAATATTGTAAACAAAATGGTAGACGTGCCGTTAGATTTGCTCGTGATGTTCCAACAAGTTGGAATTCTACTTATAAATTGCTTGCTCAAAGTTACAAGTATAGAGATTTGTTAGTTTCTTTTATTCAATTTCATGTTATTGACATTCAACTTGATAAATCTCATTAGGATGCTTGTTACAACGTTTTCAATTTGATAAATTTTTTCATACTACTACAACAAATTTATCTGGTGTTTATTATCCTACAACTTATTTATTTATTATTGAAAGTCTAAATATTGCTAGTGCATTTGCTTGTTGTGAATCTGACATAGAAATAGGGGAAGCCGTTAATACTATGAAGGAAATATGGTTACGTTATTATGATGAGTTGCCAGATATTTATTTGATTGCCATGATTTTTGATCCACGTTGTAAATTAGAACATTTTTGTTATTATCTCAATGGTTATTATGGCCTCCAATGTTTAAATATAGAATATAATGTTAATGCATGTTATGATAGAATTAAGAAATTATTGTATTCTTTATATGATGAATATCTTTTCGTTTATGAATCCTCACTCAACTTAGATGTTACACGAACACAAACTGCACAACCCACATCATCATCCTCCGGATTTTTGAATTTAGGATATAATCTATTATCAAAAAAAAAACCAAAAAACCAAAAAACCTAGATCTTCTTCTTCATCAAGCACTAACAAGTATTCTGAGCTTGAATCTTATCTAAATGATTCTTATGAGTTTATAGAAGATACGCCAGAGAAACAATTTGATATATTACAATATTGGAAAGAGTACGCAAAGTACTATCCAATCATGACTATCATAGCCAAAAATATTTTTTCAATACCAGTTTCTACAGTGGCGGTGGAACAAGAGTTCAGCGCCGGGGGGAATATCTTGGATGAAAGGCGTTCATGCTTGACTCCGAAAGCACTCCAGATACATGTTTGTGTGGATGATTGGACAAAGGCTCAATATAGACAACAAGAAATCGAACATGAGATAACATACAATTTCTTCAAAGATGACGAACATGAAAATGGAGCAACAAGTACAACGGGCCCGGAATAGAAGATGTGGATCACGTATTCACGTCATCACAAGTCCATATCATCAACAAACCTGCAATAAAAGGTAAGAGAACTACGTGGGATTTAATTCCTCTAAACCCCCCAAGAGGATACGTAGGTAACTTAATTGTAGTGAAAATTAAGTGTAAGGCAATAACTTTACATTTTTTTTTTATTATAATTTAATTTTGTAATTTATCATTTATTTATTTTATGTTATTTTCGAATTTCGGGTGACCTAATTCCCAAATATCCAATGAAATGTAATATGTAATTTTTAATTTGACATTTTGTTTATTTTATTTTAATTTAATTTAATTTCCTTTTTTTAATTTATATTTTATCATTTGTTTATTTTGTAATTGTCATTTATATATTTTATTTTATTATTTAAAATTACATTATTACAAGTTTACAACTTAGAAGTCTTTTTTTAAAATTTAAATAAAATAAATAAATAAATAATAAATAATAAAAAAAAAGTTCAGAACCGTCGGTTCCATAAAATCGGAACCGAAACCGAAACCGAAACCGACGGTTCCGATTCCGGTTCCGGTTCCGGTTCCGGTTCCAGTTCCACCCAAGTCGGGAACCGAAACCGCCAGTTCGAAACCGTAACCGAAACCGAAACCGAACCGAAACCTTGCCACCTCTAACAGAGCCCAGTAAAACAAACAACACAAAGTCACAGAGGCACAGCAAGAAAACGAACAACACAGATGCATAGCCCACACACGCGACCAAAACAATCAACAAACAAACCTAAAAACTAGGATACGAAAACATTATTGACCACACTTGTAAGTATTCAAGTTAAATGGCAATACCCAATGTTGAGAGTCATGCATGTGTCTCTAAATGCATGACTCACATATGTCATATTTCATTTTGATACATCTGTTGCGAACTCGCAAGAGACCACTAACTGCCAAAAACTAGAGCAAACACAACAAGAAGACAGAACAACCCAATAACATGCATTCAGTTATTATTATACTATTGACCAGACCAATGACATACATTAATCAATTGAACAGTCAACCAGTTGCATCTATGTATGACTTGTATTATAGCATTGAACAGCCCAATAAGAAGCATCGATATTTCACGGTTGATATTCTCGACCTGATTAATTATCGATTTTTTAACTTTGCAATATCGTCTAGTGTAGCTACATGCACCTTAATGACGCTTATTTTCTTTAATGACAAAAGTTAACTCGTTTTTTCATGTCAATAATGAACGTGTGATTAGATATTAAATTACGCATTTACCAACTATAAATTATGATCACATATCTAACTTTGCATTCATTATAATAATAAATCAACCTCTTATTTTTTGTAAAATATTTCCTGCCATTTGATTGTGTTTTAACTACTGAATTAGACCTAATTTTCCAAACGTGATTATCACTCATAAGGTTACTATAATCGTAGATTATATTTATTATTCAAAAGAAATGGAGTATGAATAGAAGTTATTAGATGACGTTACCAAGAAGACAGAACATCCCAATAACATGCATGACACTATTGACCAGACCAATGACATCTTAATTACGAGATTTTTTTTTTAATTCTTTTTGAACTGCAAAATTATTTCAAGAAGCAAAACATAGCCCATGAAAACAAACAACACAGATGCACATCAGAGACTGAAACAAGCAACAAACAAACCCAAAAACTAGGATATGAAAAGATTATTGACCACACTTGTAAGTATTCAAGTTATAGTGGCAATACCCAATGTTGAGGGTCATGCATGTGTCCCCAAATGCATGACTCGCATGTGTCGTATTTTATTTATGATACATCTGTTGCGAACTCGCAAGAGACCACCAGCTTCCAAAAACCAGAGCAAACACAACAAAAACAACACCAGTAACCCGAGAGACTTAACTGTGCTACACACAACTGTTCTAAACGAAAGATAAGATAAAAAACAACATTAAAACAAAGATTATAGAAAGAAATCCTAGATTACATTACTAAACTGAAACGTTGTTCAATAAGTAGTAACAGACGGTCGCATTCCTCCATTAACTTGTTGACTTCATTGATTTTAGCTTCCACCTCCATCTCTAGCTTCATGATACGGATATAGCATCTACGACCTTCTTGTTCTCATCCCTCCAATCCACTTCCAGCTTCATGCAACGTATGTGCTCTTTGGCTAGTGCATCCTCAACAATTTCTTTCCTTTCCAACAATAAATCATCAATCTCATGGCTGATGGAACCATTGTAAGTTATTTTTCTATATTTTCAGAGAGAAACTTAATTATGTACAAACCCTAAGTGGATTTAACAGTTTAACACTCCTTATATATTCCAATATTAATAGCAACTACTAATCTATTCATTAATTAAAAATATTTAGGGTTTAGGAATCGAAGAAGTACTTAACGTCACCCCTAGCAATGTACATTGAACAGCCCAATGACAATCTTCAATATTTGATGGTTGATATTATCGATTTTTGAACTTCGCAATATCGGCTAGGGTAATTGTATGCATCGTAATGATGCTCATTTTCTTTAATGACAAAAGTTAACACATTTTTTTATGTCAATAATCAACACGTGTTCAGATATTAAATTATGAAATTACCTACTATAAATAAGGATCACATATATAATTTTGCGTTCAATAATCAATTGTGAAGTACTTAACGTCACCCCTAGCAACGTGCATCGAACGGCCCAATAACTAGCATCAATATTTGACGGTTGATATTCTCGACGCAATTAATTATCGATTTTTGAACTTCACAATATCGGCTAGGGTACATACATGCACCTTAATGGCGCTCATTTTCTTTAATGACAAAAGTTAACTTGTTTTGTCATGTCAATAATCAACGTGTGGTCAATTATTAAATTACGCATTTACCAATTATAAATAATGATCACATATATAACTTTGCGTTCATTATAATAATAAATAAACCTCTTCTTTTTCATAAAAATTTTCCTGCCATTTTTTATTGTGTTTTAACTACCTCCCAAATGAGATGATCACTCATAAAATTACCATAATCAAAGATGATATTTTATTTAAAGAGAATTGGACTATACACAGAAGTTATTATATGACATTACCAAGAAGAATGAACATAACAGCCCAATAACATGCATTCAGTTATTATTATACTACTGACCAGACCAATGACATACATTAGTCAATTGAACA
Source organism: Acer negundo (assembly GCA_035582765.1). NCBI lineage: Eukaryota > Viridiplantae > Streptophyta > Magnoliopsida > Sapindales > Sapindaceae > Acer > Acer negundo. The sequence goes on from CM069242.1 coordinate 2,225,473, forward strand.
GCCAACCAGTTGCATCTATGTATGACTTGTATTATAGCATTTAACATCCCAATGACAAGCATCAATATTTGACGGTTGATATTTTCGACGCTATTAATTATCGTTTTTTGAACTTCACAATATCGGCTAGGGTAGTTGCATACACCTTAATGACACTCATTTTCTTTAATGACAAAAGTTAACACGTTTTTTCATGTCAATAATCAACACGTGGTCAGATATTAAATTACGCATTTACTAAATATAAATTATGATCACATATGTCACTTTGTGTTCATTATAATAATAAATCAACATCTTCTTTTCGTAAAATTTTTCCTACCATTTGATTGTGTTTTAACTACTGAATTGGATCTAATTTCCTAAACGTGATGATCGCTTATAAGGTTACTATAATCGTAGATGATATTTTTTATTCAAACAGAAATTGAGTATGAACAAAAGTTATTAGATGATGTTACCAAGAAGACAGAACATCCCAATAACATGCATGCAGTTATTATTATCCTATTGACCAGACCAATGACATACATTAGTCAATTGAACAGTCAACCGGTTGCATCTATGTATGACTTGTATTATAGCATTTAATAGCCCAATTACCTGAATTACTTTTTAAAGGTTCATATTGTTTTATGTTCAGTAATTTAATTTATTCGCCTTTTTAACATGTCTTTAATAGAACTCTGTAATTTCATAAAAATAAATAAATAAATAAATAATTGGATTTGTAATATTATTAAAGACGTTCATGAAAACAAATTTTAAATCTAGTAATCGAGTATCTAAAATTGAGATTGACTGTCGATCACATAAAGCATAAAAAAAGAAAAAAAATTCCAATAATTAAAGATTTCAACAAACATGAGAACACTACATCAATAATTAGGACACATACAGCATAATGGAAATGAAAAAACAAACAACAATCTCATTCTCCTTTCTAGCTTCGATCAAGGCCTTCGAGACATCTGTGTAAACGGTTTACATGATCTATGAAAAAGTAGATATGATCTGCAAGACATGCAACTTCCATTTCGAGTTGCAAGATGCGCGTCTCTCGATCATGTAATCTAACGTTTTCGACCACCCATTGACATTGTAGATTCCTGCAACGACGTCGCTCGTCCTCCAACGACTTTTCCACAATAGCGATCTGATCCTTCTTCAACAACATAGGGTCTATATCGCCAGAATCCGTCCTTTTTAGGTTTTGTCTAACTGAAATGTATAGTACATTAGACTCATATTTATATATGAGAGGATTATTTCATAGAGTTAATGATTTATGAGTATTTCTAGATAGTGATTGTTGAGTAATTTATGGTTTAACGACTTTTCATTTCATACATTGAATGTTAATTTATAAATTGAATAAAAGAATAAAGTGGTGACCACAAACCATATTTAGCTGAAGCATATAATCTGTTCCACCAACGTGTTGGTTGTAACCCACCAACAGTGTGCTATGCAGCTCAATAGTGTACGTAACAGACCGTTGGTCGTAACCACTTCTTTTTCATAATTTTCCCCTGTCATTTTGATTGTGTTAACTATTTAACTATATACTTAAATAAATATACTAATCATCATTACACAATGTGTGACATAGATACTAAGTTTCTTATCACAGAAAGTTTTCCTAACTATAATATTAGGTAGATAAATATGTGATCAGACAACATTGATTAATTTGATGCTAGTCTATATGACTTCTACCTTTGTGGCGTTTCCTTTATCTAGTTTCCTAACCTTCTCTTTTGGATCAGCACCTTGCACAATGTTCTTGCTCTTCTTCGATTTGGGAGACTGCTTTAGGTTTTCATTAGGTGCATCACAGTCTAGATTGCCTTTTCTCTTCTTCGGTTTGGGAGCCTGCTATAGGTTCTTGTTGGGTGGATCACTGTCTACATTGCATTTTTTCTTTGATGGCTTGGCAACTTGCTTTAGGTTCTCCTTGGTTGCATCACTATTTAGATTACCTTTTTTTCTTCTTTGGATTAGGAGCTTCAAGTTGGTTCTCGTCAGATGCAGCAGTCAGTATTTTTTCTTTCCTCTTTTTTGGTTTTTGGGCTTGCTTGACCTTCTCGTTGGAAGGACCACGTTGTAGAGGTTCTAAATTAATCATGTGGGTATCACTGACTTGTTCAAGGTTCATTTCCAACTCACCAGCAATGTCTTCATCCTCCTCAACAAAATCAGTGCCTACACAATTACTTTTAAGATGTGTGGCCAGTGTTATTAAAACAACCGAGCAACTCATAATGACCTATTATCATAAAACAAACCAACATTACATGGTGCCCAATTATTTGGATAATCAAACGCACCTGAGTCTGTTTTGTTGTCGGGTTCTTTAAAAATCATTTCTAGGGAACTTGAGTCACCTGACTGGTGACGTGCCTCCTCACTCTCTGCAAGCTCACCATCCTCACTTACAATAAAACCATCCAGACTATCATCAGAACTACTGCCCTCACTAACTTCATCGTCCATGATGAATCAGACTATTCTTCCATGGGTGTCTTAGAAGTCACCACATCAGGTTTCTGCAATCATTGACCAAAATACATAACAGGCAAACAAGATCAATATATAGAGTGTAAACAACACTGGTAATTATAAATAACTTACAAATAAAAATCACCCTACTAGAGCAGAAATGGTTTGGAGCTTATCAACCTGGGCCTCCATGATAAGTTGGGTCATCCCAAAAATCATAGACAGGAGCTCTTTCACTTCGGCAACGGGAACCTATGTGAAAAAAAAAAAAAAAAACTATGTTATGTACTAAACTATCTGAAACAAATGTCCATATATAATTTCCAATGCAAAAGAGCAACTAAACAACTCACAAATTTTATGTGTTCAGGCACCGACATGTAGGGACAGTCCTTGGGTATCTACAGTAGTTGGCATGTGAATCTGTTCTCCTTGCATATCATGAGGAGGAGTTGCCAAGGTGGAAACTCGACTTGGCCAATGGAATTAGGGTGAAGTTCATCCTACTCGATTTAAATACAACAAAGTAAAAATAGTTTCAATGTTTGTAACAACAAAGTCCATTACTAGTATTTATCCTATGGTACTTATAGTCCGAAAAAGGATTATTCAACAAATTCGGATAAACTCACCTCCTCAGCAGGGTAACTTGTGAATTTTACGTGTCGCCTTACGAACTCCTGGTACCTTTATGGACCACCATCAGTCTCCAAGAAATTGTTTGCATCAAATCCCCTCAACCCCAACATCGCCTCATCCTTTTTAATCGAATAGTCCCCAATCATGGATGCTGGTAGGACTTTGGGAACACGTGGTGAACTTAATCTCAAGCTCTGAACAGTCACACACTCCCCTAGGTGCCATGTGTACCTGCATGGCCCATCTAAAAGAATCCTACTCATTGTGGACTAAGAAGATTGTTGTACATAAGTCGGCAGTAGGTCCTCGAACTTTCCCCACAGGTGCATGTTTACCTTAAGGGAATCAAAATTATGGAGATATATCTAGAAGCAAACTAGGAGCTCTTTGATAAATATGAAACTAAAAGGTAGAGAGAATCTCATTAATGTTTAAAACATTGCTTACATCCTTCCTTCTTAGCTTCCTTAATGTACCTTTTAGCTTAATGTAATTAACTTTCTTACTGAATGTACCCCATGCCATTGCTGCAGGATAAATCCTTTCATTCCCCAAGCGATTCACATATTTTGCAATAGGTTTTATGTACTCGTAAGCCCACACATGTGTAATAGCCACCAGAAAACAATATTTTTATCGTTAAAATACCATAAACAAACATTGTTACATGTTAATCTTAAATTATAATTACCAATCATTACCTCACAGGCCGTCCAATAACCACCGGTGCTCTAATTCCCTCGAACCAAAGCATCCATGTTTTTGTACAAACAAGAAAGGCCAGCCCCACCCCAATTGTACAAAGCAATGGAGGACAAGTCTTTTAAGTTTGGCATGTAATACAGGTATACTACCCTAGCTTTGTTGCATAATAAAGTGTTGCCAAGCAATGCAAGTATGAATACCCTAGTTAATCTGTCAACATTTTCAACCCGCATTTTGTTCCCCCCTGAATCCTTTATAAACTCCATAAAGCTCTCGAAAAGTAACCCTCTTCTTGGCTATATCGACCATAGGCTCTCCAAACCACCTGATCAGCTCATATCTCTTCTTGTAAGCATTCATGTTGTACTCCAGTGGCTTTCTAGAAACCGGTAAGCCTGTATTTAAGCTGAAATCCGATGGGGTCATTGTCAACTCTCTAAATTCATCGAAGTGAAATGTGTGGGTCGTATCCCACCAACGATCTGCTAACACCTTCAATACTGCTCTCTTTCTGCTATAGAATTCATCCCCCAAAACATTGACAAATTCACTGAAACCAACTTGTGAAACCTTTAACTTCACAGCATCGGGCAGTTCATCATACTATGATTTGCAAAAAGAGATGATTCTTCGTAACATCCCGAGTTCCGTGCGGTTTCCATGGCTTAATTCTAAATTCCCGGCCGCAATCCACCCATAACTTCTACCTCAGGCAGCCCGCCATCCTGCTGTTATGTGATCCCTAGATGCTTTTTCTTTCCATACCTTTTCATTATATTAAATATGAAATTTCTACAAAACACTAATACAAGTTATAATGATATTCACCTGGTTAATAGGTAATAGTTAAAGAATAAGAGATATCAGCAAACAGTTAAGAACAGGAGAGGAAAAGTTCAAAGGATCAAGTTCTGGTTAATTGCAACTTCAACAAACATAATCCAAAACCATTACGCTTAAACATCAATTATCACTGCAAACCTATAAAAGTGAAAAAACATTACAAAATATAATTTATCACTGCAAACCCTTAAAACTGCAAAATCATTGAACAAACATAGAGTAAAATTGGGCATTGAAGTCAAAGACATTTAGAGAAAAATTGGGCATCGAAATCATTCGAAAGAAATCAGAGGTAATAATACAAACTACACTTGCGTCATTGAACAAACATAGAGTATAGAACCTGTTACCAAAATCACCATAAACCTTGACAACAAAAACATATCATGCAAAACCACTCAAGAATAACAGTGCCAAGAACAAAGACATTTAGAGAAAAATTGGGCATAGAAGTCTTTCAAAAGAAACCATAAAAATCGGTGTGGTTCGGTTTGGTTTGATTGTTTATAGAAAATAATTAAAATAATACTAGATTTATCTCAAGTGTTGAACAATAATTGTTGAAAAAAAACAAGTAACAGTTACCCTTGCTTGATACAAATTGGAAATAAAATAAAAACTATTACTACAAATAATACAATATGAAAAATGAATATAATCATACAATTATGTAATGCGTTTTTGTACAAAACATTACAAAATTATATATAAAAACTAATACTTTGAAAAATAAATATAAAGAATAGTTATTTATGGGTCGTTTGTTTTTTCCATGTAAAACTTAATAGGTCTTAATTGAACTCATTAAGTTGTTTTGTTATTTTTTTTAAGTGCTCAAACAACTTTAAAATATCAAAAAACAACTTAAAAAATAAAGTAAGAAATCCTGATTTTTGACTTAATTCTAAACTACTGGATTATAATTAAAATATTCTCTTCCAAATCTATCCTCCTAAAGAATATATATTTTTAAATTTATCCTAATTTGATATGGTGTAGAAATCTTTATTTTAATATATTTGTTATTTTAAATGGCTTTTAGAAAGAAACAAAAAAAAAAAAAAAAAAAAAAAAAAAAAAAAAAAAAAAGAAACTTAATCACTTCTCATAGAGACCGGTGCATATAATTTAAGAACCTATTTTTAAAAAAATAATCAATAATAATTTTTTTCTTATGCATATGAACCAAGAAATCAAAAAAAAAAAAACTAAACTGGTTTCCTCAATTATATATGCTAGAAACATGAACAACATGTAAATAACTTGAACTTTTTAACAATAAATTGAACTTGAACTCTGTTTGCAGAACATCCAAAATTATATTGTTTAATGAATTTTTGTTTTGTTAAATTGAACTTTATTTGTAGAAGAACATACATGTTAAATTACTTTTTTTAATTAGCATAGGTATGAATGTAAAATTACTTGTCTTCATACATTTTTATTTTTAAAAAACAAACAAGTTGACAATATATTCAAATGTGAGAAAAAATAAACAAACAAGTCATTCAGGTTTAGATTTCAATCCCTATTTAGTCTTTAGAAAAATTCAGGATTGTACAATCTTCAGAAAAAATTAAGATTACTTAATCTTCAGACAAAAAAACTAACGACCTTTTACTCTTAAAAAGATTATGTGTTAGTGCTAACAACTTAGAATGCAATAGCTTTGAGAAGAAATAGTGGGGCTAGAACTTGAAATAAAATATAATATAAAATTAGATAAAGTTTATTTTTATTTGATAAATATATATATATATATATACACATATAGTGAGTCTCTCATAAGGGATCCTTTATTTTAATTTAAGTAATGACCATGATGAAAACACATCGATTTAATGAATTTTAATCTAAATTTTTTTGTGGATAATGAGTTCATTGAAATCTACATATAAACAAAATTTTACAATTTTCTAAGCACTAGAACTATTAAATCCAAATTTTGTTAAATATGAAGGCTTCGGAAAATAGGCGAAATATATGAAAATTCAAGAAAAACAGCTCTAGTATTCGAAAAATTCTCAAATTTTGTTCATAAGTAGATTTCAATGAACTCATCATCCACAAAATAATTCTGATTTAAATTCATTAAAATCGATGTGTTTTCATCATAGTCCTTACCGAAATTAAAATAAGGGATCCTTCATGTGAGACTCACTATATATATATAATAAGTATGTATTGTAATGGTTTGAGTTGGGTTCTGCGGTTTCATAAAATATAACTCACAAACCAACCTAAACCAATCAAGTTGGTCAAAAACAACCCAATTGATTTTTTTTATTTAACAAAACCAATCCAACCCGCCTATATTGGTTTGGACTGGTTGTTTGGTTTGGCAGTTTGGGTGTCCACCCATAATTGTAAAGGGGACCTGCATAAACATCCCTTGAGGTTTGGAAAAATGACACATATATGACAGTTTTAGCCATATAAACACTAACTTCCCTTGACCTTTCAAAGATGTTGCACATACATCCCTTGCCGTTAAATCTCATCCGTTAACTACTAACTAAAAAGGGTAAAAATATTCAAATGTCCAAAATAGCCCTATAAATGACATGAGATGGTGTGAGCGATTTTACAGCTCACATGAGTTATTTATACCGTTGGATTCATATCGAAAAATCAAAGAATCTAACATGGACAAAAAATATTATTTCGTTGGCAAAAGATACAGTTTTAGGAAAATGTTCGTACAAAAATATCTTCAATCGCTTCTGACATTTAACTGAATAATTGATCATAACTAAATAATTGATCATAACTTTCAAAATACCGCCTGGAATTTTACGTTTTTTATACCGTTGGATTCGTTTCGAAAAATTGAAGAATCTAATATGGACGAAAAAAATTATTTCCTTTCCAAAAGATACAGTTTTAAAGAAAAAGTTTGCACAAAAATATCTCCAATCGCTTTTGACATTTGACTGGATAATTGATCATAACTTTCAAAATACCGCCCGGAATTTTACGTTCTTTATACCATTGGATTCGCATCGAAATATCGAACAATCCTACCTGGACAAAAAATATTATTTCGTTTCCAAAAGATACGGTTTTAAGGAAACAGTTTGTACAAAAATATCTCCAATTGTTTCTGACCTTTGACTGAATAATTGATCATAACTTTCAAAACACCACCTGGATACGTTCTTTGTACTGTTGGATTCTTATCGAAAAATCGAATAATCCAACATGAAAAAAAAAATTATTTCCTTTCCAAAAGATACAGTTTTAAGGAAAACGTTTGTACAAAAATATCTCCAATCGCTTCTGACCTTTAACTAAATAATTGATCATAACATTCAAAATACCGCCCATAATTTTACGTTCTTTATACCATTGGATTCGTATCGAAAAATTGAAGAATCCGGCATGGATGAAAAAATTTATTTCCTTTCCAAAAGATACATTTTTAAGGAAAAAGTTTGTACAAAAATATCTTTAATCGCTTCTGACCTTTAACTGAATAATTGATCATAACTTTCAAAATACAGCCCGGAATTTTACGTTATTTATACCGTTGGATTTGTATCGAAATATTGAAGAATCGAAGAATCTAACATGGACGAAAAAATTTATTTCCTTTCCAAAAGATACAGTTTTAAGGAAAAAGTTTGCACAAAAATATCTCCAATCGCTTTTGACATTTGACTGGATAATTGATCATAACTTTCAAAATACCGTCCGGAATTTTACGTTCTTTATACCATTGGATTCGTATCAAAATATTGAAGAATCCAATATGGACAAAAAAAATTATTTCTGTTCCAAAAGGTACAGTTTTAAGGAAAACGTTTGCACAAAAATATCTTCAATCGCTTCTGACCTTTGACTGAATAATTGATCATAACTTTCAAAATATCGCCCGGAATTTTACGTTCTTTATACCGTTGGATTCGATCAAAATATTGAAGAATCCAATATGGACGAAAAAAATTATTTCCTTTCTAAAAGATACAGTTTGAAGGAAAAAATTTGCACAAAAATATCTTCAATCGCTTCTGACCTTTGACTGAATAATTTATCATAACTTTCAAAATACCGCCCAGAATTTTATGTTCTTTATACCGTTGGATTCGTATCGAAAAATCGAACAATCCTACCTGGACAAAAAAAAATTATTTCATTTCCAAAAGATACATTTTTAAGGAAAAAGTTTATACAAAAATATCTCCAATCGCTTCTAACATTTGACTGAATAATTGATCATAACTTTCAAAATACCACCCGGAATTTTACTTTCTTTATACCGTTAGATTCTTATCGAAAAATCGAATAATCCAACATGGAAAAAAATTATTTCCATTCCAAAAGATAAAGTTTTAAGGAAAACGTTTGTACAAAAATATCTCCAATCGCTTCTGACCTTTAACTGAATAATTGATCATAACTTTCAAAATACCGTCCAGAATTTTACGTTCTTTATACCATTGGTTTCATATCGAAAAATTGAAGAATCCAGCTTGGACGAAAAAATTTATTTCCTTTCCAAAAGATACAGTTTTAAGGAAAAGGTTTGCACAAAAATATCTCCAATCGCTTCTGACCTTTGACTGAATAATTGATCATAACTTTCAAAATACAGCCTGGAATTTTATGCTATTTATACCGTTGGATTTGTATCAAAAAATTGAAGAATCAAAGTATCTAACGTGGACAAAAAAATTTATTTCTTTTCCAAAAGATACAATTTAAGGAAAAAGTTGCACAAAAATATCTCCAATCGCTTTTGACCTTTGACTGAATAGTTGATCATAACTTTCAAAATATCATCCGGAATTATACATTCTTTATACCGTTGGATTCGTATCAAAAATCAAAGAATCTAACATGGAAGAAAAAATTTATTTCCTTTCCAAAAGATACAGTTTTAAGGAAAATATTTGCACAAAAATATCTCCAGCATAACACAAAACCACACAATAAAAAATGAAATGAAAAATAAACCCACCAATAATTTTTTTTTTAATATATATATATATATATATGTTTGTAGTAGAAATTAGATTTTTGAATAGTTTAGTAAATTTAAATTTATCAAACAAGTTTTTTTTATATATTTCTAACGACTCATATAGGTTATATATAAATATTGTGCAATTGTTAACACATCCAATCTAGTAGTCAGGCGGTAAAGGCTTACCACTTTCGATTCCTCATAATGACAATTAATTGTCATTATTATCAAAGGGCATAATTGTCTTAAAATCTTATATAATATCAATGCATAAGTAACTCATGTGAGTTGTAAAATCATTCACACCATCTCATGTCATTTATAGGGGTATTTTGGACATTTGAATGTGTTTACCCTTGTCAATTAGTAGTTAATGGAAGAGATTTAACGGCAAGGGATGTATGTGCAACATTTTTGAAAGATCAAGGGAAGTTAGTGTTTATATTAAAAATGTAATATCTGTGTCATTTTTCCAAACCTCAGGGGTGTTTGTGCAATTCCCACTAATTGTAACGGTAGAGTGGAGAATGAGCATAAATGGAAACCAGAGGGTGTAAAATGAGTAACTATGTTAAACCAAAGGAGCTTTTGTAATAATATCCCAAAACAATATTACAGCGATTCACACTTCAAATAAAACAAAAAGGAGTTCGGGGAAGCAAAACTATAACACAAAAACACATCTTCAAAAAAGCAAAACAAAAAGCGCAGAGAGAGAGAGAAAGAGAGAGATGCAAGGTGTTGTGTTAAACCCAACATACTGTAGAGCTCAACAAACCCTAGACCCTCCTTCCTGTTCTCGTCCAACATCTAAGGTTTTTATTATTATTTCATTTTATATTGGTTTAATTAGTCTCATTCAATGTTTGCGTTTTCATCTTCTAAAAATCCCCAAATTTCACGCAGAATTCAAGCTTCTTTGGCACCCGGGTCTCGCTCGCTCGGTGCCGGAATCTGGTGCGGCGCAGCCCACGTAGTTCCCTGCTGGTTCGAACTCCTGGCGTCGCGAGCAGACGTGGTTGGTTTTTTTTTGGAAGAATAATCAGTTGTTTCTTCAATTTGATTTGTGCAAATATTGCCTGTTTTGACTAATTGGTTGTTAAAGATCAATTAAGAACTGCCTCTTCGTATTGTTTCAGTGAATTTTGGGAATGTTTTCTGGTTTTTATTAATATATTTATATAGTTTGTGAAATATTCTTACATTTTATATAGGGCACGGTTTGTGTTGGCACTCGATAAGTATGAAAAAATGAGGAAAAAAAATCATATTTTTGAATTATGACAGTGGAAATTATGCATTGATGTATTGGGAGTAAAAAAAAATAGTTTTGGATTCTTAACATATATATTTGATCTTATCTAGTAGTTTTTTATTTGGTTTTTGGTTGATGCTTTGCTGAATCTGTAAGGATTTCTTCGTTTTTGTACTGGTTACAGTTGTAAAGGCTGTGGCTACACCCGATTCAGCGGTTGAATTGCCGTTAACTGCTGAGAATGTTGAGAGTGTATTGGATGAAGTTCGACCATATCTCATAGCAGATGGGGGGAACGTGGCGTTACATGAGATTGATGGAAATATTGTACGGTTAAAGCTTCAAGGAGCATGTGGGTCCTGTCCAAGTTCTGTTACAACGATGAAGTTGGGCATTGAGCGTCGCTTGATGGAAAAAATCCCCGAGATAGTTGCAATTGAAGCAGTAGCGGATGAAGAAACTGGGCTTGTGCTAAACGAAGAAAATATAGAGAAGGTAATCACTTTACAACCTTTATTGCACATGATCGTTCTTCCCACCTTCTGGAGTAGATGGTCTTTATAAATGGTGTTCCATTATTGTAACTGCAATGATTGAGTTCATCTTTAAGGTTATAATTAATTTCTCATACAACGGAAGAAAAAAAAAAGGGTTATAAGTGAGAGGCGATATGTGGCAGTGTATCTATCAAGGCATCTTAATTTTCTTTGAAATGAACAAAAGAAACTGAGAAATAGGATCAAAGAACATTGTTTAAGAAATAAATTGAGGAGGTTGGTCTTGGGTATTGGAACATTTCAGTCCCATGGTTTTGTTTGGATTTGAGAAATCTGAGGATTAGGAATGTGATTGAAGTTTTATAGTTCAAATTTGCCCTGATGACACTTTGGCTTCAAGTGAAGATTTTAGAGTTGTAAGCCAAACGAGAGCAGAGAAGGGCAGTACCAGAGAAGTTCAATCATCCAATGAAAGTACCTTGCCTCCTAAACATTTCAAATCCACACATGAACAGCAGAATAAGGCTCCAATCAATCCATGTGTTGCTAAACTTCACATTTTATCTTTGCAACATAGTCAAAATATATAGGTCTTGGGTGTTGGAACCTTTCAATGTTTATACTTGTGTTTGAAACTTTGAGGATTAAGGAAGTGATTGGAGACCCTTTGTTGATTTATAGACTGTGTGTGTCAGCCTGCAACCTGAATATTACATACATTATCTGATGGCAGCTTTTGTGATGAGGGGATGGTTTTTGTTAGAAAATTCATTAAGTAGTTTAATAAATGATCTCTGTTGTTTAGATTGTGGTGATTTCTGAACACTTATTCCTAGAGATTCATGTTGCTGGCAGTTTGAAGTTTGTTTGAGCTAAATAGCATGCTAAGGCAGAATGAACTCATGGTTCAAGTAGTAGTGAGGAATCTTAGTAACTGTTTGCATAATTTAAGATTATAAGAGTAAAGAAATAATTGTATGATCGTGGTCGGATGAACGCTTTAGAGCTTGCGGGGAAAAGTAATTTTAGAAGCTGTCAACAAAACAACCTGGGACCTGCTTTAACACCTCTATGTGGCTTATTCAGTTTTGCATGATTCATTTGGCACATAAGTGTGTTCCTGCTGTAGAGGGCCGTTACGGCCAAAACCAAGAGATGGGCTCTAAGTTTATATAAGTACTGTTGTCTCCTAATGGTGGTTTGAATGATTGAATGGTTCATGAAGTGGCCAAATGCCAAAACTTGGTGGATGATTAAGTAGTCCCCACACCTTTTGGCAGTTTTATCATATCTATGTTAATCTAAGAAATGTGCATTATATGTCTAAGAAATGCACATTATATCTGAGGAGTTATCTAAAAAATGAGTGAGGTTTGACGAAAAAATGACATTACATTGTGGGCTAATTGCCTGCCATTTTGTCTTGCCCCTCATGTTTTGAATGTTTCTGTCAATTGGATCAAAATTATTATAATGAAAGCTATTTCCTTAATGTTTTTATAATTTGTTTTAGTAATTTTAAGGCTAGGTATCTGAATATATAATGAAAAAGAATAACTCGTTATTGGCACAATTGTTGGTCTATTATTATTATTATCTTTAATTAGATAAAGAGGAATTTTATGATGGTTTAATCTAAAAACGGTAAAAGATTAAAAAGAAAATGGTGGTCTTAACACTTGCTTCGTTTAGACCTAAAAAGGGGATATATTGGCTGACTAAAAGAATAACGTTGAATGTTCTTCTTCTTTAATTTCTACACCTATTTCTATGCCGAACACCTAATATGCCTGTTACTTCTTAGAAATCATTAAAGATCAAAATATAAAAAATCACTTTTATCTGCCATCTTCAACGGAAACCTACCTGAGGGATTGTCTCAAAAAGGCAGCACTGCCATGGATTGATGTTGCCATCATCTTCAACATCATGGTTCTTTGTTGATGACAACACTTGGCCAAACTGCACTACCTGTTCCTGAGTTTTACAATGACATTCATTTTATTTTATTTTATTTGTTTTTCTTGCAAATTGGATTTCTTTATCTTTGGAAATATTATGTTATTCACTTAACCTATGTGAAAACTATACTTGTAAATTAAATTCTGGTTCCACTTTTGATTGAGGTCAGTTCTCTTGCATAAAGATCAGAAGCAGCACCTTTGCCTTTTCTTTATCTTTTAAACATTTGTGTGCTTTTAATATGATTGCTACATCCCTCTTAGTAATTTTGTCTTGAAGCTGTTGAGTTGCCATTAGTAGAAGGTTTTATTTACTTATATCATAGAGTTTGTAGTTAGGTGACCCTCGTTTTCAAATGCAAACTGTGAAACGGTTATGATATGCATATTACACTTATTTTGCATGATTTGAAGGTAATGTAATGATTTTATACTGGTATTAATTTTTTCAGGTGCTTGAAGAAATCAGGCCCTACCTTGTTGGGGCAGCAGGTGGATCTCTTGAACTAGTGGGAATTGACGAGCCAATAGTGAAAGTCCGGATTACAGGTCCAGCAGCTGGAGTCATGACTGTTCGAGTGGCTGTTACCCAGAAATTGCGCGAGAAAATCCCAGCCATTGCTGCAGTTCAACTTCTTTAATGGCCATGCGTGTTCTTTTCTGGTAAGAGTTACAATAGCTGTATAAATAGTGGAATACATTTGTGTACAGTTCTTAAATTTATTTGGATGCCCATTGAGTGGTGTTTTGAAAACCCAATTAGAGAAATTGTAAGTTGTAACAGTGAACAAAATATTTGTGAGACCGTTGACTACAAATCTCGAATAAGCTTTGCATTTCTTCTGCACCAAGTGTCTTTCTCATCAGGCATAGAAGCCTGTCTGTAATTTTCTTCTTGTAATCAATAACAGTATCCTCAAAGACCGAGGGTGCCCTTCTTTCAAAGAAAACAAAGACCTATCTTTAAAATACATACAAATTTGATCATTAAGTTAGGAAAACATGGTTAAACTCAATCTTAGTGAGCATAGAAAGAGTTTTTGTAGAAAAGTTGATCATTTGGTTGTTTAATTTTGAAATACTTTTATATAGTTGATTTATTAAAAAGAATAGAATAATACTATACAACCCAAAAAATTAATCCAAAATCCAACTCAAATAATGTGGTAAATTAGTTATCATAACCACACAAATTATAGTGGTAAATGATATGGTAAAGACGAATCACTTGGTATATTATTTGTGTTAGTTTTTGTGCTAAATTTGTAGGTTTATTAGCATCGAATTAGAATTATATTATGGTTTTTATTTGGAAAGTGTAATTAATAAAATATCATAAGGATACTTTTGAATATTTTAAAGTTCTTTTTTGATAGAAAAAAAACTCAAAAACAGTTTTTTTTTTTTTAACCTAAATTTTGAACCTCTCACAGCAGATGTATAATAACTTTAGTTTTTTTAATTGTCCAAAAACTCTCTTAAACTGGTAATCAAACGAACAAAAAAAAAAAACTTAATAATAAGCCATGGGGCAACTCGAATTGGGGCGGTTGCAGAGAATGATTTTGTTTTCACGTGTCAAAAAACAAGAATTATTCAGATTGGGAGTGATAGGCCCAAAGGAAGTGGGTCAATTGTTAAAGGGCCTAGTGCATAAAAGCCCACTTCCAAAGGAAAGGTGAAAGCGGGGTTGGGACCCTGTGTTGGCATTTTTAGGCCTCCAATGACAGATTTGGGTTTGGGCAATGTCATTGCTGGGCCTAAGGATTCCGAGTTGGGTTGGGATAAGAACATGTCGTCAAATCTGGTTGTTGGGTCTGGAAAAGTGGTTTAAGAGTGCAGAAATCAAAAGGCTAAAGGGTCGGGGCAGGTAACTGTTGACCCAAATGAGAGTTCAAAATCAAGGGATTATGTGGTAAAGAGGGATTCGAATCGAAAATTGGGAGGAGGTTGCTGGAAGCGTCAGGCTTGGAATCGAGGCAACGTTTGTGGGGATTCTGGTGTGAAGCTTATGCGAGGGAAGAGAAATTTTGTTGAAGTACTGGTTGACGTCTCAGTTGTGGGTAGTTCCGAGTATGGAGAGAAGAAAGGAAGGTTCTCAGTTGGGGGCACTGTTTCAGATGCTCAAATATCGGCAGCCAGGTCTTTACCGGCTGACAGGATGCAATGAAAGCCCTTGTTTGGAATGTTGGTGGGTTGGGTAGCTCACGGCCAGTGTGACCTGCTGAGGCTTCAGCAGGGATTGGATTCGGATTTGGTGTTTATTATTAAGTCTAAATCTGATAATGGTTCGATGGAAAAATTGTGAGTTAAACTGGGTTTTATAGGGAAATTATTGGTGGAGGCATCGGGGAGGAGTGGGGGTTTGGTTTTGTTTTGGTCTATAGGGTCTCAGTTGACTTATTGACGTACTCTGTCTCACATATTGATGTCCATGTTTCCCATGGTTCTAAGAGGTGGCGGTTAACTGGATTTTATGGAAATCCAATCCAGGACCAGCAGTGTCATACGTGGACCTTGCTTCACAGATTACGAGGGATGTCCACCCTTCCTTGGCTTTGCATTGGGGATTTTAACGAGATCCTGTGTGCTGAAGAGAAGGAAGGTGGCCTGGTGCATCAACGACAGCTGATAGAGGGTTTCCGAGAGGCACTAGACTTGTGTGATCTTGAGGACATGGGGTTTGTAGGGCCTATGTTCACGTGGAGTAATAGGGGTAGTGGTGATGGGTTGGTCTAGGAATGTTTAGATCGCGGTGTTTAGAATTGTGAATGGCAGCAAATGTTCCCAAATTCCTATGTTCGCCATATAGATTTCTGGTTTTCAGACCATAGGCCGCTTCTGTTGGATGTTTTGGATGGAAATACCTGATTGGGAGTTGACAGATTGGGGAATCGGAAACAGTTCCATTTTGAGTCGTGTTGGGCTGAGCATGAGGAATGTAAATTTGTGGTGAGGCGGAGTTGGGTCCCTTCTGGAGGTTCTGGAGCCATGGATCGTGTGGCTAACACTATCTCCATGTGTACTCAACAGTTGCACAGATGGAATGCTATGTTTCGCAAAAGTAGGCAAGCTGATATTGAGAGTTTGCAGAAGGAAATTGGTGCAATTTCTAGTAATATCCAGCCTGATTCTTGGAATGTGATTAGGAGGCTTGAGAGTAGACTGGATTGTCTCCTGTCTGAGGAGGAGGAGTACTGGAAGCAGCGTTCCAAGGTGGAATGGCTGAAAGGAGGTGATCGAAACATGAAGTTCTTCCATCTGAAGGCTTCGGCTAGAAAGGCTTGTAATGAGATACATGGGTTATTAACTGAGGATGGTGAATAGTGTGTTGGTCAACAAGACTTGGCTGGTGTGGTAGTGGGATACTTTGCAAAATTGTTCTAGGCTACTGCAATAGATACATTGGCTGTGGAGGATGTGCTAGGGTGTCTTCAACAGTGGCTTACTTGTTGGTCTAATGACTTTCTGGATTCTCCGTTCAGCTCAGAGGAGATTTGTGTGGTTGTTTTTGGAATGACACCTACTAAGGCCCCGGGCCCAAATGGTCTACCAGCCCTCTTCTACTAGAAAAATTGGGAGACGGTTAGTTTAGGTGTGACTGAAGCACACTTGAGATGCTTGAATGAGGGAGAATCACTGGAACGAATTAATGACACACTTATATGCCTGATACCGAAATGTGTGGTTGCGGAGCGTATTACGGACTATCATCCGATTAGTCTCTACAACGTTATTTACAAAATAGTTGCAAAGGCTTTAGCGAACAGATTGAGGAAGGTGGTAGGGGAGGTTATTTCGGAAAATCAAAGCGCTTTCATGCCTGGAAGAATGATCTCGAATAATGCAATCATTGGTATTGAGTGCATTCACGCGTTAAAGACGAAGAACAGGAGGGACGGATCGCTTGCGTTGAAGTTGGACATGTCGAAGGCCGATGATAGGGTTGAGTGGCAGTTTTTGAGGTTCGTTATGCTGAAGGTGGGATTTTCTGAAGCTTGGGTGAGCAGAATTATGAATTGTGTGGAATCAGTTAGCTTCTCCTTTTTAATTAATGGTACTGTCTATGGTTCGGTGACTCCCACGAGAGGCCTTCGGCAAGGAGACCCGTTGTCCCCTTGGCTCTTTCAGGCTTGATAAATGCAAGGGTTTCTAACACAGATAACTGGCTTTAAATGTAACAGAACATGTCATGTCATCTCGCACTTGTTCTTCGCGGATGACAGCATAATTTTTGTTGGTGCTACATCTAGGGATTGCCTTGCAATCCGTAAAATCCTTGATGTGTACTCTGCGGTATCTAGATAGTTAATAAATTTTGACAAGTCGGGGTTGTGTGTCAGTAGGTCAGTTTCTACCGCTGAGGGGAATCGGTTGGTTGGTTTGATTGGGGTCCGTCACGTCAAATGCCACGAATGCTATTTGGGCTTGTCTTGTTTCATTGGTCGCAGCAAAAAGGTTTTGTTTGAGAACATCAAGGATCGGCTTTGGGGCTAGGTTAAGGTATGGAGAAGTAAACTCCTTTCGATGGGTGGTAAGGAAGTTATGATTAAATCTGTTCTTCAATCAATCCTTGCCTACACGATGTCCATCTTCAAGCTACTTAAAGGTTTTATTAAGGAGGTCCATAGGATCATGAATCGATTTTGGTGGGGGAGCTTGGATACCTCTCGCCGAATACACCAGGCCTCATGGGTAAACTCTTCACTGGTAAAGTTGAGGGCGGCCTTGGTTTTAGAGATTTGGGTGTGTTCAATCGTGTTCAATCGTACTCTGCTGGGTAAACAAGGATGGAGACTGCTGAAATTTTCGAGCTCCTTTGTGGCTCGTGTTTTGAGAGGGTGTTATTATCCCACTAGTAATTTTATGGAGGCTGACACGAAGAGCAATGGGTCTTGGGTGTGGATAAGTCTTATTTGGGGTCATGGCATTCTTGAGAAAGGAATCAGTTGGAGAATTGGGACTGGTTCTTCAGTTTAAATATATGATGATAAGTGGGTTACTCGGTCGACCTCCTTCAAGGTTTACTCTCCCAAGCAATGGGATGATATTCATTGGGTTAAACAATTGAAGACACCGTTAGGAGTTTGGGATTTACCATTGTTTGAGGAGCTTTTTTTGGATGATGAGGTACATGCTATACAATCTATTCCTTGTAGTAATGTATTGAGAGATGATAGTTTGTGTTGGCATTTCGCGAAGGATGGTTGTTACACAATTAAGAGTGGGTATTTGTGGAGGGCTTGTCATGATTGGCTGCCTACTGGTCTAAGTATTGCCAAGAGAAAGTTTCCAGTGGATGGTGTTTGTTGATGAGTCCATTGTCCATGTGCTTTGGACCTGCTCTCGATGGAAGAATGCCAGGTCTACGTTTGGGGCACTAAAAGGCACAATATAGGATGAGTCCATCGATTTCCAAGATTTCCTCCTTTTTTGTGTGAATTTTTTGTCTCAGCAGGAGCTGGCTTTGATGTGTATTATTTGCTAGAGGCTTTGGTTTTTACGGAATCGTTTTGTTCATGACGAGGGCCTGATTGAGGTTAACTTGGTTGTTGATTGGTGTAAGAATTATCTGGCTGAATGTAAGGCTGCGGCTGGTAGCTCTGGGAATTCTGTTTCTACGCAGCAGGTGTTGTGTGTTAGGTGGAAGACTCATATGGTTGGGATGTATAAGTTAAACTCGGATGCTACTCTGGATGTGCAAGGAAACTTTGTTGGTGTGGGTCTGGTTATTCGGGACCATGTTGGCAGGGTGATGACAACCAGTGCTCAAAGGATTGTTGCTTCCTTTTCTCCTCAGGTGGCAGAGGCTTCTGCTGTGTTGCGGGGACTTCAATTAGTTGTTGATGCTAGTCTGTACCCTATTGAACTTGAGTTGGATGCCCTTGAGGTGGTTAACCTTATTAATTCTGGTTGTGATATTTCTAACGAAATTGGTTTGATAGTGAATGATATTAGAGATCTTTTGTACCAAATTGGTAACGTCTCTGTTTCACATGTTTCTAGAAGGGCTAATGTTGTCGCCCATTCTTTAGCTAGGATGGCCTTGACTGTTGTCAAGGATTTGTTCTGGATGGAAACTTTCCCTCCGTGTGTAGAGAGGTCTGTTTCAGATGATTGTAATGGTTTGGTTGCTTCTTAATAATTTATTTCTCTTAAGTATATATCATCAAACAACATACAACTTTCGGTAAAAGATTTACTCAAAATGCACTATTTAGAAAGACATTTCAATTTCCGAACACACCCTTAAACCATCTCCAATCGGTTCCCATTTTGTCAAAATGGAGACCGGTTTGGTTTGGCTCTGATCTGTCTCCAAAACGGAGTCTTAGAGACCAATTTGGATCTTCATTTTGGAGATCAAACTCTCAATCTCCATTTAATTATTCACTTTTATATAATCTAATTAATTTATTATAACTTTTTATTCATAAATCTAATTACTATAGAAATCATACCATTAAAAATATTTTATGAAGATCTTCAATCGAGTATAATATTGACTATACTGCATTTTAATCATTTTTAAATTTTTTATTTATTACACATTTTATTAATCAATGAACTAATAAGTATTTTAATTTAAAATAAATGTTTTCAAAATCATCGATTTTTATATGTAATTAACTTTTAATTTATTAACTCTAAATAATTCAGTAAAACAAAATAATAACTTCCATCATGTTAATCATGTCATGTCATTTAACTTTGGAAAAATCATTAAATTCATTTAAATGATACAATTCATAACAAGGTAAAACCTGCAACTGAAATGGAACGATGATAGGTTTTATAATACCCTACCCACACCGCCTTGATTAAAATCTAATCTTTATTTTTTAAATTATTTAGTATTTTTTCAAACGGTGAGGTTCACCCCACTCCACACCTGCCCCATTGCCATCCTTAGCTGCGATAATAACACACCAGATACGTGTCACCAAATTACATCTTTTAAGATATTATTTTCAGTTAAAATACAATAGACACAGAAAGATTAAGATATCAAGAAACACCACGAGATCCCTTTGTAATTACTAATTAGTATGACAGAAAACACTTCCTGTTTAAATTATAATACTACAGTCCAAAAAAATTGCCCAGTTCAGTAAGAATAATTTGCTAAACCGGTCACAGAATCACAAGTTAAAAAAACATCATCTCACTAATGTCTTAATTCTACCACAGTACAAAATTCCGGATCTTTCATCACCATTATCTCCTGTTTTTAAACAATTCCTCTACCGCACAATGCAAAGTTCAAGCTCCTAGGTTCCCATCACCCCCCTTATCATCAGAGGATGCGATTTTTAAAAATGTTCCGTTCTTCGGATATAATCTCAATGACAAAAAAGTTTAATCGTCGAATCAGCACCTGCTGTAAATAACCAGGGCTGCCTTGGATGGAACTTACAGTCCATAACACCTGCAATCCAACCACAACAGTTACAACGGTATGAGTTTCGTGTCAATACCAAACTTAAGATATTTATATTTAGAATATCCAATCATGTAAAAGCAACTGAGTATATCATGTCTGACATGACTGTTTTAATGTCCGAAATACTCTTTAATTATTATTTTTTTTTTCCATTTTTTTCATGCCTCTTCAAAATCGAATACAACTTCGATACAGTTAAGCACATAGAAATCCCAAGTTGAGATTATTTTTCATCAACTTGGCACCTGACCAAGTTTATATTGAACCAAACATTGAAGTTGGAAAGTGCAGTTTGTCAAGTTTTTTCACTAAACTGGCATTTTAAACTCTAAATTAAATATCGTGTGTTTGTTAACCTGGCATTTGATCCATTAGCAAAGCAATATAATTTCTTAGGAGTTTTCTACATTACTACTTCAATGCCCAACTACCTTATTGAGGAAGAAGATAAATTCATAGCACTCACCTCTTCCATTTGAACTTGTATGACCATGGAGTATTTCCAGGGGAACTATAAGAGGATTCTGGTTAAGATCCGAATAAACCATGCCGTGGAAAACATATGCAGTGCCATCGTCAGAGCATGATGCGAATAGAGGGTATGAACGATGAAAGGCCACATTTGTAATATCTTTTGGATGACACCTGAGAAGTTTCAAAATCACATCAGAAATACTACATTACTTATCTCATCAAACACGGCATAACAGGTAATGGAATGCAGTAGCTTTATAACTGAACATATTGTTGCTTCTTTATGAAATTTCTACTTTATCAAAAAATCATATAGCCTTTTATGGCATTCAAAAGCATAAATATTCAGAAGTCCTTAAAACAAATATTTATAATACTTATTTTTTGTGTAGTCACATACTTGAGAATTCTGTAAGGTTTGGATGAAAGGTCCATGTCAAACCAACACAATTTTCCCTCTCTACTGCCAACAATTACATTATCACCTGCAAGGTCACACAAATCCGATACAAGTAGACAATTAGGTAAACAGGAATATAAAGACCTAGCCATTCAGCAAAGAACTATTAGAAAAGCTAGACATTCGTGAAACTCAACATAAAAATAACAAAAATTTACCAGCTGGATGAATTGCAATGGAAGATACTTCACGGAGTCCAGTCTCCAGTTTTTTTATGAGCTTTTGCTTCAACAGGTCATAAACACGAATAGTCTTCTTTGTTGAAACAAAGAATATAGAACGAGTAGGATGAAATACTGATGATACAGGAAGCCCATGCAACTTAAAAGGGATTCTATGGCTAAGCTTCTTAGAGAGCTGGTGCATAACAATCGCTCTTGATTCGCGTAATTAACAAGTCAAGAAACCATCAAGCTGATGAAAGCAATATAAACAGATTATTTTATTTCATTTTATAAATTAAATATACACACATAATTTCAGGTGACCCTCTATAACCAACACAACCTCACGTCCTCACCCCCAGTAAGGAATGAGAAAAAAGAACAAACAAAGAAACACCAAGAGACCAAAATAATTATAGATATGGTGATGTCCTCAGATATTGGTATTTTGCATTTAAAGAACGCTTATCTCCTATGTAGATTCGGGTGTGTGTTATTAGTGTATGTTTTTATCTATGCTCTATGTATCAGTTGCCTCGACCTCAGCATTGAGACTTGAATATAATATCAGAAAGAAGGACAACAGTGTGTTTGCAAATTTGAAAGAGTGTTTAGTATGTGACTTGAGCGTGGAACAAAACTATGAAGTTCTGATACTCCAAAAAAAATGACTTGTCACCTAAAAGTAGGAGAATCTACCATGGTCCATAGATAAGAAAGAATAAACAAAAACTATAAATATCAAATGAACAGAGAAAAGGATATCAGATGGCATCACCGTCGAGAGGTAGTCTCCTCTACGATGCCAATCTACTGAAGTCACAGTCTGCAAAAGTCGATCAAGGCAAGCAGTTAAATTCTTCACAAGAAGAACTTCCACGGGTCTCAAGTCTAAAACTACTAACAAAATTCAACAAACAAATAAAAGAGGGGCAAAAGACCAAAAGATACCTTAAAATGCCTTAATCTAATCCCACCAAGCTTGTCATCTTGAAGCCAACTGACAATGGATGCCATGTTGTCTATGCATACAAAAGACGGTAAAATCAGACATTATTCCTTCCATGAGACATTCAAATTAATAGCTAATTCAAACTAACCAGAGTCGTCTGATGCTGTATGAGTCTCGACTTGTAGAAGTTCCCCGACTCTTTTTTGCTCTTCTTCATTCCCAAATCCAGTGTTCAAAAGAACTACATCTTGTCCCCTAAAAAAAAAATTGAAGTTGATTTACATGCGTCTGCAGTATGATTCCCAGAATAGAGAAGGTTAAAGAGAAAATAGAAACCAATTAAAAGACCATGTGAGCCTTACGCAGAAGCAGCCAAAACAGGAAGCTCGGATGATGGATTCCATGCTACACAATGAACAGGTTCACCAATCTCCCAAACCCTAAGACATCTACCAGACTCAACCTCCCAAATACGCACTGTTCCATCGGTTGAACCTTTAAGAATTACAAGAGATTACGAGATGCACATCCAATGAAATTTTTATTTATTGATTGGAAATGCAATAAATATCTAAGAACATGCAAACCTGAAGCGATCCATTGGCCTGAAGCTTCAGTAGAAATTGACATAACTGCACCTTTATGACCTTTATACTCAAGATAGCATGTTGCAGGATAAGGCTTAAGATCTTTTCGACTCGGCAGCTTGGGCTTTAAAGTTTCTGGATCAATATTAATCTGAAACATAGAAATACAAAAATGTTTTGATGCTTATTAATTGCCAGCAGATCATATGTAGAAAGATAAACTCAAAGATCTAGCAAGAAAACCATAAACAGTAAAAACTCTAACTGACCCGTTTCTTCCGAACTCTAGGGCACAAGTACAGGTCCATACAACGTTCAAAGGATTCCTTAACAGCATTCTCATATGATGGTATGCTTCTAAAAGATGTGAACCTGAGTAGATCAAATTTGAATTAGGATGCTTGAGGTTTGAAAATTAGATAACAAGTAAAGAAAGTTTAAAAAATTACATAAAGTTACATTGTATGGTACCTTTTTGGAATAAATTTGGGGCGATCTTCGTCATACATCAGCTGATAAGAATTCAGCTCTTCTTGTGTTGGGATGTACTCCAAAGAAGGATTATATGATTCCTCATGACCTAAAATGCAATTAGATTAATATTTCTAAAAACTTCACACAGGAAATAGGAAAAAAAAAAAAAAAAACATGAAAGTCGCCACCAACTATACCAGGCAATTTTGACTTAGGTGCAGGGATGTAGGATAATCGGTTAGCTTTTTCTGCTGTGCTGGAATCATCTCCCCACATGAGATAGAAACGTGGTTCTTCTTCTTTGGGCTCGTCAAACTTTATTAATCCTTTGCGAATTGCCCTAACATATCTAAGAACCTGTAAATTCACAAGAGAAAAAACAGAGAATTAACCACGGAACCTTGTCGAATTTCATGAAGAAATTATATTCTTCTAGCAAAAGATCAGAAGAAACTGTTTACCTCAGGAAAAGGGAGACCAATTAAAATATATATAAAAATCTAAGGAAACTAAGACCAAAAACTACAGACTGAAAAACAGAAAGTAGTAGAGCATTCACTGCATTAATCCTTGTGAATTCATATTATCTAGAAACAGTACACTATGAATATCCTACCTTCTTACTTTCCCATTTAGAAGGTATGAATCGCCTCTTTGGTTCTGGTGCATTTGACAGTGGATGCAAAGAGTCTTCATATTTAAACCAATCAACATAATCCTGTGATCAATTAGAAGAAACTTTAAAAATTAAGCATAAGATGAAGAGATATCTTTATCTTTTCAGGAAAACCGATATTTACGGTTGATAATCTTAAGAATATTAAGAGATTTTGAGAACAAATGGAAACAACATACCGCATATGGATCAAAGTCAGCATGTGGTGCCTTTCCTTTGAGTAATCTACGAATAATTTTGGTCTCATCTTTTGTCAGCTCCACCTCCTCATCATTATACTCGTCATAAATCTTGCGCCTGATAATAATATAAATTCACCAAAATTAAGAAAATATGATTCTCAAATGATTTTGGAAGTAGCACTTCATAAATATCCAAAAAGAATTAAACTGTAATCCCTCTCTCCCCATCTGTTTCCACAAATAGTAGAAATAAATAATTGCAGACAGATAATAACACTCGGAAGCAACAACTAAACCTTTGTCGTATCCTTGATGCAAGCACATATTGA
The DNA here is from genome assembly GCA_035582765.1 of Acer negundo. Taxonomy (NCBI): domain Eukaryota; kingdom Viridiplantae; phylum Streptophyta; class Magnoliopsida; order Sapindales; family Sapindaceae; genus Acer; species Acer negundo. Next base: position 2,250,583 of record CM069242.1, read on the forward strand.
ATTTTAGCTGTGTTGCACCACCTTACTACTGGACCTATAAAGTCCTTTTAGAACAAACTAAAGTATATCTGCTATGCAATAAACAACTCCACATAACACAACAAATATTGCAGCAAGTAATCTATGTGCAATTCAAAAGAAAACCACCCTGGATAAGCAAAGGGGCATAAGACAAGAAATTAACAATACAACAGCCAAGAGGTCAAGAGTTCAAAACACAATGGAGCCACCTACCTAGGATATTGAAAATCCTACAAAATTCATGGCTACCAAGGTTTTAGAGTCTAGCAATTTCCCCGAGTGTAGAACACAGGGTACAAAGGAAAGGTTGGGGCAATTCTGGGTATCAAAAAAAACATAAACAAATACAACAGCCATACATTACTATGTGAAGCTCAAACTCAATCACCTTAAACCTTGCTGAAAAACAGATAAGAGAATCTTTTACATCTAAGCAGATGGCTACCGAGAAAGTAATAATTAATTAAAAAAAAAAAAAAAAAAAACTCACCAATTCTTTGAGTCGTCAACACTTGCAAGAAAGGAAGCCAGCTTATCTTGTCTTTCTTTTTTTGTTATCTTTTTCCCAGAAATATCATATCCAATGTGTTTTTCATCCTTGTACCACTCTAAGGGAACATCTCCAATCGTATTTCGAGGAGCCACCTATTAGAAATAACAAAGGGAGAAATAAAATGAAAGAGAAGGAACTATATTAAACTCTTAACAGAAATTCTAACGATCATTTTTTCCTAAGAAACCATTAATATAACAGACCTCATCTTCAGAAGAATCACTCTCCTCGACTCCTTGATGGGATTCAGAACCATCACTTTGATCTTCATGACCATCATTATCATTGTTCACGTCATCATCGCTACCTATGTTGACAACACCACAGCCATTAATAATATTAACACAAATTCATAAGAAAACATCTTCTGAAGTAATCACACGATAACAACAGTCAGAAGCTTCATTAATCAAAACCCAGAACAGTAGCAAGCCTGCTGCATAATTGAGAGATTGTTTGTCTTTTTTGAGTTCTCCATATTTCACAAACCAAATAGAAGAAGCATATTATGTATATGTTTTCAATTTTTTTTTCTCTTCCTCATCTAAACAAACTATATATACAAATCTTCCAATTTTCTTATCTTAATTAAGGAATAAGATAACGTAAATGCAGAGATAGAAATGAAGGCAATTACCGTGTACCTCGTCTCCGGAGGACTCACTTTCTCCATCTTCTGACTCTCGCAACGATTCATAATCCTCTGAGACTTCGTCCTCAGAAAAAACCTAGCATCAAAGAAAAGATCCCGAACTATTCAAATTGCACAACAAACAAACAATCATAATTTCAAGTAGAATCGAACTAAATCATTATTACACAACTGAGGAAAAAATAAATAAAATTAATGACACGATAAGCACAGACAAAGTATTTGAACGAAAACAAAGTTAACATATATAGTATTACTGTTGTCACCTGATAGTCAGAGTCAGAGTCAGAATCAGTAGCTGATAACTCTTGCGTCGTGTTTTGTTGTTGTTGTTCTAGTTCCTGAATTTTAAGAGAAGCGTCGTTTTCGGTTTGTACACTGTTTGCAGACTTGGTCATCTTCTTCAAGAGGTTTTGATTGTCTTTTTTCTCCGTTTGATTCTGCTTCTTCTTCTTTTTGTCATTGTTGTTGTTCTTCTTCTTCTTCTTCGGTGAAGTCACTTCAACAGAGACTGTCTTGACTGCTCTCATTCTCGTTCTCTGGAAAAAAAATATTTGAAGTGAAAGGCTGCTCTTTGAAAAACAACAAGAAGAAAGAAAGAAATGTTAGGGTTTATCAAACGAACCCCTACACATACGTCCCTGTTAATGATGAAAGGCAGAATTTTACAAAAGTCCCAGATTTTTCGCGATTTATCACCATCATAAATGTCTTTACCATATCCATCACTTTAGTCCCTCTTTTAAAATTAAAAAAAAAAAAAATTACATCACTCTAGTCCCTTTCTTTTTTTTTTCTAAAATCCTTCACTTTAGTCCTTTCGGTTCCATCATTCAAAATTGATAGACAAAATTGATAGATCCAAAGGCATTTTAGTCTTCATACATTAGATCCACATATATGCTACACTTGTAAAACAAGAATTTTAAAGATATGACATGTAAAAAAAAAAAAATGTACATGTCCGATGGAAAAATACTTTAAAACTTTTTTTTTGCAAAACCTTAAAATAATTGTATTATTAAAATAATTGGGTTTTTTCATTTGTTTTTATTGTATTTGCAGGATGTTATGTTTAGTTGTTGGAGATGATATTGTGTTTTTTAAGAACTGAATTTTTATTTTTATTTTTTGTATTTGATTATAGGTTATTTTTAAGTTGTTAATGGGTTTGTTGAATGATTTTTTGTTTTTTAACATTTTTTAAATAAGTTTACTCTTTTTTTATTTTAATTAATATGTCAACTCGTGTGGTGCACGAAAAAATTTATTTAAAATAAGTTGTTTACTAAAAAAAATGCACAATTCAACCTATTCCATCGACGATTAATCTGGTAAACAAAATGAAAAGTATTTAAATTTAAATATTGTGTACTATTTATAGTATATATAGAGATACCTCATATTACATATTTATATTTATAATAAATATATATATTTATATGAGTTTTCAATAGTAAATAAGGCTTATATATTTTTATTTATAATATATAGAAACACTTCTAATGACAATAAATAATAAGAACATTTCATATTACATTATATATATATATATATATATATATATATAATAAGGGTTATATATTTATATTTATATTTATAATATGTAGGATACTTAGGAAATGTACCAGCTTCTAGGCAATTTAGATTTATAATAAAGAAGGTTTTATAATAAACATTACACTTCTTATTAAATATTTATATTTATGATATATATATATATATATATATAATAATAAGTAAGAGACACATGTCTGCTTCTAACAAAAAAAAAAAAAAAAAGCTTACAATTAATAATTAATGTAAACAAATAGGAAAAAAAAAAAAAAAAAAAAAACCATTTGATATTATTAAGAGCATTATTTGGGTACTAACTGGTCAGTATATTGTATACTAACCACAATAATAAGGTTTTGTCACGTGGCTTTTTTCTTAAAAAGACAGGAGTAACCGTAAAAAGTGAAAGAAAAAAAAACACATAGCAACACCCTATTGGTAGGGTCAGTATCTAAGCAATTTTCTATTATTAATACAAATAATAAAAAAGCATTCAATACGGATATTTTTTATTATTAATAGTATAACAGGGAAGTAAATACACCCCTAAGTCCTAACCCCACTTTGTTTTTTTTTAGATTAAGGCGAAGTTAGGTATTGCTATAATTTTTATAATAATCACGGTTAGTTATACTGAAGAAATAATCAGCTGTGAAGTTAATCAGCAGATGTTTGGTTAATTATACTTTTAAAATTACTGTACAGCTCAAAAGCAGTATACATATATTTAGTAATTTTATTTCAAAAGTGTTGAAATTAGTTATAATGACTAAAATAGACATGATTTTTAGAACCTTATTTTATTTATTTTCATTAATTATATATATTAAATCAATATTTAAGTAGAATATTTAAATTAGAAAAAAAAAATTCCATAAGAATAATAATAATATTTTTTAAAGATTTTATAAATTAAATCAATATTTAATTAGAATCTTTAATTTTAATAAGAAATAAGGAATATAAATGATTTTAATTTAAGTTCATAAGGATAATAATGATATTTTAAAAGATTCATTAAATGCTGAAATAAATTATTCAATAATCACTTTCAAAAAGTAACCCTCCATTTACTTCTCAAAATCGCAGTCAAAACTTGCTAGTTTATCAATTAATCACTTTTTGAAATTTTACCAAACATCATTTTATATCAAAATTATAAAATAAGTTGATTTTAACTTCTAAAAAACAATACCAAACTGGCCCTAAGGTTATATCGAAATTATAAAAACAATAATCAAACAAATTAATAAATTAGGTTCGACTCATCTTTTGTTCTTTAAATTTTTGTATTGTTCAAAAAGAATATCATTGATCTATCTTTATTTAAGCTTTAAATATATTTTATTTTTCCATCAAATATATATATATATATATATAACCAACTAAACACACGTATAAAGAAAGAGATGGATAACAAAATTACCTGTCTCGCCAACTTAAGACGCATAAAATCTTACTGTAAGATCTGCAACAAAAGTTCTATTCTCATGAGAGAGATGATTAATCGAACAAAAATTTAATGGATACTTCACTTTCATTCGAAGCATGTCGATACCATATATAACATCTGCAGCTACTTGGGTCTACTTGGTGGTGTGGTGGTGGCCTTTAATCTTAGAGCTTCAAATGCTTTTGCGGACAAGCTTGCCAAGAGGGCTTCTAGTATGTCAGGGGACAAAATTCAGTGGGGTGATGTTTAGCTTCTGCTCTCCTGCTAGTTTTGATTTTTCCTTTTCTGTGTTTTGTTTCTCACTGCTATTTGATGTGTGCTCTTACTTCTATTTTGTTTTCTTTGCTGGTCGTTTGGGAGTCCTCTAGCTGGTGCTTGTGTAGGCGACTAGGCGTGTTTTTTTCCTGTTCTACCTCTTTTGGTTGTTGTTTGCTCTGTCTCTAGCCTTCTTGGCTGTTGAATAAATTCCGTACCGTTCAATATATATATATATATATATATGATGATAAATTAATTACTTAATTTCAAAAAATTAAAATTTAAAGATTTAATAATGATATTAAATAATAACAAATGTCACTCCCTTATAAAAAGTAGCTATTTTATTATATATGATATATGATATGAAGCTAAAATTGTAATTTTAGTTAAATTAAATAAAAATAAAGGTAAAAGTGTACTTTAACCCATTTTGTTAAAGTTGACTATCAAATATTTGGTCAAATGGATTAAAAGTGATGAATTTTTAAAAAAGAAGGATCTAAAGTGATAATATGGTAAAAGCATTTTAAAAGGTGACAAATAGCGAAAAAGATATAACTTATGTGAAATTTGTCGATGATAAAAATACAACAATACCAATATTACCCTTGTACATTTTTTTATTTTCTTTATTATTATTATCATTTAAATCTGGTCATGTTGTTTTTTATTAATTTGTGTCGAGATCTTATGAGATCAATTGATACAAGTGCGGTCCAAATAGTAATTCTCCTCACACTTTTTGATTTTATGGACAAAGATTGAACTCGAAGAACTTTTATTAAGAATGTATTTTTTGTTTTTTTATTTGAAAATTGGACAATCCTGAACTTTATTAGAGACTAAATAGAGATTAAAATTTGAAAATGAATAACATGTTTATTTATTTTTTTCTCACCTCGAAGAATAGTATAACTTGTTTGTTTCTTAAAGATAAAATTATTAATTTGATATTAATACCCCCGTTACCATTAATTGTCATGTATTTTCATTTGATATATTACAACCAACTAAATAAAATAAAAATAAAAACCCTGAATCATTTTTATATAGATAATGATAACGTATTATTCATGAGTAAGATATGATATAGAAATGATTTTGATTCTTATAAAAATAAATAAATAAATAAAATTGAAGGTTGAGTTGAAAGGGACAATGTGAATAAGGTTTTTTTATTTATTAATATTTTATAGTTGTTTATCATGAGTAATATGTTAAGAGAAATTTATATAATATAAAATTATGATAATATTTGAAATATGTTTATCATTTGGAGGATAGTTTTGGAAAAAAATATTTAAAATGCAATCCAGTGATTTAAAATTAAGAGGTCATTTGTTTTTTTGTTTGAAGATTAAACAATCCTGAATTTTTCTAAAGACTGATTAGTAAGTACATACTGAAACTGAATGACATATATATATATTTATCACCTCTGAATAGTGTGTCAACTTGTTTGTGTTTTAAAAAATAAAATGGTTTAAAAATAAGTAATTTGACATTTATACCCAAGATATTATTAATTGTTATGTATTTTCAGTTTATATGGTACAAACGGCTAAATAAAAAATAATTTAACAAATCCTAAACCATTTTTATATAATAATGATAAGATATTATTCATGATTAAGATATGATAAAAAAAATTATTATTTAAAATATATATAAATATAAATATATATATATATATATATATACATGATAAATGATGATTTAGAAATGGTTTTAATTTTACCTGAAAAAAGAAAAAAGAATCGGAGGTTCAACAATAGTGTTAAAAGTGACAATGTGATTAATGTTTTATTTTTCTTTAAGTTTATCATAAGTAATAGGTTAAAATACATAAATTTGTATAATATAAAATTATGATAAAATTGGAAATATATTATCTTTAGGAGAATAATTTTAGAAGAAAATATATTCAATGTAATCCAGTGATTTGAAATTAAGTTAAAAGTTTGGATTTGTTACTTTTTATTTTAAATTATTTTTTGGTATTTTTAAGTTGTTTGACCACTTAAAAAAAATAACTTAATAAATTCAATTCAGACATATAATTACTACTATCTCAATCTTTAAAATTCAATTGATAAATAATTAGACGTTGACCGTAAATAAATTTAAGTTCAAATAAGCTAAGTATTTAAAAGGAGCATTTGAATACTAAGGATATTACATAAACTTGGTCATATCTTTGGATTAGGATTAAAGAATAGTTATATTTTTTAAAACAATAATGTTAAACATCCCACCTAAAATCCCATATTTTTCATCCCACTACATGTGGCATGTGAGATGTCAAATTGGAGTGGATACACATTAATGATGATTTATCTCACCAATCTTATGTATCCACTCACCATTTGACACCTCACATATCACATGTAGTAGGATGAAAAATATGGGATTTTAGAGCATCTCCAATGCTATTATGCATTTGGAGAAAATAAAGTGCCACATAGGATAAATATTAAAAAAGTTAGAAAAACTCTCTTCAATGCTATTATCTAAGTTGAATATGGAGATGATGTGGCCAAAAAAAAGTTAGAGAATATGGAGTTGAGTTTATAATTCTAGAAACTTTCCTAGAAATGCTGACTAGGATTTCTAACTCTTTTCACCAATAAGATTAAAGCTTTCAACTTTTTCCACCAATGAGATTAAACATCATTTAATTGTAAAATAAAAGAAGAAAGAGAGTATAATAATTGTTTTATTATAATTGGACATAAAATGGATGCATATTTGATTTTAGATAATTGCACTGAAGATGTGAATATACATTTTTTTAATTTTTTTTCAAAAGTGGGCATTTTTTAGTTTCTAAGTAGTGCCACATCATCATTTCTATTTATTATTAGCCCACTTTTGAAAAAAAATTAAAGAAATGCATATTCACATCTCCAATGCAATTATCTAAAATCAAATATGCATTTATTTTATGTCCAATCATAATAAAACAATTATTATACTCTCTTTCTTCTTTTATTTTACAATTAAATGAGGTTTAATCTCATTGGTGGAAAAAGTTGAAAGCTTTAATCTTATTGGTGAAAAAAGTTAGAAATCCTAGTCAGTATTTCTAGGAGAATTTCTAGAATTAGAAACTCAACTCCATATTCTCTAACTTTTTTTTGGCCACATCATCTCCATATTCAACTTAGATAATAGCATTGGAGAGAGTTTTTCTAACTTTTTTAATATCTATCCTATGTGGCACTCCATTTTCTCCAAATGCATAATAGCATTAGAGATGCTCTTAGATGGAATGTGAAGCATTACTATTTTTAAAAACAGTATTTAATTTTTAATTCATACATAACTAAAAGCTCAAAACAATCTCGAACATAACCACTTATTTCTTAGGTAAAAGCAATCTTAAATATGGACTAAATGTATAAAGGCCTCAAAAGATATGAAATAGAAACAGGTATGTTAATTTTTTTGATAGTAACAACTAACAAGTATGTTGTTGGGATAGCTTTCTGTCTCCAAATGATAAAAGTCTTTATCAAAATTCATAATTTTTGATGAAATTTATTAATAAATAAATAGTGATTCTTATTTATATATATATATATATCCTTACTATATATAAAAGAGCGAGTATGACAGCTGGAATTATAGCCCTCTTAATTTGTTTGATTCTTTTTTTTTTTTTTTCTTTAAAAGTATAATTATAAATACACCCTTAAAGTTTATATAATTACTTAATAGATAAGTTTTAGTAAAATTTTAATTATAGCATCCCTTAGATTTTCTTTAAAAGTCAAATGACAAATACTAGCCTTTGAGTTTGTAAAATTACTTAATAAACATATTTTGAGTCTTTTTTGTTTTTTTTTTAATTTCTTTAAAAGTATAATTACAAATACAACTCTTAAAGTTTATATAATTACTTAATAGATAGGTTTTTGTAAGATTTTAATTATAGCATCCCTTAGATTTTCTTTTAAAGTCAAATGACAAATACTAACTTTCGAGTTTGTAGAATTATTTAATAAACATATCTTAGTAATACTAGCACAACATGGATTGTATCGAAATTTCCAAGATTTATCTTAATTTAAAATTCTAAATAGGTTAAATCATTGTTAAATAGTTTACCCCAATTATTATGAATTTAGATGGAATTTATTTGAGCTTGTAGAATTACTTAATAGAAATGTCTTAGTAACAGTGACACATAATGATATGGACTAGACCCAAATTAACAGGTATTTGAATTGATGATTATTTTATATTGTAAAATGAGATAGAGGATGAAAATATAATTTTTATGCATTTAATGACTTGAAAGGGAATAAGAAATATTATAGAGATATAAATTTAATTTGTTATGCAACTTGATGACTTAAGTATAAATATATATACATGGGAAGTTTATAAGTAAAAGAAAGAAAAAATATATTTAAAAAAATGAGGATTTTACTGTAAGCGGTAGATTCATCTAATAAGGAATATATGAATATTAGTTATTAAATATTTAAATAATAATTTCATCACAATTTATGGAATTTAGTTGAAAAGTACTTTTGGATGTAAAAAAAATATAATTTAGCTATTGAGTTTAAATTGTTGAGATGTTCAATATAAGTTACAAACAATTGTATATGAATTACCATTGTTAAATAATCGTGAGAAAAATCTCTTTTGAGGCAAGTGTAGAAGAGCTTCTTGTCAAACCTATGAATTTAAGACTTGCTCAGGGTGTTATATCAATGTAATAACATTTACGTAAATTAAAACTATATCATGCTATATTAACATCTATTATTTTTTAAGGATATGTATATTTATAAATACGAAACTCAAATAATAATTTAAGCACATGTCTTGCATGTGCCCCAATACCTAATATATTTAAAAAGCTGAGGTGGTGAATGATGTACGTAAAAGTTACAAACAAAAATGATAATATGCAATTTGAAACTATGATGCAAAGGTATATTTTAATTTAATTTTTTTATTTAAGTTTCATAATTTAACATATAAAATATATTTTAAGAGATGTAACTTTCTCGAAGCTCAGCTTAGACCGGGCTGTTCTTATATATGGCGCAGTATTTTATGGAGTAGAGAAATAGTCCACAAAGGGATTCGGTGGCAAGTTAGATCAGGTGAAAACATATAGTGTTTGAGGATCCTTGGCTCCCTCGCCCACTATCTTTCAAGCCTATTTCCCGATGTACAGACAGCTCTCTTCATGTTTGCAACTTAATAAATCGAGCCTTGAGATGTTGGGATAGTGATATGCTTCAACGACATTTTCTACTGGAGGACAGGGACATCATCCGATCTATTCCTATAAGCTCAGATGGAAGTCAAGACTGTCTGATTTGGCACTACAAAAAGAGAGGTCAGTATACTGTAAAAAATGGCTACCGATTGGCCTTGAGGAATAAATTCTATGTCTCCTCTTCCAACCCTTCTCTGTCTCAAAAATAGTGGAAGACAATGTGGACTTTAAGTATCCCACCGAAAATAAAAATTTTTATTTGGAAGGCTTGTGTGAATGCCCTTCCTTCAATGACTAATTTATTCATCCGGTGTGTGGTTAGAGAGACAGGTTGCTTGCAGTGTGGTGTAGCCGCTGAGACTGTGGTGTTGGGATCCCGATTTACCAATCGCGCAACGGAAGGTACTTTTAAAAAAAAATTATTTCATAAATAAATACTGCGATTAGTAAACCCTAGGATTTATTTTTCGGAACAGTAAAAATAAGAAATCGAAATCGAAATACATAAAAGAGAAGAGAAGAAACAATTTTCTTCATACCTACGTAGGAGGCTCTTTCACTTTAATATGATTTGAACCTTCTGATTTGAACATTTTGATCTTCCTCACTATGATTCGGGATTGGTAACAGCGTGTTAGCGCGTCACAATATTCAGAAACGTGAAAAAGAAAGAAACATAGAACAACTCTTGTTTTGTTGTCAGAAGAATTCGGCTACACTTTGTTTGTGAAGAACAAAAAAATAAAATAAAATAAAACTTTTTTTTTTTTTTAATGTGGCCGCACTGCCTCTGTATACATTCTCTCTTTTTTATGTTAAAACAATGTTGGTGTGTCGTTGACCTGATTCGTTTTTTTTATATATAAGCAATATATATCATATATATATTTATCTTTTAATAAAACAACCAATGATATCTTTTTAAACAAAATCTTTATTTTATTTAATTTAATAGATATCACCTAATTTGAATTTAAACTATTTAAATTCAAAATTAATATTTAACTAATTAAAAAATAAGATAATCATATTATCCCATTTTTCAAATATAAATATCAACTAACACACTCCATCAATAATTAATAACATAATTAAATCATCTTATTATTTAATTGTTATAATCATTAAATTCATTAATTAAATAATCTCATTATTCAATTAATTCCCGAATAGATACGTGTCACTTTCGTGACACAATAAATTGGGCAATCCAATTAATTAACCGTGACCCTTGTTACCTTAATCGATCGGGCTAGCAAGGGGACTTAATGAACCCACAGTATTTTGAGCTCCAATAATCCTTAGAAATAATTAATTAAACTTTTTAATTAATATTTCATGATTATTAATTTCGGTGTTGTTCCACTAAAACCCCAAAGCTGCACTCTCTCAACTGTAGACATTTTTACACAAACTAATCACTCTTGGTGTCCATCGATATAGCTATTACATATGGTATAATCCTCCACAAGTAGTTCATAATTAGAGTTGGGTCATAATGTCCGTTATACCCCTCTAATTATATATTTTCATTAAGTACCATTGATTCTCTAATGAACAATAAATCCTACATTCCTTACGGAATTAGGAGAGCGCTCATATTGTTCAAGTCCCGAATCAACCTTTAAGGGAACTACCATCTACTTCTCGCAAGGAGTGGATTCCATTATTATGTACAAACCTTCCCAGCCACAAGCCAAACCATGATTCCAACATACGAAGTTATTGATCGAGAATGCAACTCCGATCTCACCTATGGTATATCAAAAACCACAATTCAACCTGAAGGAGTCGATAAGACACTCAGGATTAAGATCACCCATAAATAGCCATCATTTGTTGATATATAAGAATCTTATCTTGTAACGGATCTTGGTGAGAGATTCATATAGATCATGGCCTAGTCCTATATGATCATATCATATAAGGTGCCTCCATTCTCATATCACCATATGAATAGTCTAGGTTAAGACCATCGTACATTACGGAATGGACCGTAGCTATAAATTAACCACAAATAAAGTACCCAACTCTATTTGCTATCTATGGACTCTTTAGATTGCTCATATCAAACTGAATACCTATGTATATGACACTCATATACTCAGTTAGAGATTACATCCGGTAATCTTGGATGTTAAATACACATGTTATATATAAATGTATGAAACAATTTGAATGAATAAACTACTTCTTTTATTTATGTTCATTTCACATTTACAAATTACAAGTTTTATGGCAAAAACCCTAACAATCTCCCACTTGCACTAAAGCATGTGAGGCATATCTTGTAAACCTAGACCCTCTAGGTGACCCGTAAACACTTTAACCGGTAAGGTCTTCGTAAATGGATCAGCATGATTGTTTTATGATGCTATATTGGTGACAGTTACATCTCCTCTCTGCACTATCTCTCTGATGAGATGATATTTCCTCTCTATATGCTTACCTCTCTTGTGGCTTCTTGGTTCTTTGGAATTAGCCACAGCACCACTATTATCACAATAAAGTGTGATGGGCTTATCCAGATCTGGAACAACTTCTAGATCACTCAAGAACTTGCGGAGCCAAACAGCCTCTTTAGCAGCTTCACAAGCGGCAACATTTTCGACTTCTATGGTGGAATCAGCAATACAAGATTGCTTAACACTCCTCCACACAATGGCTCCACCACAAAGGGTGAATATTGATCCAGACGTGGATTTCCTAGAATCCCTGTCTGACTGAAAATTAGAATCCGTATATCCTAACGGGATCAAATCTTGTCCAGAATACACTAGCATATAGTTTCTCGTTCTCCGAAGATACTTGAGAATAGTCTTGACAGCAACCCAATGATCTAATCTTGGGTTGGACTAGTATCTGCTGGTTGCTCCAACTGCGAAGCAGATGTCCGGTCTTGTGGATAACATAACATATATGAGACTACCTACTGCTGAAGCATAGGGAACACGTCTCATATCCTCAAGTTCTTGAGGTGTTTTAGGACACTGTTCCTTAGATAAGTGAACTCCATGCCTGTAAGGTAAATTATCTTTCTTGGAGTTCTGCATCAAAAATCGCACAAGAATCTTGTCAATATACGATGCTTGAGACAATGCTATGAGTTTGTTCTTACGATCTCTTATAAGTTGGATCCTTAGAACATAGCTTGACTCTTCCAAATCTTTCATTTGGAATTGGCTGGCTAGCCAGCTAGCCCTTTACTTCCGATAATAGCCCCCCATGAGTAGGATATCATCCACGTAAAGAACTAAGAAAACTACCTTCTTGTCAATAATATGCTTGTAAATATAAGGCTCATCAACGTTTGCTCGAAGCCATAAGTTTTGATCACATCATCAAACCTTATGTTCCATGATCTAGATGCTTGCTTAAGTCCATAAATGGACTTTTGCAATTTGCAAACCTTTTGCTCTTGATCTGGAGATACAAATCTCTCTGGTTGCATCATGTAGATGCTCTCATCAAGATTGCCATTCAAGAATACAGTCTTGACGTCCATTTGCCAAATTTCATAATCGAAATAGGCAACAATGGATAAGAGAATCTGAATAGACTTAAACATAGTTACTGGCGAGAAGATCTCTTCATAATCGACCCCCTTTTTTTTGGTATAACCCTTGGCTACTAGCCTTGCCTTGAAGGTATCTACCTTCCCATCTACTCTTCTCTTTCTCTTGTAGATCCACTTACACCCTATGAGTTTTACCCCATTTGGTAAGTCTACAAGTTCCCAGACTGAGTTAGAGTACATGGACTCCATCTCGAGATTTATGGCTTTAAGCCATTCCTCTTTATCAGGATCTTCCATTGCATTCTTAAATATCAATGGATCATCCACACTATCAGCAGAGACAATATCTTGTCCCTCATTTACACCCAAATAGTGTTCAGGCTATCTAATAACCCTTTCACTACGTCTAGGTGGTAGTGTATCCTGACTAGGAATCATCTGACTCTTAGATGTTAATGGATTAACAAATCTTATTGACTGAGTACTAGTCTCGCCAGGCTCCAACTCATTCAATATAATTTTAGAACGAGGTTTATGGTCACTAATATAGTTATCCTCAAGAAACGTTGCATTTGTCGATACAAATACTTTGTTATCTTCAGGACTATAGAAGTATCCATCTCTAGTCTCCTTGGAATATCCTACAAATAAGCAGACCACAGACTTGAGGTCTAGCTTTCCACTTCTGTTCTTTAACATATGTGCTAGAAACCCCCATATGCAGAAATGTCGCAAACTAGCTTTACGACCATTCCACAACTCTAAGTGAGTCTTAGGAACAGATTTGGATGGGACTACATTCAAAATGTATGCCTTAGTTTGTAACGCATATCCCCAAAAGGAATTTGGTAATGATGAGAAACTAATCATAGATCTTACCATTTCCATTAGGGTTCTATTTCTCCTCTCCACGACACCATTCTGTTATGGTGTACCAGGAGATGTGAGTTGGGACACTATCCTATACTCGACCATAAAGTCTTCAAACTCTTGGTCAAGGTACTCACCTCCACGATTCGATCGTAGAGACTTGATAGTCTTTCCTAAATGGTTCTCAACTTCAGCTCGAAATTCTTTAAACTTTTCAAAAGTTTTCGACTTGCGTTGCATTAGATAGACATATTCATATCTCGAGTATTCATCTATAAAGGTAACATAATACTCATAACCACCCCTTGCTTTAACATTCATTGGTCCACAGACGTCTGAATGTATAAGCTGTAGTGGTTCTTTAGCTCTAAGCCCTTTTCCAGTAAAAGGTCTCTTGGTCATTTTACCTTCTAAACATGATTCACAAACAGGTAAGGTGTCAACCTTTAACTCACTTAAAGATTCGCTTTTTACTGGTCTGTTCATTCGGTTAAGGTTAATATGACTAAGCCTTAGATGTTAGGGATACGTTTCGTTTTCTGGAGAAATCTTATATCGTTTAGTTTTTGGTTTTTCAACTTTAAACATTTCGGTGTTGAGCAGTGTTGTATGTATTAAAGGTCTTAACACATACAAATTGTTTTCATTAATTCCTGAACAAACATTCAGACCATTTTTTGCAATAATAACTGATTTATTATCAAAAGAAACAGAATATAATTGTTCTAACAACTTAGAAACGGAAATAAAATTCCTTGTAAATCCAGGAATGAAAAATACATTATCCAACAATATAAAATCTTATTACAAAACCGCAATCTAATTACGCCTACTGCTCGTGCCGACACGACATCCCTTGACCCCACACGCATAAAGAAGGCTCCCTCATCAAGCTATGTCCAAAAATCAGTCCACTGCAAAGAAGAACAAACATGGTTAGTGGCCCTTGAATCAACTATCTAGGGTAAAGAATCATCTTCGACTAAACACGACTCAAGAACAAGTAAATCATATTTACCTTTCGTTTTCTTCTTCTTGGCAACCTCCTCCAAATACCGAGGACAGTTCCTCTTCTAGTGCCCGACCTTGTTGCAATGAAAACATTTTCCCTTGCTTTTGTCAATGGAGGCGCCTTTCTTTTTGCTTTGGGCTTTCTTGGGTTTGGGCTTACCTTTCGCCTTCCCAACATACCTCTTCCTCTTCTTGTTATTGGAGGAAGATGGTTCGACAACATTTGTCTTACCGGTCTTACCCTTGTTGTCCTTAGTCAAGGACTCAAAGGTAGTGAGCTCATTGAGCAACTGTGTGAGACTGAACCTAAGTTTGTTCATCCCATAGTTACTCTTGAACTGATCGAAACTCTTTGGAAGAGTCGTCAATATGATACTCACTTGACTGGGTTCATCAATGGCCTCGCCATTGATCTCTGCCGTGTTGAAATAGGACATCATGTTCAGGACATGTTCCCGAACAGATGCGCCCTCTTTCATCCGAGCAAGCATTGCAGAACGAATAGCTTCATGCCGCTTTTGCTTAGAGGGCTGCCCGAACATGTCTTGCAATGACTCCATTATTTCAAATGCAGTACCTATTGCTTCATGCTTAGTGACAAGCACGTCTGTCATACTTGTTAACATATATGTTCGGGCTTTCTTATCTGATGAGACCCATTTCTCATATGCCTCACGAACAGTTCGTGCAGTATCGGCAGTAGGCGCTGGAGGACATTCCTCCGTAAGCACAAACTTAAGGTCCTTGGTGACCAAAATTGCATTGATATTGTGTTTCCATTTAGTGTAGTTATCACCAGTTGATTTTTCATTTGCTATGATTTGTAATAGCGCAGTTAACATGACAGAAAAAACATAAATTAAGAATTCATTCAATCATACATTCTAAACATGTACGAAGTTCGGCATAAAATTAAACATGATGCATGAAAATGTTTAATGAACAAGAATAACCCTAAGAAAACAATGTTTCTATGCCACGACAATCCAACATACCACAAGCAAGTGCCGCCTTAGGGTCGGTTAAATTCTTGCATGTTGAGTCAAGACCTTCTCAGTCAAACGATATACCAGAATAACTCTTATGCCAATATCATTCAACCATCGTTTGTTTAGTCAGGTTTTTAATTAACCAATTTAATTAAAACCTTGTGAGCGTAACCCATCATTTTAGATCTCAAGAGCTTAACTCGAGAATTGCCGCCTTAGGGTTGGTCAATCCCGAAATCCCCTCCGAAATCCTATCCATTAAGAAGTCAACTTTGGTATTGATTCTTATGGAAACCCTCCTTAGGGAGGACGAAAGCAAAGCCGTCACGAGGCCCCACTTTAATCTCACGGAGTTAAACTAATGATGGAGACCGCGGGATATAATGTCATATATCCCTTTCCCACTCACTCTTTTATAATTAGGGTTTTCTATTAATATTAATACATCTAGATTAAATTAGATTAAACGGTTAATTTCAATCTAAGCGTCAATTGCATTAATCACAAATTATTAGAATCCTATTCCAATAACTAATAAACATATTCAATTTTTAACTCTTAAAAATGTAGTTCATTTGTGATAATTATAATCTATGTAAACTATTTACTAAGACGAGAATTATTATTAAAAGTGTATTTACCAAGTTTTAACTATTAAAACTAAACACATTATTAGGCCCATTAATAAGGGATTTAATTGAATTAATCCTAATTTTATTAAAAAGCAGTATTAATCTAGCTAATTAAACACTTTAATTATTAGATTAATAATAAGTGAGAATTTACTGAGTTTTAACTATTAAAACTAATCTCATTAATCTATAGCCATTTATGTGTATCACCCATTTTAATCACATTAAAACTAAAACACATAATAAAGTAGACTAACATGCATGTATGATATGTCAACATATCTATATATATATATGTAGGCACAACTAATTTAAATGACATGTGTATACATGGCAATGCTTAATCATCAAATAATTAAAACAATATATGAGTTGACCGAGTATTGTGGATTATTTAACCTAAAAAAAATAGGAATCTAATTACAAAAAATATTCCCAAGACATTCCTTGGTATTGTTGTAATTTCCGAGTCTTCTAGTCTCTTCAAGTCACTCCGATTCATCTCATAAATCCAGAACACGAAACCTGCATGGTACACACAACACTTGCCAACGGAACCGCAACTGGGACACACCTCGCTCACACACCAAACAGCAGTGTTGCGCAAAGCAACAAGCGTAGTAGTGCAAGACAAATGTGCGCGAGTATGCACAGTGCAAGTCAATATGCACAGGTCAATTTGTGAGTCGCGCAAATCAAGATTTGCATGTTGCGCAAATAAGAAAAAATTGTTCTTTGACTTTGTTGTTCTACGTGTAGCTTCCAGGGTCTTCATATGATTACATTGTATTTTTTATTTTTTAATACAAAAACAGTAAATAAAAAAAAATATAAAAACATTATACAATCCAGAAACACCCTAAATCCACAACACTATAAAAAATTACAATTAACCATGTTTTTAAATTAAACAATTTAATCAAAAAACATCATACACTCATAAAAAAAAATATGTGCCTACACATTCATACATATCAGGAGCATCGAAATTGATTCTTATGTTCCGAAAAATTGGTTCTGATACCAATTGTTGGGACCCCAGTTTACCAATCGCGCAGCGGAAGGTATTTTTTTAAAAAAATTTATTTCATAAATAAATACTGCGATTAGTAAATTCTAGAATCTATTTTTCGGAACAGTAAAAATAAGAAACCGAAATCACAATATATAAAAGAGAAGGGAAGAAACAATTTTCTTCATACTTACGTAGGAGGCTTCTTCACTTTAATATGATTTGTTTCTGATTTGAACCACTTGATCTTCCTCACTATGATCCGGGATTAGTAACAGCGTGTTGGTGCGTCACGGTATTCAGGAACCTGAAAAAGAAAGAAACACAGAACAACTCTTGTTTTGTTATCAGAAAAATTCGACCACACTTTATTTGTGAAGAACAAAAAAATAAAATAAAATAAAACTTTTTTTTAATGTGGCCGCACTGCCTCTGTATACATTTTTCTCTCTTTTTTATGTTAAACCATTGTTGGTGTGTCGGTGACCTGATTCGTTTTTCTTTTTATATAAGCAATATATATATCATATATATATATATATATATATATATATCTTTTAATAAAACAACCAATGATATCTTTTTAAACAAAATATTTATTTTATTTTATTTAATAGATATCATCTAATTTAAATTTAATCTATTTAAATTTAAAATTAATATTTAACTAATTAAAAAATAAGATAATCATATTATCCTATTTTAAATATAAATATCAATTAACACTCTCCATCAATAATTAATAACATAATTAAATAATCTTATTATTTAATTGTTATAATCATTAAATTCATTAATTAAATAATCTCATTATTCAATTAATTCCCGAATAGATACGTGTCACTTTCGTGACACAATAAATTGGGCAATCCAATTAATTAACCGTGACCTTTGTTACCTTAATCGATCGGGCTAGTAAGGGGACTTAATGGACCCACAGTATTTTGAGCTCCAATAATCCTTAAAAATAATTAATTAAACTCTTTAATTAATATTTCATGATTATTAATTTCGGTGTTGTTCCACTAAAACCCCAAAGCTACACTCTCTCAACTGTAGACATTTTTACATAAACCAATCACTCTTGGTGTCCATCGATATAGCTATTACATATGGTATAATCCTCCACAAGTAGTTCATAATTAGAGTTGGGTCATAATGTCCGTTATACCCCTCTAATTATATATTTCCATTAAGTACCATTGATTCTCTAATGAATAATAAATCCTACATTCCTTACGGAATTAGGAGAGCGCTCATATTGTTCAAGTCCCGAATCAACCTTTAAGGGAACTACCATCTACTTCTCGCAAGAAGGAGTGGATTCCATTATTGTGTACAAACCTTCCCGGCCACAAGCCAAACCGCGATTCCAACATTCAAAGTTATTGATCGAGAATGCAACTCCGATCTCACCTATGATATATCAAAAACCACGATCCAACCTGAAAGAGTCGATAAGATACTCAGGATTAAGATCACCCATATATAGCCATCATTTGTTGATATATATGAATCTTATCTTGTAACGGATCTTGGTGAAAGATTCATATAAATTATGGCCCAGTCCTATATGATCATATCATATAAGGTGCCTCCATTCTCATATCACCATATGAATAGTCTAGGTTAAGACCATCGTACATTACGGAATTGACCGCAGCTATAAATTAACCACAAATAAAGTACCCAACTCTATTTGCTATCTATGTACTCTTTAGATTGCTTATTTCAAACTGAATACCTATGTATATGACACTCATATACTCAGTTAGAGATTATATCCGGTAATCTTGGATGTTAAATACACATGTTATATATAAATGTATGAAACAATTTGAATGAATAAACTACTTCTTTTATTTATGTTCATTTCACATTTACAAATTATAAGCTTTAGGGCAAAAACCCTAACGTGTGGAGCATGCCCTGTTCTGGTGTAAGAAAGCCAAGCAGGTTTGGAAACAAACTGCCTTTGCTCCTTTAATTGAATCCTTCCATGGGCTCTCATCGTTGGAGGTAATGTGTGGAATCTTGCCTATTGTTAATCGATCTGAAATGAACTATATTTGTATGATTATTTGGTGTATTTGGTGGAACTGTAATCTTGCAAATAATAGAGGAAAACCTAGAGAGGCTGCTGACTTGGTGGAATGGGCTAGACGTTTCTTTGACGAATTTCAGGGGACTCAGCAAGCAATGTCTTCAAGTCACACAAGTCCTAGAGCTCCTCCTAAATCAGGTTGGATTCCTCCTCCTACTGGTTCCCTTAAACTAAACACAGATGTGGCAGTTAGATAAGGTCTTCCTTTTATTGGTATGGGTGCGGCAATTTGTGATCATGACAGAACTGTTATTGCTACTGTCTCAAAGACACTACAGGGCTCTTTCAGTATGGAAGTTGGTGACTTTCTGGCTCTCAGAGAAGGTCTACTTCTTGCAAAGCATTATAATTTAGTTGTGAAGATTGCTGAAGTTGATGCTCTTAATGTTGCACAAAGTATTAACTCCTCTGATGGGGTTAATAGTGATGTAATCTTCATAGTCAAAGAAATTAAGGCTTAATGAAAGAGGTGGGTGATTGTAAATGCCATGCTATTTCCAGGTTAGGGAATATGTTGGCTCATGACTTAGCCTCTTTGGCCATCTCCTCCCGAAAGGAGATTTCCAGGCTGCATTACAACCTTTGTAGCTCTTCTTTTTTGTGTTAATGTTCTGTCTTTCTTCAAAAAAAAAAAAAAAAAATTGTTTGTGTTTGCCAAAGTAGGTTGTCATAATACCCACCATTTTAATCATGTTTTAAAAGGATTTAAATATTATACGAAACCGTATAGTTAATCATGTAAGAGTATCTTTGATGCAATGTTAAATCATTGTGTCAATGCTATAATTTAGCATAAAGTAAAAAAATAAGTATGCTTCAATGTAGTGCCAAACGCTATGTTGAATTTGACATATGCTATACTTTGTGGTGGAAATGGTGCGAAATGTCACCATTTCAAACTCATTTGGTGATATTGTCAGTGGTTTAATAAGTTAAGTTTAAAAGGCACTTATTATGGTGAACTACCAAAATTGCCCTTAGATAATCAGTTATGTTATTCTCTTTGTACCTTTATTTCTCCACACTTCCAAAAAAAACGACTCTCTCTCTCTGATTTTTTCTTTCTCTCTCTCTCTCTCTCTCTCTCTCTCTCTATCTACAAATAAAAGTTAAAGATTTGTGGTTTCCTCGAGTTTCATCTTCAACTTATAAAATAAGGTAATATTTCTTGAACTTTCTTCTTATAATTTGTTCACATTTTGTAAACTAGCCATTGTGAGAATTTTTAGATCTCCGAGCCTTTTCATGTGTTTCCCGTGCCTTTTCACGTGTTCACTATCCGAGCCTTTCATGTGTTTCCCGTGCCTTTTCATGTGTTTCCCGTGCCTTTTCATGTGTTTCCCGTGCCTTTTCATGTGATTCCCGTGCCTTTTCATGTGTTTCCCGTGCCTTTTCATGTGTTTCCCGTGCCTTTTCATGTGATTCCCGTGCCTTTTCATGTGTTTCCCGTGCCTTTTCATGTGTTTCCCGTGCCTTTTCACATGTTTCCCGTGCCTTTTCATGTGTTTCCCGTGCCTTTTCACATGATTCCCGTGCCTTTTCACATGTTTCCCGTGCCTTTTCATGTGATTCCCGTGCCTTTTCACATGTTTCCCGTGCCTTTTCATGTGTTCACTAACATGTGTTTCCCGTGCCTTTTCATGTGATTCCCGTGCCTTTTCATGTGATTCCCGTGCCTTTTCACATGTTTCCCGTGCCTTTTCATGTGTTCACTAACATGTGTTTCCCGTGCCTTTTCATGTGTTTCCCGTGCCTTTTCATGTGATTCCCGTGCCTTTTCATGTGTTTCCCGTGCCTTTTCATGTGATTCCCGTGCCTTTTCATGTGTTTCCCGTGCCTTTTCATGTGTTCACTATCCGAGCCTTTTCATGTGTTTCCCGTGCCTTTTCATGTGATTCTAGTGCCTTTTCTTGTGATTCCCGTGCCTTTTCATGTGTTTCCCGTGCCTTTTCATGTGATTCCCGTGCCTTTTCATGTGTTTCCCGTGCCTTTTCATGTGATTCCCGTGCCTTTTCATGTGTTTCCCGTGCCTTTTCATGTAATTCCCGTGCCTTTTCATTCACTATTCGAGCCTTTTGAAGAAATTTTTGAGCATTTTCATGTGATTTAATCGAGCCTTTTAAAGAATTCTATGAGCCTTTTCATGTCTTCTCTGAGACTTTTAAATATCCTTAACATAGCCTTTGTAAATGTAATATTTGAAAAAAGTTTGTAGTCCTGAATTTTCATTAATGCTTTGTGATGATTAATTTGACAGCATCATGAATCGGGTTAGAATAGTAATATCTTACAACGGTCGATGGGAGCAGTTACCCGACGGAAGTCAAAGGTTTGTTGGATCGGATAACCAGGGAATGTATCACATTTATAAGAAATGACAACGATGTGCAGTTTATGCTAGGGGAAGATCGAGTTATCCCTCAAGTATGTGTCAGTGTAACTGAGAGGACAGCTGGAGATGTGATCGGGAATGATATTCCTCCTCTTGAAAATACCCAACAATTAGGATCCTTTAGCGGTAGCAACCAAGTGTTCACCCAAAGAAGTGCCACTAAAGGTGGGGGAAACATGTGTGGTGTCCCACCGGTAGCGGTCGACCATGAAGATTTAGTTGAACCTCAATTTGGCGATGTGTTTGGTTGTCGAAATGAGCAGTACAATGAGCAAAACAATTACCCGAACCCTGAGGTGGATAATGAGGCAAATAATGAACAGGTTAATGATCGGGTTGATGATCTACAAAATGTGGATGAAGACACTGCACAAATTGAAACACGAGGTAGACATGTACAAGGAGTTAGTTGCACTCCACTTGATATGCCTGGGCCTTCCGAGGTCCGGTATAATGTAACAGCATCTGCAACGTGGGTTATTCCCGGAGCAGATTCATACTCGTTTGGTATTAATACAACTAGCACCTTGACAACGCCAGAACCTAGAACCATGATTTATAAAGGTCAATTTTTTCCGAGTAAAAAGGATTTGAAGAGGCTAGTTGGCCATTTTGCAATGCATCATAACTTTGAATGGAAGGTGAAAAGGTCCAATAAGACAACTTTACATCTGGTTTGCATCATTGACGACTGTACATGGAAATTAAGAGCGGTGAGGAGAGATGAAGGGACATACTTTCTAGTGAGAAGTTTTGTCAACGAACACAGTTGTCCCTTGGAGGAGATTCACCGTCGCCACCGACAAGCTAGTGCAGTCATAATCGGAGAAGTCGTTGCACTTAGACTTCAACAACATGATGGTCGTCTCATGCGTCCCAAGGACGTCATCGCCGATATGAAAACAATGTATGGCATACAAATCATGTACAGTAAGGCACACGATGCCCTTCAATATGCATTATCATTGACCTACGGAACGCATGAAGAAGCTTTCCAACTCTTGCCATCTTTTGCATACGTTCTCGAACAGCAAAATCCTGGCACAATCACCGACTTACAATGCACTGACGATGATAAATTCCTCTACTTTTTCATGTCGTTAGGGTCCTCAATTAGAGGTTTTCGGAGGTGTATACGTCATGTGATTGCAGTTGATGGTACCCATTTGAAGGGAAGATTCGGCGGTACAATGTTTGTGGCAACTGCACAAGATGGAAACGAGCAGGTGTATCCAATTGCTTTTGGGTATGGTGACTCAGAAAATAATCTTTCATGGGAGTGGTTTTTGGAATGCTTGAGGGGTGCCCTTGGTAATATAGATGATCTGGTTTTCATTTCCGATCGTCATCCAAGCATTGAAGCAGGGATATCTAAAGTGTTCCCTTATGCAACACATACCATATGTTGCTGGCATTTTGGGGAAAATATGAAGAAGCGATTCCATAGAAAGGATGTTGCTGACATAATGAATGATGCAGCTAGGTCATACAGTGAATTAAAGTATAATCGTCACATGGAGGAGTTACGTAAGCTGCACAAGGCTGCATTCGATTATGCTATTGCTGCCGGTCCTCACAAATGGTCCCGCGTACACTGTCCCCAAAGAAGGTACAGAGTGATGACCACAAATGTTGCAGAGTGCATAAACTCATGCCTAAAATTCGCATGGCAACTGCCATTGATGACGCTGGCAGAGTTCATTAGGAATATGCTACAAAAGTGGTTTCACGATCGTCATGCAGCTGCACGGTCCATGCGTCATCGATTGACCGACGCAGCACATCTTGTGATCCTGAAACGGGTCGAGAAGTGCGGTTTATGACCGTAAATCCAGTTGACTGGAACATATTCTCCGTCAGACACAAGGGAAAACAGTGGACGGTTGACTTAGCCCGTAAGACTTGCACATGCAACAAATTCCAAATGGACTTTTTTCCATGTTCACATGCACTCGCAGCGGCAAGGTACTTGACAAGTTATAGTTAACACATTATATTACCCAAACGTGAATCTCACTATTTTCATTGTTGCAGGGAGCGAAACTTGGATTTCACATCACTGTGTGCAGACTACTACAAAAGGGAGACACTTATTGATGCATACTCGGTCCCTATTATGACTGTTGGCCATCCTTCTTCATGGGTTGTGCCATCTGACATCGCAGCGCGGGTGGTTTTAAATCCAAAGACAAAGAGACAATCAGGTCGGCCGATGGAGGGTCGACATGCCTCGTCTTCATAGAGGACAACCACACAATCGTGTAGAAGATGTGGGCAACCTGGACATAATAGCAGGAGATGTTCCAACCCGCCTATGGTTAATGAAGGTCCCAGTAGAATTGTCCCCGAGGAATATCGTCGCAAGTGTAGCATATGTCATTCAATTGGACACAACAAACAAACGTGCCCTTATAAGGAAGGCAATCAAACATAACAAGGCAGTACAAGATGAAGACGAATTGCCACCAGAAGCACCTTGAGGAACATGTCTCCAAGTTGATGTCTTCAAACATGGTTCAGACTTTGGGAACCATGCTTGATACAGTTATGTTGTTTAAATCGGTAAAGGTTTAGTTGTTCATTTTCATTGTATTATTTAATTCGTGATGCAACGCACTAAATTGTTCACGCGCGGGTTGGAAAGTGAAAAAAATTAATTAATTAATGAAAATAATATATGAATCTGTTATGTACATCAATTACAACTCAGGGAACAACCCATATATAAATCATCTATACAACAGTGTTATGCAGCGAGTTACAATAAACCTCCACAACCATCTTCTCCCGGATGGTGCCCATATCCTCTTCTTTCCAATCGAACTCCTTCTTGTTTGCCAAGAAGTACTCTGCCAATCTCAAAGTATGGGCACCACAGTTACCGCTGCAAATCACCATATGAACAACCATTAGAATGGAGTTTAATTAAAACCAAGTGAGGTATAATAAAATGTTGAAACAGTCATACCCCTGATGCTGTTGGGGCACCCCACGGGATCCGTCCATGATGCTCATCAGAAAGGCCTTCTTCGATAAACTGTATGTCACATCATCCTTCGTTCTGTTGGAGTGAAACTCAACCTGATGCAATATCGAGGGTATAAACCAACGTAGGCACGCAACCTGCTTATTCCTGTACTCCCATGTAACCTCCTGTCTGAACGAGTCTAACAAGTAGATATTCCCTTGTGTGAGGTCGACGCTGGTCAGTACCCAATGGTTGCATCTAAGGTTGCAAGGTATCATAACCTGTTAGTGTTTCAACATAGTGTTATGTGTCTAAAATCTAAACATAGTATTATACACATTGAAACCTTGTAATTTAAACACATTGAAACCTTGTAATTTAAACACATTGAAACCTTGTAATTTAAACACTCACCCAATCAACCGCGTGCCATGACTGGTTTCCTGCCGGGAGTAATCCTCGGACCGTCTTCAGGTCATCATCGTGCCACTTGTGTTTCAGCATAGACCATTCCTTAGGGGGTGCAGTCACCCCACTGCCGAACATCCGCTCCCACTTAATATCTAACCATGACTGTATATAGAAAATTAACCACAATGTTAGGTAATAGATCTAGTAAACACATCAATTAACAAAAGGAAAATCGTATTGTACAAGAACTTACATAGAACTGGGAATCCAGTACGTTGACCCTCTGAGCGTAGACAGTGAGGTATGCTCGTTGACGCTTCCGTAAAATCAACAAGTACGCATCGATGTGCTGACAATGTAAACATTTTATATTGTTAGGATTCTACCATTACTGATAAAAACTTATACAAATAGTTAAAGTAAGGAATGTACCGTATCCTCCAACTCCATGAAGTTGGTTTGGAACCGTTGGAACCAACTGACACCAACTAGTATATGTATATCCACATCACGTCTGCATAATTGCTGAAGAAGTTAGATGACCAAGTAATATTAATTAAAAGATTGTGTAATGAACGTTTATACGTACAATTCCCCCGTGGTGTTCCTCTTGTAGGCTTGGTACGCAGTAACGTGGTCAGGATCTAACAAATCATAGGGCTTGAATGCATGCACTGATGACGCTGGCCTGGTCCTTGGCTTCTTCGGCCTACATGGGTCAGTGTATGGGCTCATCAGCTGCCAACCTGGCCTGCGAACCCGCAGCTGACGCTGAATCTGGGGCGGACTACAGGCTCCAGAACTAGACTCCACCGGAGGTGTGTGCAGTGAGGAGGATCTATGCCTCTGTGGACTACTATGAAGAGGGCTGCGCTGTGAGGACGACCTGTGCCGCCGTGTATCTCTATGAGGAGGGCTGTGATGTGAGGAGGATATCTCCCGTCGTGTATCTCTCCGAGAAGGGCTACCCTCTGAAGAGGATCTATCCCTCCGTGTATCGCTCTCTCTCCTTGTATCGCGCTGATGAGTGGGGGAGTTGCGCCTGGATCGCTTCAACGGTCGCACTGCGCTGGGATCTACTGGAGGTGGTGTACGCTATGAGGATGAACCATGTGCTAGGTCATGTGGAAGAACATGTGGCACAGATCCACCAGGTAGCTCCCGTACTAGAAGTCCTGTCTCTGTACCAGCACTGTTATCGGGTGTAACTGGAGGAGGCACCTGCTCTAATAGTGATATCTCTGTACCACCGGGAACCTCTGTTCGTTCTGTCATAACATGCCCCGGGTGATCAGATACTGTGTCTGCAGTATGTGCCTCCGTAGTAGGTGTCTGCTCATGTGTGATCTGTGGGTCTATCCCATGCTGATGTGTACCTGTCCTGCCTGTGGGACTAAAGTCTCTGTGATGGTCATTGGATGGTGGACCATCCATACGGGACTGCGATGTCTGACATTGACCCTGACCCTGACCCTGAAGCGCCCGGATCATATCCAACAACTCCTAATGCTGCTGATCTCGCTTCTCGTCACTCTTTCGGATAGCCTCCATCACATCAACCCGTAGAGATTGGACAGCATTCATCACTTCAGCGAATTTACCATCCTAGCCCTGAAATGATTTGAAGTTTTGTCAGCACTTAAACTGTTCACTCAATTGAAATTAAATAATGTGGTTCTAATATCTTTTACATACATGTGGATGCCCGCCAACGCCTCCTCGGGAATCACCTCCAGGTCGAGACTGTCTGGGCATAGTGAATCGTACCCGTCTATGCCTTTCAGGACTCTCATCCCGACCCTCCAAAACTGAATCACCCCTAGGTCGAGGCTGTCTGGGCAAAGTGAAACGTACCGACTGATGTCTCACGGGACTCCGACTCCCACCCTCCTGGTCTGAACCCTCTGTATCATTGGCTCCGGAATATGCACCATCCATATCACTGGGTTCGGAATAAGGACCCTCCCTATCACTGGGTCCTGAATACGCACCCTCTGTATCACTAGGTCTGGAATACGCACCCTCCATATCAATGGGTCCAGCACTCCTACGTCGTTCGTGCTCAGGAACGTGACTAGGTATATCAGAAACATCGGTGTCATACAGACTGCCTCCCAGGTATATGCCTTCGTAGTAAGGTTGAGCCATCTCAACACTCGTTGGCACCAATTCACGCCGCGCAAACATCTGAAATCGGAGTTAGATCATTGTAATTGTATACATACTAAAAACTATGAAAATTAACAACAACAATACTTACCCTTTCAGTGAAAATGCCATCCAGTTTTCTCCCCCACGGTCGCTGACTCAACTCCCATTTCAGAATACGTGAGGGTGGTAGCTCCGAGATTGCCCTACGGATCCCACATTTTTTATTCCCGAGCTCGGGGATAACCTCAAAAGCAAATATCTGTATAATATATAAGTACAATATAAAATAAAATAAAAAACTATAATTAAAATACAGATTCAAATTTTAAATTCTCACCAATAGTGCGTGTGGTAGTCCATATACGTTGTACGTCTCAGTCGTGTGTACGTAAGCACCCCTTTCTTGCTGTCGTTGTTCAAACCGCTCCCGTCGACCATCCAACGCATGCTTGAAACAATAAATTGACCGCCTATACACGTGTGCACCCCACGGGAACGCATCAAAATCGTCCAAGTCCTCCACTAGCCTCCACTGCCATACTGGAACTTTATCTCGCTCGTCTACCCCCATTAGTATCCAGTTGAGCATAAACAATAAGCATAGCTTTACCGCATCGTACTGCTCCACAAAAATACCAATCCGCAGCACTGCTCTCAACTCTTCAAACTCGATATCTCTACCCTGGAAGTACCGCTCGTGTATGCCATTCTCTACCATATCATACCTTGCCGTGTCGAGAATGACTCCGAACTTCAACCCAGTGATTAGACAAAACTCAACCTTCGAGAACCGGACCGAATGCTTACCTAACAAAAATCTCATCTCATCTTCCGGCCCATCGTGATGCAACTCGCGTAAAAGCAGCTGATGGACAATCCCAGCCGAAAAATGAATCTCACGATGCATCATTAGAAAATGACCAAAACACGACTCAGTATACCGACGTCGGTCTTCGATCCTCAGATGTTCAGGTACACTATTAAGTGCGTTGTCAATATCAACCAGGTCATGGAAATGGTCATGCCGTATAATTTTTCCCTTGAACCATTCTCTTGCTGGGGTTTTAAGCGACTCCTTTAGCTGATTCCTCATCTGCATTCACAGAAAAAAACATATGAGTTCATGAAAAGGCTCGAACAAAAAGGCTCGGGCAGTGTATGAAAATGCTCGGGTAATGTATCAAAAGGCTCGAACACTTCAGTAAAAGGCTCGGGTAGTTTGTGAAAAGGCACGAACACTTCAGTAAAAGGCTCGGGTAGTGTATCAAAAGGCTCGGGTACTTTGTGAAAAGGCACGAACACTTCAGTAAAAGGCTCGGGTAGTGTATCAAAAGGCTCGGGTAGTTTGTGAAAAGGCACGAACACTTCATTAAAAGACTCGGGTAGTGTATCAAAAGGCTCGGGTAGTTTGTGAAAAGGCACGAACACTTCAGTAAAAGGCTCGGGTAGTTTGTGAAAAGGCACGAATACTTCATTAAAAGGCTCGGGTAATGTCTGAAAAGGCTCGAACAAAAAGGCTCGAATAACAGTTCAAAAAGACTCGATTAAGTTCAAAAAGGCTCGAAATAAAAGGTTGAAAAAGGCACGATAATAGTCCAAAAAGGCACGATAATAGTACAAAAAGGCACGATAACAGTACAAAAAGGCTCGATAACAGTTACAAAAGGCACGATAACATTACAAAAAGGCTCAAAATCACTTCAAAAAGGCTCGATAACAGTTCAAAAAGGCACGATAACAGTCCAAAAAGGCACGATAACAGTCCAAAAAGGCACGATAACAGTACAAAAAGCCACGATAATAGTACAAAAAGGAACGATAACATTACAAAAAGGCTCGATAATAGTTACAAAAGGCACGGTAACAGTACAAAAAGGCTCGAAATCACTTCAAAAAGGCTCGATAACAGTTAAAAAAGGCACGGTAACAGTACAAAAAGGCTCGAAATCACTTCAAAAGGCTCGATAACAGTTAAAAAAGGCACGGTAACAGTACAAAAAGGCTCGAAATCACTTCAAAAAGGCTCGATAAAGATTCAAAAACACTTACTAACCTAGATCTTCATCGTCTTAAACTAAAACACTAACCTAATCTCATCAAACAAACATAATGAACAACAAATCAAATCAAACCTAATCTACATCAAATACACAAAACTTATCTAGAACAAAAATGTGTGAGAAACAAAAACGTACCGGTCTCGTTTTTCTTCGCCCTTCAGTTCTATTCGACATCGGTACTGTAGCGCCGTCGCCGGTGGTTCTTCGTCAGGTTTTGGTCCTCTGTAGCACTGTTGCGCCGTCGGGGTTTCTCTCTCTGGTTTTTTCTTTCAACGTTTCAAAACCAGACAAACCGACAAAAAGGGTAATTTTGTCTGGTCACATAAAATGGTGCCTTTTAAACTTAGATTAGTAACTTGGTGCCTGTTCCCCAAAAAGCCCCCCAAATGGTGACATTTAAATTTCGAACCCATACTTTGTGCCAAAGCATATGCCAAATTTAACATATGTCAAATTTGGCACAACAATAAATGCAGTTATATTTGTTGACTTTTCAAATTTTAAATAATATAAATTTAACAAATTTGACAGGGAAAATTGAGATTGAAACAATTTAAAGAATATATTCAATGCATTCATTGAATAGATCGATAGTATTTGTTGACTCTTATAATTTTAAATAACAAAAAAAAAATTAAAAATTAAAAATAGCATATCAATAGAATTTTGTATTGATGTACAAATTAAAATGATGTGTCAAATATAACATTTTACTATTTTTTGTACCAAATTTAGCATTAGCATTAACATATACATTGAAGATGGTTTAAGAGAGTATTTCTTTTGGTTTTATTTTTATTTTATTTAATTTTTAATTTTTAATTTTTAATTTTTAATTTTTATAGACCATTGAATTGAAATTCAATGACTATAAACTAACACATCAACTGTGCAACATCTATACGGTAGCTGAATCCATCTAAAAATGCCAACATGTGCGTAACTGAGTTGGCAGGTGGACGAAATTGGAACTTAAACAAATGGCTCTCAAGACAGTGGCTCGAATCCTACTTATAGTGAGAACTTTAAAAAAAATATATATATATCTAACCTCAAATTAATAGATATCGTCTGAAAAAGAAAAAAAAAAAAAAAATCCACTTTAAAATATTTACGCCTGAGATTGGCCGATTGTTATCGAATATCGAGTGTGACCAGTAAGTCAGTAACCACTGACTAGCATTGAGTTTGATTGTGTTTATAAACGCACGCAAATAAAGGAGTCCTATTGGCTGCTAACAGAAAATGCAAAAACGTTTTCATAGATGACCCGTTGGCTTCACTCTAACTTTAAAACATCCTAAACATGAGACTCTCTTCAACAAAGCAGGACCCTGTCACTTTTCTTTCACTTATTCGACAATGTATAGACACAAAGTCAATATCAGACATCAAGAAAGTCCAAACCCAGATTATGAAGTCCGGTTTTCTACTCGGTTTCGGCGATAAACTAATAGATGGGTACCTAAAATGTGGTGGTGTTGTCGATGCTCGTAAGCTGTTTGATGAATTGCCTAAACGACATATTGTTACTTGGAATTCTATGATTTCCGCTCACATTGGCCACAAAAGGACCAAAGAGGCTATTGGGTTGTATAAAAAGATGATTTTGGAGGGAGTTTTTCCTGATGAATACACGTTTTCTAGCATTTTTAAAGGGTTTTCGGAGATGGGTTCTCTGCGTGAGGGGCAGAGAGCTCATGGGTTTTCGATCATTTTAGGTTTGGAGGCATCAAATGTGTTTGTGGGTAGTGCTTTAGTTGATATGTACTCTAAGTTTGGTCAAATGAGGGATGCTAAATTGGTGGCAGATCGTGTTGTCAAAAGAGATGTTGTTTTGTTTACTGCTTTGATTGTTGGTTACTCTCAGCATGGTGAAGATAGGGAAGCATTAGCGGTTTTTGTTAGTATGATCAATGGAGGGGTTAAGGCTAATGAGTATACTTTTGCAAGCATTTTGATTGCTTGCGGGAACGTAGAGAATTTAGGGAATGGTAAGCTGATTCATGGTCTTATTATAAAATCTGGTTTTGAATCTGTTGTTGCTTCTCAGACTTCACTCCTTACTATGTATTCCAAGTGTGGCTTGATTGATGATTCTTTGAAGGTTTTCAAGCGCTTTGCAAACCCAAACCTAGTGACATGGACATCACTTATTGTTGGTCTAGTGCAAAATGGTAAAGAAGAGGTTGCTTTGACAAAGTTCAGGCAGATGACTCGTAACTCGATAAATCCAAATGCTTTCACATTATCTAGTGTACTTAGGGCATGTTCGAGTATTGCAATGCTTGAAGAAGGGAAACAAATACATGCTATAGTCACGAAACATGGATTGGATAGAGATACATATTGCGGAGCAGCACTTGTTGACTTGTATGGGAAATGCGGAAGTACAGAAATGGCAAGATTGGTTTTTGATGACATTATTGAACTTGATGTTGTATCTATGAACTCCATGATGTATAGTTATGCCCAGAATGGTTTAGGACATGAGGCACTTGAAATGTTCAATAGGATGAAAGATTTAGGACTGCAGCCAAATGATGCAACATTTGTGAGTGTTCTCATAGCCTGCAGTAATGCAGGGTTGGTTGAAGAAGGTTGTCAGATTTTTGCCTCCATGAAGAAAAATCATGATATTGAATTAACAAGAGATCATTACGCGTGCATGGTTGATTTACTAGGACGTTCTGGAAGACTTGAGGAGGCCGAAGCATTGATAGAGAAGGTTAGAAATCCAGATGTAGTTTTGTGGAGGTCGTTGATTAGTGCATGTGTGATTCATGGAGAAGTAAAGATGGCAGAGAGAATCAAGGATAAAGTTCTCAAGCTTGCACCTGGGGATGAGGGAACTCATGTTTTGTTGTCAAATATTTATGCTTCAACAGGTAATTGGAGCCAGGTTATTGAGATGAAAACCACAATGAGGGAGATGAGATTGAAGAAAGATCCTGCAATGACTTGGGTTGATATTGATAGGGAGGTCCATACATTCATGGCTGGGGATTGGTACCACCCAAGATCAAAAGAGATAGTCGAAACACTCAAGGAATTGATGGAAAGGGTTAAAAGTGTGGGTTACGTCCCAGATACGCAATTTGTGTTGCATAACTTGAAAGAGGAGAAAAAAGAGAGATGTTTGTATTATCACAGTGAGAAACTAGCCATAGCTTTTGCTCTATGGAGGACTAGCAATAAGACTACCAGTATCAGAATTTTTAAGAACCTTAGAGTTTGTGGGGATTGCCATAATTGGATTAAATATGTCTCCAAAGTTGTTAACAGAGAGATAATTTCCAGAGATTCAAAGAGATTTCATCATTTTAAAAATGGGTCGTGTTCTTGTGGAGATTATTGGTGACCACACGATTCACATTTTGCCTTTGATTTTGGTTCAATCTGGTTTGCTCAAAGATGTACTAAGAAGGCCCCGAGTCTGCAGGTATTTAATACTTGATTTAGTCAATTAACTGCTAAATTAATTGGAGTAGAGACCAGGATAGATGAGAGATTTGCCTCTAATGTATTTGTTTGTATTAATTTATTTTATGGACATTGATTGTTACAGTGAGACTGAAAAGCAATTGCCTATATGCGTCTCCAAGAAGGGATCATGAATCACGATTGAAGTATAACCATGATTATCTTTTCTGTTCAAAACAATGCAAAAGTGACGAAACTTTCTTGCCCGAATGTACAAATGACATGGTAAATCTGTCATCACATAAGTTTTTCTCCTACTTAAGGTAAAGATTACAATCTAGAAGAGAGAAAAAGCTGTCTAAAGATTTCAAATAGGTAAACAATACAAAATTTTCCAAGCTACGTAACTCTTGCAAACCATTTTTCATCCACCTTTAAACGTTTTCAGGAGTCCACACGAATGACTCTAGCATTAATACTGCTATTAACTGCCTAGGAAACCAAATGCAAAAAGACTAAAGTCCAAGTTTTGAGAGAAGCTCACGCCACCTTGGAGTCTCTTCATCGAAAATGTAGGTCAAAGGTGAGATTAGAACTCCACTACCTCCAATCTGCATCAAGCAATATAAATAATTATCTTCTTTATGTGGATATGGATGGACAGAAGTTAAAAAATCTTCAGTTATTCAGAACGTGGAACCAGGCAAAAAAGTCCCAAATACAAGATGTGAAGCAACATTCTCAGGAAACATGCAGTACAACCCTAAATGGCAGGCTAGAATTTCCTCAAAAGTTCAGAAACTGAAATGAACTTCCTTACCACACCAAGTTAAGCCAGAAGCGTAATTAATTAAGCATACTAAATTCCTAAACCAAGCACGATGGAAAGTAAGTCAATTCCTAAATAAATTGTGATTAAATAAGTGGGCAAAGATGCCTTATTAATTTATAAAATACACCAGAGATATACCAATTCAAAAGCCAGTTCAAATATGTATTGAACAACAAACTAGAATATTGTGTCAGTCTATCACCTTATTTGAAGATTTTGACTGAAAATTAAGCTGATTTTATTGGAGACAGGGAATGAAAAGCAATGTATATAACTCTAATTTATTACTGTCATGACTCACCGCTCTCAGTTGCTGTACAGACTTGTACAGTGCTTTCTTGGGTACACATATGACTATGGCGTAATAATCCACTGTTACCTTCCCATCACGTTTGCAAAAAACTGGACTTATGGTGGGTCCCTGCACGTCAGATAATAGAACAAAACATGTCATACTTTTACTATTGAGATTTAGTTTATATTCATGGAACTATAATCAAGGTAAGGATTGAACACAGAAAGTGATAACTGCAGAAGGCATAAACACCATTGGTTTCATTTCAAACCTCACCTGCAACCCAGATAACGAAGTCTGGCTCAGTATTCTCTCAGCTACTTCCTCTGCATTACTTCCCCTCATGTTTGCAGTTACCTGCCATGGATACATACAGATGAAACGGGAGAAACAGAAAACAGAAACAACCAGAGCATAAGAGAAATTATATGCATACCATAAATTGACCCATTGCCCTCAAATGAGCCTCCAATCTTTCAAGAATCTCATGTGTGGTGTCCAGTACACCTTTTCGCTGCATCAATGATTTCCTGCTTGCCACAAGAACAGCCTGTAGAAAATTGAATCCTTGAGATAAGGAATGATTTAGCACAAGCGGAACACAAAATCAGCTGCCCAAAGACCCATTTCTGATAGCGTTCACAAGAGTACAAGACTACACCATAGCATGCTTTGCAAAATCAGCATCCAACCAAAATAGCTTACCTGGCTTTCCAACACAATTCCACCTTCAATTTCTTTCAAGTTGTTCTCCCTGAGTGTTGTCCCACTACTCACAAGGTCCAAAATAGCATCAGCTATCCCCATCTAAATTAACAAGAAATACAAATGGTTTCCATAAATCATGTGTGAAACTTGTATAACAGTAACTTTATGTAGACTGCTATATCGGTATCCAATGTGCAAACATGATTAACAAAGAAATAAACAAGTATAGTGATAGAATAGTGCAACATACTTCTAGTTCCTGATTTTACAATTAAAAATTAGCTTCAAATTAACTCTACCTTAACATGTCACTGCCTACAATAACATAATATGACCTTGACAAGCAAGATACTAGGGGCGCGTCCCGTAAGCGTTTTTCATTAGCCGTTTTTTGAAAAGCAAAACGAAAATGAAAGCAGTATTTTTGGATTCAATTTTGAAATCCAAAAATGCGTCTAGTTGCATATGCTGAAAGCACTATTCTGAAATAAAAACATTAAAAACGCGTCCGGTTGGGTAACGGCCAAATATAAAAACTTATCAATAATTCATCTAAAATATCAAAAATTGTCATTAATTTTTTAATATATAAAAATTAAATGAAAGAATTTTAAATATTTCAATAGATAATTTTGGTCCTAATTTTGTAGATAATTTTGTCTATGTTGTTCTAGGGTTTCAAATTTTTTCGATTTTTATGAATCTTTTGAGAATTTGTAAGGGTGCGTTGGTACATAGGCAGAACGGGGCAGTTGTTTCATATTGTGTTTGGAATACCCGAAACAGAACTGTGGACTGTACTATTATGCGTTTGGTATGGCTGGGACAGGAAACAACAAAAGGTTCAAATGACCAGAATGCCCCTCCCGTCCTTTCCAATGTTTATAACAATTTTATTAAGTTTGAAATTTTTTTTTTGAAAAATATCAAATATTATTGAATTAAAATTAATTAAAAATCATACAAAATTTACATTTTCTTTCATTTTTTCACCTCCCAAACACTAGTTTCAGATTTCAAAATCATATTTCATCATCCAACACATCATCCAACTTCATCTTCATCATCCATACATCACTGTTCTTCATCAGTCATCACCCAAACATATCCATACAAAAAGAACAAATAATTAAAAAAAAAATAGTGAATCATTTTGAAGATCATCCAACCCAGACCATTTTGAATTTTTTCCAGGTTTTATTTATTATTTTTTTTTTTCTTTCCAATTTTTTTTTCCTTTTCATTCTCTTTCCAAATCGAAAACCCAGATTTTCTTTCCAAATCCTAAAGAAGAATATGAAGACTCAGATTTTCTTTCCAAATTGAAAACCCAATCGAGAGAACATGAATAAGAAGAAGAAGAAGAAGAAGCAGTTGACGATTTCCAACCCAGATTTTCTTTCCAAATCGAAAACCCAATCGAGAGAACAACATGAATAAGACGAAGAAGCTGACGATTTTGCACAAGAACAAGAAAAGATCGCGATTTTGCACAAGAACAACATGAACCTAGTTGACGATTTTCCAGATTTTCTTCGGTGGGAAGAGATCGCGACCATGGAGATCCAAAGATGAATGAAGGAGAGAGAGAGAGCTCCATGGATGGTGATCCAAAGATGACTGAAGGAGAGAGAGATGGCCATGGGATTCATGTGGTGCATATATATGTTTGTAATTTTTGCAAGTAATAAGGGTAAAAAAGTCTTTTCCAGACTTTTCCCATGCATGGTGATCCAAAGATGACTGAAGGAGAGAGAGATGGCCATGGGATTCATGTGGTGTATATATATGTTTGTAATTTTTGCAAGTAATAAGGGTAAAAAAGTCTGGAAAAGACTTTTTTACCCTTATTACTTGCAAAAATTACAAACATATATATACACCACATGAATCCCATGGCCATCTCTCTCTCCTTCAGTGATCTTTGGATCACCATCCATGGAGCTCTCTGTCTTTTCCAGACTTATCCCATGCATGGGAAAAGTCTGGCTGAGCTATTTGGGTGGGACAATTTTTTGGGTTTTTTGTCCCACCCTGTCCCGACCTATCCCATGTTAAGGACACGCTAAACGCGGGACAAGAAAATTGTCCCACCTTGTCCCGTCCCGTCCCGTCCCATGTACCAAACGTGCCCTAAATTCTTGGAGGGGTTTCATTCCATTCATTGATCCGCTTTTGTTTCGTGTGATTTCAGGCTTTAATTTTGTGGTTCTAATTGGCCAGAGGAGGTGGAGGAGCAGACCTCCAAATTTATTTTCATGGTGTAGCAACAGCAACAAAAGAGGAAGAAGAAGAATAAAGATGAAGAAAGAAGAAGAAGAACAAAGATGCAGAGGAAGAAAGAAGACAGAAGAAAGAAGACAGAAGAAAAAGAAGAAGAAAGATGCAAGGGAAGAAAGAAGAAGAAAGAAGAAGCAGACAAGAAATAAAAGAAATTAAAATAGATGGCAATGAAGGATTAAAAAAAAGACTTGAAATTTTTTTTAAAAACAAAGTGAAAAACATGCTTAGGATGTTTTTCATGTTTTTCAATTTTGACACTAGTTTTGTTTTTCATTTTGTTTTTGTTTACTGAAAACAAAATGAAAAATGGTTCAGGAACGCAGATTCGAAATCTTTTTCGAAAATCAAAAACAAAAACAGCTCAAAATGAGCTTACCAGACAGCCCCTAAATATTTAGAAATTACAAGGCAAAACACGAATCAGACAGAACGTCATAACCTGGGCGTATGACTGAAAGATAACACTTTTTTTTTTTTTTCCAGCCCCTTTTAGTGTCTAGCATTTTAGCTTCCACCTTTTTTCCCCTAATACCTTGTAAAACCATTTTATTCGCCATGAAATCCTTTGTTTTTATTTTTATCTATTCTGCTGGTGGACCAACCTCCACTTAACACACTTCTTTTACTTTGGTTTTCTCTTGTCCTTTAGAATGAGTTTCTCAAGCATCACAAAATGAAATGTGCGTTAGTGGTAAACCAACAAATAATAAATTCACTCCAATGTTCAAAAAAATGCACTCCTCAGAGGTGAAATCTGAAAAATAGCTATGAGGCTCATGCCTCAATGGTTGTTTATGAGGCTTACACCTCATAAGACCGCTTCCATACGCCTAAGAACCCGCCTCAGAGGCGTAATGAGGCTGTGAGCCTCAATTTTAATATGTTTTCAATTGGGCTTGGATAGTTTTTGAAAGCCCACCCCATTGAAAATTATAACCGATAGATTTTAAATTTTATTTAAGCCCAAATAAGAGGTATTTGGCCCACCAGTCAAAAAAAAAAAAAAAAAAAAAAAACCATTGTATTAGGGTTTGTTAATGAGAGAATCAGAGAAACTCATCTTTTTCATTTGCTGCCTCTGCTGCTCTTCTCCTTCCTTCTTCCTCTCTTCTAGTTCGGTTTTTTTGCCTATTTTTCCTGTTTTGTTTTTGTTCTTAATTTTTAAATTTTTGTATATTTGTTTGTTTGTTTTTGTTTGTTTTTTCTGATTTGCCTATGTTTTTTTTTTTTTGTATTTAGCATGTTAATATATATGGACTGTTAATATATATGGTAAATATGGACCGTTAATATATATGGTGTATGGACTGTTATTTTTAATATATGGACTGTTATGGAGTATGGAGTATGGACCATTAATATATATGGGTTATGAACTGTTAATATGTTGACTGCTATGGACTTTTTTTTTTATATTTATATGCAGTAATCACTAATCAGTTATGCTCTGATGATATTTGTTAATATATTAATATATTATATAATTTATATATCATATATGGACTGTTTTTGAATATTGTGTGTTATTATTTATAATTTTTTTATGTTATATGCTTTGATTTTGCAGATTGTTTGTGTTGAATAATTAATAAACATGTTGAATTCAAAAACATGTTATGAATTATGAAAACTTATTGGTTGTTTTATGGATTATGAATTTTATATGCTTTGTATATATATATATTTATGTATTTTTACTCTCCCTGGTGAGGCTTACGCCTCATTACGCCTTGAGGCTTACGCCTCGCCTCAGTAGAGGAAAACGCCTCAATAGTAAAAACACCTTTTAGAACGTTGATTCACTCTACACAACTTACCTGAAATCAGCAAGAGATTTTCAAAAGAAAAAATATACAAACTAGCCAAACAACCTTCAATATAAAATTAAAGCAGAGAAACAGTAGCATATATTATTAGGAATAAAACTGAAAAAGAATAACAATGACTATCAATGCAACAGATAACAATAAATTGCCATATAGCGGCTACCTTCTTATATGAACTCTCATGATGCAAGTTAAATGTCCATCCATTTGAAATGCAATAAAATGCATCATAGGGAGTATTCAGTACAGAGCAATACAGCTATATCACAGACCGGTAAACAAATCTATTTTAAAAAAAACTCGATAAAAAAAGTAATTCTCACCGCTGGAGCTGCCTCTAGGGCTCCATCAGCAGTTGAAAAGACAACGTGCTTCAGTCCATTATCTTTCATAAACTTAGGTCCCAGCTGTACAGAAAGACAACAGAAATCAAGTCTAAATTGATCCCGCTAATACAAATTAAGACCATTGTAAAAAATGAAAGTGAAAGATGTATCATACATAACTGAAGCCAGTAGCAACTCTTAGGGGTTTCTCAGCAGTCCATTGAGGCATTTGAGCTAGCTCCCTCAGTGAGTTTATATTCTCAAAAATTCCATACTTGGGGATCTGAAAGAAGAAAAGATATATTAAAACTTCTATGTGATAACTGAGAGAATCAGCCTACAGTGTGTTATACACATAAAGCAATGACCACTTACTGCAAGGGATAAATGGCAATCCCCATACTCAAGAGCATTATGAACAATAATAAGATCTTCATTCCCCTGATAAAATTTTAAAAGAAAAAAAAAAAAACAGTAATCAGAAAACAAGGTTATACTGTTAATACATTTTTCCATGCTCATTCCAGATGACAAAAGAAATCAATTCCCAAACGACAACAGTCTTCAGGGACATAACACTGCTGCTTTTTCAGTACAAACATACAAATGAACAAATCAAAGCCTAACAGATGTCCATATCTAACAATTTACAAATAAAATGCATTATAAGCCAAATGTGCAAACCTGACACAGTCTGAACCTACTGTCCAAATGGCAGTAGGCTGGAGCATTTATACACCTACACCCCTCTCTAAACCTAAGGTCTCAACACCTGGATGGAGGTGTGCATGCAAGCATACATGTGTATGTTATAAATCTTATATTTTCCTTTTCATTATCTCAAGATTCTATGCTATCCAACCACATGTTCAATCCAACTTGCTCTAATGGCCTTTATTTCCGATTAGAATAATATAAATATGTATATGTGTCTGTGTGGGCATGTATTTCTTTAAGCAAACCTTGGCAGAGCATAAAAAATTTATTAAAGAGAAAAAAGAGGAAAAACAAGCAGCTGGGGGGGGGGGGGGGCGGGGCGGGGGGGGGGAAGGACATAGAACCTTACCCTTCAACCAAATAATATAAAACAATAGATTGAGGAAACCAAGTGCACAAACCTAGTAAACCCAACATTGAGGCATCTAAAACAATAGATGGAGGAAACCAAGTGCATAAAACTAGTAAAACTGATATTGAGGCATTCTCCAGGAGTCATGAAGAAGCTGGTGTTGAATGCAGGACAAAGGATTATCCCACCACTGAAAACCTTGACTACTAAGACCCACATTGGCAAGCCTGTCTGCTATGGAATTTTCTTCCCCGAAAATATGAACAAAACAAAATGAATCTTGCTAATTTGATCCAATTGTAATAATAGCCTATTGAGTCTTGACTCTTAAACAAGCTGTTTTACTGAACTAATAGAACACCAACCATTTATAACAAAGAACAAGCTCTAACTAACAACCACAGTTTGATCTCATACACTCTTTTGACAAAAGATATAGCTTTCATATTTCACCTTTCAATGAACCAATGGCTTTCACAATTGAGTGTTCATTTCCTCTAAAACATAAAAGAGGTTTTAGGCACACAAACATACGCATTCATGCACACACGCACCAACAACATCAACATGACATGGCTTCAACGAAAACAACTAAACATAACATGTCAAACCAAAATTCCAAACTTTGAAAACAACAGCGTCCCGCTTAATGCTTACCTGTCCATATTCGCTGAGTGTATCGAAACCCACAATACCAAGGTCCAAATCACTCGACAACAATTTCCGTACAATGTCTTTAGGCCGTTGAAACCAAACTTCCAAATTCGAGATCTATGAATTAAAAAAGAGAAGCATATAATAAACTAAAATTGACCATCATATGTTTACAAATATATAATAATCAGAACCCAAGCAAAATTCGTTTTCGAACCTGAGGAATTTGAGCGACGTATTGTCGTGGATTGACTTGTCTAACTGATAATTGACAATCCTTTAAGAGATATGATTCAGCAAAAAAATAAAATCAGATAAAAATTACACAATTACCAAACTAGTAAAGCAGAAATACTTTGAAATCGTCACACATTTACTAATTAAACTTTCTCAGCAGCCAAACAGGGAATAAATGAAAAAGCGAACGCAGACCTTGAGGAGATCGAGAGTGTCGGAGGCCATGCGGCCTTTGCTAGGTAAGCCAAGGCGGATTTCGGTTCTCTCGGAGACTCTACTATCGACGTTGCCGTTGACGACCGACACCTGAGACTGGAACTGCGACTGAGAGACGCAGCAGGTGACGGCGGCGGGCTTCGTCGTGGCGACGGAGAAGTTGGAAGAAGAAGGAGAGAAGAGAGAAAGAGAAGGGGAGGGGCATTGTTGGAAGCAAAATTGGAGAAGAGACATTGACATGGACATGGACGACGTAGACATATTTCTCTCTCTCGAAATGGAATTATTTTTGAGAGAGAGAGAGAGAGAGAGAGAGAGTGGGTGCAAGTGTGAAGACTGAAGAGAGAAAACGCCGCGGCAGTGAAGTGACGAGAGAGAGAGAAGTTGGATCTTGTGGCAGGTTGAGGTGGAGATTGTGTGAGGTTGGAATTTGGATATGTAGTGGATGCTAACAGTAGTCCAGGGGTGGGCACCTAGACTTAGTGGTGGCCACGGTTCGGTTTCGGTTCCGTGGCCACCCAAAACTAAAGCCGAACCGAAACCGAAACCGTAACCGAAAAATCGGTTTGGTACACGGTTTCTAACTAGCGGTTTTACGGTTTCGGTTTCGGTTTCGGTTTAAAAACCAACGGTTTTGGGTTCGGTTTCGGTTTTTAAAAAAAATAATTCAAAAAAAAAATGCCGCGTGTTAGCTTCTGATTAGTCGATTTTTTTTTTAATTTTTTTTTAAAAAAAAAACCTGCGGTTTAACAGCGGTTAAAACCGCCGGTTTTTGGCGGTTTTTGGAAGTACCCAAACCGAAACCGTAACCGGTTCAACCGGTTTCCGACCGGTTTTGAAACCGCCGGTTTCGGTTTCGGTTTTGGTTTTGGGGCGGTTTTTGGAAGTATGGTTTCGGTTAAACCGCGGGCAAAACCGTCGGTTTAACCGAAACCATGGCCACCTCTACCTAGACTGCTAAACCGATTAACCCGCCCAAACCAAACCAAATTTAAGGGTTGGTTTGGTTTTGTTAAAGAAAAAAAAATCTATTGGGTTTTTTTTTAGTAATCCGATTGGTTTGAGTTGTGTTTTATCGACCCATATAATCCAACCCAAACCATTAAATACATATATATACATATATATATTAAAAATTAAATTATCATATAAAAAAATTAAAGTTAACCTAATTTTATATTATATTTATTTCTAAGGTTATCGGTTTCCAGGTCTAAGTCCTAACCCCCTCTATTTATTCCTAAAGTTATTTCATCTCATCTAAAGTTATTGGCACTAAGCAAATTTATTGAAGATAAGTAACTTTTTTTTTTTTTTTTTAATTGTTTCGTACAAAAACACATTAAGCAATACGATTTAGTTTTTTATTTTTTATTTTATTTTATAAGTTTTATGTGTTCTACACTTGAGGGTTTTTTTTTTTTTTTTTTTTTTTAACTATTTATTGTTATGCACTTGGGTTAAATTTAGTATTATTGTTTATCTTATTAATAATGAGTTTAACTTACTTGTATTTATATTATTATATCTGTTCAAATAAAAAAAATATAATTATTTTCTTAAACCGCCGAACCAAACCGAACCAAACCAAACCGATTTTTATTGGTTTTGTTTGGTTTGGTTTAACATTATAATTGGTTTGGTTTGGGTTGTAAAAAAATAACCCGATTGAATAATGGTTTGGTTTGGATATCATCAAACCCAACCTAAACCAACCTATGCCTACCCCTAGATGCTACAATTGGTCTTCTTCTTTTTTCCTCAACAACAATGGGTCAATTTTGGATTTTTATTTTAATATTGAAATATTTTATTATTATGATTAGGGTTAATTGCACTGACTTATATATATATATATATATATATATTTGAAACTTAAAAACAACTTCTATTATAATAAAGAAGCAATATATCTGGCTTTTCAAGAAGCCAAGTTTTGTCCTCATAAGAGGAAAATGCTAGAGAGGCTAGGGTATGAGCCTAGTTTATTCTTATTTCTAGGGATGGCCTAACTGCTAATAACCCTAACATCTTTAAATAGAGCCTTAATGTCACTAACTACAAGGCCAGCTACACTTGACAAGAGACGATTAGAATTGACCCTATATACCACATTTACAGTATCAACTTCAACCCAACCAACAAAGAAACCCAGCCTTTTAGCAAGGAGCAAGCCTTCCCTTAATGCTAGATATTCACTTAGTTCTGTAGAGAAAGACCCAATCTAGAAATCACCTCTCCTTTATCGTCACCAATCCTTATATGGGAAAAATTCGTCTTCACAACAACATTCGTATTAAGCTTTAGTGAACCAAAAGGGGGAGGAGACCAACATGATGAATCAATAACAGAGCGAGAAGACGCCACCAGGGCAGAAATAACTCGGGAGCTTTGGAATTCTTTAAGGAAGTAGTTCATTAGGGACTCTCACCTTGTTATTGTGGGCGAAGTTGTTTCTATTCAACCATGAACTCCACAGAACCATACACCAAGCCTCCATATCATCTTTCTTCACATTATCCAGCAACCACCTAATCAAATCAAGGCTAAGGTATTGCTCAGACTATTTTATATCTATTTGAGGTCCCCCATTTCCGACCGTTTGTCTCGTTTTCAAGCGTATTTTTGTATATAATATTTTGTTTTAGCCTTGTGTAGGTCTATATTACCTACAATAAGGTTTTGAGCTCAAAGATTAGTTTGGGAGGCAAAATAAGCCAAAAACGGAAGAAATTGTATATGCTCTTGCAAAATATCCAACTTTGGAAGGTCATATCTTCTTTCTCAAATCGAACCACATTGATATCTTTATATATTCAAAAATCCCCGGAAGTCTAGTTTCTATATCATTTTACAGATTACGATTCCAAGCTTTCTGTAGGAAGTTATACCCATTTTTGTAACGGTACGTGATGCTAAAATGTTGAAATGCTGAAATGCTGAA
The DNA here is from genome assembly GCA_035582765.1 of Acer negundo. Classification (NCBI taxonomy): domain Eukaryota; kingdom Viridiplantae; phylum Streptophyta; class Magnoliopsida; order Sapindales; family Sapindaceae; genus Acer; species Acer negundo. The sequence goes on from CM069242.1 coordinate 2,295,252, forward strand.
ATTTCCAAACGGTGGCCTGGCCACCGATCAAAACCGCCGATTACATCCAGAAAGTCTTTGCCCGCAAATTGAAAGACAATCTTGTCCTTTCACTCAACTTTTAGCCCTAACCTCCCAACACTATATAAACACCTTATTATATTCTCTCCCAACAGAATCCACACCCCACACTTCTTCTTTTTCATCTTCTTCCACACCAAAAGAGAGAGAGAAGTTTTCAAGGGCATCCATGAAGGTTTTTCCTCCATGGATGCCTTCCATTTCATCTTCTACCCATCATCCACCCATTTAAGAGTGGATTGTAAAGAGAAATGAGGGTCTTTGGACCAATTTCGAGCTAGGGTTTCATGGAGGACTTGGAGAAGGTTTTCTTCAAGGGTTGTCTCCTTTAACTCATCTCTTATATTTCTTGTTTTCTTAAATGTGTAATCCCCACTTAGGAATATTTGTAAACCTATATTTATGCTCAATAGATATGATGGTTGTTTTTATATCTAGTTTGTGTGTTGATTCATTCTTGCTTTTATTGAATATATCTCTATCTTGAAATGCTTGTGTATGGAGATTGGAAATTAATATGTATTCATAGATGGGATTAAGAGTAGATTAATGTAAATTAGGAGTAGTTGTAATCAAATATCCCATTTTGTGTTTGTATATTGATGGAAGGTCGAAATTAACTTGTATGGATGGGTTTGAGTGACTTAGAGTTAGGATTGTACCTTTGGAGGGCTTTCTGGGCATAGTTTTGGCTAATTAGATAGGAAGAATGGATGAACCTATTAATTGCCATATTAGATGAGGTTTGATTCTATGTTTTTGTTAACAATTGAACTTTGACTATTTCTCACTCTAGGGGCTTTAGGTGAGTCATGGTTGGAGTTACAATTATTGATCTTAGGCTATTTCTCATTCTAGGGACTCCAGGTGAGTTATGGTCAAAGATACAATCACTCTTTCCACATTTATTAGACTTTCACGTTGCCATTTTACATTACGAATCTATTATTGGGCTCAATGTAGTTTTTTTTTTATAGAATCGGTTCATATATGTTGGTTGCGGTTTCGTGTTTGAGAGGTTCTCAACACACTCTTCAACCGTTAGCTCTATGAATGGGTATAAATTGGATTGAGGCAAGAACGAACCATTAACTAAAATTGGATGAACTTAATGCCTAACAACCAACTACTTGTGCCCCTATGTATGGTGAACTTGTTGAACCTTGTGTGACCATTTTCATGCATCTCTCATATCCACCATATTATTTATCATTTTAAACACCATTCGCACCCTTCCATATTCTATTTATTTTTATTTATTTTCATCTCCGTTCTCTACACACACACACACACATTGCATTGTACATACATTTCACACACACCATTCTCACCTTTCCGCATTCTATTTACATGCTTATAATAATTACTAGAACTTAAAACGGTTGACGAATCACACCTCCCTGAGGAACAATACCCTCGCTTGCCGCTTTACTAGTCTTTTGCTAGTTTAGAGCACATTACATAGAAAACCCCTTTTAAAATGAAATAATCTTTTGATCCTCGCGATTTCTTAACGACGGAAAAAGCGAGTATTAGGTACCCTTTAAAACTCTCCATAATAGACCAGATAGTAGTTTTAGACCATACCTTTTTCACCTCAAGACACCGTAAAAGAGCATGATCACAATGTTCAACACCTTTCTTGTAGCGACTATAGATCAGATTAGAGATAATCTTACGGGCCTGTAGATTTGAAAGTGAGGGAATGGCATTATGACAGACCTGCCATAGGAAAATCCTAACCTTTGAGAGGATATTCAGGTTCCATAACCTTAACCACCACTTGGAATCTAGATTTGAAACCGAATATCAGTCCTTGAACTTGTCATTTAGTGTTACATGGTAATCACTTTTAACACTATACACCCCACACTTATCATAGTGCCACACCAATCTATCCTTATCGCCCATGACACTAAGAGGAATGCTAAGAATAACATCCTTGTCAACACCTAAAAATAGCTAATTGAGTTTGTCTAAATTCTAAGAATAAGTAGAGGAATGAATTAGAGAAGACACCTTAACATCCTCCTCTGTAACTGTAGAAATATGTTTAAAAATGGTAGGTCTATGATTCCACAGGTCTTGGAATACATTAATATTTTCACTATTCCTAACTCTCCAATGTAGCCCTTTAACAATCAGTTCCCTACCCCATAATAAGCTCTTCCAAATGTGAGAACTTCCAGACTTCAGCTCAGCATTTAAAAAATTTCCATGTCTGAAATACTTAGCCTTTAATACCCTGGCAGGAAGGGATTATTGATCAGTTAGAATTTTCCAAGCTTTCTTGTCAAGAAGAGATTTGTTAAATGTTAAAGAGAGAGAGGGAGGTCTTTGAATCCCAGACTCCCACAAGCCTTTAGAGTACATAACTTTTCCTTAGAGACCCAACTCATCTCCCGTTTGCCATTTCTAAAACCCCATAAAAAACCTAAAATCATAGAGCTTAACTCATTGCAAAAAGAAGAGGAAGTTGAAACATACTTATAGTGTATGTGGGAATAGCCTGGGCCACTACTTTAATAAGAACCTCTTTCCCTCCCATAGAGAAAAATTTTTTCCTTTCCAACTCCTAACCTTTTTCCAGACCCTCTCCTTAATATCCATAAAAGTTCTTTTCTTGTTCTTTCCTACCAAAGTGGGTAAACCGAGATATTTGTCATTAGATATAGCCGTAACTAGACCCAACTCCTTCAAAATATCCTCTTTAAGTCCTACCTCCACATTCATATTGAAAGTTATATTGGATTTTTTCATATTAACCTGCTGACCCGAGCCCCTCTCATTAGTTCCCAAAATCTCCTTAAGAACCAAACAACTTTAGACACTAGCCTTACAAAAAACAAGGCTATCATCTGCAAAGAATAAGTGGCTAATAAGAGGACTGCCTCTACAACATTTGAAACCCAAAGCTTTCCTATTTGCTTCCTTACTTTTGATGAGAAAAGATAAAGTCTCAGTACAAAGGAGGAAAAGATAAAGAGACAAAGGGCATCCTTGTTGAATTCCCCTTTGAGGTCGAACACAACCCACAACATTACCATTAACTAAAAAAACAAGCCTTGAAGTTGAAATACAGTCTCAAACACAAACACCCCCTGCTGTAAAGTCAATATGTTAACTTTAACGATTAACTAACTTTAACGATTAACTAACTAGCACTTGGAAAGCCAAATATACCTTTACCACATTATCTCAAACATAAAATATATTTTTTAATTAAAATTTAAAAATCAAAATTTTCTAAAATACAAAATAATCTACCAGTGATAGAGCTCCACTGCCGAAGGAAACAAGAGATCTTGATGATCTCCTACTTATTGGAAGAGATCTTCATCGATCTTGAAGATCTACCTCTTGCAATTCGTAAAGGAAGATCCTCCGTGAATTGACGATGTTTCTACAAGCGGGCGATGTATTGTCTTTTTTTTCAATTTTTAATTAAAAATATTTTATGTTTGGTATGATATAGCAGTGATATATTTGATTTTCCATAGGTCAAGGGTTAGTCAACCATTAAAGTTAACGGATTGACTTGATGACAATGGGTGCTTGTGTTAATTTAGGGCATTTTTTTTGAAATATTGCTGGATCCAATAAAGTAAGGGTAAGTGCAATCAACCCTTATTATTATTACAAATTTGAGAGTTGAATTTTTTTTTTCTATTTTAATTAAAGTTCAATGCCATTTTAAGGTTAATTAGGTTTGGAGCCACATGCAAGGCATGGTGCATATATCAATATTTGAGTTTCATATTTTAAAATATACATATCATTACAAAACAAGAAAGCAATTAAAATATAAATATGTTAATATAACATAGAGTACAATAGTGTTTAACATGTTCATCTATGTTTAGATAAGCTTAAATGTTTGACCTTGCATTTATGTATCTTGAATATTGCACATGTTCACCTTAGGTTGTTATCTTTTCTCTTAGAGAGTCAAGTCTTATATTTACCATTTGGTAGTTTGCAAGCAAAGAACTAGGTTCACTTTTGAAGGTCTGCGGGTAGTAGTATGGATTAGTAACCATGTAGGGTTTGATGTGGTCAACCTAGGTTGTAATCGCATTACAATTAGTGGATTGATGTTCGTGTGTGGCGTACATAACAACCCGTGGTTTTTTCCGTTTGGGTTTTCAAATAAATATCAAATGTCATTTAAATTCCGCTTTATTACACTTGATTTTAGTTTATGACTAGTTTGGAGTTTATTAGTAATATTGATTAATCGCGATAATTTGGTAATAGTCGAATAAAAATCTATTCACCCCCACCCCCTCTCTAGATTATTAGGACACGTTTTATATTTATTTTCAAAGACAATAGAAATTGTCGCTAGATCTCATCCCTTTCAATAAGGTTTGTCCATTAGGCAGTAGGATAGAGCAATCATTCTTGCTAAACAAGACGGAAAGTCCTTCATCACTTAGATGAGAAATGCTTATTAAATTGGCTTTCAAGCCATCAACAAATAAAGCATTGGACCAGGAGGGTAATCCGGGAATGGATATGGTTCCTTTCCCTACAACTCTTTTTTTAGATCCATCATTAAAGGTGACAAATCCCCATTCTTCTATGATAAGAGTCTCAAAGAAACTCTTGTTTCCTATCATATGTTTAGAGCACCCACTATCTAAATACAAAAAATTAGAAGAATTTGCCTTCAAGGCAATTTGTGCAACATGGCAAAAGTATTCATCTCTTCTAATCCACCTAGGTGAAACACTTTTCTTCCTAGTGGTCAATGGTACTTGGGCTCTAGAAGTCCTAGGATCATGCATATTAGAATTATCTTTCCTAGGCATTTTTCTTTTCAATCATGCATTTAACTCTACACATATTAATATAATAAAAGCAATTTGGTCTAACATAACTATCAATATCACAAAAATGATATATAGGAATGTAGTTAGGAATCATACCATGTCCTTGCATATGTATATGAGCCTTCCCTTGTCTTTGTGGTTGTCTTGGTTGTTGGATAGGATCTCTCACTTTTGGTTGTTGATCAAGACTAGATTGCTTCCTAGGTTGAGCTTGCATGATTGGTCTTTTTTCTTTGTAAGCCATTTGTTGAGGAAAGTTAGCTTAAGGAGCTCTTGAGGGTTGAGCTTAAGGTTGTCTTCTTAGAGCCACATTCATTTGTGCACTATGTGAGCATTGTCCCAGATCAATCTTTTTCCTAGGAGTTTGCACCGGTGAGGTTTCTTTGTAGCTTAAGCTCTTGACAAACACGGTCTTTTTGGGAGTGGAGGTCTCCTTGCCATCTTCAAACCTAAGACCTCTCTTATCGCACATGTGGTCAAGCTTCTTGATGCTAGAGGCCATCATATTCATTGACCCTTTAGCTTTTTCAAGCTCCCTTTTCAAACCTTCTTCATTTCTCATAGACAAAGCTAGCTCATCTCTTAGCTTGTCTTTATTCTTTTTGGATCTCATCACTTGTTTACTTAAGTGATCAACTTGTGTTGAGAGCTCTAGGTTTTCTTCTTTCAATCTTCTAATTTCTCTCTTGTTCTTTAACCTTGAACTCTCAAACTTGACTATGTAGTCTTGGAGATCCATCATATCCACATTTATATTTATGGACTGAAATGAAGAGCCATCATCACTTGAGTCGATTTCCTCTTGACTATCATTCTCTTATTCACTAACACATTTGCTCTTATGGGAGGAGGCAAAGGCTATAAAGTTAGCCACGAGTTTTTCATCATCCGTAGACTTATCTCTCTCATCGGAGTCATCACTTCCACTCCAAGTGGCGGCTATCACTCTCCCTTTCTTGTTCTTCAAATTTCTACAATCGGGAGCGATATGTCCTATGCCACCACACTCAAAGCATTGGATCCCTTTCCTTTCACTTCTCTCTTGCCTAGGCTCAAACCTTTTGAAGAGAGTCTTTTTCTTCAAGTCTTGGCCTTTGGATCCAAAACCCTTCTTCTCGGTCTTGACAAATTTCTTGAACCTTCTCATCAACAAGGCCATGTCTTCGTCCGAGTCATCCTTCTCCTCCTTCTCAACCTTGGAGGCTTTCAAAGCAATTCCCTTTTACTTTTTAGGAGGTATGAAGGTAAGACCCTTCATAGACTCGTAAGCTAGAAGTCTCTCAATCACCTCACTTGGCTTCATATCCTCATAGGTGCTATTCTCCTATAAAGTCGTTACCTTGGACTCAAACCTCTAAGAAATCGATCTCATTATCTTTTGCTTGATTCTTCTATCCGAGTAAGAATCACCGAGTTGATGACTTTGGTTGACAATGTCCATCAACTTGATCTCAAAGTCATTGAAGCACTCATCCTCCTTCTTCCTTAGCATCTCGAATTGAGTTTGGAGGACTTGAAGCTTAGAGTCTTTCACCACTTCGTCCCTCATTTGCAACCTCTAGGATGTCTCACGCCTCTTTCGCGATCCTAGTGTTTTGAATCAATTTATATTAATTCTCGTCCATTGAACATAGGATGTCATGCATCACCTTCCTATTCCATTTTGATGCCTAAAACTCTTGCGCGTTCCATTGCGCATTTAGCTTGAGTACATCCTCTCATCCACCCGTAAGAGTCATCATTGGTGATGCATAGCCGTCTTCAACCGATCCAAACCTGATCATGGATTTAACATATGTAAGACTTCATCTTGCTTTTCCAAGAGGTGTAATTTAACCTGGTGAGAAGTGGAGGTCTCGTGCTAGAGACACCTTCGTTGCTATTACCGTTTCCACCATCGTTTCCCCTCATAGTGTTTATGAATGAATGAAATGAATGCAAATGTATGAATGATCAAAAATCACACAAAATGCAGAACACATCAAAATAAGCAAAAGATCACCTAAGTATATCCAAGAACCCACTCTGATACCAAGTGAAATTAATAATGCACGATGTGTATAAAACTATCTAGAGGGGGGGTGAATAGATATTAACTCTTTTTACCAATTTTCTTGATTAGTCAATGTTACGAAAATGCCCTAATCTAGTTAAAGTAATAAATCAAGTGTAAAGTGCGAAATTTAAATTACACTTGATTTTTACGTGGAAATCTTCAACAAGGAAAAACCACAGGTTGTTATGTACGTCACACACGAACCTTGAATTCACTAATTGCAATGACGTTTATAACCTAGGTTGACCTCAACCTCTCACGGTCTATAACTTGCCACTACTACCCGTAGGCCTGTAAAATTGGACCTAGTCCAATTTGCTTGCACCACTCACCAGTAGTCACAAGACTTACTTCTCAATGAAGAGAATAAACAACCTAATGTGAATAATATGATATTCAAAGAGCAAGTAATGCTAGGTTACACTAAATGCCTATATAGGATGAAAGATGACAATAATCACAATCCTATATATCAATCTTTGCTATATGACATGTCATAAAGCATAGCTATCAAAGATTAAATAATCCTAATAATAGCTATCAAAATACAACCCTCAAACAATAAACACAATTATCTCAATCTTGTCAATAGAATATGTTTTATAAGCATACAAATGATAAATGAGATTGCTTATTAAGAAAGACACAAAATATGTAAGATATTAGTAACCAACTTACCAAGCTAAGTGTGTTGAATAAAAACCAAGTATATATGGCACCTATATGATCATGAATGATGCTAGATGACGTTTGATGCACATAGATATTTGCTTGAGTAATCAAAAGTGAGGTCTTAGATGATTTTTCTCTCTTAGAAAATATATTTTGTTAAAAAATATGATTTTGAACTCTTGGGGATGACCTAAAATGAAAATGGGGTATTTATAGGCATCCAACAAAACTGCTGCGTTTTGGGCGTTATCCGCACTACCGGCTGCCGCGGTCCTGATTGCCTCGGTTGGTTAACCGCAGTATGACAAAATAAATTACCGTCACTTGCTTACTGCAGTTATCCTAAGCGCGGCAGAGAGAATACATCTCTGTCGTTTGCATGCCGTGGTTATCCAACCATGGCAGCAAGACCACGATAGAGAAGGGCAAGGCCTTCTCATGCAGCTTCTCACAAACGAACAATGCAATTAGTGCAAGTGTGTGTGAGTGAAGAAAATGCATCCTAATGCTTAACATGTTATGACATTTAACAAGATAGATGCAATCAATTAAACATGCAAGAAGAGAGATTAATGAACATTAATGCACACATAATAAACACACAAAACATACAAGAAATAAACATATGTATGAGTTGTGAGTGTGTGCAACTATCTCTTTAAAGCAAGTAAGCATTTAGAAATTTACCTTTGGTGCTTTTTCTCTTGAGGTCTTGAGAGGGCCTTGGTTGTACAAAGCACCAACCATCAAAAGCCTAAGCTACCCTTACACAAACCCCACATACGGTTTGTCATCGAAATAAGTCAATCAAACTTGATGAACTTACATCTTCAAACCCAAAAAGCCATCTTCTTTATACATCATTGAGTATCTTTAGGCATGAGTCTACATCTTTGAGTTGACTTGGTAAGTTGAACAAAAGTCCCATCTTTGTTATTTGTTCAAACCCTCAAAGATTGTGTTTTTATTGCATTTAGTAGTTGATTAAATGCTAGGTAAGATGCCGCAAGAAGAGAGAGGAGAAAAACGACAACTCGATTGAGGAAGAACATGAAGAAGAGAGGCCACGTCAGTGCCAGTCATGGTCGTATCTGAAAGCACAGAAAGCATCCAGGTGGTCTCAGTAACACCTGAGGTATGCACCACCAACATATCCTCTTCAATAAGTATCATCCTAGTTATTTCAGCAAAGTCGGTATGAGGTACTTCCACAAACTACGCAAAATGTTCTATAGCCCCATCGTCAACATCGACAAGCTTTGATCAATGGTCCCCAAGGATGTCATGGAAAAGGCCACCAAAGACAACGTTCCTTTGATCGATGTCACTCAGTTCAATTACTTTAAGGTTTTCGGTAAAGAGTTTTTGCCCGGTGATCAATCTTTCGTCGTCATGGCCAAGCTTGTCTCTAAAACTGTTGAGAAGAAGATTAAGGAGGCTGGCGGCGTTGTTGTGCTTACCGCTTAGGTTGTTTTACATTTCTTAAAATTTTTATGATGATACTCTTTATTTTTAAGTTTTTAAGTTGTTAAGTATTGTTATAACTAGTTCTGGATATTCATGTTTTTGTTTTCAGTTAATGGATTCATACCATTTTGCATTTTTTTTTTAAATGCTACGACTCTCTTTATTGCATATCTTTATGAGTCTCCTTGTATGATTGAGTTTGTATTATGATAGCTTGCATTTAGGACATAAATGCCCTCTAGCTAAGTCTCTATGCCTTGCATTTAGACATTGTTGATTATGACTCATTGATTACATTTCTTGATTGCATTTCTTCTCCTTGCCATGTTTATTGACATCTTGTGTTAATTGGCTTTTGTTTGATGACTAGACTTTAGATTCTCATATCTATATCTAGTTAGGTTTTTATGAGCATTCATATAGACACTAATATCTAGGATTGCTTTTATTGGCATCACTTAATCTCTAGATAAGCATTTAGTATTGCCTAGCATTAATTGCATTTAGAATATTTTCACATATTCACATAGGTTGTTGATCTCTTCATTGAGAGTTAAGTCTTGTGACTATGGGTGTGTAGTGCACAAACAATTTGGTCTAGAATCATTATAAAAGACATGCGGGTAGTAGTAGTGGTTAGTGACCGAGAATGGTGTGACTAGAGGTTAACCTAGGTTGTAAGCATCATTACATATAGTGGATTTGAGAACCGTGTGTGGCTAGCAGAATAGCTCGTGAGTTTTTCCTAGTTATGGGTTTCTCACATAAATCAATCAACGTGTTATTTATTGTTTTCTGCACTTTAATTACGTTGATTGTACTTCACTGTATTTTGGGTTAATTTTTGTAATATTGACTAATCCAAAAAGTTGGTAATTAATTGAATTAACAACTCATTCACCCTCTCTAGGTTGTATTAGACACGCGTTTATCTATTTTCAAAAAGTAAATAGAACTATAATTGTATAAATATAATATTCAAAGTTTTAACAAATACCAATTGTCCAAGAGTTTCTCAAATTATTACCCTAGAATGGGGTTTAATTACACATAATCACAAACAAAGAAAAAAAGTAAAATGTAGAGACATAACCCATAAGTCTCTCTTGTAAGCTTGATCCTTCCTTGTTGATCCTTGTGTAAATAATGATGGAAGAGGATATGTCTAGATAGGTGGATGCCAAATTGGTAGTGACAAAGGAGACGCGTGGAGAGGATAGGAAGAGAAAAACGATTTAGGTGAAGTAATCTAGATTTATTGTTGATGAGATTGAAGAGAAAAAAATGGAGAGATTAGGAATGGATGAAGAAGGAATCTTTTTTTAGGGCACGAGTGGTAAATTACCAAATTAAACCATGGCATGGCGAATTACCATTAGACCCTCAAAAGGGAACTTTCTATAAATTTCCAGGCAATCAGACCTGGTTTACTGCTCATTTTCACAGTTTTTCAATGGCGAAACTTGGAGGTGACTCACTAGTTTCGTTTTTCGCTATGGAATTCACGTTGGGGAATAGTGACAAGTAAATCGCGACAATTGATCACTTTTATGGACTCTTTTTCATGGTTTTTTTTTCGTTGTGGAGAATTCAAGAGATGGACCGCGAATTACTCGGATTTACTTTCATGGTGGAGAACCGCGAACCAAAAGAAGGGCATTACGAAGGTCTCGTCGAGCTTAGGGAGCTTCTGGACTAAAAAACGGCAAGAAACAATCACTTTTCTGTGGCTGCAACAACCTAGGGTTTGACTGGACATCAATGAAGGAAATTGGCTGAAGGTTGATGAATGATGATGATGGGGTACGCTTAGTGTCGGGCCGGGGTATGGTACTAAAATGCCAAACAATTCTCTTTTAAATAGGCGAATATATTCTCTTTAAATGCCTAATATATTCTCTTTTAAAGGCCCAATATTTTGCCCAAAGTGAAACACATCGTTTCATTAATTGATGTGGCATGAGCTGCTGCTTAATTTCGTTTAGGCTCTTTCTGTTTTCTGAAATGACATAATCTTCAATCTTTCCTCCACTTTTACACATTTGCCCTTAATTTCACCAAAATTACTCCAACCCTTAAGCTTTTAAAAATACCTGACACGCTTGATTTACAGAATTAAATCATGGGATATTGCCTGAGAATAAGCATAAAGAATTGAGAATGAGGGCCAAAATCATGTACATTTTTTGTTCGATCAAATAACCCCAAACCTATATTTTTCTAGTCCTCTAGCAAAACAACTATAAACATTCATGGGCATGTGTCTAATTATCAAAACAATCAACATTAAAGCACCGACATTTTGTAAAAGACTTCTTAAGTCAAAATTCGACATGCAATACCAAAAACGAAAGGATTGAATCAATGTTATGCTCATTAGGTCTTATGCATGTAAGAAATGCTAAAATGAAGATTAAAGATATGCCACTCTAAGTAAATATTGCATGCAGCATGATCCTACATTCAAGATGCCAAAGCTTTAAAAACTAATGGGCCATTCGGTAGAGAATGTAATTCATCTCGACTTCTATCCTTATTGGATTCTCTCATTTCTGCACAAATTCCTAGGCTTCACTCATCATTCATATGCAATATGAGTTCATGTAATGAATATCAAATTTAATTGCACAAGATCATTTAAAACGTCATTTCTGAAAATTAGTCTCATGAATGGAATTAAAAGCCATGAACCGAAAAGAACATGCATCAACCAAAATGTTCAAAGCGGACATTCCCAAAGATAAAAAAAGGTCTTTCATTTGGTTGTAATGGGGCCTAAGGTGAATGGTGAATCAATAAATGGGAAAAATGGATAGCAAACACCCAATAGTCACACTAAGGCATACATTCTAAATTTAGAACAATTTGCTCTCTACAACATTCACATTCAAACATTGGTGTCTAGGCTTACAATTCACTTTCTACATTTTCTACTTTTAATTGTCATTGAGTAGCTCATTCAATTTTACATTTTCTATCTAGGCCAATTGTGCCTCATTCATCTTTTCTTTTTCTTTTTTTTTTTTTTTTTTTTCTTTTCATGTTTTGCATTTCTTCTTTTCATTTTGATTGCTTTTCTTTTCATATCTTGCTTTTCAATCCTTGCATTTCATTTTGCAATATGTTTGCACATACATACATGCCTAGGTACACGCCTTACAATTTTTTACAAACCCAAAGCTTACATTCAACCCCTAAGCATTAGCAAACCATTTGTTACAAGGTAAGTCTAGTGTATAGGCTATATGATTTATGTTGATGTGGTTCAGGAATGAAAAGCTTAAATGTGTTTGGCTTCAAATGGGCATAGGAGCACACATATTAGAGGGATTGGAAGTGTTTAGGCCAATTTAGTGGTTCTTCACATGCATTGCCTGAAATCATTTCTAAAGGTTTGTCCACAAAATCAATTAAGGCATCCATAAGCAGTCCATAATATTCTATGACAAACATCATTTAAGTGCAAATAAGACATATACATGTTTAGTGTGTGTTTGTGAGTGAGTGTTTAAAGAATGAATGAATTCACTCAAAATAAGTTTTTTAGGCCGTGTTTGTGAACCTCACGGGATGTGTCCACTATTAATTCCTATCCTTCAAGCACAATTGAATATTCACTCCAACATCAAGAGAAAAGAACTAGCTCGCTTTGTGCAATGCAACCTTAAATAGCATGAAGTTAATCTAAACTAAGCAATGCAAAGATGCACAATTCCTTACTTGCACACACAATGACACAATCTCTATAAGCAAAATATGCTCAAGCATGACATTATCACAAGATTTTCAAAAAATTTTTTAAAATTTTTAAAATTTTGGCTTAAAACATAGACACAAAGAATGGTGTTGCGCACACAAATACCCCCAAACCTAAATTTGACATTGTCTTCATTGTTTTTTGGAATGTAAAATGGCTTAAACGGCGTAACACACAATCACAAACATAAAGTCAAAACAACATTTATGTCCTCTATCCCAAAAATTGAAATCAAGAGATACAAGAATCCAATAAAGCTCATCATCAACTTAAGAGATATATCATTGTAAATTCATTAAGAGTTATCATCACAATCCAACTGGACAAAATAATGTGATTATCCAAGTCCTAATTCCACTATCATAATCAGCTCACACTCTTATTTTAAACAAGAAAAATTAAAAACCAAAATAAAATGAACAAAGAAAGAAATTATACCTAGGTGGGGTGCCTCCCACCAAGCGCTTGATTTTACGTTTTGGCTAGATATGCTACTTGGATCAACATAATTCCAATACTTCGAATATACACCGACGCGAGATTAGGTCTTGGAAAAATTTGGTGCACATCGGCGTGTTCTTAATCACAATAAGCAAAGACAAGTAAATGCTCATTTGAAAAAATGGTTTAGTAGGTTCATAAAACAACCTTTACCAATTGCTTTTGTGTAGGCGAAATGGACGAGCAATGCGAGGGCCATAAGGCAAGGCCTCCTTGTATAGGAGTGTTGTCTCAAATGAGACATCTTCTGCTTCCTTCATTTGTTCTTCCGTCTCCTCCTTTACTATTTCCTCTCCTGCAACACTAGGTAAATAACAGGAGAAATCAAGGTTAACTTAGGTGTCGATATTTTCACCATTCAAAGAAATGGTGGTGGCATATTTTTGCTCCAGCTTGCTCAAGGACTCTTAATGCACTTGATTTTGCATAGATTCAACGATAACATTAACATGCCCTTCAATTCTTCTAATTGAGGCTTCCATCTGCTGATCTTGTTATTGCCACACTTGATCTTGTTGTTGAAAATCCTGCTCATTAGCTTGTATGTTGGCTTGAGGTCTTTGTTTGAAGGCTTGAGCACTTTGAATAAAACTTTCCAAAGTCTCTTCACTTAATGGCATATAGGCATTAGCTTTATTTTCTCTTTGTAAGAAGTCTTGCTAGGTCCACCGATTCGGCTTGTATGAATCGGCATATTGATCATAGCTCGATCCTTGACCACTCCTAAAGTGACACTCGCAATCGTACAAGGCCGGGAGTGTAGTACAATAACAAGTAAAGTTCATTCTTATGAAGACTGAGTGATTGATTAACCAAATTGCTATTCAAAAAATCGATAAAAAAATGATTTTCATCTTTAAAACCTATGATTAAACTAAATTATACTATTCAACTAACTTTAAGCTAAGATGGTAAAATAATGACAAGTAATAAAATTGAATGTAACAATAAGAGATAATATGCTATGACTAGAATCCACCTAACCCTCTCTAATGAAAGCACTAGACTCATCTAAATACCAAATTTGTGCAAATGTGAATTGTAAACTCATGCACCCAACAATAATCTCTACTCTCGGTCGAGTTATAGAAATTACATTCACACATACCCAAAGCCTATCTCTCGATTACCCCGGAATATATGCATGGACTCATTAAGAACTTTGGTACACTCTAAAGAGCTCTATACATTAGCCTAAGTAGGTCTACCTTTCCAGACATGCAAAGAGGACATTTCACCAAACACGTTGTGTGAGACTCCGGTCAGTTCACAGCACATAACCAAAAATCATTCAAAAGGAGATCAATCTAATGAAAGCATTAAGTACTCAAAAAAATCCATACAAAACATAAGCATAAATGGATAAATTCGGTGGTCTTTATATATAAAGTCAAGGGTTGGGTTTCATCAAGCCTTAGCACTAGAAATTTAGCTCATGTTACAATATAAAACCATACAACATATATAAGCAAATAAATGCATGGCTCTACAATAATATTGAAAGAGAAAGAGTTCTAGAGAAAATTATATGGAGATCTTTCTCTTCTACTCGGATTTTCTTCTCCTTTGAATATCTTCAACTCCCTATTGCCCAAAAAGATGAAGTCATGATGGATGTGGTGGATGTGTAAGATTTTTAAGGAAAAGTAGAATCTTGGTGGATTTATTTTGTAAGGAATGGTGATGAATGAATTAAGTCAAGGGCAAGGAGATAAATTCCTAAAATTTAACATTTTCTAGGCAAAAGGTGATTGCGCCAAATATGTTGTACATTTTGCCCTCAAATCCATATCATTTGTGTCTTTTTCTTGCATTTTAATGTCACGTATGGGCTCTATGTTCGTTATTGCAGGCGTTTTAGTGTCACGTATGGGCTCTATGTTTCATTTTTAAGGAGCTTTTGACACTTAGAAAAACTCTGAAATTGTAATATAAATCTAAGAACACATTTCTTCTTATTTCATTCACAATCTACTCATCTTAAAGGGAACTTGAAGGAAAGAGATGATCTCTATGAGTTATTTCTCCATCATTTATCTTATTTTCATTATTGTAACGAGTAGCTAAATCTCTTTCTTAGTTCTATTCATGAGTATGAATGTCTTCATTGATTTACTTGTCTTTCATACACTCTCTTTGCAAGTTTATCTTGGATTCTATTAGTGTAGACAACTTGATATACACTATATTAGGTTGTTTATTGCTTATGCTAATAGATGAGATTTCCGAAATCTCGGCTCAATGACCACATTCTTCACCTAACCTCAAATGGGAGTCCATCACTATACACCCTAGGCCGACTCTTGTGAGAGGATTAAAAGCCTCCTCTATACACCTTAGGTTGGCTACATTCGTTCTCGGTAGAGCCTTTTTTAGATAGTGAGCGTTCATGGTAAGGATCTGAAACGAGCAACTAACTCTATACACCTTAGGTTGGTTGCTCGGAAAAGATCGATCGCTATTAGGGGGCTAATTCTATACATCCTAGGTTGCCCCTTACTAGAGATAGAGAGCCAACTCTATACATCCTAGGTTTGCTACGATTGTTAAAACGAGCGTATTTTTGTGTTGTTTGCGATAGCCAAATGTTAGCTTACTAGTCCGTCAATTCCTTAGTTTCCATCATTTCTATCTACATCCATTCGTATTTCATTTTTAGTTACTTTTCTAGCGTAATTTTATAGAGTTTGCTCATTCACATTTTCACAACATAAACCATTTACTTTTATTGTATTAATATTACTTAGGTTCTAATTAGTTTTAGCTAAATACGATCCTTGTGGATGATACCCCACTTACCACCATACTTGTGCTTTCATATCATTTAGGGCTTTTGTGAGGTTTATAAATTGTTTTTGACAAGTGTATTTACATACACAAAACAGCTTTGTCAAAATGGCGCCGCTGCCAGGGATCAGCGAGTTTAGCTTTGATTAGTTTTATTTGAGTAGTGTTTGTGTTTAGTTATATTTATTTTTAGTTTGTTTGTTTCTTTTTACGTCATGCCGTATTTGTTACGGAATTTCAGGATCCTAGGTTTATGCACGGAAGAAGATCGTTAAGAAGACCAGTTTTACCAATCAACGATAACATAAATCAAGTAAGAAGATTAGTGAATCAGTTTGAGGGAATTATGGAAGAAGGAAACCCTTAGGATCAGGACAATCAGAATATGGGAGATAGAAATCCTCAGAATCAACATGAGTAGTTGGCTTATGGGCCGAATTAGCACGATCAACAAGTTTATAAGCGTGATCTTAGTGTGCATATGGATGAACAGCTAGGTCTCACCATGAGCGAGTATACACTCCTCTTTGTAGGAAATGTGCTTATGGCCATAGTACTCGATGATGTGGCGAGGCAATATGAATTGAAGAACATGCATATTGGTCTCCTTTTATCTTTCAGTGGGAGAGCTATTGAAGATTGTCTTCAATTCATGAAGCAATACGGTGCCACCTTAGAGACTTTTTCGGTGATGGCTCACCAAATAGTGCCAACAAGAGAGCAACTCCACCTCAGATGTTTCCAGTACTGTTTGAAGGATGGTGTTATGACTTGGTACATGAATCTGAGGCCAGGATCATTAGTGATATGGGCTCAGGTGTGTAAGGTTTTTTTCTACAAATTTTTCCTGTCACAAAAGGCTAAAGACCTATGGTTGAAGATAACATCTTTTTACAAGGAGGATGGTGAACCTTTTCATGAAGCATGAGAGAGGTTTAATTTGTTGGTCGCTCAAATGCCGCCACATACCTACCCTCCAGAGTTGAAGGTTAATTCCTTATACATTGGACTGTCATCTATCACGCAAATGTTAGTGGATAATGCGTGTGGGGGTACAATTGCAGACAAAAGAGCCATCAAAGCCTTTGATATATTGGATAAGATCACCCAGAACTCACAACAAAGGACATCATATATTATAAAGGGTGGAAGGATAAAGGGTGGTGTGGACACCCAAATGCAAATTCAAATGTCAAGGATGAACAAGGAACTCCAATCTATCAAGGAGCTCATAATTGGAAAGCCAAAACAATCCCATGGAGTGAGTCAAGTCATAGGGGAGATAGATGGGGAAGAAGGGCAACTTGATCAAGAAAAGGAAGCCCAAGCCCTTGGGGAATTCCAGAGATAAATGAATTACCCATACTCAAATACGTACAATTCAGGGTTGAGGAATCACCCTAATTTGTCTTGGTCTAACAACAACCACCTTAGGTGGGAACAACTATTAAAGTGGGAATAACTACCAAGGTAGTAACAATAATCAAGGTTACCAAAATCGTGGATACAATAGATACAATCAGGGAGGTCCTAGCAACAACTCCTAGTGGGGTGGTTCTAGCAATAACTCTTTAGCCAATTTCAACTCTCAAGCACCCTCCAATCAAGCAAAAGACAAGTCATTGGAGGAGATAGTCAGTACAGTGATCAAAATAGTTGGAATTGGTTCAGAAGCCTTCAAGAACACTTTGCATGCATCGGAGCAGAGAATTACAACTTACATGCAATCCAATGATCAGAGAGCAAATAGCTATGGAGCTTCATTAAAGAAGATGGAAACACAATTGGCACAAATTTGTGAAGCATTGGTTAAGTAGAATAAGGGAAAGTCAACTTGTCCCAATGAGCACATCAATGTTCTCGAAGTGGTCGAAGAAGAGGTTGAGAAAGTGGTAGGGCTAGAGAGTATACCCATCCAAGTGGAAATTCTAGATCATGCTACTAAGGTGAAGGTCGCACAGGATGAGGAACGAGAAAAGGGTGAAGGTTTTCCCATTAAACTTACGAATCCCTGAAGTTTTGTGATAGATGTCACCATAGGAGATTCGCCAAATATGGGAGCGATGCTTGATATGGGAACTAGCATCAATATGATGCCATTGGAGTTGTGCAAGCGGTTAAAGATTGAATCAATCAAACCTAGCTCCTTAACTCTCATTATGACAGACAACTGTCCCACCACTCTAGTCGGTATAGTTGAAGAAATCTATGTGAACGTACACGGTTCTTAGTTCCGGTGGACTTCGTTGTACTAGACACCAAGAGAGGAGAATCCTACGATAGGGATTAGGAGTTACTTTTTTAGAGGTCGTTTATGGCCACAGTTAGGATGGTAGTTGATATCCGTTCTAGGAATATTTCATTCAGTTGTGGAGGAAAAAGTGTGAGTTTCAAGGTTGATTGTCCCAAGGAAAGCTAAGTAGATGATTGCCTAGTGTTAGAAGCGCCCAAGTCAAGGAAGAAGAGAAGTCGAGTACTCAATCTCATACAAGCTTTTGAAGGTGTAACCGACATGGAATTTGGCAACCATGATTGTTTGAGAGAAAAAGGAGAAGTTGAGATTGAAGAGGAAGAATTGGCCTCATCTACTTTTGAGAAGATAGGTGGGTTATAAAAAGATAACTCAAAGCTCAAGCTAGAAGTAAGGTTGTTGAAAACCGAGAATGGGATGTTAAGAAAGAGAGTTCTTGAATTCTCATCATTGAACAAAGAACTAGAAGAGCAAGTTGGGGTGCTTGACAATTAGGAGTAGGAAGTCTCCAAGAACTTAGAAGAATTAGCCAAACTTGCGAAAGAGTTTGAGAAGGAGAATGCGAGGAGATCGAGGAAAATGATTATAGGGGTTGAGAAGTCAACCAATGCCGCAATCAAATTGCAAGTACGTTTGAACAAGAATGAGGAAAAATTGAAGCTTGCAAAGGTCAAGGAGTGCGACTTTATTGTCCAACTAGATGCGGCGGAGAATGAGTTGAGATCCCTCTAAATTCATACATACCACAGGCCCAACACTAACAACCAATCAGGGAGTTTGCCTAACCATTCATTCACTTGTCATTTTTATGCCAAAAAGAGGCACACTAAAGCTCATTGCTTTAGTTTCAAAAGATTTAGAACAAGTTAAATGAGGTATAGGAGGTACCCATCTAAAGTCAAACAAATTTGGGTTAGAAAGGATTTGGTGAGGCTAGTAAGAACAGTGGGAATAGATGCAAAATTAATCCATTAGCACCCATTTGGGTGGTTAAAAAGAGTATGATTCCCAGTCCAGTCAAACCATATTTGGTTGACCATGTCTCACCACGAGTTCATTGAACCAAGTTTAGAGTTAGTTTAGATAGTTTTGCATTTTTTTCTTTTTGTTTAAATAGAAGTTATGGGTTTGGATTGGTATTTGGTTTATAAGGCATGGAAAATTATTGATTGTGGTGTTTTAGTGCAGGTGAAAGAGATAACAAAATTCAGCAAGGCCAGACCTAGGGAACAGTGTGGGTCAATCACCCGCACTCCGAGAAAAAGAAGCACATTAGGTAAAATAATGCGGGTCAGTCACCCGCACTTATCCGCACTCCGCGCATATATAAATATAACATGTCATTTTCTAGGGCTCCACCACTTGTACCAAACCGCTCCACTCTTTTTTTCCTCCCTCTCTGTAACCCTAAGGTATACCTTGTGCCCTACGTTTCAATTTTCGGCCAACTAAGGTATGAATTTCTTCTCTACTTATGTTTAAACGTTATTAAAATTGTGATTTTCATTTTTTTTTCATTCAATTTTCTCTCTGTATGCATGAACACCGTTGATTAAGGATGGGTCATGTTTTGTGCCTCTTTTTTGCCTATTTAGGATGCATGTTAGATAATCTTGTTGGAAAAATTATTGTAAAGAATGTTGTTGATGAGTTGTGATTACCATTGCACTTGCATGATTTAAATTTTGAATTTGGTATTTTTGAACATGTATTTGTTGAGAAACTTAGAGTTTGGAATGATAAACTCGTGATTAAATATACTTAAGAAGTTTCAAATCATTGCATGTATGTTTGATGTGGGTCTGCTGTGCTAGAAATTGAATTCGTGTTAAAGTGCGGGTGATTGCGAGTCTCTGACCCGCACTCTATCAATCTAGCAGATTATATTTTTGGTTTCCAAGTGTTTAATAATTACTTCATTAAAGGTTTTCCTAAACTAGATTATTTGTCTTTTGTAGATGTTAGGAAGAACAAGGAAATCTGCCACCCATGTTGGACAAGGCTTTGGGAGAAGGTCAACGAGGGCTTCTAATATGCCTCATTGTGTCCAGAATGAAGAGTTCACTGACGGTTTAGAGTATTTCAGGCAGCGGGACATTGTGGCAGAAAGGGGTATAGCAGTAGATGAGCTAAATGACACCCCTATACCTCGGGAAGTCCAACGGAAAGGATGGGGTACTTTTGTTAGCCACCCTCCCTTATATTGTAGAAGTGTGGTGGAAGAGTTCTACGCGAGTATGGCACCAGAAGATTTTCAACAGACGTCCACAGTATTAGTTTAAGGGGTAGAAGTCCGGATGACTATCACTAACATTAACAAGTATTACCAGACTGAGTTCTAAGATGATCAAGCGGTGGTTGAAAGACTGCGTAATGGAGTAACTTGGAACGATCTTTTCTTGACATAGAATGTTGAGTTCGCTAATGAGTTGGTGATCAGACCAATGGAGTTTTAGGTGGCCCTAAAGTACCACATGAAGCACACCAATTTGAAGTTAGAACTAGGGTTTTGGCACGTGTTCATCTCCCACTCCCTGATTCCCAAGAAACACAAGACTACAGTCAATTTTAATGCAGCCATGGTCATTTATTGCATACTCCACCATCAGTTGATGGACGTTGGCTTTCTGATTAAGAGGGAGATACTTGAGCTCGGAAGCATGCATGTGGACAAGCAGCCCCTTATTTTCCTTAGCCTTATCACAGCATTTTGTAGGAAGGCAGGAGTAGATTTTGGGTATGATCCTTTTTATAGTGGTATAGGACCTACTGGTAAGGGCACGTGGAATGACTAAAGGAGATAGAGGAACCCCTCTAGCGTCGGAGTAAGAATTGGGAGGAAGAAATCTGTTCAAGGTGAGGGTACAAGTAGATAGGCTGAGCAGGATCTAGAGCAGACAGGGTTTGAACAGGACGTTATGGAGTTTATGGATTTTGATTAGATGCCCCCACCTCCACAGGAATCTTCTGAAGGAGTCCCTTGGCAGACATTATTAGATGGGATCAGTAATTTGAAAACTGAAATTCTTGAAAATAGGAAACAGATAGCTGATGGCAAGGATGAAACCATTAGGAGTTTCGTAGATGTTTGGGACGACATCACAAGCTTGAGGAAGGAGCTCGGTCTCTCCCATTACTCAAGAAAGAAAAAAAGACATGCTCCATCATTATTTCCCACTAGAGGCCCCTTTATTGATCCAGACGCGGGAGAACTCCGAAAAGTAATGGAGAGGTCCAGAAGATAGCATGAAGAGAGGATCAGAGCAGAGATAGACCCAAGGGGAAATGGGACATCCTTTGAGGAAGAGACCGTATCTTCGAACGATGACTGATCCACCCATCTAATTTATTTTTTCGTTATTTTTGTTATGAACTATTTTGCTTTATTCTCACTTTTAGCTTTTAATTTTCTTTTTATTTGGAGTTTCGATGGACCTTAATGCTAATATTTTAAATTGCATTTGACTTTCATTTGGTAGAGATGTTGTGCTTAAGCTAGATTCTTCATCTTTTTAGGAATGGCATGACAGCTTGCAAGGGCAAGGAACCAATCTTCCTTCTAAGGGAGTTGCAATTATTTGAATTTGTGCATAACTGATTTCAATTCTTGTTAAATGTTGATTGAGAATATTTTTGATATGGTTGAGCACACCTTTTGTTGTATATTGATCACACACATGTACAGACTTTTGATTTTTTGATAAAGATCCGGTTTGAAGGTGGTTATGTCCCAGTTCCACCAATTTTGAGAATATGCATATGTTAGATTAAAATTTGCTGTTCGGTATGTTGTATGAATTGCCTTGATTAATAGAGCCTGTTGAGTCGTGTATGGTGTTTTTCCCCCGTTAGGCCGTATTCTTTTGATTTAAAAAAATGGGGACATTGTTGAGTTTTAGTTTTGGGGGTGTTGTCACCATTTTTGAGTCATCTTTTCATGTGTCTTGAGTCTTTTTAGTGTCCTAATTTTTTCAATTTTGTCCTTGGCCAAAAATTTCGAGATTTAATTAGTTTGGATGTGATGCTTTTAGCTTGTGCTTGTGATGAGTTCTTGTATGCGTGTTAATCTTCTGATGTAGCTTGGTGCCATTTTAGGTTTCACTTGCACTTTCATGGGTTTGTCCTATCCCTGGTGTAAAGTTGAGGGGTTTCGGCGCTTTCACACCTTGTTCTAATAGTTGAGATAGCCGTGAGATCACAAACACAAACCTAAACCTTTAAATTGCGCATTTGAGTGTTAGTATTGATTATCTTAAACACTCTTCTCATCATTTATGTCACATGCTATATGACATGCATATAAATAGTGAATTGATTGATGGATGCGTTCATTCCCTTGATAGATGGTTGTGGAGATGACATTAGGCAATGTGTGTGTACTTAATTACCTACAATAAGCCTAAACATTTTCCTATCAATATTGTGTACTCCTAAGCCCAACTTGAGGCCAAACACTAATCTTTCATTTGGAACCACGTACAACCATATACCTAATAGCCTAAACACATGCCTATCTTTGTTGTTAATTATGTTAGGATGTGTAATGGTGGTAATGAAAGACATTATGCTCTAATTGACAAACAGCGTGTGCAAAGAGAAAAATTGTAAGCTAATGTGCTAAGCAAATGGCTAAGAATATAAAAGTACCCAAAGCCTTAAATTGCAAAATAAGAAGAAAAAAAATTGGGCAACTCAAAAGAAAAAAATATGAATGAGTTTTGAATTATTTAATGTCAAGTACTGACAAAGTAGAGCACAACTTAATGAGCACAAATGGGGGTAAATAATACTTAAAACGCTAGTGAGTGAATGATCAACTTAAAAGAGCATTGTATGGGTGTGTGGATTATTCTAGCATGATTGGTAATTTTGAATTCCTAATTGACCAATCTTTGTTTTACCTCATAAAACCCCACGGCTACATTTCAACCAAGGAAAAACCCTTTTTAATCCATAATATGTGGAATGTAGGTTGACAAATGATCTTTTCACGTCCATGGCACAGTGGTCCTTTCCTAGGATAGACATTGCTTAAAAGTCTATGCATCATTCATCCTTGCATATGTGTGTGTGTGGATCATAGGACTCTGAGCGAAAAAAGAAGAAAGAATCCACGCGAGCCGTAGAATTTAAGCAAATTATGCTCAAAGTGTGGGAGTGAGTAGTCCCGGATGCATGAGTACCTTTAGGTGTGGGATTCGTGTCATGCAAGTGTCCTTTTGGTACTCCAAGTTGCTTTAGATAACATGCATATGTTTACTTATCTTGATCACGCAATTGAGTATCACATTACTAGTTGGACTTGCTGCCTTTTTGAAATTATTGCTTATGTGTCTAGGAATTTTGTCGGTTGAGTCAGTTTCAGTCCGTTTTATTTTGTTTTGTCTTTGTTTTGCTCGAGGACGAGCAAAGGTTTTGTTTGGGGGTATTTGATTGCACCAAATATGTTGTGCATTTTGGCCCTCAAATCCTTATTCTTTGTGTCTTTTTCTTACGTTTTAGTGTCACCTATAGGCTCTATGATCGTTATTGCAGGCATTTATCCATTTCCGTTTCTTAGGGCGTGTCGCGAGTCTTTCAGACGATAAGAAGACAAAAAAGGGCGAAAAGTTGGACAAATGGCAACAAAGGCATCAATAGTGCGGGTCCCAACCACACTCCTAACTGCACTATCTCCAAAACCCGGGATCATACTTCTGAAGGAAGGATAAAGTGCGGATGAGTGCGGGTTAACCACCCGCACTATCACCTGCACTCTTGCACATGTCCGAGACCTGATAGCTGAAGACTTGATAGAGTGCGGGTGAGTGCAGGTTATCCAACCGCACTCTATCCCTTTCCAGAGAGCTGGAAATCGAAGAGCTCACTAAAGTACGGGTGAGTGCGGGTCCCTGAACCGCACTCTCACCTGCACTCCGACATGATCCAGTGTCGTTTTACAGCAGTTTTGTACCCTATTTTGTAGGAAGTATAAATAAAAAGTGTTGTTTCGTTTTTAAGGAGCTTTTGACACTTAGAAAAACTTTAAAATTGTAATCTAAATCTAAGAATACATTTCATTTCATTTCATTCACAATCTACTCATCTCAAAGAGAACTTGAAGGAAAGAGATGATCTCCATAGGTTATTTCTCTATCCTTTCTCTTATTTTCATTATTGTAATGAGTAGCTAAATCTCCTCTAAGGGGTTGATGAATTAGTTTGTTTTGATGTTGGGTTTTTTGTATATAAACACTATTTGATTTATATTTCTATCTTTCTTAGCTCTATTCATGAGTATGAATGTCTTCATTGGTTTACTTGTCTTTAATACACTCTCTTTGCAAGTTTATCTTGGATTCTATTTGTGTAGACAACTTGATATACACTATATTATGTTGTTTAATTCTTATGCCAATAGATGAGATTTCCGGAATCTCGGCTCAATGGCCACGTTCTTCACTAACCTCAAACGGGAGTCAGTCACTATACACCCTAGGGCGGCTCTTATGAAAGGATTATAAGCCTCATTTATACACCCTAGGTTGGCTACATTCGTTCTCGATAGAGCCCTTTTTAGATAGTGAGCGTTCATGGTAAGGATCTGAAACGAGCAACTAACTCTATACACCCTAGGTTGGTTGCTCGAAAAAGATCGATTGCTAGTAGGAGGCTAATTCTATACATCTTAGGTTACCCCTTGCTAGAGATAGAGAGCCAACTCTATGCATCCTAGGTTGGCTATGATTGTTAAAACGAGTGTATTTTCGTGTTGTATGCAATTGCCCAATGTTAGCTTATTAGTTCGTTAATTCCTTAGTTTCCATCATTTCTATCTACATCCATTCGCATTTCATTTTTAGTTACTTTTCTAGTGTAATTTTATAATGTATGCTCATTCACATTTTCACAACATAAACCATTTACTTTTATTGCATTAATATTACTTAGGTTCTAATTAGTTTTAGCTAAATACGATCTTTGTAGACGATACCCCACTTACCGGCCATACTTGTGCTTTCATATCATTTAGGGCTTTTGTGAGGTTTATAAATTGTTTTTGACAAGTGGATTTACATACACAAAACGGATTTGTCAAAAGGAGACTTAGAGGCTCATTAGTTGAGAAAATAGTTGAAAACCCGAGAGAAAAGCGACCTTAGGGCGACCTTGAGCACGCTCTTCCTTTTAACTTCACGCACCATTACGAAAAAAACTATAACTTCCTTTAGAGAACTCAAAATCGCGATCTGTAAAAAACGTTAGAAAGTAGACTCATGGGGCTTTCAAGAAAAAGGTTATACGAAATGCAATTCAATATAAGGAGGGAGATATGGCCCCTGAAAGTTGAATGTTCTGCAAGAAGATTTCCAATTTTAGCCATTTAACCTCCGAAACTCTTCAATTATGCTCAACACATTATTTTAGAGCATATAACCTACACAAGACTCATAAAACACATTATACAAAAACATGCTCGAAAACGAGTACAAAATCTAGGAAATATGGACCTTAAATAGGTATGTAAATCGTTTGATCAAAACTCTCAAACCTATCTTTTGCTCGTCCTCAAGCAAAACCAAAACAAAAACAAACAAATTTATAAACCTAAACTTAGACTAGACAAACAATAAAATGAACACCACTTTCGTGGGTGACACGATGGCACTTAGCACGTGCCACAAGCCTTTTAAACCCTTAGACGATCCTTTGAGGACGGGTGAAGTCTCGTGAGGGTTTACAAAACGACATCCATAAACGTCTTTCCTATTGAGCCAACTATAGACAAAGATGCATTAAATGGCAAACTGGATTGGAGGCATATGCATGCTAAGACCCCTATGAGAAAGCTTCAGAAGTGCAAGCTAAGGCACTACAACAAGAGAGATTGCAATTACATACTTCTTAGTGAACATAGCTTCAAAAGCATTGAATACAAGAGTCTTATGATAGCATTTTGCCTCGACTCTATAACTTTCAGGATCTCTATCATTTTACCACTTAGAACTTAGGCTCACTCAACAAACATATACGGTTGGAAATTAAGCACAAGAAATTTTCAAATTTTACCAGCATATAACAATTTTTGAAAAACCGCTAATGTTTAAATGCAATTGGACAATAAGAACATATTTGAACATTAGGAACAAGAGTAGAGCACCATTTGATACCTTCATCAATATGCTAGACCCTTCCTAAAGATCAATTAGGACTTCTTTTAAGTTTAAGTGAGATTATGGTGAATTGGTGGTGGAGAGGCTAGGTGGGTATGATATTGTGAGCTAACTACCGATTATGCTTAAGATTCTATTTGACACACTTTTCACAATTATAACGTCTAGGCATGAATTATCAATTAGTCATTTTGTTCTATATGAAGTTGCTTTATATTTAGGCAACTTTTACACTTTAGAGCTTAGAAGGTTTTTTGTGCTATTCTTTTTCTTTTAACACTTTTTTATTTTTCATATATTTTGAGCCTTATTCTTTGCACAATTTACACATTTAGCTTGAGTACACGCTACTTTTACAATTTTGATTTTCTTGAGCTTCATTTCACTATGATATCAAGCCATAATCTTAGCAAAAGAGGGTGATACAGTATTTAGGTAAAATATGGTGATGTGTATGATATATGTTGATATAGTGATGAGGTTTAATGTGTAGGTCAACATTGATAGGACTTTCAAGCACACACAAAAGGCAAGGGACGTGTTTGGGACATTTGTAGTGACTAACACACATAGTATACGTAATCTCTAAAGGCACAAGTCAATCAAGCAAACAAAGACGAAGACTATAGTGATGCTCTTTAGATGGCGTTCTTTAATGCACAAAGTATGGAGTGATGTCCTTTTTATTTATGCTTATTTATCTATAAGAAGATTGTTTAAGATATGACAATAAAAATTTACACTCATAAGGACGTTATATGGACTCTGGCCTCACTCAGGTAGTCTCCACTAATGATATAGACATCTTAAGCGCAATACCCATATACAAAGACACCTTAGAGTCTGGTAAGCTGCGAGCAAGCAATGTGGTGCAGCTTTAACTATCACAACCTTTGCCTAGACTCACAGGGACAACACATGCAAAAATTGCCTCCAAAGGCACAACCCAAAAGCATCTTATTAAGCAAGATATTGCTCCAAAATTTGGCTTGAAACAGGAGAACGGACAAAATTTGACTCTACAAACACACAATCATTCATGACGCAAACCTAAAAACTAGGCACAAAACAACGCCACACTCTTAATCTAAGCAAGAAAAATAAGAATTAAAAAAACAAGAATTAAAAAAACAAACAAAATCAAATAAAACAAAAATAGCTTAAAATTAGAAGAGTTACCTAGATGGGTTGCTTCCAGCCAAACGCTAGGTTTAACATCTCGGCTAGACGCATTTTGCTCCTCTCACTCAATCTAGATCACAGGCTAACGTATAATTATCTTCACCCTTATTTTTTAGCTTATATGAGGCATGGAACATCCTCACCTAACAACCATTTACTTTTTTAGTTTCTTTAACCGATTAATAAGTTTTCCTCCACTTATCCCTCTTTTTCAATCTTTTCTCTCAAATGTAAGTTTTGATTATTGTTTATGGCACCACATGAGACCGGTTCACAACCTCTTCTACCCTCTTTATTAATTGCACTTTGAACCGCATAAGCTTCAAGAGGCTTTTTCAATTTGTCACCTTTCCCCATTAACTCCTTAAGAGAGTTCAAAGCATCCACCATCAAACACTTTTCGCGCTGCGGGAGGCTATTGGTGATTTTGAACATATCAAAAATCTCTTCTTCATCGTTTACCCTCAAAGTGCGTTTATCTTCTTTTAGATCAATCAAGGCTCCTCTCGTATTAAAAAACGATCTCCCAAGGATCAAGGCGATCTCAACATCATCCTCCATGTCAAGAACTACAAAATCAGTTGGGAGATAGAATTTCTCTACTTTCACCAGCACATTTTCAAGCACACCCCTCGAATAAGTGATCGATCTATCAGCCAATTGCAGAGACATATGAATAGGCTTCACTTCTCCTATGCCCAATTTCTTAAACACCGAATATAGCATCAAATTGATGCTCGCTCCCAAATCATATAATGCTTTATTGAATTTAGAGTTCCCTATAGTGCAAAGAAGTGTGAAACTTTCAGGATCTTTTAACTTTGGTGGGAGTTTCTTTTAGAGGATGGCACTGTATTCCTCCATGAGAGCTACTGTTTCTAAATCCTCCAATTTTTTCTTCTTTGATAACAACTCTTTCAAGAACTTTGCATATTTTGGCATTTGTGCCAAAGCTTCTATGAATGGAACATTAATGTGCAGTTTCTTAAAAACTTCCAAGAATTTGACAAAGTTCTGAGCATCTTAGTCCCTTTTAAGCATTTGTGGGTAAGGGATAGGTTGCACATATGCTTTGACTTAGGGCAGAGGATGGAGATCATACGATATGGTAGGCAAGTCATGTTCACTAGCTTTCTTCCTTTCTTTTATACCCTCTTCTTTTTCAATGCCCTATTCTTTTCCAACAACAACACTCTTCCCAAAATCTTCCGGTAATTCAACATCTCTCCCACTCTTCAATGTAATGGAATTGCACTGCTCATTGGGGTTGTCTACAGTATCACTAGGCAACGCCCCTTGTTGCCTCCCTTGAATTGCCCTAGCCAATTGCCCGACTTGAATTTCTAAGTTCTAAATGGAAGCTTGAGAATGTTGGGCCACTTGGTCAATCTTTGTGTCAAACTTCTTCAAGGCTGAGTCTTGAGTCTCCATTCTCATATCCAACTTGTTCATGTATTTGGAGAAGAGATCCTCTAGGTTAGGCTTTCTTTCTCATTGATTGTTTGAGAGTTGGTTAGGGTAGTTTTGTTATTGGAATCTAGGGGGTTGTCTTTGGTTGGGGTTTTGTTTGTTGTTGGGGTTGGTTGTCTTTCTAAGAAAAGTTGAGGTGGTTTCTCCACCCGGGATTGTACGTGTTTGAGAAAGGGTTATTTTAGGGATTTTGGTGTTGGTTGGCATTTTGTTGGTTCATAGGGTTTTTGGTAGTTTCGGTTGTAATTGACAAACGAGGTTTGTTCTAATGACCGCAAAACAAACAGGTTTCCAACTTTAACAATCCATGCTAGAGTGTGGCCCCAAGCACCACTCATATGAGGCTACTTGCAAATGACTAGCCCCTGCACTCATCTTGTTCATTGTTTTGTAAGTGCTTCAAGTTGAGCCTTCACACTTGTTAGCTCATCTACTTCTAACAAACCCGGAATCTTCTTCGGTAATTGCCTCTCATTACCCCAATGACTATTGTTGAGTGTCATTTCTTCTAGGAGATCATTGGCTGCATCCATTGATTATCTCATTAGAGAACCTCTAGCAGCCGTATCCACCAAATTCCTTATTGACATTATGATCCCCTGGTAAAAAGCTTGCAAAGTTTGCCACCTTGTGGAGACATCTCCTGATAAGCTTCTTGAATCTCTCACAAGCTTCGTAGAGACTCTCATTCTCAAACTATGCAAAAGAAGTGATCTCATTTCTAAGGCGAGCCGCCTTCCCTAGAGGAAAATATCTGTTCAAGAACGCTTGAGCCAACTGATCAAATCACTACAAGAAAATTGCTCATCGTCGATGCATTTATTAGCTACATCAAAAATGCATCGCCAAAACCTATCTTTGGTTACCCTCTAGAAATGATGTCGTTAAATATATGTCGTCAAAGTGACATATTAATTTCAATATTTTGGTGACATAATCGTAGAGTTTTGGAGACCCCTACTTGATGTCATTGTGGTGATACGTATATTGTCTCACTAAATGTACCAAACATCACCAAAAATCTGCTTTCAACGAGACATATTAATGTGTGTAGCGATAGTGTCGCTAAAATTATAATTATATAATTATAAGTGAAAATTAATTAATTTTTATTTTCTTAAAATAGTTTTTAACATAAAAATCATTTATATGTATTTAGGTATGACATAATTTTTTAGTAAATACAATTTTTATGTTACAAATAAATAATAAATTTAATCTTTTATTAATTTTTATTATATGTTGTTACAAGAATTAATTTTTATTTTAACATTGTTGAAGATAAATTTTGATGCAATTAAATATTAAAAATAATTAAAAGAAAAATTCAAAAGCCAAATTTGAAGGTTGTAAAGGTTATATTTAATTGTATATGAGTTTTACAAATTTTTTTTTTTTTTTATAAAACAAATCTGTAGATTTGTTAAGAAACAATTGAAGAGTTCTCTATTTAGTTAAATAAAGAACAATTTAAATAACAAAAGAATTAAATATATTTATTAAAAAAAAGATATATGTATATATAATAAAACCATTTTGGCGATAGGGTGAAGAAGAAAATGGTGCCAGAGGTTCCTATTTTTTTGGTTGATTTGTTTAGTGAGATATAATAATTAGGAGTTAATTGAAAAGAAAGTAGAAACATTTTTTTTTTTCTATTGAATGGTTTAATAGAATTCTACTAATGCTCTTTTATCTATGGATATAAAATTGTTGTTGTTGATTGGTTATTTTACTCGATGCATTTATAGGTACCAACTTTTTCTTTTTCCCTCTCTTCATCTGCCTCCTCATTTTTTCATCCTACAAGTTATAAATGGCTTTATGTGTTTTCTACCTCTTTGTTTGTTGTTTTACAATGTATAGTTAATATACTTTCTGCTTCCTTGCTTTTCAATCACATAATATAGTAAATAGACTATAAAGGTTTATGTATCACTGATTTAAACAGTGATACAAACAAACACTGATCCATGGCTCTTATTGCCAATAAGAAGCTAGAAAAATATTTAATGTTATATGAAAATACCTACGAGTTTATACTAAACAACCTAAAGAGAGAGAAGGGGGGGGATGAATAGGTTGATACTATAATTTTAAAAACTCTTTCGATGCTTTTCTCAAAACTTTGGTGAGCATACAAATTTACCTTTAATATGATTGTTATGAGAAAGCAATAATCACATGTATGCTTGATTCACCACCCTTAGTCCAGACAACATACAATAAGAGACGATGTATCTTATATAAAAGTATATTCAATGCAAAGCAAATTCCGCAAGTTGTACTTTGAATATTACAATGTAAATTCACTAAGTAAAGCTTTACAACTTGATATAGAATATCACAAGATACAATGTTCAAACACTTATAAAATACAAGAGTCAAATGTTGATTCAACAAATAATGTATGCATCTCTTTCTCTACAAATATCTTATTTATAAGGATGTGAGAACATAAAGATCTTAAATAAGATATATTGATTATACATACAAAAATAAAGAGATAGAGATAGAGACATTTGACACTTGACACATTGATTTTTACGTGATAAAACCTTCGAAGAGGAAACATCCACAGGTTGAATCCACAACCACCGACAAACCATAATCAACTGTGACGAATAAAAGATGCACACTCAAAGAAGTGACCAATCCCATGATACACTCTCCAAGCTATCAACTCCTACTCTACCCTCGGGCCTAGTGAATCACTTTGCCTACTCTCTAACCAAGACACATCACATGCCTTTAGAGAGTATCCTTGCTTGGACTTACTTAAGACCTCACCCCTCTTGCCAAGACTTCCCTTACTCGGACTTACTTAAAGCCTAGCTCCTTGTCAAGTCTTCCTTGCTTAGTTATTATAAGCCTCTTGCTCTTAACTAAGACTTCCTTACTTGGACTCACTTAGAGCCACACACTTTTCACCATGACTTTCCTTGTTGGGACTTACTTAGAGGCCTCACACCTCTTAGCCAAGACTTTCCTTGCTTGGACTTACTTAAAGGCATCACACCTCTTAGCCAAGACTTCCACCTTTTACAAGGCAAGTGATTTATGTGATGCAAATGATGCAAGCACAAACAA
Source organism: Acer negundo (assembly GCA_035582765.1). Lineage (NCBI taxonomy): Eukaryota > Viridiplantae > Streptophyta > Magnoliopsida > Sapindales > Sapindaceae > Acer > Acer negundo. The sequence goes on from CM069242.1 coordinate 2,327,533, forward strand.
CATAGGACATATGATCAATATGAACTATGAAAACTAGAATTAGACAATGAGCATACAATGTATGATATTCTAGTTTAACAATCCAAATGATGCAGTCACATAAGATGATGCATAAACATATGAAATGTATGGATTAAGTACAAATCATGTAAAACTAGACTTAGTCAACAAAGCTCATAACAAAAAAAAAAATAGTCTAGATCATAAACACATGAAACCGAAATCTAGAGTATGTCAAATCACCAAACACACTTTGATCCTATATTTGATTCATGCAACTAAAGCTTAAGATAAACACATGTTCATGAAGCACAACCTCAAGCATTTAGTACATATAAGAAAATCCTAGAGAAGTTAGATTAGATCTTCAAACTTCTTCTAGAAATCAATTAGAGAATGTATTCAAATATTAATTAAGTAAATCCAATCAAAGATCTAAAAACATACACAAATAAGTGATATTTTTGAATATGATATGAAACATAGCACAACTAGGAATTATTAATCATTAGAATATTCATAATCAATGCATATATAATCCTATATTCAAAGCTAATCACAATACAACTCACAAGCATGTGAAAACATAGGTTTAGAAAAACCTGACTCACATTCAAGATTCTAATTAAGATCAAATTAGCTTTTAATTGAATCCTACAAACCTAATAACACTTGATCAAGAACAAACACATATATAGGAAGAAAGCCCAAGGTAATTGAAGATCTATTAAGCTCAATAACACAAAGGTTTGACCAATTACCTAGAACAATGGAGTGCAGTCCGAATTTGGTGTGGAACCAAATAAAAGCTTGATCAAATGACCTCAAGGTTGCTTATGGTTTGTAAAGGACTCCAATATGAAGATTCTCTAACTTGAATCACTCAAATCGGATGAGAGATGAGTGAGATATAGTGTTTGGAAGTTGGGAGAAAATACTTAGAAAATTCTACACATTTTCTTCTACAATGAACAAGTGAGAGAGAGGGAATATTTAAAAGAAATTGAGAGGGAAAGTGTAGGTACCACTTGGGCTGCCACATGGGATCCCCGTGGAGACACGTGGCCACCACAGGGGGGCAGAGAGCAGCTCTTCCTGTGGTGACCACGCACCTCCATGGGAAGGAGCCATTTGTGGCGCCTTTCCACAATGCTTTCCTCCTTCACGCATCCCTCGCGTTCTTCGACCGTTCTTTGGCCTCTGAACTCAAAATTTGAATTTGTTTTCGGATTACAAACTGTAACTCACTAATACACAAGGAAGACTATGAAAATTTGGCTATTAGATGTGAACTCAACTCGATATACAACGATGAAGACAACGTATTGTAAAGGAACGTAAAGTTTCGCATCTTCCTAGTTTGAACTCGAAATCTAATGAGTGAGTAACCGAAATGACCGAAAATTAATAAGGAATCATTTAAGAACATATTCAAGTCTAAATCACATACACACAAACAAATAAACACAAGATCACATAAGTATGCAATTTTCTAGACATAGTCCTAGTACATGCATTTCTACAATGTATGTCAATATGAGATCAATTCATGAGCATACTAAAACATGTGAATGTGTTATACTAATTTGGCGCTACGATACAGGGACACTTATGAATGAATTATGTGTGTGTGTGCGTCTAAGCCTTGTAAGAAGAAAGAGGTCTTATTACCTTTATAGTCAATAATGCTTTCCACACACGAAGGCTTCACTGTGCTTGAATTGTTGTCCATCTTTTTTGAAGTTCAATAAACCGAATCCTAGACAACTAAACAATACAAAGGAAATGATGTTAGGATTATGCTCAATAGTAAGAGTGTAATAATGTTTTTGACAATCTATTCATATTGATAAAGTGATTTTTGTTTTAACAAATCATATAGCATTTATTGTTTAATTATTATAATTGTCAAAAGTAAATAATCATAAGGTCAAAAGACTATGAGAAATGAAGAATTGTTCGTACATCTGGATATGTATGAGGTAGACACAATTCTTTAGTTAGTCTTGAACAATGTTCACAACTTAAGATAAAGGTTGGGCGCCTTTACCTTGTTAAAATTGTAGATTCTTTTGCTAGCATTTGAGTGGGATCAAATGTGCTATGATGAGTCTAAAATCATCAAAGTGTCTTTGAGTAAAAGAATCTAGTGCACTAGGTGCATTGAATAGGATCATAATGAAATACTTTATCCAGAACCGTCAGTGGAAAAAAGTTTTCATTATGAGGACAATTGGAGAGTCTATCTTAATCCTGAGATAAATGATGGACTTATGGTTACAAGTGTTATCATTTGAGTTATCAATGAGTAAGATTATATAGCGTAGTCTATCCATGATAGTTTGGTGGTATTCATTTGTTAATCGATAGAGGACTTCATTTATGGATATGCACATTGTGGCTTCATTTATTAAAATATCATATGGATATTTTGAGGTATTTGATATTAAATCTTAACGTTAAGTTTTCGATAACGTCTATTGAAACATGGCTTCTGGACAAGTCAGAATATCCAAGTTCAAAATGTGGTCATATGAGTAAATATGGTAACTATGAGAGCTATAGGCGGTCTATGAGCTCTTGACGAATACTGATATTATTCATGAGGATACACTATCTCCAATAAGATTGTCTAGGGTAAGAATGAGAAACATTTACTTATTCTATCTTTATTTAAGAGTACAATTTTAACTCTTTAGTGGTATGAGCTAAAATTAATAGATCGACCTAAGTGAATCATTTGTTGATTGTGATTGGGTTATGTCTATTGAAGCTTAAATTTAGATAGCCCGCCAAGATCCCTAATCCACACGGACTTGCATGAATCGCTTGTTATATTCTACCGGACTAATTTATGAGTCCATCTAGAATTGTATTTAATACATTAAGAATATAATTTGCACATTATTTATTTAATGGTCTGTTAAATTATATTAATATATTAATGAAAGGTATGTGAGCTTATTTCTTTTAGTAAGAATGGGTCTAGTTCACATATGGGATTTTTATTAAAGTCTAATGGATTTAATAAAATGGAAAAACAATATATATGCCCATGTATGGACTTGGGCAGTAAGGCTAAAGATAATGGCCTATTATATTATTTTATTTTATTATTTAATTAAGAATCAAAATATTTTTCTAACTAGGAAATAGGTTTCTTAGTGTTATAATATTGTTGGTAGTATAATAAGAATCAAAGTCTTTATTTGATAAGTAGATAAATGAAAAAAATTTATTTATCTAGTCAAATTAGGAAGTCTTTGATATAGTCGCAAATGCACTAAAGAGTTGGATTGGGTTTTGGAATTCTAAAGAATGATAGAAGTCATTGGTGGAAACATAAATCCTTTTTAAGAGAGGATTTCGGCCAACCCTAAATCTTTTTGGGAAAGGATTTTCGGCCACCTTTATAATCTATCATATAGAATTCAGCCAACCCTAATTTTTGTTTTAGAGAGAGTTATTTCTTTTGGCGAAATCGGAAACATGCGTGATAGCACTGTTCACGGACATTGTTCACACAGTTTTGTTCGCGCAGTACTATTCACGTAGTACTGGAAGAATTATTTCTTTTGCTTAAAAAAATAAATCCAACTTTAAGCAAGTAGTGTGATTTTCGGCCAAGAGAAAAGAGAGAAGAATTATTTATTTCGATAGTGTACTAGCAGCTTTTACATCGAAAGGCTTTGTGCACAACTTTGAATTAGGCTCATGAGAATTTCAATCAAAAGATTGAGAATTCAAAAGTGACCGAACGTTCTTCATTTTTCTCTAGAAAATTTTGTTGTGACTAACAAAAAGAAAAAGTTTTTTATTATCCATTCTCAGGTACTCAATTCAAAGAAAGGGAGCCCACATTCCTAGGTGATTCACATTCGTGATTGGATTGGAAGGTCTTGTGGATTACTATCGACGCAATGTTAATTTTCATGCAACAAAGATATGATACTTTTATTATATGTTAATTAATCAAGGGTTAAGGTTCATCTTTAAAAGGTAAATTTTTTTTGTAATATACCAAACCTATTTTTGCTTCCGCCGCGTGTATTTTTCCCTACAGTTGGTATCAGAACCTTGGTTGTACCCTTGATTAATTAATGTATATATATATATATATATATATACATGGATCTATTTCTTTTTATTGATTATATGCATGTTTTAGAAAGAGATGGCACTCTAGGTATTCTCATATATAATTACATGTGGAATGTATGGATTTATATATGTTATGATTATATGATTTGTTGTTGCTCGATTTTGATCCTAGAATTTCAATGTATTTTTTGTTTCGGAATTGTAACAAGAAAGGTGGTCTATTATCGCCATAATTCCTTCTTGGTAGTTGCTAAGTTTTTATTTTATTTTTGCTATTGTAATAAAGTTACTACAGAAAATATTGTATTAAAATTCTGCACTATATATATTATTAAATAGTGCAATATTTTTTATTAAAAAAAAATTGCAGTAATTTATTATTAAAATAACTGATATAATATATTCAAGTTTCGAAGATTCGAAGAATTGAAGAATTGGAAGCAAGAATAGGAAGCAACCGGAACCTATCCTACACCGTGCACACCAAAGCAACAAACGAGCGTGCAAACAAGCGTGCAGCTACGTTTGTTGTGGTGTGGGGAGCACGGCTGCCCATTTGGTGCATGCACACACCCATGGGAAGGGAAACCAAGGTGCACGCACGAGCTGGCCTTGAAGACTTGTTCGCCTAGTTAGGGTTTTAATATTCTAAACATATGTAATTTACTTGCTTTTCTAGGATGGACCAAAATTGTGGAAATTTATTTTTCGTAAATATTACAATATTTGTTATTGTTTGATAACATGTCATATAGAATAGGAGTGCCACTCATATATCTCTTTTGGTATGAACATGCATTGAATGATTTAGGTATCTAATTGGCATCTAGATAACTTGGTAAATCATTCTATGGAATTTAATCACATGCCTTAAATAATTGAGTGGGAGAAGGTGCTTTGAAACACCTATAGCCTCCAAGGTTAGTTGAGCTTTATGTTTTATGTGACACCCCCCCCCCACCCTTCAAGGGGTATCCATGAATGGAATTTAGCAAGATACTTCCTTACAAGGATAGACTAGACAAATTGACTCAAACGATATCTACTCTCAAATGAGGGATTTTCGTGAGAGAAAATATTGAAGTTCGATATCTTGGTAACACACTCAATGTGTTTTTTTATTGATATCAAATTGACTCAAACGATATCTACTCTCAAATGAGGGATTTTCGTGAGGGAAAATATTAAAAGTCGATATCTTGGTAACACATTCAATGTGTTTTTTTTATTGATATCCTCCCAAGAGTTCTTGTCAATAAAATCACAAGGCTAAAATTGAAAACAATGGTTGTTATGTTAACAATTAGGTAGGACCTAGTCCAACTAGTAAATGATGTGAACTCCCAAAGGAGGCGTGATGTTTATGGATGTTGGATCACTGTTGAATTTTACGATTCAAGATAAATATTTAAAAGTGCTTTAGCATGATTATTTACATATATATATATATATATTTAATTCAGAAATCATGATCCCATCCCTAATTAACATCCTAAAAGACAATACTTTAACTAATGATAATTATGTCACATGGAAAAGGAAAATTGGGTTGTTTCTGCAAGCTGAATAAGAATGAATTCAACTTGCAATTGGGCAATAGAGTGTTAGTGTCTACAAGTGCAGTGGGAGATATTAGAGTTAATCTAGATTCTAGTAGACATTTAGATTTGATAGAAATTTATTATGTACCTCAATTCAAGAGGAATTTAATTTTAGTTTCTTGTTTAATTAAATTTGGATATTCTGTTACTTTTAATAAAGTTTTTATTATTAGTAAGAATGACAAATTTGTTTGCAAAGGTACATTAGAAAACGGTTTATTCTTTCTACATAGGAATATCTCTCACTTGTTAGACACATAATTAATCGAACCTAATCATAAAAGAGTAAAATTATCAAAAGATGAAACCTACCTTTGGCATTTGCGCCTAGGTCATATTAACCTTAATAGAATAAAAAGATTGGTTAGTGATGGACCTTTAAGTGATTTAAAGGTTGATGATCTACCAACTTGTGAATCCTGTTTGGAAGGTAAGATGACCAAAAGGTCGTTCACGACCAAAAGCACAAAAGCCACTGAATGTTTAGGATTAATACACACTGATGTATGTGGTCCTATGAGCATTCAAGCTAGAGGTGGATATGAGTACTTCATCACTTTCACGCATGATTACTCGAGATTTGGTTATGTGTATCTCATGAGACATAAGTCGAATGCTTTTAACATGTTCAAAGCATTTAAAGCTGAAGCAGAAAATCAGCTTGAGAAACATATAAAAATCTTGAGATCTGATCGTGGTAGAGAATATCTATCTGGTGAGTTTCAGCAATATCTTATTGATAATGAGATAGTTTCTCAGTTTTCTGCACCAGGTACAGCTCAACAAAATGCGGTAGCAGAAAGGAGAAATAGAACTCTTTTGGACATGGTTAGGTCTATGTAGAGTTATTCAACGCTTCCTAAATTTTTTTGGGGATATGCTTCACAAACTGCAATGTACATTCTAAATGACGTACCATCTAAGTCAGTTCCTCAAACACCACATGAGTTGTGGACTGGGCGAAAACCTAGTTTATAACACTTAATGATATTTGATTGTCCTGCGCATGTGTTAAAAGGAAAGACAGAAACGATGGAGTCCCGTTTGGAAACATGTATATTTGTGGGGTATCCAAAAGGAACTAAAGGATATTATTTCTATAGTCCTTCACATCTCAGAGTATTTGTTTCGACAAATACTAAATTTCTGGAAAAGGACTATATGAATGATTTTGTGCCTAAAAGTAAAATTGTTTTGAATGAGATGTCAGGAGATACAATTCTACAAGAGGTTTCACAACCTAGCCTAATTGTAAGTTCTGAACCATCACAAAATCAACAACCTACCATTCCTCATCGTAGTTGGAGGGTTAATAGACAACCTGAGAGATACATCGGTCTAGGAGAATCATTGGAGAATCTCCCAGACGACGATGATCCCAATATGTACAAGGAAGCAGTGGGGGATCTTGATTGTCGCCATTGGTAAAAGGCAATACAATATAAAATTGAATCCATGTTCAATAACAAAGTCTGGTCTCTTGTAGACTTGCCTAAAGGGATAAAACACATTGGGTGCAAGTGGGTATACAAGAGGAAAAGAGGAATGGATGGAAAGGTGGAAACCTTCAAAGCTAGATTAGTAGCTAAAGGTTACACACATGAGGAAGGTATCGATTACGAGGAAACCTTCTCTCCTGTGGCCATGCTTAAATCCATTAGGATACTCTTATCCATTGCAGTATCTCTAGACCTAGAGATTTGACAAATGGACATCAAGACAGCTTTCCTTAACGGAAGTCTTGACGAAAGCATCAATATGATGAAACCATCAATATGATGAAACTAGAAGGATTCATTGAAAAAGGCCAAGAGGAAAGGGTATGCAAGTTGCAAAAGTCCATATATGGACTAAAGCAAGCATTCAGATCCTAGAACATAAGGTTCGATCAAGCTGTGAAAGGTTTTGGATTTATTCAAAACCTTGACGAACCCTGTTTGTACAAAAGGAATAAAGGCGATAAGTTGGTTTTTCTAATTCTTTATGTTGATGATATACTACTCATCGGAAACGATGTAGGTGTATTGACATCAGTAAAAGAATGGTTAGCAAAACAATTTGATATGAAGGACTTAGGAGAAGCAAGTTATATAATTTGTATCCAAGTTATGAGGGATAGAAATAATAGAAAGATTGCACTATCCCAAGCTTCATACATTGATAAAATCTTGTTTAGATTCTATATGCAAGATTCCAAGAAAGGTATGTTACCTTTCAGACATGGAATTAAACTTTCTAAGGAACAAGTTCCTAAGAATGAGCATGAAGAGCAATTCATGAGTAGGGTTCCATATGCCCCGACAGTTGGAAGTCTCATGTATGCAATGCTCTGCACTAAACCACATTTTTGTTTTGCTGTTGGCATAATTAGTAGGTTTCAATCGAAACCTGGTCCTGATCATTGGACGGCAATTAAGTATATTCTCAAGTATCTCAGGAGAACGAGAGATTATATGCTTGTGTACTCTGGAGGGGATTTAATTCACGTTGGGTATGCAGATTCTGAGAAAAGTTTTGGATAGGCACCTAGAGAACATGGGAATGAGAGATATGATACACTTGCTATAACGCAAGTAGAAGATTGTTAGGATTATGCTCAACAACAAGAGTGTAATAATGTTTTTGACAATCTATTCATATTGATAAAGTGATTTTTGTTTTATCAAATCATATAGCATTTATAGTTTAATTATTATAATTGTCAAAAGTAAATAATCATAAGGTCAAAAGACTATGAGAAATGAAGAATTGTTCGTACATCTGGATATGTATGAGGTAGACACAATTCTTTAGTTAGTCTTGAACAATGTTCACAACTTAAGATAAAGGTTGGGCGCCTTTACCTTGTTAAAGTTGTAGATTCTTTTGCTAGCATTTGAGTGGGATCAAATGTGCTATGATGAGTCTAAAATCATCAAAGTGTCTTTGAGTAAAAGAATCTAGTGCACTAGGTGCATTTAATAGGATCACAATGAAATAGTTTATCTAGAACTATCAGTGGAAAAAGTTTTCATTATGAGGACAATCGGAGAGTCTATCTTAATCCTGAGATAAATGATGGACTTGTGGTTACAAGTGTTATCATTTTAGTTATCAATGAGTAAGATTATATAGCATAGTCTATCCTCGATAGTTTGGTGGTATTCATTTATTAATCGATAGAGGACTTCATTTATAAATATGGATATCATGTTTCCATTTATTAAAATGAGAGTATAATATTATCATATGAATATTTTGAGGTATTAGATATTAAATATTAACGTTGATTTTTCGATATCGTCTATTGAAACATGGCTTCTGAACAAGTCAGAATATCCAAGTTCAAAATGTGGTTATATGAGTAAATATGGTAACTAGGAGAGCTATATGCGGTCTATAAGCTCTTGGTGATTACTGATATTATTCACGAGGATACACTATCTCCAATAAGATTGTCTAAGGTAAAAATGAGAAACATTTACTTATTCTATCTTTATTTAAGAGTACAATTTTAGCTCTTTAGTGGTATAAGCTAAAATTAATAGATCGAACATAAGTGAATCATTTGTTGATTGTGATTGGGTTATGTCTATTGAAGTTTAAATTTAGATAGCCTGCCAAGATCCCTAATCCACACGGACTTGCATGGATCGCTTGATATATTCTACTGGACTAATTTATGGGTCCATCTAGAAATTATTTAATACATTAAGAATATAATTTGCACATTATTTATTTAATGGTCTGTTAAATTATATTAATGTATTAATGAAAGATATGTGAACTTATTTCTTTTAGTAAGAATAGGTCTAGTTCACATGTGGGATTTTTATTAAAGTCTAATTGATTTAATAAATGGAAAAACAATATATATGCCCATGTATGGACTTAAGCGGCAAGGCTAAAGATAATGGCCTATTATATTGTTTTATTTTATTATTTAATTAAAAATCAAAATATTTTTCTAACTAGGAAATAGGTTTCTTAGTGTTATACTATTGTTGATAGTATAATAAGAATCAAAGTCTTTATTTGATAAGTAGATAAATAAAAAGAATTTATTTATCTAGTCAAATTAGGAAGTCTTTGATATAGTCGCAAAACACTAAAGAGTTGGATTGGGTTTTGGAATTCTAAAGAATGATAGGAGTCATTGGTGGAAACACAAATCCTTTTTAAGAGAGGATTTTGGCCAACCCTAAATCTTTTTGGGAAAGGATTTTCGGCCACCTTTATAATCTATCATATAGAATTTGGCCAACCCTAATTTTTGTTTTAGAGAGAGTTATTTCTTTTGGCAAAATCAGAAATATGCATGATAGCACTGTTCATGGACACTGTTCACGTGGTATTTTCATGGACACTGTTAACGCGGTTTTGTTCGTGCAGTACTGTTCACGCAGTACTGGAAGAATTATTTCTTTTGCTGAAAAAAATAAAATCCAACTCTAAGCAAATAGTGTATTTTCGGCCAAGAGAAAATAGAGAAGAATCGTTTTATTTCGATTGTGCACTAGTAGTTTTTACATCAAAAGGTTTTGTGCACAATTTCGATTTAGACTCACGCAAATTTCAATCTAAAGATTGAGAATTCAAAAGTGACCAAACGTTCTTCGTTTTTCTCTAGAAAGTTTATTTTGACTAATAAAAAAACAAAAAGAAAAAGTTTTTTGTTATCCATCCTTAGGTACTCAATTCAAAAAAAAAAGGAGCCCACACTCCTAGGTGATTCACGTTCATGATTGGATTAGAAGGCCTTGCTGATTACTATCGACGCAACGTCAATCGTCACGCAACAAAGGTGTGATACTTTTATTATATGCTAATTAATCAAGGGTTAAGGTTCATCTTTAATGGGGAAATTTTTTTGTAATATACCAAACCTATTTTCGCTTCTGCTGCATGTATTTTTCCCAACAGTTTTGATATAGAATGATACGAACATAAATCAAAATCCTAACATTATATGAAAATAACTGAAAAAATTTACATTTTTTTCCTTATGTTTCTTTATTACTGTTTTTTTTTTTTTTTTTTTGTGTTTTTGTATCATTTTTTTAATGTCTTGATTAAGTTTTTCTTTTCTAAAAGATTATTTGTGGCACCTTGTTTCGAAAGGTCAGAGGAAGTCATAGGAATTTGAAGAATTTATTTATTGTTGTCGAGTTTGAAGCAATTTATGAGATTAGTATATATATATATATATATATATATATTTTTAATTAGTATTGTTGATAGGGGTGTTAAAAAGATTATCAATTTAATGTTATTTTGCAGATTGGATGGCTCCAAGACATCGTTTGTCTATATTTAACATGGTTGATCATTTGGCAATGACACTTCTGATGCAAATTGTGAAGGAAATTGTAAAATCCAGAAGAACTTGTGAAGCAATCAGAGAAGCTTTTTTTAAACAGTAAAAAAGATAATTTTATTATGTATTTTCATTTGTAAGAAATTAATTATCTCAATTTTATTTGTTGTGTTTTAATATTACTATCGGTCGTAACTCTTTTACATAATTTTTGGATGTTTTTGAAATAAATTATGGTGCATTTAGTCTTAAAATAATTGTTTTTAATTCATCGATGGTCTATATGTAATTTATATAAATATTATAATATATATATTATATCATATGTAATGATGATAAATATAAAATTAATTATCAAACAAAAAGATATTACTGATAAATAGTATATAAATATAAAATATAAAATTAATTAAAATTATATTAATTATTTAAAACTATAAATATTGTTACATTTAATTACCCTTTTATTGTGTTGCTAAAAATATACGATTAACATCACTAAAGATTAATTTATGTATGAATTAATATAGATATATATATATATATAAATGTTGATAATAAAATTATAAATATTTATAAAATAATTTTATTTTGCGTGACATATTTTAAGTATCGCTAAAAGTGTTGTTATGAGTCACAGATGAAGCTTTTTTGATATTTATGATGACATTATACTTGTGTAATAAAAAAGTAGTTTTTGGAGATAGAGATCTCAATGGGTCGCCTATTCTAATCTGCGACAGAGTTAGGGCGATGAGGTGGAAACACTTGCCTTAGTGTCGCTAAAATCATTTGACGACGCAAAGTTGGGATTTGGTAACATCTAGATGGCGTTGCAGAAGAGGATTTTTCTTATAGTGAATGTAATGATCGAGTTTGGAGGTAACGAGTTCAACCACATCTTCGCGTCGTTTCTCAAAGAGAATGGAAACAACTTCAACTTAATAAAATCTTCTGGAACTCTGTTGTATTTGAAGGTGTCACATATTTCGTTAAAGCTTTGAAGATGCATGTTCGAATCATCACTCGACAATCCATTGAACTGACATGTAGTAGTAATAATTTGAATAACTGATGCATTTATCTCAAAAGAATTAGTTGCAATTGTCGATTGGCGAATGGATGACATGTTCTGCTCGACTCTAGACATAGTGTAATCTTGTAGAGTGCGCTCGTCTTCAACTTTGTTACCCCTCTGATCTTGGTTTGCCACATGAGGCAATTCTTGATGATCTTGATTTGCCACTTGAGGCAAACCTCTCTGTTCTAGCGGTGCATTCAGATCTTCCATCATTGCTCTGTTCTCCTATGCCTCTCTTCTATTTTTTCGAGCTAATATCTTAATCTTAGGATCAAAGCACAAGAATTGAAGATTTTGGCTCCTTGAACTCTAGTACATGCAAGAAGAAAAGTACCTATGAAGAGAAACACACAAACTAAATAAAAAGGTTTAAATTAGCAATAGACTAACTAGTATTGATATCAATCATCCGTTCAGTCACCGGCAGCAGTGACAAAAATTGACCACTCCTAAAGTGACACTCGCAATCGTACGAGGCCAGGAGTGTAGTACAATAACAAGTAAAGCTCGTTCTCACGAAGACTGAGTGATTGATTATCGAAATTGATTAACCAAATTGTTATTCAAACAATCGATAAAAGATGATTTTCATCTTTAAAACCTATGATTAAACTAAATTAAACTATTCAACTAAACTAAGATGGTAAAATAGTGAGAAGTAGTGAAATCGAATATAACAATGAGAGATAATATGTTATGACTAGAATCCACCTAACCCTCTCCAATTAAAGCCCTAGACTCACCTAAATACCCAATTTGTGCAAATGTGAATTGTAGACTCATGCACCCAACAATAATCTCTACTCTCTATCGAGTTATAAAAATTACATTCACACATACCCAAAGCCTATCTCTCGATTACCCCAGAATATATGCATGAACTCATAAAGAACTTTGGTGCACTCAAAAGAGCTTTATACGCTAACCTAAGTAGATCTACCTTTCTAAACATGAACATAGGACATTTCATCAAACACGTTATGTGCGTCTCATGTCGGTCCACAACACACAACAAAAAATCATTCAAAAGGAGATCAATGTAATGAAAGCATTAAGTACTAACAAAACATCCATACAAAACATAAGCATAAATGGATAAATTCGGTGGTCTATATAAATAAAGTTAAGGGTTAGGTTTCATCAGGCCTTAGCAATAGAAATTTAGCTCATGTTACAATATAAAACCATACAATATATATAAGCAAATAAATACATGGCTTTACAATAATATTGAAAGAGAAAAAGTTGTAGAGAAAACTACGTGGAGAGCTTTCTCTTATACTTAGATCTTCTTCTCCTTCGAATATCTTCAACTTCTTATTGCCCAAAAAGATGAAGTCATGATGGATGTGGTGGATGTGTAGGATTTTTAAGGAAAAGTGGAATCTTGGTGGATTTATTTTGTAAGGAATGGTGATGTAAGATGATTATGGAAAGATGATGTCTTGGTGAATATTCTTGAGTAGGAAGTGGGTGTTAGGTCTAAAAATATCAAAGGGTTATATAAAGGAATTAATTAGGTCAAGGGCAAGGAGGTAAATTCCTGAAATTTAACATTTTCTAGGCAAAAAGCAACCTGGAGGCTCTTTGGTCGAGAAAATAGTTGAAACCCCGAGAGAAAAGCGACTTTGGGGCGACCTTAAGATCGCTCTTCCTTTTGTAAAAAATGTCGGAAAGTAGACTAATGGGGCTTTCAAGAAATAGGTTATATGAAATGCAGTTCGATCTGAGCAGGGAGATATGGCCCTCAAAAGTTGAATGTCCTGCACGAAGATTTCCAATTTCAGCCATTTAATCTCCGAAACTCTTCAATTATGCTCAACACCTTATTTTATGGTATATAACCATTGTCCATATAATGACATGTGACACCAAAATATGAATGACTACAAAAATTGTCGGTCCATATGTCAACACATATGGAAATGCAACCTTGAAATTGAGAATAAAATGTTTTTAAAATGTTTTTTTTCTTTTTTGTAAATGGCATGTAGTGTACGTGTGAGAGTGGATCTAAGAACACGTTGCATTGCAAGATTTAATGCATTTTGACAATAATTAACAAAACCTACTTTCTCACCAAAACCAAAAGGTAAATGTTTAGTTGCAACCATTAATGCTAATTGTTCTCTATTTTTTTTTCAGACGTGTAATGAAATAATTGATTAGAAGAAGTTGCGTACCTAGATATTTGGGCTTGGTTACTTGCTATCGCGTATTCGGACGGGTGATTTTTTCTGATATGGTTCCAGAACGTGCCATATCCAAAGTTTCTTGCAACCTTGTATGATTTGGTGCAGTAATTGCACTAGATATTGAAAAATCCATCATCTAGCCTAGTTTTCTTCATATGCACTTTGAAGAGATCAGACTTCACCGGCTTTTCTTCATCACCTTCACCTGCAAAAAAATCATCTGAAGGGGGTAGGGGGTCAGATAGATTTTCATTAGTATTGGGGTTGGGGGTATTGTGATCGGGGTAGGACTCGGGAATTATTATAGGGGGATTAGGACTAGAAGGGTAATCAGATCCAAATTGATCTTGAAGGAACTAGTGAAAAGACACATCGTCGTAAGTGACAGCATCACCAACAAGTTTTACATTGGACCCTTTTCTCTGTTCACATTTCTTGAACTATCTCCCCCACTTGCTATTGAAAAATTAATAATAATAAAATATAGATATATGTAAAGAAAATATTGTTGGAATAATAGTGGTAACAAAGTAAAAAAAAAAAAAAATAGATGATTGAAAAAAATATATTGTTGAAATAATAATGGTGAATTTTTTTTTTTTATGATGGTCAGAAATAGAAGAAATAAATATTGTTGGAATAATAGCGGTGAAATTTTTTTTATGATAGTCAAAAATAGAAGAAATAAATATTGTAAATCAATTTGATGATTGAAAAAAATAGAATATAATAAAAACTAGAAGAAATAATTTATATATTAAATGAAATTGTAGAATGTAGAGAGAATTTGAGATTGAGAGAGATTGAGAGAATGATAGTGGTGTGAGAGAATGATAGTGGTGTGAACAATAATGGTGTGTGTGTGTGTGTGTGTGTGTGTGTGTGTGTGTGTGTGTGGGGGGGGGGGGGGGGGGGGGGGGGGTATAAGTAAAAAAACAAATAGATGATTGAAAAAATATATTGTTGGGGGGGTATAAGTAAAAAAACAAATAGATGATTGAAAAAATATATTGTTGAAATAATAATGGTGATTTTTTTTTTTTATGATGGTCAGAAATAGAAGAAATAAATATTGTTGGAATAAGAGTGATAAGCAAGTAAAAAAAAATATTGTTGAAATAATAGCGATGAAATTTTTTTTATAATAGTCAAAAATAGAAGAAATAAATATTGTAAATCAATTTGATGATTGAAAAAAATAGAATATAGTAAAAACTAGAAGAAATAATTTATATATTAAATGAAAATTAAAAAAAATTGTAGAATGTAGAGAGAATTTGAGATTGAGAGAGATTGAGAGAATGATAGTGGTGTGAACAATAATGATGTGTGTGTGTGTGTGTGTGTGTAAGCAAGTAAAAAAAAATATTGTTGAAATAATAGCGGTGAAATTTTTTTTATGATAGTCAAAAATAGAAGAAATAAATATTGTAAATCAATTTGATGATTGAAAAAAATAGAATTTAGTAAAAACTAGAAGAAATAATTTATATATTAAATGAAAATTAAATAAAATTGTAGAATGTAGAGAGAATTTGAGATTGAGAGAGATTAAGAGAATGATAGTGGTGAGAACAATAATGATATGTGTGAAAAATATATTGTTGAAATAATAATGGTGAATTTTTTTTTTTATGATGGTCAGAAATAGAAGAAATAAATATTGTTGGAATAAGAGTGATAAGCAAGTAAAAAAAAATATTGTTGAAATAATAGCGGTGAAATTTTTTTTATGATAGTCAAAAATAGAATAAATAAATATTGTAAATCAATTTGATGATTGAAAAAAATAGAATATAGTAAAAACTAGAAGAAATAATTTATATATTAAATGAAAATTAAATAAAATTGTAGAATGTAGAGAGAATTTGAGATTCAGAGAGATTGAGAGAATGATAGTGGTGTGAACAATAATAATATGTATGTGTGTGTGTGTGTGTGTAAGCAAGTAAAAAAAAATATTGTTGAAATAATAGCGGTGAAATTTTTTTTATGATAGTCAAAAATAGAAGAAATAAATATTGTAAATCAATTTGATGATTGAAAAAAATAGAATATAGTAAAAACTAGAAGAAATAATTTATATATTAAATGAAAATTAAATAAAATTGTAGAATGTAGAGAGAATTTGAGATTGAGAGAGATTGAGAGAATGATAGTGGTGTGAACAATAATGATATGTGTGTGTGTGTGTGTTTGGAATAAGAGTGATAAGCAAGTAAAAAAAAATATTGTTGAAATAATAGCAGTGAAATTTTTTTTATGATAGTCAAAAATAGAAGAAATAAATATTGTAAATCAATTTGATGATTGAAAAAAATAGAATATAGTAAAAACTAGAAGAAATAATTTATATATTAAATGAAAATTAAATAAAATTGTAGAATGTAGAGAGAATTTGAGATTGAGAGAGATTGAGAGAATGATAGTGGTGTGAACAATAATGATATGTGTGAAAAATATATTGTTGAAATAATAATGGTGAATTTTTTTTTTATGATGGTCAGAAATAGAAGAAATAAATATTGTTGGAATAAGAGTGATAAGCAAGTAAAAAAAAATATTGTTGAAATAATAGCTGTGAAATTTTTTTTATGATAGTCAAAAATAGAAGAAATAAATATTGTAAATCAATTTGATGATTGAAAAAAATAGAATATAGTAAAAACTAGAAGAAATAATTTATATATTAAATGAAAATTAAATAAAATTGTAGAATGTAGAGAGAATTTGAGATTGAGAGAGATTGAGAGAATGACAGTGGTGTGAACAATAATGATATGTGTGTGTGTGTGTGTGTGTGTGTGTGTGTGTGTCAACCACTGTAATAAGAGCAATGGGATACACGACAACGAGCGAATCTCTTTCTACAGACCCACCCCCTACCCTTGCTGAGAAAACGAGTAGGTGGTCGTTGGGTATCAGAACGGTCATCTGACCGCCCAATGGCCATATATATATATATATATATATATATTTTTCCAACGTTGTACCATGTGGCAGCGTTTAATTGGCCCCTTTTTTTTTCCAACCATTAGACAGTCAACGGTCATTTTTTTTTTTAATTTCCTGCCACGTGGAAGATTCTGATTGGTCAAATTAATTAATTAATTATTTTTAAAAATTCAAAACCATAGGTTAAACTGCCGATTTAAACCGGTTTTGCCAAGTTTCCTGCCACGTGGCAGCCACTGTCAACCACTGTAATAAGAGCAATGGGATACACGACAACGAGCGAATCTCTTTCTACAGACCCACCCCCCTACCCCTGCTGAGAAAACGAGTAAGCTTTACAAATAAGAAAAATTAAGGGGTGAAAAAAAAAATTAGGTGGTCGTTGGGTATCAGAACGGTCATCTGACCGCCCAATGGCCATATATATATATATATATATATTTCAAACGTTGTACCATGTGGCAGCGTTTCATTGGCCCCTTTTTTTTTCCAACCATTAGACAGTCAACGGTCATTTTTTTTTTTAATTTCCTGCTACGTGGAAGATTCTGATTGGCCAAATTAATTAATTAATTATTTTTAAAAATTCAAAACCATCGGTTAAACTGCCGATTTAAACCGGTTTTGCCAAGTTTCCTGCCACGTGGCAGATTATTATTGGTCGAATTAAATTTTATTATTATTATTATTTTTAATTCAAAACCGTCGGTTAAACCGCCAGTTTTATACCGGTTTTTAGGATTTTCAAACAGAAACCGAAACCACCAGTTTTCAAACCAACGGTTTAGGTTTTGGTTTTCGGTTTCGATTTTTACCATCCGATTTTGGTAAACCACAGACAAAACCGACAGTTTACTGGAACCGTAGTCAGCTCTACTTCCAAGCATCTCCGTAACTTCAAGAGCAAGAGCAAGAGCGAAAGGTACATCACTTGACTTAATTCTTGAAGAGATTAGGTGCACACACACACACTTACATGCATTCCCATATTACTTGCATTTGTGTTTCCATGATTGTGTGCATTTATGTCTCATTTCATACGCACACTTGGTTGTTAGTTCTAAGTGTGGTTTTGTGTGGTGTAATTCATTTTCGTTTGTGTGATCAGAAACGTCAGCGCTTGCATGATAGTTGACTATTTGAGAAGGTCCCATACTTCTTTTGGTTAAGTGTCAGTTTTGGTTTGGTTGTTTGGAGTAAAGTGTTTAGTTTGAAAAGATTGGATTTCAATGATTTAAATGTTTTTTAAAACTAACCTTTATATGATCTTGTGACCATAACATTTTATACAAAGCTTTAAAATGAGTTTTTAAAATTTCTGTACAAACTAGTCACCCATACCTTTCCAACGGTATATTATTCGTAATATTTCATGACCGTTTGGATTGGTTTTGAAATCTCTAAAGTGACCACCAAAATAGGGCAACTCTGTTATTGGCTTTTTTGACATTTGGTCACTCAAATGACCATATCTCTTTCTATAGATATCAAAACATCATTCTGTAAAAAAGAGTAGAAAGTAGACATTCATACCTTTCCAACTGAATATTATACGAAAGGTTTCGATATCGTTTGGTTATGGTTTGGGGCTCTCGAATCTTGAGATGTTGTGCTATCGCGGCTATGCACCCTTGTTGCGCTACTCGTCAAGCGCATGTCCTCCCGTGATGCTGCGCTAGTAAAGAACTAGTGTTGCACTGCTCGACCAATGCTTTTGGTCCAACAACCTTGCTCTTGTAAAGCGCTTGTAATTCGCTACTCTTCAAGCGCAATGCTATGCCCCTGTTTCGTAATTTGTCATATCTCACTCATCTGGAGTCTGATTTGGCTCATTTTTTATTCATGAAATTTATAGGGTTAATAAGGATTTGGATCTTCAATCTGCTTTGTATAATTGTCTCTTTGATTTTTGTAATTTTTATGCAGGCTTGGATATATCATGAGTTTTTTTTTTTTTTTTTTTTTCTTTCTGAAATATAATTCATTTAAAACAAAGTTCCGTTAAATTTTTTGATAAGTGTCCCAAGAAATAATTATTCCTCATTTCAAGCCTTCTAGATTTTGTTGAATGTTCAAATGATTTGATTTAGATTGTTATTCAATTTTGGACAGTTTTGCATCTTATTTTAGTAGATGAATTATGCATTTTATTACACTACAATTTGCGGCATTGGAAGATGCAATTTTTGGATATTTTATCAAATTAGATTTCTATAATTTAAGTGTCTATCATCTATTATGATTAATATGTGTATATCATGTTAACATCCGACTTTGTCACAATAAAACGATGGTGAATTACATAAAACTTGAATTTGCATTGTAATAATCTTTATAATGAATAACAACTTCCACTTTTATTATAGTACAATAAAATTGTATTAAATAATCCCAATATAACTTATATTTGCTCTTTCATTTCAGGTGTCGTTTTGAAGTGGAACTACAAGATACATATGGATCAATTTTGGCCATAATATTCAAACAAAATGAAGAGATGTTTCTATCATGCTCTGCAAAACAACTGATGGAACAAACAAATGAGGTATGACATATTTATACATTTTCATCATTTTCCTTCAAAAAAAACATATGCAATAAACTATATATATATATATATATATAACATGATGGAATCATTGATATTGAAAGTGCCGTAACACTTTCTAATCCACATGACTACCTCATTCATGTTAAATCTACTACATATGAAAAGCATGGACACACAAACAACAAACTCAATATTGTTGTCATCCATGAAACACTCAGTGAAGACATCATCAAACCGGACAATTGATCGAACCAAAAATGTATATGATTTTGGCCCTCATTTCCGACTCTTTATACTTATTTTCGGGTAATATCTCGTGATTTAATTGTGTGAATCAAGTGTTTCAGGTATTTTTAAAAGCTTAAGGGCATTGGAGTAATTTTGGTGAAATCAGAGGTAAATGTGTATAAGTGGAGGAACGATTGAATATCATGTCATTTCGGAAGATTGAAGGGGCATAAACAAAATTAAGCAGCAGCCCATGCCACATCATTAGTGAAACGGTGTGTTTCACTTTGGGCAAAATAGCGGGCCTTTAAAAGAGAATATATTGGGCCTATTTAAAAGAAAATTATTTGGGATTTTAGTACCACACCTCGGCCTGCTACTAAGCGCACCCCATCATCATCATTCATCTTCAACCTTCAGCCAATTTCCTCCGTTAATGTCCAGCCAAACCCTAGGTTGCTGCAACTGCCGGAAAGCGGACATTTCTCGCAATTTTCAGACCTAAAAGATCCCCGAGCTCGACACGACCTTCGTGATATCCTTCTTTTGGTTCGCCGTTCTCCACCACGAAAGTAAATTCGAGAACTTCGCAGTCCTTCTCTTAGCCATTCTCTGCAACGAAAACAACCGCGAAAAAAAGTCCAGAAAAGTGATTGGTTGCCGCGGTTTACCTCTCTATTCCCCACCGTGAATGCCACAGCGAAAAATGAAACCAATGAGTCGCTTCCAAGTTTCGCCATTGAAAACTGCGAAGATGAGCAACAAACCAGGTCTAATGGCCTGGTTACAAAAAGTTCCTTTGATGGATTAATGGTAATTCGCCATGCCATGGGCTATTTTGGTAATTTACCACTCGTGCCCTAATTTTTAATACCATATAAATACAACATTTCTTTCCTTATAAGAAAATAAATTCCTTCTTCAACCATTTCTAATCTCTCCATTTTTCCTTTACAATCTCATCAACAACAAATTTAAATCACTTCACCTAAATCATTCCTCTCTTCCCATCGTCTCCACACATCTCCTTTGTCATTACTCATTTGAAATCCACCTATCTAGACATATCATCATCCATACTCTTAGCACAATGACCAACAAGGAAGTTCAAGGAAGGTTCAAGCTTACAAGAGAGACTCATGGGTTATTTCTTTACATTTTACTTCCTTTCTTTGTTTGTGATTATGTGTAATTAAACCCCCATTCTAGGGGAATGATTTGAGAAACTCTTGGACAATGGGTATTTGTTAAAGTTCTGAATATTATATTTATACAATTATAGTTTTATTTACTTTTTAATTGGATCTTGCTCTTATATGATTGATTGAGTTATTGACACACTTGTTAATTACAATATGTTGTAGGATTTACTTGTGATAAGATTGGTTGAATTATTGACACATTGAATTGATTGTAGCACATAGTGAATAGTATAGGTTGTTGGAGGGTATATCAACCCCAATTGCCTAAGCCTTTGATCGTCACTAATCGATCCCACGATTATCCCCTCTTTTTAATCGATTAGGAATTTTGGTGGGAAGTTGTTTGGTTTAGTATCCACGGCCAAATGCACTTTCAAATGAGATTGGTTATTGATTGTGTGAACCGTATTGAAGCTTGTATGAATTGCCCAAAGTCTATTGGCAACTCTATCAATCCCCTTGACTTCTAATTAATTGTTTATTACATATATCTTATCTAGACTAGTTGGGTATTCTCTTTTCCATAACACATTTATTTTACTTACTTGTTGTTTGTTTCTTATGGTTTTCGAACCAACCAATATATCTCAATCTATGATTTATATTTTATGCACCTAGATTAGAGTAACCTAGAATAGATTGCAATCAATTAATCTAACACAATCCCTGTGGACGATCCTTGCTTGCTATTATATAATTCTCATATCTTAAACATGTTTGTAAGTGGTAAAATCCGGTTTTCAAAATACACAAAAATATCTTGTTTTGGAGGGTTACAAACGGTCTCTTCAAAAATGGCGCCGCAGCTGAGGATTTGCATTTAGAATAGTGGATTAGTGACATTTCTTTGTGTTAGATTTTTTAGGTTGTGTGTCATTTTTGTTATTTTTAGTTTTTCTAGTTTTGTTCTCTTTTGTGTTCTTATGTCGTTTTTCTTTTATGTTATCTTTTCAGAAGCAATGGATCCTCTTGCTATGCACTTGGATGAATTTAATAGGCAAATTGAGTTGTTTGCTTCAAGGACTTAAGGAATAGGACAAGCAGTGGTTATAGCTTGCACATTTTGTGGAATGTATGGGCACGGGACATAGGGTTGCCCATTAAGAGGAGAATTTTCTAAATATAATGGAGGACAAACACAAGCATCAAATTCCTACAATCTGTAGCATATGCATGGACCATGTGAAGATTTCTACAATCCGAGACTGATCGGATGATTTACATACCTATTTGAGGTCCTCATTTCCTAGATTTTGTACTCGTTTTTGAGCATGTTTTTGTATATAATGTGTTTTGTGAGCCTTGATGACTGGGACATACGAAAAAGAATTCTTGCATTTTGTGTTTTTGATGACTCACATTCAGCTCAAAATATTTTTCGACTCCTTAAAAACATTTTTCAAGAGTATAATATCCTAAACAAAATTTTTGCTATTGGCTTTGATAATACTGCAAGCAATACCGCATCTATTCCTATGTTATAGGAATTGTGCAATCCCTATTTTGAGGGTAAATTATTTCATCAACGTCGTGCATGCCATGTTTTAAATTTGTGTGTTCAAGCTGGATTAGCAGAGCTTTATACTTTTATTAGACCAATTAGAGATAGTATTACCTATATCTGGAGGCATAACAAAATTCAGAAACAATGGTTAAGATATTGCTCTCAAAATAATATACATCCTAAAAAATTTTCTCGAAAGATTACCACTCATTGGAATTCAACTTAAAAGTTGCTTAATGAAAGTGTTAAATATAAGGATTTATTAGTTTCTTTTATTAATTATAACGTTCCTTCAATTTCTCTTCAATTGAACCATTGTGATGCATGTATAAAAATTCTTGAATTGTTACATGTTTTTAATGATGCTACCAATGCTTTTTCTGGTGTTTACTATCCCACTATTCATTTATTTATTATTCAAAGTGTTAATATTGTTGGTGCATTTAATGATTGTGAATTAGATGTTGAATTGAGTCAATGTGTTGCTGCCATGAAAAATAAATGGGTACAGTATTATGGGGTGATTCCAAATATTAACTTGCTTGCACTGTGTTTTGATCCACGCTTTAAATTAGAATGTTTGCAGGATTATTTAACTAATTATTACAAATGTTTAGGACTAGAAGTTGATATTTATTGTTGTGATTCTGTTAAAATTTTGCTTTATGAATTATACGATAAATATGTTAAAATGTATGGTCAGTCTTTGAATGTGCCGGTTTCACAACCCCAACCCACATCTGGTGGTAGTAGTAGTTCTGGAAAATTTCAATTAAGGGGTTTAGGGGATCGACTGTTTTCCCAAAGAGCTAAAAATCTATGAACATCTTCTTCATCCTCACCTGCCTCTGAGTTTGACCTGTATTTAGAAGACAATCATCAAATTCCAGATGAATGATTTAGTCTCCAGGTTTGGTGAAAGAGTCATCAACAGGATTATCCAATTTTGGCTATTATTGCCAAACAAATTCTTGGAACGCTCGTTTCTACCGTTGCCGTAGAACAAGAATTTAATGCAGGTGGAAATATTTTAGACTCAAGACAGTCGGTTATGTCTCCACAATCACTTGAAATGCAGGCGTGTGTTGATGATTGGACAAAGGCAAAATGCAAACAACAAAAACTCCAGCCGAAGATAGTGAACGACTTCTTCGAAGATGACCAAACCACGGGAACGGAAGGCAGCAAATAGATTCCGTTCCAACTTCCAACCTCCAACACCGAGCAACTAATTAAAGGTAAAAAAACTACGTGGCCTTTGATTCCTCTATACTGGTGGAGGATACATAAACAACTTAATTGTGGTAAAAATTAAGTGCAAGACCGGTTTTTTTTTTTTTTTTTAATTTTAGTAATTTTAACTTTGTTACATTGTAATATTGTATATTTGAATAATTGAATTCAAGCCTTCATGGCAATTTCTTCTTATTATTTTTTAATTTTTGTGAAATTATAAAGTTGTATTTATTAATAAATGTCAATTTTTTTTTTTCATTTAAACATTGTGAAATACTTAAATACTTCAATGAAAATGTTTGTAAATGTTTTTTTTTATTTAAAACTTTGTTCATTGGAATTATTATTTGGTAAGATTTTATATTTACAAAACAATCTTTATATTAATTATTAAAAAAAAAAACCGAAACCGCCCAAAACCGAAACCGTAACCGAAATCGTTCCAAACTGAAATCAAGAAACCGTTGGTTTCAAACTGTGGTCCAAACCGTATTACACGGTTTCGGTTTCGGTTTCGGTTTCGGTTTGTGGTTGCCACCAAACCGAAACCGACGGTTACGGTCCTGAACCGAACCGAAACCGAAAGGTCAACATTACTTGGAAGCTTGCCAATGAACACTAAGCTACCCATTACAAAATCATCCCCAATGTGGTATGTCATGAAATAAGCCAATCACAAAGTAGAGGTTATTACACACCCTACTTGGTTTTCTAAAAACTTAATTGAATGGAAGGATTGAACATAGGTACACCCCTTATGTGAAATCCGATTTTATAATCTCAATCTTTATCTAATTTTAAGTGAGTGGCCAATACTATACATCCTAGGTTGGTTACTTATGAGAGGTTAAGAATTAATACTAGACACCCTAGGTTGATTATTTTATAAAGAGATTGGACCGATATTTGATAGATGTGCATTCATGGAAAATCCCAAGTGGCCAACACTATACACCCTAGGTTGGACACTTTTTAGGGATATACAATCAACACTATACACCCTAGGTTGATGTCTTTAGATTAATGAATATTCATAAGAGTGAATTACATGCCCACAATTTGCTTGTTGGATCCATCAATTCCTTAGTACTCATTCTCATATTTTCACAACCTTTCTCATCACAACTTTAGTTTAATTTTAGTTAATTGTCACTTGATAATCTAGTTTTCAATTCCAACCAATTTCAAAACCATGACCATTTATGTAATGCTTGTAGATAGTTTGATCTAGGCTAATTAACATTATCCCATTTTTCTATAATCGGATCTTTGTGAACAAATTTGCTAGTATCTCAAAAATACTACATTAGAACTCGTATAATTGATCTCCCAAACTTCTCTGGAATTGTGCTATGACTTCCTCTTGCTCGATGATCTCGTAGAAAGTTCTGATGTTGGCTGCGACTTCTTGTTGCGAGATGATCTCGCAGAGTTGTTCCAAACTTGACTTTTTAACTCCTTTTTCCTCACAATTTTCACTTTAAGCTTAAACACCTAACTTTAGGGAAATATACCTACACAAGGCTCAAACACACATTCTATATATGAAAACACTGGAAAACGAGAACAAACGGTTGGAAAATGGGGGCCTAAAATAGGTACATAAATGAGTCGATCAAATACCCCTAAACCTATCATTTGCTTGTCCTCGAGCAGAACTAAAAACGAAAAGAAAACAAAACAAGAAAAATAAAAACAAACTAACTAAATAAAACACACTAAAACATACAAAAGGTAAAAACTACGTTAGTCAACTTTCATAGGAATCAGACACTTAGCTTATGCCACAATCCTTTAAACTCTTAAGTGTCTATAGTCTGAGGAGTTATAATCTCATGAGGGATTACCAGCTACAGTATTGTTAGGATTATGCTCAATAGCAAGAGTGTAATGTTGTAATTAACAATCTTTTTCATATTAATAAAGTGATTTCTGGTTTAACAAATCGTATAGCATTTATAGTTTGTACTATAATTGTCAAAGTAAATAATCATAAGGTCTAAAGACTATGGGAAAAGAAGAATTGTTCGTACATCTGGATATGTATGTGGTAGACACAATTCTTTAGTTAGTCTTGAATATTGTTCACAACTTAAGTTAAAGGTTGGGCACCTTTATCTTGTTAAAGTTGTAGAATTCTTTTGCTAGCATTTGAGTGGGATCAAATGAGATATGATGAGTCTAAAATCATCGGAGTGTCTTCGAGCAAAAGGATCTAGTGCACTGGGTGCATTGAACTGGATCACAATGAAAAGCTTTATCTAGAACCGTCAATAGATAATAGTCTTTTCATTATCAGGACAATCGGAGGGTCTATCTTAATCCTGAGATAAATGATGGACTTATGGTTGCAAGTGATATCATTTGAGTTATCAATGAGTACGATTATATCGCATAGTCTATCCTCGATAGTTTGGTGATATTCATTTGTTAATCGATAGAGGACTTCATTTATAGATATGGACATCGTGGCTCCATTTAATTAAATGAGAGTATAATATCATCATATGGATGTTTTGAGGTAATTGGATATTAAATCTCAACGTTGAGTTTTCGATAGTGTCTATTGAAAACATGGCTTCTGGACAAGTCAAAATATCCAAGTTCAAAACGTGGTCATATGAGTAAATATGGTAACTTGGAGAGTTATAGGCGGTCTATGAACTCTTGGCGATTACTGATATTAATCACGAGGATACACTATCTCCAATATGATTGTCTAGGGTATGAATGAGGAGCATCTTCCTTTTCTATCTTTATTTAAGAGTTCAGTTTTAGCTCTTTAGTGGAATGAGTTAAAATTAATGGATCGGACCTAAGTGAATCATTTGTTGATTGTGATTAGGTTATGTCTATTGAAGCTTAAATTTAGATGGCCCGCCAAGATCCCCAATCCACACGGACTTGCATGGATCACTTGATATATTCTACCGGACCAATTTAAGGGTCCATCTAGAATTGCATTTAATATATTAAGAATATAATTTGCACATTATTTAAGTAATGGGCTGCTCAATTATATTAATATATTAATGAAAGATATGTGGGCTTGTTTCTTTTAGTAAGAATGGGTCTGGTTCACATGTGGGCTTTTTTATTTAAAGTCCAATGGATTAAATGAAATAGGAAAATAATATTAGGCCCATCTTATATATAAGTGGGGCGGCTAGGTTAAGGTTTTGATCTAAAAATATTATTTTGTTTCATTTGTTTTAATTAAATAAGAATTAATTGATTTATTGATTAATTGTTTAATTAAAGAAACAAATCTTTCCTAAAAGTAAAAGACTTGTTTGATAAGTAAATAAATAAATTAGTATTATTTATTTAATCAAATAAGGAGTCTTTTTTTTTATTTAGTCAAATAAAAGAATAAAAATAAAAGAGTTGGATTAGGGTTTGAAGTCTATAAAGTTAAAAAGAATTAGGGTTGAATTTCAGTCACCCTATATAAGTGACATGATGAAATTCGGCCAACCCTAATTAGATACTACATAGAATTCGGCAACCCTAAAGGAAAAAGAAGAAAAATTCGGCCAACCTATATATATGTTCTTATAGGGTTCGGCCACATCAATTAATTGGTGCTTGAGTTTTTATTTTCTTTCTTCTTCTTCTTAATTCTAAGAGAGTTTTTATTCTAGAGAGACAAAAATGAGTGAAAAATTATTCTTTGATAGTATACAATTGCTTAAACATCAATAAGCTTGTGTATACGATATCGATCTAGGTTCACGCGAGTTTCGATCATAAGATTGTGAACTCAAAAGTGACCGGAATAATTTTGACATTCTTTTGATTGTTTTGTGACTAACAAAGAAAAGAAAGTATTTGTTTGGTCCATTCACAGGTTTGCAATTCAAAGGAAAGGGAGACCACGCTCCTAGGTGATCCACGTTCGTGCTCGGATTGAAGGTCTTGCGGATTACCATCGACGTAAGTCAATCGGATCACGCGACAAGAGGTAATTTACTTTTGTTGATATATATGCATGTTTATTGATTAAAAGGGTTTAAGGTTCATAAAAGAAAAATTTTAAAAGTCACTAAATCGTCTTTAGTATCGCTTCCGCTGCGTGTAACACTTTTATTTGTTTATTTTTTCCCTACAATTGGTATCAGAGCCTAGGTTGAACCCTTTTAATTAATTAACGTATATATACGTGGATCTATTTCTTTTTATTGTGATTATGCATGTTTAGAAAGAGATGGCACTCTAGGTATTCAAATATATAATTACATGTGATGTATGGATTTATATATATTTTATGTGGTTTGTTATTGCTCGATTTTGGCCCTAGATTTTCAATGTAATTTTTGTTTCGGAGTTGTAACAAGAAGGGTGGTCTATTATCGCCATAATTCCTTCTTGGTAGATTGCTAGGTTTTATTTTTTTTTATATATATGTGCAGTATTTTTTTAGGGTTACTGCAGTTTTTTTTATTTATTTTTAGTATGTGCAGTTTTTGGTTTGTAAAAATACTGCAGTGAATAAAAAAAAAAAAAAAAATTAATACTGCAGTATTTATTATATATATACTGCCGTAATATATTTAGGTTTTGGAGATTCGAAGACACGAAGCAAAATGAAGCAACCGGAACCAAGTACGAGCACCGTGCGCACCCTAGGAGTGGATTGGGCTGCACATGACAAGCCCAAACTTTGGTGGGCTGCGCATGGCAGCCTTGTGTGGCCTTATGGGCTGCGCAAGGCAGCCCCTTTGTGGGGTTGTGGGCTGCGCTCGCCCATGGGAGAAGGCCGAAGGATGAGCGTATGGTTGATGGGCCACCTGAAGATCTTGTATTCCTGACAAATTGTAATTTACTTGTTTTTCTAGGATGGGCCAAAATTGTTGCTATTTAATTTATGCTTAAATATTACAATATTTGTTATTGTATGATAACATGACATATAGAATAGGAGTGCCACGCATATATCTCTTTTGGTATGAACATGCATTGAATGATTTAGGTATCTAAATTGGCATCTAGATAACTCGGTAAATCATTCTATGGGATTTAATCACACGCCTTAAATAATTGAGTGGGAGAAGGTGTTTTGGTAACACCTATGGCCTCCAAGGTTAGTTGAGCTTTATTATTTATTGGTAATCCCCCCAAGGGGCGTCCATGAATGGAATTTAGCAACATACTTCCTTACAAGGATAGACTAGACAATGAACTCAAACGAGATCTACTCCCCAAGGAGGGATTTTCGTGAGAGAAAATTGAGGGTCGATATCTTGGTAACACACTCAATGTAATTTTATTGATATCCTCCCAAGAGTTCTTGTCAGTAAAATTGCAAGGCTAAAATTGAAAACGCTGGTTGTTATGTTAACAATTAGGTGGGACCTAGTCTAACTAGTAAATGGTGCGAACTCCCAAAGGAGGCGTAACATTTATGGGTGTTAGATCACCGTTGAATTTTATGATTGAGTTATTTATTTAATTCAAGATAAATATTTAAAAGTGCTTTATCATGATTATTTACTTATATATGTTTTGTTTTATTCAGAAATCATGACCCCATCACTTATGAACATCCTGAAAGATAACACTTTAACTGGAGATAATTATGTCACATGGAAAAGGAAAATTGGGTTGTTACTGCAAAGTGAAAAACATAAGTTTGTTCTAACTACTCCTAAACCACCTGCTCCTAATAATGAATCTAGCATAATGTGTAGAGATGAGTATGAGCAGTGGAAGACTTCAGATGATATGGCAAAATGTTACATTATGGCCACTATCTCCGACGTGTTGCAACAGCAGCATGAAGGAATGGAGTCCGCTGCTGATATAATGATGTCTCTAGAGGAGATGTTTGCTATGAAGTCTAGGACGACTAAGAGAGAGGCAGTGACTGCTTTTATGAATCTTAGGATGAAACCTGGACAGGCTGTGAAAGATCACATGATGAAAGTCATAGCACATCTCAACATTGCTGAACTGCATGGCGCTGAGATAGATGGTGAGACAAAGATTGATATGGTTGTCAATTCATTGTCAGATTCCTTTGATCAGTTCAAATTGGACTACACTTTGAACAAAAAGGAATACACCTTACAAGGCCTGATGCAAGATGTTCAAAGTGCTGAAAAGATCCTTGTGAAAGGCAAAGGTCAAGAGATTCATATGGTTGGTAAAGTTGCTACTGTTAAGGCCCGTCAAAAGGTCAAGAAACAACAGAAGAAAAAGCAACTTGGGCCTATCAAGAAGGAGACCAAGAAAGTAACCAAGATCAAAGGGAAATGCTTCCTTTGTGGTGAAAAGGACATTGGAAGAGAAATTGCCCAAAGTCCCAGAACAAGAAGGAAGAAGGTAATTTGAATTATCTAGAAACATGTTTTTTGGCTGATTCTACAGATTCTTGGATCATAGACTCAGGAGCCACTAATCATGTTTGTTATTCCTTGCAGGGGTTTCAAGAAAGGAGAAAGCTGAGTAAGAATGAAATCAATTTGCGCTTGGGCAACGGAACGTTAGTGTCTGCAAGTGCAGTGGGAGATATTAGAGTTTATTTGGATTCTAGAAGGCATTTAGATTTAATAGACGTTTATTATGTACCTCAATTCAAGAGGAATTTAATTTCAGTTTCTTGTTTGAATAAATTTGGATATTCGGTTACTTTTAATAAAGTTTTTATTATTAGTAAGAATGACAAAATTATTTGCCAAGGTACATTGGAAAACGGTCTATACTTTTTGCATAGAAATATCTCTCACTCGTTAGACACAGAAATAACGGAACCTAATCATAAAAGAGTAAAATTATCAACAGATGAAACCTACCTTTGGCATTTACGCTTAGGTCATATTAACCTTAATAGGATTAAAAGATTGGTAAGTGACGGACCTTTAAGTGACTTAAAGGTTGATGATCTACCAACTTGTGAATCTTGTTTGGAAGGTAAAATGACCAAAAGGACGTTCTCTGCCAAAGGTGCAAGAGCCACTGAATGTTTAGGATTGATACACACTGATGTATGTGGACCTATGAGCATTCAAGCTAGAGGTGGATATGAGTACTTCATCACCTTCACGGATGATTACTCAAGATTTGGTTATGTGTATCTCATGAGACATAAGTCGGATGCTTTTGACATGTTCAAAGCATTCAAAGCTGAAGTGGAAAATCAGCTTGAGAAACACATAAAAATCTTGAGATCTGATCGTGGTGGAGAATATCTATCTGGTGAGTTTCAGCAATATCTTATTGACAATGGGATAGTTTCTCAGTTTTCTGCACCAGGTACACCTCAACAGAATGGGGTAGCAGAAAGGAGAAATAGAACTCTTTTGGATATGGTTAGGTCTATGTTGAGTTATTCAACGCTTCCTATTTCTTTTTGGGGATATGCTTTACAAACTGCTATATACATTCTAAACGATGTACCATCTAAGTCTGTTCCTAAAACACCGCATGAGTTGTGGACTGGGCGCAAGCCTAGTTTACAACACTTAAGAATATTTGGTTGTCCTGCGCATGTGTTAAAAGGAAAGACAGAAAAGATGGAGTCCCGTTCAGAAACATGTATATTTGTAGGGTATCCAAAAGAAACTAAAGGATATTATTTCTATAGTCCTTCAGATCTTAAAGTATTTGTTTCGACAAATGCTAAATTTCTGGAAAAGGACTATATGAATGATTTTGTGCCTAGAAGTAGAATTGTCCTGAATGAGATGTCAGGAGATACAATTCCACGAGAGGTTGCACAACCTAACCCAATTGTAAGTTCCGATCCAACACAAGATCAACAACCTACCATTCCTCGTCGTAGTGGGAGGGTTAGAACACAACCCGAAAGATACATCGGTCTGGGAGAATCAGTGGAGAATCTCCCGGACGACGATGATCCCTATACGTACAAGGAAGCTATGGAGGATGTTGATAGTCGCCATTGGCAAAAGGCAATGCAATCCGAGATTGAATCTATGTTCGATAACAAAGTCTGGTCCCTTGTAGACTTGCCTAAAGGGATAAAACCCATTGGGTGCAAGTGGGTATACAAGAGGAAAAGAGGTATGGATGGAAAGGTGGAAACCTTTAAAGCTAGATTGGTAGCTAAAGGGTATACACAGAAAGAAGGTATCGATTACGAGGAAACCTTCTCTCCTGTGGCCATGCTTAAATCCATTAGGATACTCTTATCCATTGCAGCATCTTTAGATTTAGAGATTTGGCAAATGGACGTCAAGACAGCTTTCCTAAATGGAAGTCTTGACGAAAGCATCTACATGATGCAACCAGAGGGATTCATTGAAAAGGGCCAAGTGGATAAGGTATGCAAGTTGCAGAAATCCATATATGGATTAAAGCAAGCATCCAGATCCTGGAACATAAGGTTTGATCAAGCTGTCAAAGGTTTTGGATTTATTCAGAATCCTGACGAACCTTGTGTATACAAAAGGATTAAAGGCGACAAGTTGGTTTTCCTGATTCTTTATGTTGATGATATACTACTCATTGGAAACGATGTAGGTGTATTAACATCAGTAAAAGAATGGTTAGCAAAACAATTTGATATGAAGGACTTAGGATAAGCAAGTTTTATTCTAGGTATCCAAGTAATAAGGGATAGAAAGAATAGAACGATTGCATTATCCCAAGCTTCATACATAGACAAAATCTTGTCTAGGTTTTCCATGCAGATTCCAAGAAAGGTATGTTACCTTTCAGACATGGAATCAAGCTTTCTAAGGAACAAGTTCCTAAGAATGAGCATGAAGAGCAATTCATGAGTAGAGTTCCATATGCCTCGGCAGTTGGAAGTCTCATGTATGCAATGCTCTGTACTAGACCAGATATTTGTTTTGCTGTTGGCATAGTTAGTAGGTTTCAATCGAAACCTGGTCCTGATCACTGGACGGCAGTCAAGCATATTTTCAAGTATCTCAAGAGAACGAGAGATAATATGCTTGTATACTCTAGAGGGGATTTGGTTCCCGTTGGGTATATAGATTCTGATTTCCAATCAGATTCTGACTCCAGAAAATCCACATCAGGGGCTGTGTTTACTATTGGAGGAGGAGCAGTTATATGGAGGAGTATCAAGCAATCTTGTATTGCTGATTCCACCATGGAAGTTGAGTATGTTGCTGCATGCGAAGCTGCCAAAGAGGCTGTTTGGCTCCGCCAATTCTTGATTGACTTAGAAGTGGTTCCTAGTGCGAATAAGCAGATCACTATCTACTGTGACAACAGTGGAGCAGTGGCTAATTCGAAAGAACCAAGAAGTCACAAGAGAGGTAAACACATTGAAAGAAAGTATCATCTTTTAAGGGAGATTGTTCAAAGAGGTGACGTGACGATTACCAAAATCGCGTCAGCAGAAAATCTAGCGGATCCTTTCACAAAGGCTCTACCTCAGAAGAGTTTCGATGGGCATCTAGAGAATATGGGCTTGAGAGATATGACACATTTGCTATAGCGCAAGTGGGAGATTGTTAGGATTATGCTCATAGCAAGAGTGTAATGTTGTAATTAACAATCTTTTTCATATTAATAAAGTGATTTCTGGTTTAACAAATCGTATAGCATTTATAGTTTGTACTATAATTGTCAAAGTAAATAATCATAAGGTCTAAAGACTATGGGAAAAGAAGAATTGTTCGTACATCTGGATATGTATGTGGTAGACACAATTCTTTAGTTAGTCTTGAATAATGTTCACAACTTAAGTTAAAGGTTGGGCACCTTTATCTTGTTAAAGTTGTAGAATTCTTTTGCTAGCATTTGAGTGGGATCAAATGAGATATGATGAGTCTAAAATCATCGGAGTGTCTTCGAGCAAAAGGATCTAGTGCACTGGGTGCATTGAACTGGATCACAATGAAAAGCTTTATCTAGAACCGTCAATAGATAATAGTCTTTTCATTATCGGACAATCGGAGGTCTATCTTAATCCTGAGATAAATGATGGACTTATGGTTGCAAGTGATATCATTTGAGTTATCAATGAGTACGATTATATCGCATAGTCTATCCTCGATAGTTTGGTGATATTCATTTGTTAATCGATAGAGGACTTCATTTATAGATATGGACATCGTGGCTCCATTTAATTAAATGAGAGTATAATATCATCATATGGATGTTTTGAGGTAATTGGATATTAAATCTCAACGTTGAGTTTTCAATAGTGTCTATTGAAAACATGGCTTCTGGACAAGTCAAAATATCCAAGTTCAAAACGTGGTCATATGAGTAAATATGGTAACTTGGAGAGTTATAGGCGGTCTATGAACTCTTGGCGATTACTGATATTAATCACGAGGATACACTATCTCCAATATGATTGTCTAGGGTATGAATGAGGAGCATCTTCCTTTTCTATCTTTATTTAAGAGTTCAGTTTTAGCTCTTTAGTGGAATGAGTTAAAATTAATGGATCGGACCTAAGTGAATCATTTGTTGATTGTGATTAGGTTATGTCTATTGAAGCTTAAATTTAGATGGCCCGCCAAGATCCCCAATCCACACGGACTTGCATGGATCACTTGATATATTCTACCGGACCAATTTAAGGGTCCATCTAGAATTGCATTTAATATATTAAGAATATAATTTTCACATTATTTAAGTAATGGGCTGCTCAATTATATTAATATATTAATGAAAGACATGTGGGCTTGTTTCTTTTAGTAAGAATGGGTATGGTTCACATGTGGGCTTTTTTTTTAAAGTCCAATGGATTAAATGAAATAGGAAAATACTATTAGGCCCATCTTATATATAAGTGGGGCGGCTAGGTTAAGGTTTTGACCTAAAAATATTATTTTGTTTCATTTGTTTTAATTAAATAAGAATTAATTGATTTATTGATTAATTGTTTAATTAAAGAAACAAATCTTTCCTAAAAGTAAAAGACTTGTTTGATAAGTAAATAAATAAATTAGTATTATTTATTTAATCAAATAAGGAGTCTTTTTTTTTTAGTCAAATAAAAGAATAAAAATAAAAGAGTTGGATTAGGGTTTGAAGTCTATAAAGTTAAAAAGAATTAGGGTTGAATTTCAGTCACCCTATATAAGTGACATGATGAAATTCGGCCAACCCTAATTAGATACTACATAGAATTCGGCAACCCTAAAGGAAAAAGAAGAAAAATTCGGCCAACCTATATATATGTTCTTATAGGGTTCGGCCACATCAATTAATTGGTGCTTGAGTTTTTATTTTCTTTCTTCTTCTTCTTAATTCTAAGAGAGTTT
Source organism: Acer negundo (assembly GCA_035582765.1). NCBI lineage: Eukaryota > Viridiplantae > Streptophyta > Magnoliopsida > Sapindales > Sapindaceae > Acer > Acer negundo. The sequence goes on from CM069242.1 coordinate 2,362,699, forward strand.
TTATTCTAGAGAGACAAAAAGGAGTGAAACATTATTCTTTGATAGTATACAATTGCTTAAACATCAATAAGCTTGTGTATACGATATCGATCTAGGTTCACGCGAGTTTAAGATTGTGAACTCAAAAGTGACTGGAATAATTTTGACATTCTTTTGATTGTTTTGTGACTAACAAAGAAAAGAAAGTATTTGTTTGGTCCATTCACAGGTTTGCAATTCAAAGGAAAGGGAGACCACGCTCCTAGGTGATCCACGTTCGTGCTCGGATTGAAGGTCTTGCGGATTACCATCGACGTAAGTCAATCGGATCACGCGACAAGAGGTAATTTACTTTTGTTGATATATATGCATGTTTATTGATTAAAAGGGTTTAAGGTTCATAAAGGAAAAATTTTAAAAGTCACTAAATCGTCTTTAGTATCGCTTCCACTGCGTGTAACACTTTTATTTGTTTATTTTTTCCCTACAAGTATCTACAAAAGCAACTTTGTAATACAAGATTAATATGCTACTTCACACATACCAACAAAAACCAAATGCATGTTAGAATTTTTGAATTAAGACATAAAATATGCCATATAAATCAATACATCACTCCACACATGTATGCCAATACTTAGGATGCCTTTGGTTTACAAAACCACCATGCTCGAATGCCTAAGATAGAGTTCGCCTTGACTTCTAATCCTCACCGGATTACACTCGATTTTTCTCTCGGAGTCCTAGGCACACTCCTTATAAAACATATATGAAAAAAAGTTTATGTTCCAGGAAATCAAATATATATCACAGTGTATCAACTTGTCACTTCGATATCATGCCTCAAACTCATGGTTTGCTATTACTTGTCCCTTATTTACTTAATCATTTCTTACAATATACTAACTTGAGCGTCGGGAGTCCCACACTAGGACCATCCTCCATATGGCTTGACAAACGCTATTTTTCCCTTTGTTTTCCAGGTTGCTAGTGCCTCGCTCGACGATTCAAGTAATTGTATATCCAATCGACTACAAAGGGTTTTGGTCAACATGTGTTGGATTTAGTGTACGATTGGTCTGCCGAGTTCTTTGTTGGTTTTCAAGCTACAAATGTTATTGATGGAGATGGCAATAGATTGGTTGCTTCAAGGGATGCTAAATGGCAACCTTCATTTGCGGGGTTTTATAAAATAAATTGTGATGTTGCTTTGGATGAAGTGAAGTAGTTAGTTGGGGTGAGGTTAGTGGTTCGTGATCACCAAGGTTGAGTTATGGCATATAGTACCCATTGGGTGCTAGAGAGCTATAGTCCTCTTGTTGCTGAAGTGGTAGTTGTGTGTTGTGTTAAGAGGTATTTATTTTGCCATTGAGACCGATATGCCACCTTTTGTGGTGGATACAGAAGCTTTTGAAAATATCGAAGATATTTCAATTAAATATTAATATTTTTTTTGAAGTTTTTTATCATTGGTAGTGTAAGGATTCTTATTTATTGATTGGCTTATTTCATTGACAAACCACATGTTGGGGTTTGAATGTAAGGGTAGTTTAGTTGATTGAGATTCAAGCTCAAAGTCTCTTTCAAGACCTCAAGAGATCAAGCACTTCAAAGGTAAATTTCTAAGTGCTTACTTGCTTTGAAGAGACAGTTGCACACACCCACTGCATAAGTCTTTTCTTATATGTTATGTGTGTTTATATTGTGTGCATTAATGTTCATTAATCTCTCTTCTTGCATGTTTAATTGTTTGCATCTTGCTAGTTAAATGCTATGACATGTTAGGCATTAGGATGCATTCACTTCCCACACTTGCACTTCATGTATGATTGTCTTAAGTATGGTGTAATTCGTTTCTGTTTGTGTGATCGGAAACACGATAGTGTACATGTCTTAGCGTGATAGTTGACCATTTGAAAAGGTCTCATTCTTCTCGTGGATATGTGTAAGTTTTGGTTTGGTTGTTTGGAGTAAAGTGTCTAGTTTCAAAATATTAGATTTCAATGTTTTAAATATTTTTCAAAACTGACCTTTGTATGGTCTTGTGACCATAACTTTTATAGAAAGATTTAAATTGAGTTTTGTAAAATTCTTGACAAACTATACACCCATACCTTTCCAATGGTATATTATTCGTAATATTTCATGACCATTTGGATTGGTTTTGAAATCTCTAAAGTAACCACCAAAACAAGGCAACTCTGCTGTTGTCTGTTTCTGACCTTTGGTCACTCTATTGACCATAACTTTTAGTACGGACATCTAAATGTCATTTCATAAATTGGAGTAAAAAGTAGATTTCCATACCTTTCCAACGATATATCATATGAAGGGTTTCGATGTCGTTTGGTTATGTTTTGAGGCGTTTGAAGCTGATACTGATACACTATCGCCCCTATCAGTTGTACGTCCACCCTATGTACAGCAGGGCACCTGATCGAATTTATTTTCGCTAGTGTTTCGCCCTACACCTGCCCTACGTAGAACGGGTGAATGGCAGCTCTTAAATCCCGAGAGCAATCGCTTGTGGTTCGCCCATTTCCGCCCTACGTACAACGGCATTAAAGAACTTGTTCTTCAATTTTCTAGGTGAAGCGCCATACACCTGCCCTACGTAGGGCGTGTGTCGGGCGCCTAAGGCATATTTTTGAAAAAAATGTCAAAACGACGCCACTTCATTTTGATATCCTATATATATGCCTCTTTCATTTTAGGTTGGTTTTTAAGAGTTCCAAAAGCATATTTTTCACCTATAAAATATTTCAAGAGAAAAATTCACAAGAACTCACCTTTAATCACTCAAAGCTAAACCTTTTTTGCATCAAACTTCATATTGCATTATCTATGCTCACATAGAGTGCATCCATGCATTGTTTTGCATCATCACATCTTGGTTGGTAAGATTCTCACTAACTTCATCTAATTTTAGTATCTTTCTTAACAAATCATCTCTTTATTCACTTGTATGTTTTTAGATCATATGCTAAATGTAAGATAGAGATTGTTTGTAATGAATTGATTGAGTGTTGTATTGTGATAGATATCTAGGTTTTTATAATCTATGTTCATCTAAGCTTTTTGACATGTCATCTAGCCATTTATATCTAGGATTGCCTTAATTGATATTTTATCATCCTAGATAAGCATATAGGGTTAACCTCACTCTCATTGTATTTTGAGTATTTCATATATTCACATAGGTTTTGTATCTCTTCATTGAGAAGTAAGACTTGAGATTAAGATGCTTAGGCCTCAAGCAAATTGGAATAAGATCACTTTTAAAGGCCCACGTGGTAGAAGTAGGGGGTTATTGACCGGGGTGTTAGATGAGGTCTACATAGGTTGTAAACTTCATTTCAATTAGTGATTTCGAGTTCTGAGTGTGGCGCACTATACAGCCCGTGGTTTTTCCCAGTGGTTAGGTTTCCACTTATATATCAAGTGTTATTTAAATTCCGCACCATATTACACTTGCTATATTATATTGACTAGTTATGGGTATTTTCGTAATCTTGACCTTACATGAAAATTTGGTGAAAGTAGTTAAAATATATTTGCGCCCCCACCCCCCCTCCCCCCTCCCTCTAGATTAATATTGAACACACCCCATAATTTGTTTCAGGTAGGATTCGAGCCGTTGATTTGGAAGTCATTTATCCAAACCTCAAACTCATCCATATACTAGTTGAGTTACGCTCCTAGGACAATTAAATCTTAATATTTACTTTCTTGATCATGTGTATAATGTATTAATGTATATCTATTCGATAGATCCATGTGGTGTGTTTCTTTTTTATAAATATGGTACGATTTCTTTCTTCATTTTTGTTTGAAGGGATGTACACATTTATTATGCCAAAAACTCTCTTGCGGAGAGTGTCATCACTTCACACCATAGATGTGGTCATGTGGATTCTTTAATAATTAATAAAAATGGTCAATGATGTTTATAGCCACTGATTTGGTGAGGCAGTCTCTAAGGGAGTGTTTGGCACAAAGATGGGACAAGACACGGTGGGACGGGACGGGACAATTGCTCCATATTGTGTTTGTAATGTCTGGGACAAAACTGTTAACTGTATTGTTATACGTTTGGTATGGATGAGACAGGACGGGACAAGAGGTTTAAATGACCAGAGTGCCCCTTATATGTATATCTAATATTATAATATTATTACATATACAATAATATATATAATAAAATATAATTATATATATTATTGTTAGAGATGCACGTTCGGGGAATGGGGATGGATATAGGTCTTCCCGTCCCCCCCCTCATTTCTCCATTTGGGGAAAATGGGGATGGGGAATTTTGAGGGGACCTATATCCATCCTCATCCCCAATCCCTCATTTTTCCTTTTTTTTTTTTCCAGTTTTTCCCCATTTTCCCGTTTCTCTCGTTCTCCCATTTTTCCATTTGACTAAAATTTACAAATTAAATTAAAAAAACAAACATTCCATTATAAATACAAAATAAAATTCATTATTGCATTTTATATAAAATGTGTATATATATACTTAGGGAGTTAGGGTTTTCAAAGAATAAACAAAAAAAAAATAAAAAATACATATTATAATTATATTTATATATGTTTGGGGGAAATGGGGAAATAAGGATGAGGTCTCCATCCTCATTTCAACATAATTGAATTTGGGGATGATTTTCATCCCCCCCACCCAATTTCCCCATTTTCCCCAAAAAATAATCCCCAAATGGGGATGAGGACTAGGGGAATTGGGGTCCCGAGGAAAAATTTGCATCCCTAATTATTGTATATTATTATTTTTTAAATATTATATATAATAATAAAATATAATATATATATGTATATTATCTTATATATTATTGTATATGTAATAATTTTTAATAAATTATATATTATTATATATAATAATAAAATATAATATATATATATATATGTATATAATAAATTATATATTATTATATATAATAATAAATATATAATATATATTATATATTATAATTTTATATATATTTATATATTATTAATATTTATAATAGAGGAAATTGCAGGAAACAACCAAAAAATTTATGGAGTTATTGTTCAGCCAAAAGTTTATTTTTTATTATTTTCGTCATCTTGAGCCTTGAATTGCTAAAATTACCCTGAATTAGATTTTATAATTACCTTGAATGCCAAAATTTTCCCGTCCAAAATTTTGCTCCCTCTCTCTCTCCCGATATGTTTGGTCATGCTGTCCCAAATTTTTCAAAATCAGAATTTCTCTCCCTCTCTTCTCTCTCTCTCTTCTCTTTCTCAACCAGAAACCCATTCCATTTCTCTCTCTTTTGGTCGACCTCCAACTCATCAATTCCATCCCATTCCGTTTCTCTTCATCTCATTGGCCTCCAACTTGTCTCTTCATTTCTGTTCGTTTCTGGGCAAGACGAAGTGGCAACGACGGAGACAAGAAAATTTCAACAGAAATTTCTAGGCAAGAAATTTCAACAGAAATTTCTAGGCAAGAAATTTCAACATAAATTTTTGGTCAAGAAATTTATACTGAAATTTTCTGCTGTGAAGACGAAGAAAACCACCGTGAAGAAGACAACTACCATCTGAAAATTTATGCTGTGAAGAATAAATTTCTGCTCGTCAACATTTCAACATTTCAACATTTCTGCTCATCTAAATTTCTTCTCACCAATGCAAATTTCTGCTTGTTTAACATATCTCCTTCATTCTTTGTGTGCGTGTGTCTCTAATGAATTAGATTCGAAACCCACCAACAATTTTTTGTGTGTCTCTCTCTTATGAATTAGATCTCTCTCTTGTGAAGTAGATCCGGAGCCAAACAACGTTCTTCAACGGTATGTATCCCTTACCCACTTTTTTTTTTATTTTTTTTTATTTATTTATTTTTTTTTTTACAATGATCGTTATGTTTGATATGAAGAATAAGATATCGATTTCGATTTAGAGTGAAACCCAGCTAATGTGATATTTTGTTCCCAGACGATATTTTGTTTTAAAATCAGTCTTTCAAATATGGTAATTAAATGAACTGGCATGTAACTTCATTATTAACTAGCATGTAACTTTATTATCTACATGTATGTAACTTTTAGTATGTAAAACTACTGGAATTTTGTTTTGAAATTAGTATTCCAAATATGTTAATTAAATGAACTGGCATGTAACTTCATTATTAAATGACATGTAACTTCATTATCAATTGGCATGTAACTTCATTATCAACTGGCATGTAAAACTACTGGAATTTTGTTTTGAAATTGAAATCAGTCTTCCAAATATGGTAATTAATTGAACTGGCATGTAACTTCATTATTAACTGGCATGTAACTTCATTTTCAACTGGCATATAACTTCTAGCATGTAAAACTACTGGAATTTTGCTTTGAAATCAATGTTCCAAATATGGTAATTAAGTGAACTGGCATATAACTTCATTATTAATTGGCATGTAATTTCATTATCAACTGGCATGTAACTTCTAGCATATAAAACTACTGGAATTTTGTTTTGAAATCAGTCTTCCAAATATGGTAATTAAATGAACTGGCATGTAACTTCATTATTAACTGTCATATAAATGTCATATACTTCTTTAAATACAATGTTTGGTAATATACGACTGAAAATTTCTTCGATTCTATTGTAAAATATATAAGCGTTTTTGCTCATGTGTTTATATGAACATGTGCAGATGAATTTAGCAGAGAGCCTTCAGATTTTGCTCTTGAAGGAGATGAAGATGAACGGTCAATCGAGCCTATATCTAGAATGTAATGTGCCATATTCCTAGAGCTTGTAATAGTGTAGCACATATGTAGCTAGATTTGCAGTTGGTCTTCTTATAATCTTTATGTTGTTTAATGAAAGAAGAATGCCACAATTCACATAAATGTATGTTGGCATCGGAAGTTGGTGGTACAACTTAGGTATTAGCAATGATGTTTTAATTCTTATATGTATTTTGCATTGTAGACTTTATTCAGTTAGATTCCATTATTGAATGAATTTATTTTGAAGACCAAATTCTAGTATTGAATGAATTTATTTCAGTAATCAAATTTCAATATTATTAAATGCCGTTTTAATTGTAAGTTACATGCCAGTTGAATTTTATGTTACATGCCAGATCAAATTGAAGTTACATAACAGTGTCGGTTCTTAAGTTACATGCTAGATCAAATTGAAGTTACATGCCAGTTGGTTGTGAAGTTACATGTCAGTTGATTTTCAAGTTATATATCAGTTGATTTTCAAGTTACATGTTAATTGATTTTCAAGTTAAATGCTAATTTAATTTCAAGTTACATGCGAGTTGAGTACCAACTATTCGGAGTTACATGCTAGTTGTGTTTCAAGTTACATGTTCTTTGTGTTCTAAGTTACATGCCAGTTGGTTCTTAAGTTACATGCTAGTTAATTTTTAAGTTACATGCCAGTTATTTTTAAGTTACATGCCAGTTGAATCTTAAGTTACATGCCAGTTTATTTTCAAGTTACATGCTAGAGTTGCATGCCAATACATAACTTACATGCTAGTACAAACAACTAAATTCACGTGGCATATAACTGGGAATACAATTAGCATGCCAGTAACTATACAAATTGATTGAAGCCAAACACAAACTTTACTATTATTGATCATAGTATCAACAAAATTAGACATAGAATACTTGTCCAACATTCAACATACTTTCATGAGTAACATGATAATTGTACTATGCTAATTGTATATTTTCCTAAGAAGCATTTTCACACTGATAGTGAAGTGAGAGTTTTGTACACTATCAAATTGAAGTTACATGTCAAGTTTATTTCAAGTTACATGTTCTTAGTGTTCCAAGTTACATGTCAATGTATTTTTAAGTTATAGGCCAATTGATTTTTAAGTTGCATACTAGTGTATTTTTAAGTTATATGCAGTTTATTTTCAAGTTACATACCAGTTTATTTTTATTTCCCTAATTGAAAGACACTCATAACTTACATAACTTTCAAATATCAAATAAAGGAAAAGAAATTAAGAAAGAGATTCAAGAGATAAATTACAAGAAAGAGAAATGAATAGAAGCATAATTATTTGTAACTGAATCTCTTATTGCATCTGCCGACGAATACAAATAATAGCAAAAATATTACAAGGCATCTTCTACAGACCTCTTTTACGGCTACTTTAAGTTTCATAAAATGAACAAATTTAAGGTTGTTCAAGCAAATGTTTATGCATGCCCCTTCTATAGACCTGTTTTACATCCCACAACGTTTGTGTAATCTTCGAAACCTTCACATCCTAGATTTTTCACACAAGAAGTTTTTAGGTGGTATTCCAAGGTGCATTGGTAATCTGTCTACCTTGGTCAATGGTAAGAACATCAAGGTATTCAAACAGTTGATATATGTCGCGATTAAAGGATGAGATCTCGGGTACAGCAGTATCGTTGCAATCGTCAACATCATTGACCTTTCCTAGAATAATCTAACAGGAATTACATGCCAATACAAAAAATTCTACAAGCCGGTAACCAAGCATCAACTTCTGGCTCTAGAAATAACTCATATGGCAGTGTCAAGAAACTGTTGTTTCCCAAATAATAAATTTTCCAATAATACACCATTGTCATCCAAAACCCACGCCCTAAACTTTAACTCGACAACCATAATTCCAACAATAACACAATCGCAGTTATTAAACTAACAAATACAAAACCAAGCTCAATAACACTATAGCAATTGAGTGCCAATAAAAATTAATATACTTTAACAAAGTCAGTCCATAGAATTTCGAATTAAAAAAAAATAAAAATCCAACAGCATGTGCAACAATTACAACTTACTTTGAGGAACAATTTCGTGACAAGGAAAACAAATCATATAGATAAAGAATTATTTTGAAGCATAAAACACTACATCAAGGAACCCAGTTGAAAAATATTAAAATTTAGATAGAATTTGGAGCTATATGATTAAGACAAATTGGCTGTTAAAATCATCAACAAGAGAAATCTCTGAATTTAGTTTTCTTCTTTTGACAGGAACAGAGATCAACCCATATATAAACTTTCTCTACCTAAGTTTATACATCTTAAATTAACTTCATACTTAAATATTCTTATAAAGCATTGATGCTATATGTTTCAATCTGGTAGAAAACCCACTTTCATAGCAAAGCAAGAAGAAATTTATTAACTCAGAACCAAAATGGAAATATAAATTAAAGTGAACAGTAAACGAAAACAGGAGAAGAGAGAAGTAGAGCTAAATCCTGATAAGAACTAAGACAATCAAACAAAAAACTGATATGCATGACAACAAAGAAAATCAATTACCTTGTCAAGTGTCTCATACTCATACCAATAAGATTGCTTTTAAATGACACCAGTAATTAAAGCAAACGGTATTATCACAAGAAATTAACAAGGAGATTGCTATTTCAACAGGTAACTTATATTGTGGAAAAACCATTGCCCCAAACAAATTTTGAACATAAGTAACTTTTACAAAGAGATTATTCTGATGATAAATCCGTGTCTTCAACATAAACTTCAAAATTGCAAAGAAACGTTTCAGTGCTTTAAACTTTATCCTCTAATCATGTCCTAATAATTACCATAAATCTAGCAACTGAAAAAACTTCTAGTTACTGAACATCAAATCTGAAGACAACTCATGCTATAACAGGTGTCGTGTCTTAGATGGAGACAATCTTACAATTGCTAGACTAAACTCAGCCCTGATGAATCTAATAATAGGAAGGTTTTCACACCCAAAAGCTATCACCCCATTTCAAGTACCAATAATTCAAACTTTCGTATAATAATTAATAAGGTAACAATCAAGCATCAAATACCAGTAGTACATAAGAATTAATGCAATCCCTACACACTAAAAGTACGTAAAACAGAATTCAAAGAACACATTGAAATTGGACTTCCAATTTCAACCCATTATCCAATCACCCCAAATATACTCCTTCAAAATCGTATACTTATCTTAAAACCAAACTACACAAAAAAGATGATTATGGATCACATAGTGATCAAGGTGCCAAAATTCAGCTATTATTGTAACATAAAGACCTGACAAACAAAATATATTATCGAAAATTCTTTGAAAGAGTTCATTTATCATATACTGATCTACCCGAAAAGTTGTCTAATTTGTGGCCAGATTTGTCAAGACCCACCCTTGTTCATATGGTAGAGTTAGAAAAATTACCTTTACCTAGCTTCTGAGACGTCGAGCAGCAACGACGGTGAGCAACAATGGACAGTTGCTGAAGACGGTGTCGACGAGAGGTGCAGTGACGGTGACAGGTCTGACGACGTTGACAGAGGTGCGACGACGACTGTCTCTTATGTTCCTTTCTCTCTCTGCAGCGGTGGCGACTGGAGGCGACGACGATCTCTTTCTTCTTTTCCCTTCTCTCTCTTTCTTCTTTTTTACTTTTGATCGTTTTTACTGGAAGATGGTTTCAATCCTAACAAACACCCACTGACATCTTTTTTATTTATTTTTTTCAAATTTCAAATTTATGGATATTTTTGTCCAAAAATGGTCAAAAGTGACTAAAACAGTAAAAAATAAATTTATGGCTAAAAACAATAAACCCATAAATTTTTTGGCTCATTATGATTTCACCCCTTTATAACAATATATAATATATATTGTATTATAATATATATATGATATATTAAATATTATTACATATAATATAATATATTAATATTATTACATATATAATTTATTATATCAGATATATATAATATTATAATATATATATACATAAATTATATAATATATATTATTTAATTGTATATATATTATTATAATAATATTACATATATTATAATAATAAATATATTATATATATTATATATATTTATATATATAATATTGTATAAGTTTGTGATTTTTTAAAGATTTAAGGGTAAAAAGGTCTTTTTGAAACTTGTCTCATGCATATGACAAGTCTGGTCTAAGGTTTTGGGTGGGACAGAATTTGGTGATTTTTGTCCCACCTTGTCCCGTCCTGTCCTATGTTAAAGTCACGTCAAACGTGGGACAAGAAGAAACTGTCTCACGCTGTCTTATCCTGTCTGTCCCGTGTACCAAACGCACCCTAAATGGCCATTAATTTTTCAAAATGGCTTAAATTAACTATTTCATATAAAGAAAGTATCAATTGTTGTCACTTTACCTATTAATTGTTTGAAGTCTGTTTGTTTATGTTATAACCTATTAGAATATGGGTCAAAAATTAGTAAAACATGTTTTGAACCTGTTTTTGAACTGGTTTTTAATTGGTTTTTTTACCTGTATTTTGAATATTTTTTTTTGATAATGATTACTTTATAAAAAAAAAAAAATATATCGTCTATAAAATTTTTATAATTAAATCATTACTTTATATATATATAATTGAATAATAAATTAATCATGAAATAAACTTGATGTCACCCAAATTAATCAGGGAATAATAATAAGTTTGATGTCACTCATAAACAGAAAATATTACCTATAAAAATAATAAATTAATCAAATAATTGATTTTTTTTTATATATAATCAAATAATCAAAATACATAAAATACTGCATATAAAATTCTTTATGCGTGCCATGTTATAGATAATAGTAGATTTTTGTTAGATTTTAACAGAACGGTTGTCAATAAACAACGTTTTGTTCAAATAGTGATTTTGGAACAATGTTTTGGAAAAATAGTGATTTTAGAATAATATTTTGTCAAAATGATTAGTTTAGAACAATTTAAATAGTCAATGACATTTTTGAGATTCCACCTACTAATTAATGGTGTTTAGTTCTATTTTCTCTTTATAAAATTAGACAACCAAAACCAAAAACAACATGCGCTACCTACTAGTTTTCTCTGATCTTCACATGAACCAAAAAGTGACCTAAACTCTTCATACACGTGTGTATATATATAACTAAAAATGACAATGAAATCAATCTAAATGATTTCGATGTGTATTTATATATGAATTAAGATTTTCTGATCAGTTGATTTTTTTGCTGATCTCAACATATTTTGTGACATCTATCAAGTAAATGAATCAACGATCCATATATATATATATAAAGATAATTTACTTTATTTATTTAATTTTTTTTTCCTAAGACATAGATACTTTATCTGTTTAAAAAAAAACACTAATGCAAATAATCATGTAGAGTAAACTATTTTTCTATTTTAAATAATAAATTTATTATCCCAAACTTTTAATTCTCCAAGAGCCCAATTACTTTAAATCATTTATATGTATTAGATAATTTGATATACTTAACTAACTTAATAATTACTTTTAAAAAAACTAATTTAATAATTACTTTAAAAAATAATAATTTAATAATAGTTCAAATAGGAACTAAGTTAATTTCTTATTGCTCGATATTTTCCGAAGTGTGAATTTAACATATAAAAATTACCAAAACAGATTTCAAATTGTACAAATATTATTAAAATATGAACGTAATATGAAATTGTGAAGTTGAATAATAAATACGTATTGCTATTTGCTACATGTAAATGAAAATATGAAGTTAGCCAGTAGATGAACAAGCTTGAGGCTTAGACAAATAACTTCTAAGTTAGCGGTTCGAATCCTATTAATAACAAAAACTTCAAAAAAAATATATGGTTTAAATAGGTGAATAGATAGTAATTAGCATGATGTGCCAAGTAAAATGTTAGAATGTTCAAATTTTGTACTGGACAAGTAAGGTTAAACCCTAAATTTAGAATACGATGTTTAGAGTGAAGTTTACACAATCATGTATGAAATTTGTATACTAACATATGAATCGAATATGCTCACATATGAATTTGAATATATATTTTTTTTGATATACCACTTACAATGGTAACGACTTGAAGGTAGAACATTGTCGGTCTTAATTAATGTTTTTATTATTGAACCACATTGGACGATGATATATGAAATTCGATGATATGAATGTACGTTAATTTTACCATGATTAACACTAAATTTTAGTCCTTCGAAAACACACACAAGTTTTAGGGATTCCTAAATTTTTTTCAATGAAATTGTAGGCGTACAAATGCAATTTTTATTAAAATTAAAAATCGCTGAAGAATAAACTATAAAGACAAGAAATAAAGAAAAATTGAGACCCAAAGAATAAAAAGATAAAGTGTAGCAGTCCATCAACGCTGAGTCGGAGAAGAGTCATTTTTTGGTAAATCCAACTCAAAATCCAAACACGCACTCTCTCTCTCTCTCTCTTCCAATCCAAGAAATCTCACAGCTGTTTCCACCAAATACTCTCTCTCTCTCTCTATTGTGTTCACGCGCCGACACGGCACAAATCTTCTCGAGTCTTTCTTCATTTGTTGAAAATTGAAAAAACGAAGAAAAATCTACGAGATCCACTCACTCTCCCGATTCCAACTCAACCCACTTCAAACAAATCGAATCACCTTGTTATAAGATCCGTGACCCACTTCTAGTTACTCGAATCCGACTTAAACCCGACTCAAGAACTCGCAAACCCAGATAGAAAAAAATCTCACAGAAACGCTGCAATCGTTGGTATGATGCTGGTGCTGGGACGCTGAATCGGTTGACTCGTCGTTGTGGTGAACTCAGTCTGAGTTGGGGACTGAGTAATGTTGATTAGAATTTAGATAGTGTAATTTGGTAGAACAAAACAAAACAATCAAACAATGGCGTCTTCAAGTGGGCAGAGCTGGAGAGATGGCATGTCGTCTGACAACATCAAGGGTTTGGTCTTGGCTCTGTCCTCTAGCATCTTTATTGGGGCCAGTTTCATTGTCAAAAAGAAGGGCTTGAAAAAAGCTGGAGCTTCTGGTGTTAGAGCAGGTATCTTGTTGGATGTAACTATTTTTCGGAGTTTGATCCGTGGACGTAGGCCCAATAAGTTTAATATCCTGTTATAATCCCAACAAAAACTTTCTGGGGATTTTTATTTTTCTCTAATTTTATTTTTGTTGTGTGACAAATGAACACATGTGTGTAGTTTGATTGATTGGATTTGGTGTTTAAATGCTCATTTATGTGTAGTTAGGCAATTAGTTACTAAATACGTAATAATATATTAATTTCTTTCTGTTGAACATATGTGTGTAGTTTGTTTCTTTCCGTTGACTGGTCATTTTGCTCATTGTGTCTTTGTATTTGGTAGTGGTTTGTGGCTGTTTTTTTTTTTTAAATTATTGATCTTATATGTTATATAATTGCAAAAGGATTTTGGGTTTTTGAGGAAAACTTTACAACTGGTAGAAACCCAGATCAAAATTTGTTCAATGTGTAATATATACCGAAGTGATTTGGGAAGGTCGGATGAGGGATAATTGAGTGATTCTTTGAAGTTTTGTGCTCCGTTAGCTGTTAAACTTCAGCTTGTGTTTTGGTATGTATCAGTTATAATAGATGAGCAGTTGACGCAGTAAAATTGCATTTATTGGGAGTTTAAACTTGGAAAATTTGCTTAATAATACTGTTCATGTAGAAAAGAAATGGTAAATACTGAAAATGAAATGACATCTTGATGATATGCAATTGTGTCTGTCATTTTCGGTGGCAAGAGAATACTTAAATGTATATGGCTATATGCTTATCAGAAGTTTTCAGAGCTGACTTTTGATGGATTTGAATATTGTTGTGTCATGGGTGCAGAAGAATGGGAGAAAAGAAATCTTTTAAACAAATAATGTATATTACATCTCTGATCTTTGTCTTATTTCACAAATAGTGGATATTACTATAAAAGAAGTATACTTGCCTTCTAGAAATGAAAATGTAGAAATTTATGGTGCTCCTATGCAACCTATGTTAAGAATTCACTTAGATGATTTTTGGTTTTTCAGTTTTATTCTTCTTTTATTTCTCGTATCTGTGATAAATACATGTTTTTAGTTTTTACTATGAATGATATAATTGTTCTCAAATAATGTGTATTAATTTTCTTGAGCTGCTATCATGATTGGTTTGACAGGAGTTGGGGGATATTCTTACTTGTACGAGCCACTGTGGTGGGTGGGCATGATAACAAGTGAGTTTAATACAATTCTCTTATTCAGTTAACTTCACCTAGTCATATTATTTTATTTTCTCTTCAATAGAGTATTAATTAGTTTAAATGATGGAAGCTCTTCAACAGTTGTAATTTTTTTTCTATTCTTCTCTTTTTTCTTTCCCTCCCTATGGTTCTTCTGGATAACTTTTAGTGTGACTGTGTGAGAAGATTAGACAACTGTGAATCCCTATTATGGATTCTCACTTGATATTAATAATTGATACCCCATTTGATATCTCTTATCTGTATCTTAATTGTTAAAAAACTAACTGCAGAAACCAGTAATAGTTACCTATTTAAGTTGTTTGCAGTTTATGGTTGTAGTTAACTATGCAAATTCTGATAAAAAAAAAATTCCTAATTTTACAGTGATTGTTGGGGAAATTGCTAACTTTGCGGCTTACGCATTTGCACCAGCTATATTGGTCACACCGCTGGGTGCACTCAGCATTATTATCAGGCATGAGATAACGTCCCTTTATATTTAACTCTGATTTTCTGGCGTTGGGTACTGACCATGATGTTGTCTTGCAGTGCTGCGCTTGCTCATATCATTCTACGAGAGAAACTGCATATTTTTGGAATTCTTGGTTGTGTTCTTTGTGTTGTGGGCTCCACAACAATTGTGCTGCATGCTCCTCAAGAACGTGAGATTGGATCTGTGATAGAAGTTTGGGAGCTTGCTACAGAGCCAGGTACTTAATTTGCCTTAATATGTTTATTTGTTCATCCATTTATCCCTTCTTTACTGGTTAAATTGCAATGAATTTATGACTATTTTCCCTTCCATTTTCCAGCTTTTCTCTTTTATGCAGCTTTGGTCATGACAATTGCATTTATCCTTATATTCCACGTCATCCCAGAATATGGCCAGACTCACATTATGGTTTATATCGGAGTTTGTTCTCTTGTAGGTTCTTTGTCGGTATGTCTCACTATTTGGTTGTTGATACTTTGTAATTGTGCTGTTTTCTTTTTTCTAATTTTCTCTGTTGCATTTCATTTCCTTTCTAGTGTTTGTAATCTATAATCTATTAATCTCAATGTTTGTTGACAGGTTATGAGTGTTAAAGCACTTGGAATTGCTATGAAGTTAACACTTTCGGGGACAAATCAGCTAATATATCCACAAACATGGGCCTTCACTTTAGTTGTAATTACTTGCGTGCTTACCCAAATGAATTATTTGAACAAGGTAATGGTGGTTTCTTCTCTATTCTTAATTATGTTTGATATTCATTAATCATTAACATATGTATTATATTTTTATGTGAAGTATTTTCCACAATTGTCCATTTTAGAAAATTTTGGATACAGAAGTGCTAGAGTTGTGTTTGAAGTCAAGAGCGTTTAAGTGTATCCATTGCATTCTCTAGCTTGTTCTATTGGCAGTAAGATGTTATCATAAAACATGGGTAGATATGAAAGGGTTTAATCCTCTGATGTACAAGCTCAGGGACCTAACCTTACCTGTATTACATTATATTTTATATGTTGCCACAATTATTGACCATGTCTGGAGTTGTGCTTTTGAAACCTGGGGGGTAAAGCAAATCTGCCGCATTCTACTTGTTCTATTGGCAGTAACATGTTATCATAAAACGCTAAAACAGTATATTCTCCTGAACAAGTTTTTCTGCATTCTCCAACTTGTTCTGTTGGCAATGACATGTTATCATAAAATAGGATATTCTCCTTAACAAGCTATGCCCTTGTCAGTGTCAACACGTCTCTCCTGTTTGATCCATAATGGTTCCTTTGTTAAATTAAGCTAGATATTAGTGGTGACTTTTTTTTTTTTCCATATAATCTTAGAAGTGAGCTTGAGGTCAAAAACGAAAATCCTTGTATATAATTTTAGATACAAAACTAGTTGAAGAGATGCTAATGTGGAGTGTAAGATTCAAGAAAAAGAAATAAGAGATTCCCTTATTTAGCCCTCAAATTAATGTAAAATTTAAATTTATTCAACCCTAATATATATTTTTTGTCAGCTTTGATCACTGACTTGACAAAAATACCCACAACTTATGTTTTAACTGTCTTCCTTCCCTCCACTATGTTTCTCCCCCTTATCTTTTTTCTCCTTCTCTCTCTAAGTATTAATAAGCGTTATTAAGATATAAACATTGATAAAACTTTGACATTTCCAAAGACATATAATGGGTGCAAATTTGATGTCGTTGGCCCCCTCAAAAGTCTTTCGAAAGTGTTCAACATTATGCTCAAAACAAACTAAAACATTACACACTGAAAATGACCATAGCACACTGAGAAGTGAGAACAAACTAAATATTACTTTTTGAAAACAGAAAAAACATTATACACTGTTAACCAATTAAACATTACACGCTGAAAACAAAGAAGATTACCCTCTAAAAGCAAAAAGACATTACACTTTGAGAACAAACTTTACATGTTAATATATGAAAGTTAGCATGTCAATTAAACATTACACGCTGAAAACAAAGAAGATTATCCTCTAAAAGCAAAAAAAAAAAACATTACACTTTGAGAACAAACTTTACATGTTAATATATGAAAGTTAGCATGTAATGCTGCTGGAAACACGAAATCAACCAAATCAAGTAAATCATTCAATGAACATGTGAATCCAACATGTTAAGCATCAATTATCACACAAAATCATTATTTAAAGCCAAAAAAGTCGAAATTTAAATATAATTTTTGATTTCTATATGTAGGTTTTGTGTCTCTCTCTACATTTTTTCCCTCCCCACTTTCTCTCTCCTTTGAAAATGAAAAGTACAAGCTATACATTTAAATATCTTGGAAAACAAATTTTCTATTTTCCGTGTTTTAAACTTTGATAACGGAAAAGTTGAAAACATGAGTAAGTTGTTTTCCACTTTTGTTTTGTTCAGATTCCATTAAAGAGAGCTGTAACCAGTGTTCTAGTAAATGCTAGGCACTAGTTGGGCGGTAGACCAACGCCTAGTGCCTAGGCGGTCTAGGCAGCGCCTAGACGGACAATTTATTTTTATTTTTATTTTTTTATATTTTTTTTTATATATCTATAAAACCAATAATAAAACACATATTATGACCTTATTCAATAAAATCATCAACATCTAGTCTTGGGTTGTTTGATATTGACATATTTTAGGTGATTGATATGTGTTTGAATTTGTGAAAATTCATTTACAAATGAAAAACAAAATCTGGGTTGTTTTTTTTAATTTTTCTAATGGGACAAAATTTATTTTTTTTAATAAATTAAATCAATCACCTACCGTTAAGGGACAAATGGCAGCATATGAAGAAAGCACGTGTGACATGTGCAACTGTGCAAGTGATAGATGTCGTGATTAGTGGGAAAAAAAAAAAGACTAAAATGAGAAGAGAGCAAAACACAAAGATAATATGCCGTTTTTGAGTTTTACTCTCGACTATAAAATCACTTGTTTTCCAGACAACCTTAATGTGCAGCTTCTCTTGAAATCTCTTCTTCTTTCTCATAAATCATCTGACTTCTCTCTAACAGACCATCACCAAATTTCATCCAAGTCATAAGATCTCCACCCAGATCGTAATCCTAATAGTCCGCCGTTCTCCTCCAAAAGCTACTCACGCGTCGTCTCCTTCCTCTGCCCTCTTCTCTCTCACTCCACTCAGTCCTCTCTTCCTTGCCCGTTATCTTAAAGCCGATTTAAAAAAAAAAAAAGGGTCTAGGCAGAGTCAATAGCTTTGACTCCGCCCCGACTAATCGGCCAAAAATTGGCCAAATCGGACGCTTTTT
The DNA here is from genome assembly GCA_035582765.1 of Acer negundo. NCBI lineage: Eukaryota > Viridiplantae > Streptophyta > Magnoliopsida > Sapindales > Sapindaceae > Acer > Acer negundo. The sequence continues at coordinate 2,381,516 of CM069242.1, forward strand.
TTTCCAGCCGCCTAATAAGAACGTTTTGGCATAATTCAGTGTGACCGGATGCTGTCTAGTGTCTAAATGGTCGCTGAGACCGTTTTTTCGAACACTGGCTGTAACAATAACAAGGTGTTGTACTTTCTCTGCTCATCTTAGTTTATTAATATTAAATTTCGTATTATCTTTTTTACTTTAATAAAAGAGGACACCAAAAATTAAATTAAATTAAGCTGATTTAATTTTTTAATCGAAAAATTAAATTTATATTTTCATATATTTTTACCATATTTTTGTCATGCTGGTATATTGGAGCTACACATCCTCATAGTTTTGTTTAAGATAAAACTAATTTTAGATTTCAAGTGCACTTGTGTGCACAATTGCACGCCCCTCATAATCAGACACTGCCTACAAACAGCCCCATTGCATAGCACAAGGCAACCAACGCCCAACACACAAAAACACAAGCACACAAACATGATGCCTTGCTTGCATCACTGCACAATGCCAAGCCACAAGCCAATCCATTGAAGCACAATCATCCTTGTTGTTGACTTGTTGCACACTGTTAGCCCACCCAAGCTAACACACAGCACATTTTGTCCCAAGGTTATGCCCACCCAACATACCTTGGTTTGGCTTGATGACACCCACACCAAGCCCTTTGCATAGGCAACAGCCCATGCTCACATTTGGGGAAGAAGGCGATGCCTTTGTCCGGACGCTCTCCAAGTATTGCTGGATTAAGTCTTCAAATTGCCACAAGGTTGCTCCACTAAAAATTGACCTCTAAATATGAAAATAAATGTTTTTTAAAAAAACAATACAACTAATAGTAATAGTTTAATAGAGTAAATAATAATAATAATATCCTTTTTCATTTTCAAGTATCTCTACCTGACATGTTTTCATCATTTTCATTTTTAGAATACTGTTTGATGCAAATGATACCGGACGCATTTTTAAATTCAAAAAAATAGGTAAATACACTGTTTTCCGTTTCCTAAATGATTTCAGAAAAAGCTATTTGAAAAATGATAACAGACTCGCCTTGAGTTATTTTTGTTGACACATTGAGATGGTGTGGGTTATTAAAGGTTGGGAGCATGTTTGTCCAAAAAACTTTTTTTTTTTTGGCTAATTCGAGGGCTATTTTGAATTTTTGCCCAGAAAAATTTCCTACTTGTGGTTATATTTGTGTGAGAACTCTGCATTTGCATTGGTCCGAAATTTAAGTTTTCACATTGGATAACGTGGGTGCCATGAAATCAAGCAATTTAGTGATTAGAAAGGCTATAGATGCTACTAAGTAACTGGTAAATTACATGGATCTATAATGCCTTTAAGAGGCATCTCAGCTTGGAATTTGAGCATATTGTCTAAGTGTGATGTGATTGTGTTCTCTTTGTGAAGAAGTGAATATGTTGATTTGTGTGGAAGTGGTGCAATCGTGTATGATGGATGGAGTCTTGAGCAACAGATGTATCATTTCTCTAGTTTTCCTAGACTTACTGGATCATTCATTCATCCCCTAGAGCCATGACATGCTGTTTTGTGATTGTTTTCTGCCCGTTGACTCAGAGCATAAAGGCTCATGCTGTTAAAAGGACCAGTTGATTACTGTATAATAGCTCAAATGTTTCTTGTCTTCTTCAATGTTAATCTGTCTGTGCTTGTTGATGTAATATATGAGCAGTGTATGTGTGTTACATCTGTCACCAGATGCCATGGATTGACATCATATGTGGAGAGGTCAAAAGATGGACTACAAAGGTTTTGATGTTTTTTATCTGACAGTAATGAGTGGGTCCCTGTTGCTTCCTAATGTATTAATGTGGTATGGAAGCAATAAGCTTTAGTTATGTTCATTTTTGTTATGGTGACAAAGTTCTTTGGCTACTTGGTTATTGATTATTCATTGAAACCATTGTGCTGCTATCGACTATTTGGTTATGAAATGGTATCCAAGCATGTGACATACTCTTAGATCTAATTTACCCGTACACTAATCTGTCAGGATCTGCATGCTAATTGTTTGCTTTTGTTCTTATCATTTTTATATAGTTTCCCTTGGATCTTTATTTATTTATTCTCTTTCAATTTTCTTGATGCAGGCACTTGATACTTTTAATACAGCAGTTGTATCTCCCATATACTATGTTATGTTCACATCACTAACCATTTTGGCTAGTGTGATAATGTTTAAGGTAAATTCTTCACTCAAACTGATGGTAGCGTGATGGCACCCTTCCCTTTCTAGCATTATTATTGATTTATCATGTTAGAAAAGTTGGCATGAAAAGATCTGTTATTCAAAGAGATGCTGGCTTCTGTTTGAATTCGAAACCTCAAATTTTAAGCTACACTAGAAACATCATATGAACTTGTTCACTCTTTTAACTCATCTAAACAGATTGAGTTCCTTTATCTGTCTGTGTACATGGTTTACCTACTATGTGGGAATCTCATGATTGAACTTGATTTACATGGTTGAAGATTAATCTTCTTTCATCAGGATTGGGATAGGCAGAATCCAACTCAGATTGTTACAGAAATGTGTGGGTTTGTGACAATCCTTTCAGGAACTTTTCTTCTTCACAAAACTAAAGACATGGGTGATGGTATGCTCTCGTTATGATTCCGGTGAACTTTCTATTGTATACATTTGGAATTATGTTATCAATGTGGTACGATGATTGTCATCTTAGGTACATGCTGTACAACGTCTTTGTCCATGCGATTACCCAAGCATGGAGATGACGATGACTTGGCCTCAGAAGGCATACCTCTTAAGCGCCAGGAGTCATTGAGATCACCGAGATCACCTTGATGTGTTGAATCTCTGTCGTCCATACAAAAATCATACTTTGGGGAGGAATTTCTTGACGTCAAGTTTCAATCTATATGCTCCAAATATTTCACATTATATTCTTTTTTTTGGCGAAAAGCCGGTGGGTTATATATTATTCTTTTTTTACGGCATCTCCCTGGTCCATTTAAAGAAGGGATTGGCCATTGTAATTTTGAGCACCGTTGGTTGTATCATTTGTATAAGGTGTATCATTTGCCCCTTTTTGGCGAGAATTCAATGGATTTCTTACTAAAGTTGTAAACAGAATCTTAAGACAGACATCATCAGATCTCTCACTTTCTCTTGAGCAATCATAATGTCCTCTTTTCTTTTCATATGTCCAGACCATGTAAAAAGAATGATATTACTTTTAATTTGTGTTAAAAGTGAACACAATTGTCCTTGCAGCAATTGAAGATAGATAAAGGCCCCCTTATTGCTAGAAACAAAGATGAAATTGAGATTCTGTGGCATTCTAGTAAGCTCCATAACAAAACCTTTTTCTAGCATTTCTTTCTTACAAACTGTATATTTGAGTCCAAAAAACAACTATACTCCTCTTTACCGATCAATGCATTTTGATGGTGTATCAGTTTCCTATAGGTAACCATGTGACTCATACAACAATGGTTTTTGGTTATGTATTCTACCTCCACAAGATCGGAGAAACGAAAACTCAAAACCTTGAGTCAATATGATTATATGAAAACAGCTTCTAGGCTCTCACTTGCTTATATTTTTAAGAAGGCCAGAGACTGAAGCACAATGTGTTGAGTTGTAATTGCATTTCTCACAGCAAGACTGCAGCAACTCAATGACTTTTTGGCACCTGCAACATTTAAAAACATCAATTTGAAACATGTACAACACAGGAGAACAAATTATTACTTATCTGTGGCATCAGAACAGCTGGAAATTTAATTAACGGCTGTATAACACAAACTGACATTGATTTAGCTAGATTTTCATACAAGGAAACAAATACACCTTTCAAGTTTCAATTATGTAAAAATTACATCAAATGAAAGATTTTGCTTCTCGGGCATGCCAGTTTAACAGAACATGTAACTAGAAAGAGACAACTGGGATTGATTGACGAGAACAAGCTCACATAAGTGGTCATAAGATTTTCAAAGTGTTTAAGCTCCGAATATAACAAGTTATGAATTAACACCATGATTTTACACAACAATGCAAGAGTGGAACTAGAGTCCATCTCCCATTCACTGAATCTCTTGCAAGAACTGAATAGAAAACAATATTATGGTTGGCTGTCACACGACAACTACAGCACAGGAAAATTTGGGACATCATGACTCATGGAATAGTTCTTGGGAATACTAGCAGATGAATGGTTAACGCTTTATTACATAATAGATTGCATATCGAACAGTTTCAGTGTCCCCCAAGCATCTGGGAAAACCTTCCATACACTCCCAACGAAAAGGATTGGGTTCTTTTTACTAACCTTGACTTATCTTAAATCTTCTCATTGACTTGCATATTTTAGAAAAATCATCAATCAAAAATGAACCTACAAGTATAACAGAGCAACTCCATCAAAAATGATGCCCTAGAGTATGTTCCTTAACAAAGAATATAGTCACTTATTCTTGTGAAAAGACTAAATTTTGAGAGAGATGATGTGGCATACATCAGGCCAACAAAGCCATAACGCTTTTAAGGGTTAGGTTGACACGTGATAGTTTAATTTTGAAACAACCAAGGAGTCTGATGCATAATTGAAACCATATTGGATGAGTGGCTACAATGAAAATTTGCCCCAACAGAAATAAGAAACTTTAGCATTCACATTCAACGACCACGGCAAAAGGCAAAGTGAGGCAATGGAACAACAAAACACTATCTAAATTGGTCAACTGAAGCATGAAACATAATCAAGAGACTAAATCCTATCTTCTTTGAGTGTAACTTATGCTCCTAAAGATTCTCAATTATAATCCATAGTCAATAAGTTTATCTCCATATAGGTTAGTGAATATAACTGTGATACTAACTTGTAGGAACCTACTTTTTCTATTCATTTATAAAATGAAACTTATACTCTACAACATAAACTCCACAACCACAATACTGCCTAACATATTTTCACCAATTAACTAAGAAACACATCACTACATTCAACTAATCATAAATTTTGACATGTATAGGTGAATAAGCTCTTCTCTATACATATCCAATTTGGCAATTCCCACAACCCCAAATCTCTCTAGTTTTTGTCATATAAAAAATAACCAAAATCATGGTCAAAACTTATATCCAGTCTCATTTCATATTTGGGTTAATCAAAGATGAACTTGCAGAACCTGTTGACTTCTCAAACTCAAAATTGGCTAATGATTCTAACATGTTCATAAAAGGATTCATCAACTTAATCGAATTTATAAATTGAACAGAAAAATTCGACTCTCGATTTTCTGTACTTGTTGTGTACTCAAACACTTGAGACAACTAGAAAAATATTGAGAGACACTCACAACATTCTTTAGAGGCTTAGATCTCAAAAATAATTTCTCTTTTGTTATCACTCTCTCTCTCTCGTTAAGAACTTGTGTTTCTCAAAGCAAGAACTCTTGTCTTGTTTTTTATCAAGCTAAAATGAATGAACTCCAATCCTAAAAATAATAAAAATACTCTTTGTATCCTTCTTAAACACCCTAGGGAACCCAGATGAACTAAATCAAAAACCCAGATAGACTAAATCACTAAAAATGCCAAAATGGATCATAGATTACTTAAAAAATATATAAATAAATAAATAACAATAAATGAAGAGGTTATGCCATGTTAAAAAAGATTGCACCTTTGAGGGAGGAAGTTGTTTTTGGTGAGACAAGCTTGAATGTTGCAAGCCTCTTTCTTGCATGGCTCTTTGCTGGGTTGTGCCATCTCTCTCTCTCTGCGAAAAAATTTCTGATTCTCAGAGAAAAAATGGAATCTAAAAATGTGTGAGAACTTTTGAGAACGGAAAAGAACCGACCCTTTTAAAATTATTATTATTATTTTTTTTTATCAAACTTTTTTTTTTTTTTTTTTTTTTAATGGGTACAAATCAATCTTTCTTCTTCATTACCACGTAATTCAACAACAAATACCCTTTAATAAATATGGTTTTTGGGACGGTTAAGAAAAAAAATATATTGCCACGTGTTTCGACAACAAATATCCCAAATATCTCTATATAGTTTTTGTCTTATAAGAATATAACCAAAATCGTACGTTTCATCATACGCATTTTATAAGCTACGTATAAAGTTTTTGTTGGATATGGCTTAAATCACCAATGATTACCAAACACGATTTACCAATACGGAGACTTTCTAGAGACGTGAGAGCGTTTATGAGTATGAGGTTATGTTTGAGGGAGGCTTGATGACGTTGAAGAACTGAAGAAACGTTTTCTACAGGTTACCGCGGCGCAGACAAGTTGCACCAACTGCGGCATAAGGAGCGGTAAACTCCAGTAGGTATTACGCGGCGTAGACCGTGGAGGAGGCAAATGCACCAAGAGCGGTCATGATGAATCTTGGTAACGTGGCTCATGAATCACAGTTTTCTGAGTGTCAAGTTCAACACGGTTTAGGAAGCGGGTGGCTAACCACAACTTGAATCGTAGTCAATCACAATCATGCATTGAATCAGAAAATATTCAAGGAAGAGAAAATATGTTGTTTCTAGAAGCTCTTATGATTATAAGATTAGGATTAATCCTTAAAAGAAGACTTTGTCATAAATAAGAAATAATATTTATGTGGAACAAGTAATTCTTGTACGTATAGAAGTATAATTTCCTATTATCTTAAACTCCATGTAATTCATATAAATAGACCATAATAACTAGGTTATTTGTGGTAGAGCAAAATAGCGAATACTTGAGAGATCTCAAAGTGAGTATTGGGTGTAATTGGGTTTTGGGTATTATTTAGAGAGAGATATTGAGTGTGTGGTTGTAACAATTTACTACATATTGAAACTCTCTCTTGTCGTCCTAATGGCCGTGGTTTTTTCCCTGATTTAGGTTTCCACGTAAAACTTTTGTGTTGTGTGTGATTGGATTTAATTACTTCTCTTCATCTTATTCTTTCTTTATTGTTGTGTTTGTTTGTGTTCTATCCAATAACGCTTCCGCACGCTTAGTGACATTTGTTCGCTAACAATTGGTATTAGAGCCCCGGTTACTTGGTAGTGGTCTTAACAAACTTTATAGCAGGTGAAACTAAATGTTAATCTGGGGGGGTTGAATAGATTTTAACTATTTTTACCAAATTTTTGTGTATGGTCAAGATTACGAAAATACCTCTAACTAGTCAATATAATATAGCAAGTGTAATATGGTGCGGAATTTAAATAACACTTGATATATACGTGGAAACCCAACCACTGGGAAAAACCACGGACTGTTAAGTGCGTCACACTCGAACCTCGAAACCACTAATTGAAATGAATTTTACAACCTATGTTGACCTCGTCAAACACTATGGTCAATAACCCCTCATTCCTACCCGCGGGCCTTTAAAAGTGGTCATAGTCCAATTTGCTTGTGGCTTAAGCAATCTTAGCCACAAGTCTTACTTCTCAGTGAAGAGATAAATGACCTATGTGAATATATGATGATATTCAAACAACAAACAAGGCTAAGGAACCTTAGATACTTATCTAGGATGATTAGATGACAATAAATGCAATCATAGATATCAATAGCTAAATGACATATCATAAAGCTTAGCTAATCAAGATTAAGCAAAACCTAGATAGCTATCATAATACAACACTAAATCAATAAATAATCTCTATCTTGTATTTAACATATGATCTAAAAACATACAAGTAATTAAAGAGATGTCTTAATATGAAAAACACTAAAATTAGATGAAATTAGTGAAGACCATACCAAGGAAGATGTGATGATGCAAAACCTTGCATGGATGCATCCTATGAAGGCATAGATGATGCAATATGAACTTTGATGCAAAGAGGATTAGCTTTGAGTGATTAAAGATTAGTTCTTGTGTATTTTTCTCTTTGAAATATTTTCTAATGAAAAATATGATTTTTAACTCTCTAAAAAACAACCTAATAACATAGAGGCATATATATATGGAGTCAACATGAAGTGAGGTCGTTTTGATAAGTTTCCCTAAAATTTTCCTTGACAGCCTTACACCCGCTCTACGTAGGGTGGTTGTAAGGTGGCTCACCTGGGAAATGAAGAACAAGTTTTTCATGACCGCTCTACACCAAAGAGCGGAAATCAGGCGAATAAGGGGCGGTTGCTCTCAAGATTTTGAGAGCCGACCTACACCCACTCTACGTAGGGCGGTTGTAAGGCGATCCAATGGTGACTTTTAAATCAACCAGTGGCACCGCTCTACGTAGGGCAAGTGAACAGCGGTTTGGGCGTGACAGCGCATTAGCTTCAACTTCAAACGTCTCAAAACATGACCAAACGACATCGAAACTTTTCGTATGATATATTGTTGGAAAGGTATGGAAGTCTACGTTTTACTCCAATTTATGGAATGACATTTTGATGTCTATAGAAAACGTTATAGTCAATTGAGTGACCAAAGGTCAGAAACAGACAACAACATAGTTGCCCTGTTTTGGTGGTCACTTTGAAGATTTCAAAACCAATCCAAACGGTCATGAAATATTACAAATAATATACCGTTGAAAAGGTATAAGTGTCTAGTTTGTACAAAATTTTACAAAACTGAATTTAAATCTTTTTATAAAAAGTTATGGTCAAAAGACCATGCATAAGTTAGTTTTGAAAAACATTTAAAACATTGAAATCCAATCTTTGAAACTAGATACTTTACTCCAAACAACCGAACCAAAACTAACACTTATCTTAGAGAAGAATGAGACCTTCTCAAGTGGTTAACCATCGTGCTAAGACATGCACACCATCGTGCAAGCGCGAATGTTTCCGATCATACAAACGAAAATGAATTACACCACACTTAAGACTAACATGAAGTGCAAGTGTAGGGAGTGAATGCATCCTAATCCTAATCATGACATGGCATTTAACACACAAGATGCAATCAAATTAAACATGTAAGAAGAGAGATAAATGAACATTAATGCACATATAATAAAGACACACAACATGCAAGAATAAGAATTATGCATGTGTTGTGAGTGTGTGCAACTACATCTCTTCACAGCAAGTAAACACTTAGAAATTTACCTTTGGTGTTTCTTATCTTGAGGTCTTGAAAGGGTCTTTGAGCTTGATCCTCAATAACCTAGACTACCCTTACAATTCAAATCCCAATATGTGGTTTGTCCACAAAATAAGTCAATTAATAAATGAGAATCCTTATAGCAAGGATGATGAGATTTGATATTGAGAAGTTCGACGGAAAGATGAAATTTGGCTTGTGGCAAGTTCAAGTCAAAGATATATTAATTCAATACGGTTTACACAAGGCATTGAAGGGCAAGTCAACCCCTGCAAACCCTGAAGGCTCTGGAGATTCTAATAAAGAAACGGTTAGTACTAGTTCTGGAAAATCTAAAATGAGCGATGATGACTAGGAGGATTTGAATGAAAGGGCTGCGAGTGCGATACGATTATGCCTAACCAAGAATGTTCTTGCAAATATTCATGGAACATATTTAGTGAAAGAACTTTGGGAGAGGCTTGAAGAATTGTATCAAGTGAATATCGTCTACAATCGGTTCTACCTGAAGGAGCAGTTTCACATGTTGTAAATGATTGAAGGTACAAAAATTTTCAACCATCTAGGAGTGCTCAATGGGATAGTTTCAGAATTATAGTCAATTGGAGTAAAGATTTATAAGGAAGACAAAGGTCTAAGACTCATCTGGTCCCTTCCATCGTCCTATGCGCACATGAAGCCAATCTTGATGCATGAGAGTTCAACCATATGCTTTAGAAATGTAGCGAACAAACTAATCTCTGAGGAACAAAGGCTAAAGAGTGAAGGTAAATCTTCTGATAACTCTACTCCTTTGGTTGATAGGAAAAAAGGGACCTCTAAATGGAAAGTCACTTGTTGAGGATGTGGACAGCCTGAACATGTAATGAAGAATTGTCAAAAAAAGAAGAGAAGTGCGATTAAAGGCTCTAAAGAGGGTGATCCAACAATCTCTTCTCTTGAGTATGACGACTACAATGATGTCCTTTAAAGGGGCATAAACATCCTCATGGCATGACCGCTAGTTGCTGTGAAAAGGATGTAGCTAATAGCTAGTCCACAATTACGCATGGGCATTGGTTAGGAGGTAATACAAGGTGTGTGATGGACAAGGATGTCGATGGCTGAGCGAACTCCCTTGGAACCTATTGTGAGGAGTTGCACTATAATTTCAGCAAGATAAATTTTGACATGTGCCAGAGAAATCTTAGGATGGTTGTTTCCTAAGTGTTTATAGCCAGTGGTGGGTATGTTTGATTCTCGGTAATGAGGATCTTAGCTGTGTGCAAGTTTTGGGAATTCTCACTAAAAGGGAGGATTGTTGGATATGGCTTGAATTACCAATGATTACCAAACATGATTTACCACTGCGGAGACTTCCTGGATACGTGAGAGCGTTTGGGAGTATGAGATTATGTTTAAGGGAGGTTTGAGGATGTTGAAGAACTGAAGAAACATTTTTTACAGGTTACCACGACACAGATCGTAAGGCAGACAAGCTGCACCAACCGTGGCATAGGGAGCGGTAAACTCCAGCAGGTATTACGTGACGTAAACCGCAGCGGAGCCAAAGGCACCAAGAGCTGTATCGAGAGCGGTTGTTGTTAGGATTTTAAGTATTAGTTGACATTATTCTATATCAAAACGATATTTGCTTTGTATTGTGTTGTTGTCCTTTGTTACATGGTTTGTCAAGCTTCAAGGAAACCGGACAACGTTTTAATCAAAATGTTGTCGTCGTTTGAGAAAATCGCTAAATGTCTACAAAGGTAATTAGACCTCTTTCCTTTTATAAGGCTTAGGCGGACACACACACAATTCATTCATAAGTGTCTCTGCATAGTTGTACCAAATTAGTATAACATATTCACATGTTTTAGTATGCTCCTGCATTGAACTCACATTACCTTACATTGTAGAAATACAAGTATTAGGACTATGTCTTGGAAATTGTATACTCATGTGATCTTATGTTTATTTGTTTAAGTGTAAGTGATTTGAACTTGAATATTTTCTTAAATGATTCCTTGTTGAGTTTCGGTTTTTTCGGTTACTCACTCATTTGATTTTGAGTTCAAACTAGGAAGTTACGAAACCTTACATTCCTTAACAATGTGTTGTCTTCGTCTTCGTATATCGAGTCAAGTTCACATCCAATTGTCAAAGTTTCATAGTCATCCTCGTGTGTAAGTGAGTCACGGTTCATAATTAAAAAACGAATTCAAATTCCAAGTTCGAAGGCCAAAGGACTGTCGAAGAACGTGAGGGGTGTGCGAAGAGAGGAACGAAAGAGAGAAGACCAACCTTAGGAGGTCTTCCTGTGGAGGCACGTGGCCACCATGGGAAGGCCTCCTCCCCGTGGTGGCCACGCGCCTCCACAGGGATAGTCATTGGCTAGCCTCCCAAGTGGGTCCCATCTCTCTTTAGTTTCCCTCTCATTCTCTTTTAAATATTCCCTTTCTCTCACTTGTTGAAAAGTTGAAGAAAATTGAAATAGATGTGCAGAATTTTCTCTCCAATTTTACTAACTTTCAAACACCATAACTTTCTCATTTTGACTTCAAATTGAGTGATTCAAGTTGGGGAATATTTGTAATCAAGTCGCCTACCCTTTCCAAAAGAGTTTGCTACTGTTTGATAGAGTTTTGGTATAGTTACAATGTCAAAACCGAACCAGCTCGTAATTTCAAGGTATTGAGTCAAACTTTGTAATTTCTTCTTTGATGATCCTCAATTGCCTTGGGTTTTCTTCTTATATATGTGTATGTATGTTTGATGAAAGCTATTGAGAAGAATAACTTCATATCAAAGCTAATCAAGTCTAATTAGAGAAAAATGTGAACTAGTTTTCTAGGTTTCTAGAATTTCATATGTTTAAGAGTTGTATTATGCTTAGCTTGATATCTAGGGTTATTTGTGACTTGATTGACTTATTCTAAGATCAATAACATTACTAGAATATTTATTGATCATATATTGCGAATCTAGCATTTTTTGGTGTATATTTCTAATATCTTGAATTTGTGCTTCATGAATATGATTTTTTCAAATATTAGCTTTGTGAATGAAACTAGAAATTACATGTGTTAGGTGTTTCACATATTCTAGGTTTCAATTCATTGATTTTATGACTAGACGATATTTGACTTATGTGCTCACATGAATAAGTCAATGTCTATATGATTTGTACTTAATCCATATATTTCATATGTTCATGCATCATTTTTGTATGATTGCATCACTTGGATTGTTGAACTAGAATATCTTACATTGTGTGCTCATTGTCTAATTCTAGTTTCCATAGTTCATATTGATCATATGTCTTATGTTGAATGTGCTTGCATCATTTGCATCACATAGATCATAGCCTTGTAAAAGGTGGAAGACTTGGTTAAGAGTGTGAGGCTCTAAGTAATTCCAAGCGTGGAAGTATTGGCTAAGAGGTGAGATGCCTCTAAGTAAGTCCGAGCGAAGTCTTGTCTAGGGGTGTGGGGCTCTGGTTAGACAATCGTGGAAGACTTGGAAAGGGGTGTGAGGCTCCTATAGGTCCGAGCAAGAAAAGTGTCTTGTTGTTGAGTGATTCTTCAACATAGAGAAAGGGAAGTCTTGGCAAGGGGTGTGAGGCTCCTATAGGTCTGAGCAAGGATATTCTCTAGAGGCATGTGATGTGTCTCGGTTAGAGAATAGGCAAGTTCTTCTCTAGTGAGAATAGATAGAGAGAAATCCAATAGATTGTGATACATGCGAGTTGGTCACATTTGAGGGTGTATCCTTATTTAACTAGGGAAAAACATTTTGCCGGTGGTTGTGGATTCAACTCGTGGGCATTTCCTTTTCGAAGGTTTCCCACGTTAAAAATATCGTCTGTCAAGTTTCTTATTAACCGCCAAACTTGGCGAAGGACCAAAGAAGAATTTTCCACCCATATAAAAGGAAGAGACACATGCTAAGATACCATCTAGCTACTCATAGAAAGAAGAACGTTGGATCAAATCTGGATACCTACCTCCTCCCTCAGATCAAACCAACAAGCTCATTATCTCGATAACCCCTAAGTATCCCGACGCAGAGTTCTACTCAGAATCCTGTCACGGAGCTCAGTGAGGTACCCCGCTATTGCATCCGACGGGTACCCCTACTAGATCAACAGGGTATCCCACTACTAGATCAATCGGATACCCTACCCCTATATCAGTAGGGTATCCCGCTGCTGCATCAGACAGGCAACCAGATTCTACATCCAGCCAGGTACCCTGCTGCAAGAATAGTTGCTATCAAGATATTCTGTCAACCAAGCACCTAACAAGGAAAGTATAATAGCAAGAGGCGGGGTACACGAGAACCCAAATACCTCCTAGGATCCTCTTACCAAATAACCATAAGAAACACTCACATAGTTTCAAATCCATATATCTAGACAGACAAGTCTTGAAAGCTCTAAAGTAAGGGGGTTAAAGGTCGTTCAAGTCCCGATAAAAAGGTAGACTCTTTCCCACCATTTAAGAATTTTGTTCGAATAAGGAGTCCATTTTTACTAGAATCCTCTCCAAAAGGAATCACTTGATTCGGATAATTAAAGCTCCTACAAAATTATCTTCTAGAAGGAAAGAAAGTCTTGGGATCGCCAAAACCATAGACTGAAATTGTAGGAGTGCATGGCCAGCAACAAACCTATATATACGACACTATATTCACCAAGAAGAGGATCGAAAATTTGCCTCCTCAAACCCTACACTCGCATTCAGGTCTACTTATCGACAGGCACGAGCACGCCATCTCCATCACCTAACAAAAACCTTGAATACCGCCACATATTGCCATAGCCCTAATCTCATTAGTTGTATACATGTTTTCATCAATAAAATCGCACCTGTTAATCTTTTATTGTATGAGTTTTAGTTTGGTTTGACAGGAATCCTGTTGGTATCGAACTACGTGATACCCCTCCGACCTATCTCGATCTTGGTCCTTTAAGTTGTTATTTGGAGATTCACCATAGTGATAATTTTCCATTAACATTTATCTTTCATTGTAACTTTGATATTTGTATTATTTAATCAAATTGATCTTGTAGACATTGTAATTGATTACATTCTTGTGGGACGAGATCTTTGATTGTATTGGTATCTTTTGTATGTACTTGTATTATCGAGACATATATATTGAATACAAGTATTTGGTAATATCTATATCTTTGGTATTCCTCCACATGTGTTCATAGGCTATGTGTGAACTAAGTTGAAAATGATTGTTAATAGTCTATGTATGTTCATTTCCGTGTATTGTGGTGTTATATAAGCTATCTAGAAGGACAAACTTTTGTTTGTTACAAGGGATCAAAAAAGGCGTTAAAACCTATTCACCCCCCCTCTCTCTCTCTCTTTAGGTTAGCTTAAGACAATTTAACTGTGATTGTATTTTCAGTCGTGATGAATCTTGTTGACGTGGCACATGAATCATGGTTTTCTGAGTGATCAAGTTTAACACGGTTTAGGAAGCGGGTGGCCAACCGTAACTTGAATCGTAGTTAATCACAAGCTTGCGTTGAATTAGGAAATATTTATGGAAGTGGAAATATATTGTTTCTAGAAGTTCTTATGATTATAAGATTAGGATTCCTCTTTAAAAGAAGACTTGTCATAAATAGGAAATAATATTTATGTGGAACAAGTAATTCTTGTACGTATAGGAGTTGGATTTCCTTTTATCTTAAACTCCCTACAATTCATATAAATAGATTATAATAATTAGGTTATTTGTGGTGGAGCAAAATAGCAAATATTAGAGAGATCTCAAAGTGAGCATTTTATGTAATTGGGTTTGGGGTATTGTTTAGAGAGAGATCCTGAGTGTGTTATTGTAACAATTTACTATATATTGGAACTCTCTCTTGTCGTCTTGACGGCCGTGGTTTTTTCTCAGTTTTGGGTTTCAACGTAAAACTCTTGTGTTGTGTGTGATTGGATTTAATTACTTCTATTCATCTTATTCTTTCTATGTTATTGTGTTTGTTTGTGTTCTATCCGGTAATGCTTCCGCACGCTTAGCTACGTTTGTTCGCTAACAATTGATATTAGAGCCCCTGTTACTTGGTAGTAGTTTTAACAAACTTTATGGTAAGGATGATGAGATTCGATATTGAGAAGTTTGATGGAAAAATGAACTTTGGCTATTGGCAAGTTCAAGTTAAAGATATATTAATTCAATACGGTTTACACAAGACGTTGAAGGGCAAGTCAACCCCTGCAAACCTTGAAGGCTCTGGAGATTCTAATAAAGAAACGGTTAGTACTAGTTCTAGAAAATCTAAGATGAGCGATAATGACTGGGAGGATTTGGATGAAAGTGTTACGAGTGCGATACGATTATGCCTAGTAAGAACGTTCTTGCAAATATTCATGGAACATATTCAGCGAAAGAACTTTGGGAGAGGCTTGAAGAATTGTATCAAGTGAATATCGTCTGTAATCGGTTTTACCTGAAGAAGCAGTTTCACAAGCTACAGATGACCGAAGGTATGAAATTTTTTGACCATCTAGGAGTGCTTAATGGGATAGTTTCAAAATTAGAGTTGATTGGAGTAAAGATTGATGAGGAAGACAAAGGTCTAAGACTCATCTTGTCCTTCCATCGTCCTATGCACACATCCAATCTTAAGCATGGGAGTTCAACCATATGCTTTGGAGATGTAACGAACAAACTAATCTCTAAGGAACGAAGGCTAAAGAGTGAAGGTAAATATTCTGATAACTCTACTCTTATGGTTTAACAGGAAAAAGAGGAACTCCAAATGGAAAGTCACTTGTTGTGGATGTGGACAGCCTAGACATGTAAGGAAGGATTGTCAAAACAAGAAGACAAGTGTGGCTAAGGGCTCTAAAGAGAGTGGTCCGACAATCGCTTCTCTTGAGTATGACGACTATAGCGATACCCTTTAAAGGGGCATAAACATCCCCATGGCACAACCGCTAGTTGACGTGAAAAGGATGTAGCTGATAGCAGGTCCATAATTGTGCATGGGCATTGGTTAGGAGGTGATGAAAGATGTGTTGTGGACAAGGATGTTGGTGGTTGAGCGAACTCATTGGGAACCTAACGTGAGTAGTTGCACCACAATTTCAGCAAGGTAAATTTTAACATGTGCCGGAGATATCTTAGGATGGTTATTTCCTAAGTGTTTATAGCTAGTGGTGGGTATGTTTGATTCTCGATAATGAGGATCTTAGATATGGACAAGTTTTAGGAATTCTCACCATAAGGAAGGATTGTTGGATATGGCTTGAATTACCAATGATTACCAAACATGATTTACCAATGCGGCGAATTCCTAGAGACGTGAGAGTGTTTGGGAGTATGATGTTATGTTTGAGGGAGGCTTCAGGAAGTTGAAGAATTAAAGAAATGTTTTCTGCAGGTTACCGCGACATAGACCATAGGGCAGACAAGCTCCAACCACGGCATAGGGAGCTATAAACTCCAGCAGGTATTACTTGAAGTAGACCACAACGGAGGCAAAGGCACTAAGAGCGGTACTGAGAGCGGTCGTGATGAATCTTGGTGACATGACGCATGGATCACAGTTTTCTGAGTGATCAAGGTCAACATGGTTTAGGAAGCAGGTGGCCAACTGTAACTTGAATTGTAGTCAATCACAAGCATGCGTTGAATCAGGAAATATTCATGGAAGAGGAAATATGTTGTTTCTAGAAGTTCTTATGATTATAAGATTACGATCCTCCTTAAAAGAAGACTTGTGAAATAGTATTTGTGTGGAACAAGTAATTCTTGTACATGTAGAAGTAGGATTTCCTTTTATCTTAAACTCCCTGTAATTCATATAAATAGACCATAATAACTAGGTTATTTGTGATGGAGCAAAATAGCAAATACTAGAGAGATCTCAAAGTGAGCATTGGGTATAATTGGGTTTTGGGTATTATTTAGAGAGAGATCATGAGTGTGTGGTTGTAACAATTTACTACATATTGGAACTTTCTCTTTTCGTCCTGAATGCCATGGCTTTTTCCCTAATTTGGGTTTCCACGTAAAACTCTTGTGTTGTGTGTAATTGGATTTAATTACTTCTCTTCATCTTATTATTTCTTTGTTATTGTGTTTGTTTGTGTTCTATCTGGCAACGCTTCCGCGTGCTTAGTGACGTTTGTTCACTAACAGTTTTCATCCCATGTTTTGGGAGTAGTTTCTTCTCTTATGGGAGTAGATATCCATGCAGCACATGTATTGTTTGATCTACTATAGTTCTTGTAATACTTACAAAAAAAAAAAAAAATCATAGTCAAAACTTATATCCAATTTGTTATATAATAAAGCCCGAAAGCAAGAACATATAAACTACTAAGCAAGGGAGAATAGAGGGAGAAAGCATTCCAATCAATCTCATTAATTCTCATAGCCATATAGTGGTATCTCTCTTGAATTACAAGATAATAACAGTTAATTATTTAGGTTGTGATAAGTTCATATTATCACAACACTCCCTCTTGGACGTACGCCAAATTGATAAAACCCCTAAGCTATATGAAAAATTTACTGGACATGCTAAATACAACCTCGTTAAAAACCTCGATAGGAAAACCCAATGAAACAAAACATGATCAAGAAAAAAAGAGTATAGTGCATATATATCCAAATTGAAGAATACTCCCCCTAATATATATATATATATATATACCTATGTAATTAGTCTTATAGTTGACAAAGTCGACATATCATTATCTTTAAGTCAAAATGAGATCTTTCTTTAGATCTCAAGACCAGACAACCATTGGGATGTTCAAAGGATGAGACTCATCCATATTGACTCTTTTCATAATCTTTTTAATATAAGTAGATTGATGAAAAGTATTCCATTATGCTCGATCTCTAGACCGGGCAATATATTGTTTTCCCAAAACTTTCATCTTAAATTATCATTTCTAATATTCAGAAGTTTTAGAAACTCTTCAGGAGTTCCAATTAAATTTATATTATCAGTATATACTGCTATGATTGCAAATCCGGATTCTGATGAATACACATGAGGTATGTAAGATCTTTAATATATCCTTCTTTATGAGGTCTTCACTAAGACGATCATACCACATTCTTCTGAATTGCTTTCAAACATATAAAAATCGGTGTAACTTTATTGAACATAAGTTACGAGAATATGAATTATAGTAAATATTATTTATGCAACAAAATACTTGCATATAATCAATAATGGGTTTCTATAGTAAACCCTACTTATATCTTGCTATCTTAATTTTCGTACGAATAATCACAAAAAACATTTGATGTCTTCGAGCGTCATTACTACATGTCCAAAACATTTCAAGTTTTAAATAAATATACCTCTACCTTTTGGACAACAGTTTTATGTCGACATTCATCTACAATTTGTGGTTCAAGGTCCTCATCATTTCATAATATACAGAGCAACACCATAAAAGATCTCAATTTTATAAATTGCAGTAAACACGCCTCTTCAAGGGCTACTTGTAAACTTATACATAGGGGAATTGTAATATTTATATAATTTCAATATATATGTATTTGCATAGGCGATTGAGATCTCTTTAATTTATGAGTCTCATAGGGGGGATTACATTTTATTACTTTGTACCTCTTTAAAAGGGTTTTTATCTCTTCAAGGACATTTAACTCTTTAGGAGCTTTAGTTTAAATGATGAGGATTACATATATCTAGAGCATTATTTTAGTATGATTATGATTTTTCATATTCGCTTTAAGGAATAATAATAACTTTTAAATAAAAGTCACATTTCACACTTCTAGTGTGCAACGAATAATTTATTTGTTGCCATTTGCATAAATTGTTATTCAGGAATAATCACCTAGGTTAATATATTGACAATTAATAAAAATAAAGCAATTGCAAGTGAATGATCCTTTGAACTTTAGGTTCATGTGATTTATACAAAGATCAAGATAAGATTAAGATGATGCATGCCAACTGTAATTTTACGTCGTTAATTTTTCTAATTGTTTTTTTCTCTCCCCCTAACGACGCGATTGTATTTGTTTGTTGGCCTTATTGTGTTATCCTTTGTGTATTTATTTGTATCATCAAAATGTTATATTTAGATATATTTATACTATTATATCATTCTTCATGGATATATTGTATTATCATATTATCTTTTAGGGGTTAATTTGTATTGTCATATTGTCCTTCAAGGACGTTCATAGAGAATCTGCAGATTCTATTTCAATAATTATTTGATGCATCATATTTTTCTTCAAATAATGAGATTGAAGATTTTCAAGTTCATGACAATTTTTGATCGTATTGTTCTTATAATCATATGATATACTCAATTGTAAGAATTAGATTATATTTATGATATATATAATATTAGAGGGGTTTTCAAATATAGCCACTTTGAAGATGCCAAAACCACATATAGCCAAAAGTTATTAAAAAACCAATTCTGACCACTTGATTGTATTTAAGTACTTGATCTTACAATTGTACCCCTATTCCATTGTTCTGACCTGACATGTAAGTGTTCTTCTACAGGACTAAATTACCCCTTGTAATGGATTCTCGCTTGAAAATGATAAACGGAAAGCCATTGTCTGTAAAAAAAACCTTGAAAAGTGAAAACGGGAAAGCAAGAACAACGACCGTAGGTGAGGGAAAAGTGTGTGGATACAGTGAAGAACGACGACCGCAGGTGACCACCAAATACCCCAACGAGGTAGGATCAAATTATGTGTGTTCTTAATCACCATGATCCCTCTAATTATTTCCGTAACATTTGATTTGATATAAGGGACTGATGTCCTCTATCCTTTTTTCTGTTGTGTTAATTCTAATGTGGTATCAGGGTTTTATTTGAAATCTGGAATTACTCCCATTTGCGTCTTTATTTTTACAATGATTTTCCCAATTTTCCATGATCTCCCAAGAGTCGTTTTTCCAATAGTGGTCTCTGTGATTTCCATGGTTTGAAAAAAATAAAACCCCTTTTTTTCCATGAACCATCCAATATTCTGCCCTGATTTCCCCTGATGTGCTCATAATGCATTCAATGAAGTGCCCTATGGATTCAAGACCGTTACATGTCATGATGTGCCCCATGACTTTACACGTAGCCTTTCCATTCCAAATGACTTTCCTCCACCATGTAGGCTTCGACTTTCCATGAGATGTGTCCATGATGATCTTGACATTCCATGATGTGCACATGATGAATTCGACTTTCCATGATGCGCCTATGATGATTTTGATGCATCTATGATGCTTGCTATGACATCCCATGATCTTTCCATTATGTTGCCATATCCCTATCAGTTTCCATGATGTTCCATGACTTCCCATGACATTCCATGATGAATTCGATGATGTTCCATGACATTCCATGATGATGTCTATAATGTCCCATGACATTCCATGATGACGTCCATGATGTCCTATGAGATCAATGCATGACATTCCATGATCCATTACATTCCATGACACATGACATTACCATGATGTTACATCAATGCATGACATTCCATGATCCATTACATTCCATGATCTTTCCATGACATTCCATGATGGTTTCGATTCCCATGACATTCCGTGATGTTTCCATAACATTCCATGATGTTGTCATGATTCCATGAGGCTAACATTCCATGCTGTTGACATGACTTTCCATGATGCCATCACAATCTTTCATGACTTTCACTTACTTTTCATTACATGATGACTTTCACTTCATTTTACTTTTCATTTCACGATGACTTTCACTTCACTTACTTTTCATTACACGAGCTGCCATTATTTCATTTATATTCCCCCTATTATTTTCAGATGGCTTTGTTCTTATATCCAAATCATGAAGGATGGATCAATGCAAGGATAAACTCGAAAAGTCAGCACTGTGACATTCTTGGTGACATCGACGAAGTCTTAGGTAAATTACACGTTTCAGAGGAGTTTAAGCAAGGACCTTTTGGCCACTACTTAGGTTTGCATTTGCCTGTCACTATACATGGAAAGGTTTTGCATTTTATTTTCAAAAGGCAGATCGAATATACTACTAGGTCTGGTAATGCATCACCACCTCGAGATGACGAAATGTGGTTTGGGCTCGGTACACAACAATATTGTTTTGGTCAACTTGAGTTTTGCCTATGTTCTGGGCTAAAAATGGATAAATTGCAAGAAGGAATAATAAGGTCAAACTATACTCCAACGGAGAATAGTCTATACGCAAGACATTTCGAGAACCAACCTACTTTTGCATCGTTGTTTGAAAACTTTAAACGACTTACCGACAAGCAAGGTGAAGATGGCCTGAAGATGGCAAATCTTTTGGTCATAGGCTATATCTTATGCACTGTCGACACACGTGACCGTGTACCGCTATGGATGTTTGCATTAACAAAAGACGATGAAGCTTTCAAAGGTTTTCCATGGGGTTCATACGTGTATAGTTTGGCTTTGTACTGGCTTAAAAATGCTATACACAAAAACCTTAAGAAGCTCCAGCCATTAAAGGAAGAAAAGAAGAATGAGTCAGCCTTCACAACCATCGAATCAGTTGTCGATGGTAAAGGTAAACAAGAATCACAGGATGCAGGTCCTTCCATAGGAAATGCAAAAAATAGAGGAAGAAAAAAGATTAAAGGCAATCCCGAACCGAAACCAACCGTCACTTACAACTTTTCAGGGTTTCTTCTCTGTTTTCAGGTATGAACCGACCACTATGGCTTAAATACTGATTGACTGGATCCATTTCCTAACACAAGTTTATAACGCTACTTAATGAAAACGTGAATAGGTTTAAGCCCTTGAAAGATTTCCTTTTATTACCGTCGTAATTGGCATTCCCCGTGGTTCGAGTTATCCACGGTTTAAAAACTAGGAGTTTTTAAAGATTGTGACTGGGTTCGATGAAAAACATTTCGACAAATGCAGTATATGTGTGTATATATATACCCATGTCACTTAAAACCTTAAATTTTGATGTTAGATTTTCATCTCACTTAAACATTAACTGTAATCCTCTGATATGTGCAGTTGGTAACAGTCCATCGTCTGTTCCAGTTTCATTCATAGGGGATGCATTGCCCAGGTGTATCAAACTAAGTCTATTACTGATGATCAAGTAGGGTGTGAATTTCGTGATGTTATTCCTGATTTGGACAACCAGAAAACCAAAAAGAAAAAGGAACAAACAAATTCTCATCCCATATCGTGTCCACCTTTTGTTTAGAGGACATTGTTTCTCAACAACGAATCTCCTGAGACTTCAGCTAAACCAAACGACATGGATGACCCTGACCCAAAGGAGGTTACATACAAAAGTATGTGTGGGATGATGACAAAGGTGTTGTTTGACGTTCTTCCCAAGGTTCTTCCCCAGACAGTAGTGAAGAATGTGTTGCCTAATGATGGTACGGAAAAAAAATACTTCAAAGGTGATAACAAAGGTGATGTATGACGTTCTACCCAAGGTGCTTCCTCAGGCACTTAATGATGTGCTCCCTAAGGTCCTCCCTCAAGCACTGAATGAAATTCTTCCGAAGGTGATGCATGCTTTTCTGGAGAAGGCGATGCACCAGAATCTGTACAATGTGCATGGGACTGCCTCCGACTCTCCCAACATAAAAGACAAAACTGAGAAAGTTGATAATAAGGACTCTGAGGCCGTAAAACCGGATGGGCATCCTCCCAAAGTCAATGAATGTGCCGACAAAAAAGAAAAACCTGAGGAAGTTGATAATAAGGACTTTGAGGCCCCAATACGGGATGAATATGCTCCTAAAGTCGATGAATTTAAAGTTGCAGCCGAGGTACACATATTCTAATCAAGTCCATGCATAGTACAATATTATTTGGCTTTCTTAATACCTATTCCGCGTTACCCATTTATTATTGTTGGCTTTGTAATTACCTATTCCACGTTATACAAATGGGTACATACTACATACAAGTTATGGTTTAGTCAGTCTTCGAGTTTCTTTGATTATAGCAATGTTTCTTTGATTATATAACGATGCTGTTAATTGCATTAGTTGTGACACAGCTCGTACAGGGTCCCCTATAGGCTACAAAAGCATGATGGATCTTGAATCTTACAGATCTCCGGTTCCCAACTTGATGGTCCCAACAACGGAACAAAGTTTAATTATCTTGGAAAATCGGCCACACAACTGCCCAAAAATAGATTTAGAAACTAGGAGGAAGCGGAAGAGAATAGCCTTTGGATGAGCCTAAGAAAAGGAAGAAGCGAAAGCAAGTAAAACCCGGACAGCTTCGTGATATCAGTAATGATGACGATTTATTGGACCCCAAATATGACACTTTCCTGAAAACCACCGGCAATGATATTTTGTAAATTATAACTTTGGTTTTTGTAACCTCTTCATCCTCTTACTATCAATCTTTTTTTACTTGCATCTAATACATTTCGTGTACTACCACCGTCTTTACGTGGGTCAACAACAGTGATTTACTCGGACAAATTTTCTCAAAATGAAGGACCCGTCAGTGCTGTTCTCCAACCTGGTAATTATAACTGTTTTTGTATATGCTATTTATCCCTTAATGTTTTGGCCGAACACCTTAAAGAATCCTTTTTAATACAAACCAAAATTATATTAGCATGTCGACAGCTTTATGGATGTTCTATGGAGGCGGCGTTGTTACAGAGGTGGTGAGTATGCGCAGGACATCACAATGGTTGAGTGTTTATTCTACGTAAGTATATATATCCGAATAATTGAGTATCCAACAGTCATCTAATGAGTATAACACATATCTTCAACAAACTAACACCAATCCTTTAAACAGTGTTTCCTTGCTACAAAATGGGACCCGATCAAGGCAACCTTGAAACCAGTAAAGAGGTATAGGAGAAAAGTTGGTTCTTGGATCGATTTTTCGTCCACGATGAACTTTTTTTGGATGCTGTGAGAGGCGGTGGGTCAGTTAAAGTTCAACCTGAGTGGTGGAATATGGAGTTGGTGGGTTATTATCTTTCCTATACTATTTTTACCTTATCACAAACGTTTCATGACATCAATTGCTAAACATGTCTATCATATTTTTCTCTCCTGCATAGGTTTTAATCCCCTATAATGTGGGTAACCACTAGGTTCTCTGCCATCTATTCCCTGAAGATGGGTCGTTCATTTTATACGACTGAGTGCATGGTAAAAGTTTAGCACATGAGAGGGTAACGGAAATGGACTGTATTAGCTACCTAATGCCCTCCATTCTCCACCAGTTAGGGTACTATGAGCATAAGGGGATATAAGTACGTACAAAGCCATTCAAGGTTTTTGAGTACGCCAGAAAAAATCTTCCAACCCAGAATGATGGGTACGTAATTAGTAGTCGTTTCTATTATATTCCTTTGCAACAGTTGATTTTGTCTTCAGTCTTCATATATGTATTTATTTTTATACTTTATATGTTTTCACTTTTCAATATCCAATGCGACGTCTACATCTGCCAATTTGCTGAATTTATATTAGAAAGAAAGACAGAACCTTAGAAATTCCACGTATCGAACGTGTTGTTGGTTCGGGCATGGATGGCACATGAGGTTTTCACGAACATAAAAACGAACTGAGTCAGGAGCATAACAGACCAGCAATCATTATTTACCATTTGCACAATTCCTATGTCCTTACCCAATCACATTATCAATGGTCAGTGTACTCGTGTGTAACATGTACATTTTCAAAACATTGTCAACACAACAATCTAACAAGATGACAACTATTACTCCAACCTAACACGATATAACATGTGCTACAATAATTACACGATTTGGTCCACACCACAAGCTAACACGTTAAATGGTCCATAGATACATAGTGGTCTCGTTAATCTTTTTATTAATCTGATTTTTTATTAATACCTCGATCACTCAATAGATGCGGTTGCGTCATATCCATTTATGTTACTGTAAAGTAATCAACAATTAACCTTTACAAACGATTTGACTATTCCTTGGGCAATCTTCCTTTCCCATTCATCTCTTGCAATTTATTAAAAAAATTGTACACATGTTACATAGACAAAAAATTGTATTCCGTAGTAGATTGCAACTTCCAAGCGATATAACTTAGCTGTATACAAAACATTCCTTATTTCCTTGCAGAACAACCAAATAATAACATTGAGTTTGTATTTGCTCACCCCACCCACACCCCTCCAGTAGAAAACGACATCACATGCGTTACAATATTGACATGACATGGTCAACACCATAACCTAACACGAGCACTAACCTGTAATGCCCATGTGACATGATTTAAAAAGTTGTTATAGATGACACGGTAACAAGAAATGTAAAATCTATCATGTAAAATGCAACCAACAACGTTGGATGTACTATTTACACGATACAAATTCTCACCATGTCACATTTTTTCTGTCAAAACCTTCCAAAATATAACATTGACCTCATTAATGATGACCCAGTCACTCTCTATCTAAAGAGTTGAGCATTACCCTCGTCCCTGGTTAGTAATTAACTCTATTATAGCAAAACATTTTTTACATAAATACAAAACCCAAAAAATTATCCCCACCGTCCACCTCACAACCACTCAACCCCTTGTTTCTGTCAAATCAAAACAAAAAATATTAAGATCCTAGTCTCCACCATTCATCTTCTTGAATTACAATTAAAACTAAAATTTTTAGTTAGTAACAGGTAGGTGGAGGTTCGAAACAAGAATTTTGTATAAATGGATCTTCGAATCCATGAATCCCAAATTTTCATCGATATAAGGTTCCTTTATGAACAACTTGAAGTATAGAAGATAACCAATTATTATTAGTTTTCATAATGAAACTGGTGTACTTTTCATTTCACCCCATTTTCAAATCCAATTTCCAAACCCTAATAACAACCAACTCCAAAACCACAATGTCCACACAGAGTTCATTATCAAAATACCGAATATAATCTCCACAAAAACCAGGTTTATGTACCCCTGCGGAGACCTCAGATTCTCCAAATTCCCCCTCTGTTTTCGACTTGGAGTTGACGGAACGGAACGACAAGACGATGACAGAAGATGGTTGGACATAAGGAGAGAGGAAATTGGGAGACTGATTTTTTATTTATTTATAAACAATTGATAAATTTTTTATTGATTTATTAAATTTACCTATTTGCCCTTAGTTATAATATAAAACATTGATGAAAGATTATTACACGATAATCTCCCAATAACCCCAGAAACACCAGAATTAGAACCCAAGAAGAAGAAGATAACACAATCTTGTTTCTGATTGTAGTTTTATATTTTTTTCTTGTTAACAAAAATAAATCAGAATTTGTTACAAACCTACCTCTTAAGCCTTGGTTAACTATTTTACTATTTGACATTTTATTAAAATGTAGAAACTTACGTCACGTTGACTTCATTTCATATAATTCATATAATCGTGTATTAAAATACGTTACACGAAGATGTGTCACTGTATCAACGCCGGTATGTTCCTATGGTTGGTGTGAGAAATCGTGCAATCCTTGGAGTTTAGTGTTTTATTGTTGTGGTTTTTGTAATTATAACTAGTATGAATACAAAAATTATATAACTTACTCATCTTTTCATTTTAATTTTTTTTATAGGAAATACAACAATTAGAGTATAACAGCTGGATTACAGCAACTGAAACTGGATTACAACAGTCGGGATCCTACGAGGATAGACACGTTAATGAGCACGGCCCAGAGAGCAACTCCCACTGATGGGGAGAGAGAGCACCCACATGAAGGAAGGACAGCACCCACACAAGGTGGGGCAACATCCACACAATAGGTGGACCAAGGAAAATTAGCATATCCATATGCATGCCTTGGCAATCGAACTTGGATGGTGGAGGGCTCCTAGAGGAGGGTTTAGCCATCACGCTGCGAGGCTATTGGCTCTTTTCATTTTAAATTAACTTCAAATACAGTATATATCATGGTAACCAGAAAATCATTTTATTTTCAAATAAGTTCAAATACAATATATTTCATGGTAACTATACATTTGATTTTATATATTTCATTTCTCAGAAATGGAGTTGTTGCATTGATAAAAATGAAAGGACGGTTTATATCTCCAACACTCCATCCGTCAGAATATCCTTCTATTCCCAACGCAATCTTCCATCAAGCCATTAAAAACCATTACCTGGATTTTCCCCATCAGAATATCCTTTTGTTCCCTGAGAAGAACTTGGGTGCATCTGATGCACCATGCATCTCCCACCTTGATGTTGCCACGTCAGCAAATTTAAAAGATTTTGCTAACGTGGCAACATCTGGGTGGGGGATGCATGGTGCATCCTGCTACACTCAAGATTTAGTTCTGTTCCCTACGCAATCTTGGGAAAGATTTTCCGTCCTGGCCTTTCTAATATAATATACTAGTTCCACAATCAAAAAGTACTTTATTATACATATTGGCCTTTAAACCAGATTGGCTAATACCGTAACTTGTCCTCACTACCTCCAGGAATGCATATCTGTCTCAGTAGCAAACTGTGAATGAACTGTGCCTGAAAATAACCCCTTTTAGGGAAATCCAAGTAGTGCCCAAAACATCCTGACTCGAATTCTGCCCTTTCTTCGGCACCTTCAATAATATTGTCTATATCAGAAATCAATTTGTGAAAACAGTGTGTGTTGATGGTGATGTTATAATTCCAAGTGGCCCTCGGGTGTACCAACAAATGGTCCAAATTTTCCTCATCAGCCATCTGCTAATAAAATATATAATTGTAAGAGTAATCGAACTAAGCATTGAGTCAGCATCAACATTTATATACAGTCGATATTAAACAAAACAAAACCCATCCTCGAAATCTTTTTTTAAAACAGTAAAGACGAAAAACATAAAAACTTGAGTTAGGAAAAAATGCAACTCCACCTATCTCCAAAGAAATCTGTTGTTCGAACTTCAAACACTGCCTAAACATTGAGTCCACAGTCAAGGAATAATATATTACTGTCGTTCCTAAGGGTTCTTTGGATTTCATTTGAATCATATTCCTTCTATTAACAATTACTGATTAAAACCCATCAACAAAACACAAATTGGGTATAGATTATTCCTTGAATGTTCGACAGGCCCTACCCAGACTGAAACCCATTACTAATGAATACATACCCAGCCATAATAATGAAATCAAAACATACAAACATATGGATAAGAAATATAATTAGTATCAAAACAGAGAACGCCATACCGTTGACACGATTGGGTGTGCAGTCACTCAAATAAGTTCTTCACAGTGCCGGATTCAGAACAGTCTCTCCTTTTAATGCTTACATACACGAACAAGCTAAGACTGTTATATAGGGATTTATGAGCAAGTTGCAACCAACCTCCCTGAGGTTTGGTCATACACGAATAAATTGCAATTAAAGTTTTTTTTTTAATAAATTCCAATTAAAGAAAACTATTTGAAAATTCCAATTGACCATTTGGATTGACTATAAAATTGTCTTTCACAGCAGATCAATGACCAAGAATTGCTTATGATTAACATAAATATTTCAAAAATAATGATTTTATTAATTATTATATGAAATTATGCTATGCATTAAATGCACAGTATTGATGTGATGTGTACAGTGACTAGGGTCCACTAGTAAAACTTATCTCGTAAATTGAACTAATGAACAATTTTTTTTTATTGTAAAAAATTGTTTGTTTTGAAATTTAACAAATTTATTTAAAATCCCTATATTTTCTTTTCTAATTCAACTCAATTTTCAGTAATTTAAAATTTTATTAGATCTCCACCATCCATCATATCTAGTTTTAGATGGATCATTATATTTATGTATTTTTTTTCATTATTTTATTTTATTTAGGGATTAGGCTCATTAGGGGATGTGAAGTCTTTAAAGTTAACAAATAGTCAACATTTAAGTTTGATCTAACAGCAGAGGTGTAAGGGTCAATTAACGATAAATGTTCATGGGTGCAAGAGGCCAAACCTTGGGATTGCTTAAAACTTATTTCTAAAAGTATCGAAATGCCCTTAATGTTCTTGGGTGCAAGAGGCCAAACCTTAGGGAGATTTAGTGCAATTTGCTACAAACTTATATCTAAAAGTATCTAAACGCCCTTAAACAAACGGTAATTACTTTGTCAATGACTAAAAGACAAGGGGAAACGGTAATTGTCAATGGCATAGAAAAGTTGTTTTTTGGTTGTATTAGAGCAAAACTCTTAGTAAAAGTTGTTCGGTGATTTCCGTCAGTAGTGTCAATTAATTTATTAATTCCATTCCAAGACTTTATTTGTTGGTGTATGGTATATGTATTTCCATACTGGGCTTTTCTGACATGGGTTTTCAAAATGACGGGCAAAAATCCTATCTATTCTTAAACCCATTTGCGGTACTGATTGTTTCAAAATTCCTAAAACCGGGTCGTGTTTGGTGCGGTGTTTGTTGAGGTATGAAAAAAAGGTAGGTCACCCGTGAGGCACTGATTTTATTTACACCCCAATTTGAGTTTATAAGAACTGATGTACACAAATTTATATGTTATTGTTGATAATCATTTACAAACCAGGTAAATTCTGTCGTTGATTGTAAATATAATAATCTTATTACTAAACACTCATATATAATCTTCGTATATATGTATTTGGAACGTAAATATAGAAATATTATTAAGCGGTAAAAATTGCATTCTATTGACCACTAACGTTCTTAGTTATTACACTAACACGATTAATCCATTACGCTTAGGATTAGGCTTTACGATGACATGTACCACTAATGATTCGCCGATACCAAGTGTAACCCATTTATTCGATTGGTTGAACGTTTAATCTATCATGATAAGAGTTGAAATCGAACATCCCTATCATTAAGAAATTAAAATAAATTCGTATATTAGGGACTGCAATATCCGAAAATCCCTGTCATTAATAAATTAAAATAAATGCGTATATTTTGCGAATGCAATACCCGAACAAGACATTAGACAGAATTTCTAATCGGTAAACTAATAACCGTGTCAAACTTAACAAATTTTGTGTGTTATTGCAGCTATCCTCAACACAAAATGGGTTACTGGTAGAATTTCGTGTCAAAATATTCAAGATTTGACTTATCGTGTAACGAGTACCACTGGCTGGTAGTAAATGGAAAAGTGAAGACACTTGAAATGCAAGTGTCCCGTGAATTGGTTTGTCTTCCTCATGTAATCGTAAACTCATACAAGAACTTGTAACGTATGGATGCAGACATTTATCTATGACATTTCATTTGTAAACCATTGCACAAAATTCAAAGATCAAAGCATACAAAACACAAGGTGAAGATTTTACATATTCGAAACTTAAAAACTTCGCATCCCATGTGTGGCATGATTTTTTATGATATTGATGCTCTGAGGATGGCTGCTGGTGGTTTGATGGTCGCCTATACTACTAGTTAGGCCAATATGGTCGCTCATGGACTTACGAAGCAGGCGCTAAAGAACTGTGGTATTTCTTTAGGATGGGAGGATTTTCGTTGTGCGTTGCTGGTGCTGTGCAGGCTGATATGCGTGATTAATTTTTGTTGTTGTTTGTTTGTCCTGCTGCTGCCCTTTGCTGTGTCTCTGGGTGGGAGCCTCTTATAAAAATTAAAAAATATAAAAAAAATATAAAAAAACTTCCAACATAATATACAGTAGTTGAAACCACTCAAAAAGTCCATACGTATAGTTGATAGAGTAAAGACAAACAACCTACATGTGTTATATCAATTATAATGACCTAATGGGGAGGATGAGACGGTGATACAGGACGACCCATCTCCATCTCAAACTCCGCTGTCAGTCTCTGTGTGCCATCAATTACCTGGATGAATTTTGTCTATAACAAAACTACGTTTATGTTTAAATGCCCAGAAAATTGAGTTCGCACTTCCTCCAATTCAATGAATAATTGTAAAATCGCATCAAGAAAGGAGTATATTCGATCTCAGCTGACCGCTGGTACGTCTTGGAAATTCCTATCCATGCTGAAATATGATGGCGTTAAACAACCTTGTTGTTAGCGTTCTGAATATATTTGAACTACAAAGTTGTGTTGGAATTTAGAATGTCAATCCACTATAAAAATACAAAATACTATTTGTAATATTACTCGAACTCCTAAAGGATGCAAATATGCAATGTAGACTTTAGCTAATGAATATACATATAAGTATCTTTATTCATAAACACATTCAATACCAAAAAACCCAATAATGCTATGTTGCGCAGATGTGATGCCAAAAGATATAGTAAAACTATTATCCATACGGTTTTTATTAATGGAAAATTAATGTTTTGAAATCCTCATTTTGTATATGTAATTAAACCTGCATCATCATAATTAAGTTCATAATTCCTTATATTATTCATAATATTAAAATGAACATGTCCAATAGTGCATAACTTGATGGCCGTAATTATAGTCGCATCGTGTTATCGGACAATAAATGTTATGCGTAACCATATGAACAGTTTGGGGATGGATGAACTGTACTAAAGTACCAGAGATAATTATAACAAAATATTGCGTTGGGAGCATAAGGATTTGCTGATGCAATTATATTGCGTAACACAGATTCAACTGTCAATTCCTATTTCGCAATGCTACACGAAGATGTAATAAGTATTTTTTATGTACTGGCATTTCCCACAATAGTGTGCCCATTGGTTTTTGGGTTGTCAAAATCCCACTGACACATCACATCGAACGTCATTATGGTGAAGAAGCAGGCAAAATCAATGGGTTCTGTCAGCAGCAAATTAGATAAACACATTAACCCCTAACCAGAAGACACGAACATAGAAAGATTAAAACAAAGCAGTAGGATATTAGTCAATCAACCATTGAGATTGAACGAAACAAAATGACTGATGTGGAACGTGAAACCGGATTGAACACATCGGGTTCGAATCTAATCATAAAATTTTTATATGTAATGTTTATGTCACCAGGAGAGGGTTGGCTCCAATATAAATAAGGTTTACTCTTTTGTACAACGATATTGTCTTATTTGTTGTGCACATCTTGCAATGATTTATTAGACGGTTAATGTTACACTGCATGTGTTAAATATTGAGTTGGGTAAATTTCGTAAGAAAACCTAAGGAGGCAAAACAACCAATATTTTGGGATTCGGGGGTAATTAATTAGTAGTAAAGTTGTCTTTTCATTTTTAATTGTAATGGTCAACGTGATTTTTAACGGAAAAACTGACGGAAAGAACAAAACTTTTAATTTTTGGTTTTAAAGGGGAAGACGAGACATTTCTAAAACTAGAGGGGGCAAACTGAGAATATGGCAAACTACCGGGGGGGGGGGGGTAAATAATAATATCCCTCAATGAAAAGGGATAAAGGATTGCTTGATTTCAGATTACACTCAAAAGATTTTTCAGATTTGGACCTGTCAAAATAGGATAGAGGTTATGATGACATCTTTGAAAATTGTAATTGAATGGCGGCATGGCGCAATAAAATAAACGGGTATTTGTAATAGCGTACAAACATGATATGTGCAGAGTACAGTAAACAATACACGAAGGTAATGCCTGATGCCCACGACTGTAATAATAAAAATTGCCCATTGCCGATACATGTGTAAATTGTAATATTCAACAATACTTAAAAAAAAAAAAAAACCAAAACAGATATATACAGATTAAACCAAAATTAAGGCCATCTTGTTTCAGGTTTCTTTTTGGTTTAATCATATAAATCCACTCCGGTAAACTTAATACTAATCTAATACCTTACATATATGTTAACAACAAAATATGCCAGTGGTAACATATCAATGGTGAGATTGGTGAAATTCTTCAATCTACGTACTAACATAATAATGATACTACCTTGTGTATTAAATCCATCATATCAATGGTGAGACTGGTGAAATTATTCAATCCATTGTGAAATTCTTCAATCCACATACTAACATCATAATAATACTACCTTGTGTATTAAATTCGTCATTAGAGTCAGTATTCCTTTGTGCTTCCTAAACGAAAGTATGAATTACTGTGTCTAACAAGGTAGTACTTATAGTGATGAAGTTTGCTATTCGCCGACGCTAAACGCTTGTTTTTAAAAACTCCAGCTTTTCTTTCCTCTACAAATCGTATGTTCAAACCTTTTGCCGGTCTTCTTACGTAATTGACCACGTCGTCAGCTAGGACTTTCATCAGAAATATCAATGTCTCATCCACCAAACATCATAGTGATGGAGGTCTCATCCACCGACCTTGAATTGGCATTTTTTTCCCATTCTTTCATAGCCTGGCCTCCTCGGAGGTTTTTTCCTTTCGAAGAAATAGGAACCGCAGTCTCCTCCAACGATCAATTCTGCTCCATAACCTGGCTAACCGAAGAAACCTAACTCGATATTTGAGGGTTAAACAAACAATCTAAACAGCAGCAAAAAATAAAACACGGGTGGAGGTATATAGGGAGGGTGTGAGTTGGGAAGAGATGTTGCATGGAAGCAAACACTGTATTTTACGTAGGGAAGGAAGCATGTGTGAGTAGCAAATAAAACTGTTGAGTCTGAAGAATGGAAACAGTAGATTGAAGGCGGATTTATAATAAACACAGGGGGAGTGATATAAGGAAGGCGTTAGTTAGGAAGAGACTATTTCAAGGTTGATTGGGAAGAGGGGAACAGACTATTTAAAGGGTGAAAGACCAATATATATATATATATATATATATATATATCTATAAATATTATAATTATAATAAATAAATAAATAAATATTAAAAAGAAAAAATATATAAAAAACAATCAATTAACATTAATAAATACTTCTTCTCCTAAAGCATCGATATTTTCATTATCTCAATAGGAACGTGTGTCTACTCAATTCCGATTGATCATTTATTATTATTATTATTATTATTATTATTATTATGAGAAGGTTTGATTGTTATTTAGTTCCGTTGGATAAATTCATCTCAATTATGTTTTAATTAATTAAACAACCCTCTTTTGTGTTACCCTTTTGAGAAGTGAAGTCAATGTGTGTTTTGTGAATCATAAAGGTTTGCATAATTAATTACTTATATTTAAATTCATTTTAATTATGCTATAATGAAACAATTTTTGGTGTTATGAAGAGATAAATAGATTGGTGTGAGAATCGAAAAGATTGATGTGAAGAGTTATTGGTATTCTTTAAAGTAATAATTATTTAAATTCATTTCGTATTCCTCCAAACCAAATAAATAAAACACATTCCAATTTTGTGTAAATGATTACATTTATTAAAAATCAAAGGTTTGCTTTTAGATAATTTTGATTCCACACGGTGACCGTTCTGTGTTCAATGCACTTATATACAATATTGCCCCACCCCTATATATTACGGTGGACACCTGAAATATTTCTTCACACCAATTTACATTTTCAAATTTCATATACCTTACAATATGTCAATATCTGTCTGTCATAAACAAATTCTATCAAAATCCAAATATTTTGTCTTGAACTTCCATGGCTAAAAACGTGACCATCGGCCATAACTCCATCAGTATCTCGTTTATTAATTAATTGTTCATATATATTTTTTTGAAATATGTTCGTCCACGTGCAAAGCACAGATACTGACTAGTTGAAAACAAAAGTGAAAAGGTATTATTTTATAAAATTATAAAAAATAAAAAATAAAAAATAAAAAAAGTGGTACTATTGGCATCCCCCACCTATTTATTTGTACCCCACTTTTTTAATTATGTAGTATTTTTTTTTCCCTTTATCAAAATTATGTAAAGGGACATACAATATAAGAAAAAAAAACTTCTACAAAGTAAATCTATTAAAACCCAACATTCCTTTTTTTTTTTTTTTTTTAAATGTTCTTGTAACCCGTTTTTTTTTTTATTTCTTAACTCTTAAACCCTAAATTTTGCTTCTTACACACATACAAAAATATTATGAAATAGTTTCAGAAAGATATCAAACATATGAAAGAATTGTTCTTTAGAATGATATTAAGTTATTGTTGTGTTGAAACAACCCTGTATTTTTTTTTTCTTTTCCACCATGAAATAAGAAGAAAAATAACTAAATAATAATAATAATAATAAGAAGAAGAAGAAGAAGAAGAAGAAGAAGAAGAAATAAATCATTCAATGGAGGTGAGAGAGAGAGATGTATACAGAGATCAGAGATGGGGTGTACTAAGTTTGAAAAAAAAAAGTAAATTGGGTAGTTTTGAAAATAAATCAAAACAATAAATAAAAATATTTTATTTTATTTTATTAAATCAAAATTTTAAAAAGTGGGGCATAAATAGATTAGTAAGGGTGTGTGGTGTGCCAATAGCACCACTCAATAAGGGGAAGGGGCAAAATGCTTGGGTACTGACCAATCAGTACCCAAGATACTAACCCATCAATGAGGTGTTGGTATGTGGCATTTTTCTTTCACTTTTTTCATTCTTTTAAAATAGGCCACGTGTTCAGATTATGGCTAGATGAATGTTGGTACTTGATACTAGTAACAGGATAGGTAGGTGAGCAATGGAAGTAATGGAAATTAGATTGGGGACTACAGGTATAAACATTGAACAACAATAAAATCATATTATAGGAATTAAAGGAATTACAGATCCATAAAATCAGTTTCATCTACTTTATCTTTTTCAGCTACCATATCCCTAAGTTTCAACTTCATATTATAATAACAATAAACAAGTTGTTCAAGCTTAGAATAGGCAAGACGGTTTCTTTGTTTTGTGTGGATTAAAGTAAATGTGGACCAATTTCTTTTGCATGCAGAATATGATGTTGTTTGTGACAGTATGCGAACTGCTATTGAACGCAATGATGGAGCACAATTTTCATACATTACCCACCAATCAGCTGCAATAAAAATTATTAAGTATTATAAGTATGAATACCATTTCAATGATATTATTATTACATAGATTTTTGTAATAAAACTTATACCCGGTTACATTTTGCTTCTAGCTGCCATGGCTGCTCGTTCACCAAAACTTTTCTTTCCATCTTTAAAGTATGTGAGCTACATTCATAACTCATGAGATCAGTAAGTAAACAATACTCTCATGCAAAAAAGTTATGATATTGGAATTATAAAACTGAATGTAAGTTGAAACTTTTTACCTTATTTCCAAAATTAGCAATCCCTATAGTTTCGGGGTCTAATTGCGTATAGACAATATATACGGCTTACAAAAGATCTGAATTATCCCAAATATTGTCTCTATATTAGTACTTTGGGTTCAAATAATAAGCTAGAATAATAAAAAATATTAATTTTAGTATAAATAATAAAACAATTTTCAATATATATTTTTTGAACAATAATTTAAGTGTTTTAAGATTAATTTTTAAATTAAATTTTTTTTTTTGCAAAATATTCCTAGATTTCGGGATGAAATTCACAATATTTCGGGAATATCGGGAGATTTTTTATGGATATTTCGAAACCGACCGGATATTTGCTAGATATTGGATATTATCCCTGTTTCGATATTAGTCCCTCAAAAATATGAATATATCGGTGGATATGTCGATTTTAAGTTCCTTGCCTTTGTCACATCATATAGTCATACCTATCTTCATAGTTGATATCTTCTCCTACTCTAGATATTCCATTATTTAATCTGCCCTCGGGTTTGATTTGATTAAGACATTTGAAAGTTGTTTGAATTTTGATTTTGTTTAATTTATGGAATTATCTTTAAATGAATATTATATATATATTTTTAAGAAAGACTGATACATTAACTCAAAAAAGAAGCACTACAATGGCTGTTGTACATCATGTAACTCTCCTATCGAAAAGAGAGTTCAAACAAACCCCTTCGTTAAAACTTGAAGACATTAAACAAAACATCCGTATGCAAGCTTAAAAACTAATATGTGCACAGATCATTGAGGGGATGATAGTTCTGCTGGAGAACCGAAGTGTTCATCGAGCTGGGCTGAAAGCTGACGTGCCTCTTCAATGAGTTCGAAAATTGTATATGTAACGAATCTATGTCCATCAGACAATCGCCGTAAACTCGGTGCCACCCCGCTGGACATGTGTGTGTACATTTTCTCATGACATCTCTGAGTTTTTCCATTTTCCGGGTGTGTGTCAATATGGCTTCGAGAAGACGGTAAAATTTATCATTATCCCCTTTGCTATCCATTTGACGTACGGTCGCCATAGTATGGTCTTTAGTTTTGAATTTTTGATACAGTTGCAATTTTATGACCTTGGTTTTGATAATTAAAATTGCAATGAAGACATTACAGTTCGAAGGTGTTCACAAAGAATAAAAAATCGGTATTGGTATCGATATCTGACTTGTTAATTTATAGATATTTCAGGTGTATATTGTATCATAAAATTATAAGAGGATGTATATTTACATATAAAGTCAGAATTACACAAGAAATGAATCTTATTTCAACAATATAATCTCATAGTTATGAGTTGATTATAAATTATAACATAGATAGGATTGTATATAATTTTGTAAATTAAGTATTTAATAGAGTAATAGATTAAATATTTTATAATCAAAATTCTCAATAAAAAATATATAGTTCTATACTTCCAACATTCTATTATAAATCATAATATATACATAAATATATATATATATTATACAACAATTGCCGGGACCAACGAGATTACGCTCGACAAGCACAGTCTGAACTGCAACTCCCACAAACGGGGAGAGAGAGACGCACATTAATTCATACATACGAATACATTACATAACCAAAATTTAAAACCAAAATAAATTCATTTCTAGTTTAAATATATAAGATACATTTCTATCATGATTAGAACAGTGATTTGCCTAGGAATACGGGTTTGCATAGTTTTCAAGACATTTATTAATATCCCACACGTATGTTATTTGATCTATTCCCACTCATCCATGAATTGGATAGTTTGGATTTATTCTTGATAATTTAAAAAAAAAAAAAAAAACCAAAAAAACCGGTATTAAAGTTAGACCATTTTCGATAAGCATGTAGACTATAATTCCACATATTCTGGGTTAAAATTAAACTGGTAAATTACTAAATATTATCCATAAGTCAACTGTCATTAAATATATAAGATAATTCCAAAGATGTTTAAACTAAATGCACCCACAGGTGTAAAACAGTCTGAACTATTCTTTGATGTGACCACTCAAAGCACAGTTGTAATGATTATGGCGATGGATTGGGTCAGCACATCCATCAAGTACAAACGTCAATATCAGTTCTTTTCAATTACGTGCACAAACGGCGATATATTATCTCTTTGGTCATTGGAAATAGGGAACCGAACTGTGTTGAAGATTACTGAATTTATTATTTGACATGTATCTGCAAGGGGAAACACCATTACATGATAGAAGGTAATTATTCTACGTTTTTAGTAAGTAATTCTTTTTACTTGATTAAGTGCATCCAGTTAGTACAGTGGAATGGAAAAGTATGGAATTGTGCATCAAATGACCTTCGTTCCATGCCACATCATTTGGCTAGGATGTAGGCCTAAATTGTCGTTGTTTACCATGACTCTAAGATAATTTAATTTTTTCGAGATAATAATAAATTAAACAAGACGTTTATGTGATATTATAACGACCACAAGTGCACTTACAATAATGGAAATTGCATATTGAAAACAAACTAAATTTTCAATTACTCTCACATGATAAGGAATACTATTGATGATGACACGACGAGGAATAATATAGAATATTACACGATACAACAATGGACGATAAGGTAGTAAACACCACATTTGTATACAGGCAAATATAAACATTAGTACAAATATTTTGGGTTAAATGGTTCAAAAGAAACCATTACAAATTTGGACCAGGGTCTTCCTTCAGATGCATTATTAAAATAATCATTAAACTAGGAAATGAATGCGAGTAATTTTATAAAATTGTTATGTGATGAGCACCATCATCAACTGAATGACATTTATCTCCCTATCTTCATGATATCGTAGCAATTCTACTTGCACCTACGTTC
Source organism: Acer negundo (assembly GCA_035582765.1). Taxonomy (NCBI): domain Eukaryota; kingdom Viridiplantae; phylum Streptophyta; class Magnoliopsida; order Sapindales; family Sapindaceae; genus Acer; species Acer negundo. The sequence continues at coordinate 2,420,563 of CM069242.1, forward strand.
TAGCTGCTTAACCTTTTCGACTAGCTCGTTGATGGTCCTTTTATTCTTGGAGAATATCAATCAGAGCAGGCTGCTCTAAATTCCTGCTCAGAAATATCAACGTTTCATCTACAGAACATAATTTTGTTACCTGCAAGATTACAAATAACTGATTATTTTAACAATTTATAGTTATATGGTACCACACTGCCCAGAAATTATTTGGGGAAATATCATTCAAATCAATCGCCTCTCGATGGGAGCGTAGTTTCAAATGCCATTTGAAATATATACTTTTGCCTCTACATTTGTAACAAATTGAAACCATTATATAAAAATTTAATTGATTGGTAAAACAAAAAAAAAGTGTAATAACAAAATTACGTTGTACCGTCTCGTCGACATACGGTTGTCGTTTCGACATTCTCCAAGAGGAATATAGGCATATAGCTTATGCAATTGCTTTGGTCGCATGGATCCCTTGTCCTGTAGGAAAACCATAAAGGAGACGACTGGCACCTGGAAGAAGACGCACATCGTATGGGCATAGAGTTGACTGAAGGCAACATTGGGCTATATTTACCATTATAAACTATAAAATGTACTAGTTGATTTTATATAAATATTACTGTCAGAAAACACTAAACAACCACCTAACCGACGGGAAAAATATTGCATGCACCCTAACCAATACATGCATGCCATGTTACATGGAGAACTCATTTCATTGGTTTCCTTACCACATGGCATGAATGCATTGGACAGGTGGATTGCACAATTATCCAGACACATTAAAACAGTGCTTGCATTACCCTGATGTGACCACTTAATGCACAGTGACATCGTGCCTCCACATAGCAAAAACATTTATGTATATTGATGCAACATATGAAAGAAATAACAGTTATATAATGACACATGAAATAACAGTTATATAATCAAATGTTTAATGAGGACAAGATTTGTTAATTACAATTGAGAGCAAAACGACCTTCGTTTTGTAGACTATAGTGTATTGTATTAGATTCGTTTGAGTTGTATTGTGTTTGTATAAAGTTTTATTATTTTTATACAATGTATATGTTTGGTGATATTTCATATTTACACCATATTAAATTATACAAGGTTTGGATGTGAATTTTATTACTCGATATTTTACTAAATAATAAAATGAATAGAGTTGTAGAATAAATAAAATTTATTCTAAATTTATGTGTTGTATTATATTTAAAAAATTAAAAATTAATAGACAATTCATATTTTTATTACATATATAAATTATCACTTACATTTTAATATAATTTTTCATATAATTGTTCTTTGCATATTCACAACCGTTTAATAAAAGAGGAAAACAAATTAAAAAACACTCAAAAAAACACTTTGGCACACCATATTGGATTATATTCAACTCTATAGGATTGTATTATATTGTAGGGATATTATTATTTTCCACCCTCACTTATGAGGTATTGGTCATTTTGCACCCTCTAGTTTGAGTAATGGCCATTTTACACTTTCCGTCCAACTTCCGTTAACTTTTTTTTTTTTTATCAAAAATACTACCCTTTATATCTCTACTTTTCAGTTTATAATTTTTTTTTTAAAAAAAAAAAAAATTCAACATCTTCAGCTTTTTCATCATCGTCCAAAGATTCCAAATCCAAAAAAAAAAAAAAATCAATATCAACATCAACACACAACCAAACCCTGAAAATAATCCATCAAGTCATGAACATCATCTCCAGATTCAATCTCCGCCGTCAATCTCAAAGATGGATGGCGGAGATAATTAGAAAAAAAGCCAACAAAAATAAAGACAGTTTCGATCTAAAACCCAGAAACCTCATCAGTCAACAACCAACTCTCACACTAGATCCCATAAACCAACACCAACTAGAAAAACAGAAACATCAACGGCAACACTGTTGCACTAACAATAAATAGAAACTCAGAAACCAACAATCAACCAGAAATAAATAAATAAATAAATAAAATAAAAACAAATTCGAATCTATCCAATTCCCAACCTGCAAGTAACCATTAGTTTTTTATTTTTAGCAAAATCAAATTAAAAGTAAAATCAAAAAAATTCAACACTCAAATCCAACAGGCAAACCCAACAACCGAAAGCACCCAACCATCCCCATCAGCAGATCTCTTCTCAACGGAAGAGATCAGCACTCCTATTGCCGGTGAGCACCCCAAACCCAAAAAGAAACCCATTCACCACAATCGCCCCATGAATAAAGATGGGAAGAAGAAGAACAGGGAAGAGAAAGAGAAGGTTTGACGTTTGAGAGAAATTCGAAAATGGAGATCTGAATTTAATTTGAAGGTTTGAGAGAAAATAAAGATAAAACAAGAAGATAGAGAGGTGGCTACATGAAAACTAGATTGGCTACATGAAGAGAAAATAAAATGAGAAAAGAAAAAGAAGAAGTTCATTTCTAAAAAAAATGGAAGAAGAATAAGTTGAGAGAGGGAGAGAGGTTGGCTGTAAGAAAGACCGATTTGGGGAGGATGAGATCTGGATCTGGATTAAACTAATATCCCAATTTTGTTTTTAATTTTTTAAGAGATAAAAAGGGAGATGGGTGGAGATCGGTGGTGAGTGGAGTGTGAGAGAGATTTTTTTAAAGGAAGAGAGAGATTATAATTTTTATATTTTAATTGTTTTTTATTTAATTTAATAATGATTATTTAATTTAATCCACTTCATTTACCATTATACCCTTACTAACTTAAAAAATAAAAATAAAATTTTTGATGGAATAGTAACGGTAGGGTGTATTTTGACTATGAACTAAAATTAGAGGGTGGATTTTGACCATTACTCAAACTATAGGGTGCAGAATGACCAATACCTCATAAGTGAGTTTAGAAAATAATAATATCCCTATATTGTATTGGACATTATTATTATTAATATAAACATGTTTTAGGTGATGTAATGTGTTATATCATATTAAATTAATCATTTATAACTTTAGTGTATTTTAGGATATTATAAAAATATATTTATAAAATGTTATGGCACTCCTTCCAAAGCCATTTATGGAAAAGTCACCAAGATAATAAGTGTTATATAAATTGCACCAAATTATGTGATCTGCAAAAATTGTCTCTAACTTATTCTCTCTCTCTCTCTCTCTCTCTCTCTCTCTCTCTCTCTCTCTTACTTCCTCTGTCCTCTATTTTTTTTTTAAATACCTCCATTGATGTAAAACGACCTCCATCGAAACGGTCGACTCCGTTAGAGGTCTTTCAAACGACCTCTGTTCTTGTAAAATTTCTAGGACTAACTCAATAACTCAATAAGTCTAGGGAGAGACCCAGACGGGACAATTTTGGCAGATAACATACTTTGATAGTATTTCCACAACACTTAATAACTTGGTGATATTACAACAAAACCAATGGAATTTGGTGCAATTTCCCCCTATTTCTTCTTACATAAATTTGTTATTAATTGAATTGAAATATCCTTAGCATGAATAAAGCAATAAATTTATTTAATAATCAATAAACATTTATTTGAATTGAAACGACAAATTAAATTAACAAATATTTATACAAATGAAATAAATATTTCCAATAAATTATTCAGAATATAATGTAGTATTATGAGTCGGACGGGGTTTCGGTTTCGCACATCCGACACCATCAAGTTTCCGCACAGCAGTTATTTACCTATAGAAATCCGGTTTGATAAATTTTCATATCCAACGGTGCTTGTATAAACATGAACTAAACAAATTGTAATTACAGAGTATAAGAATTATTGTTAAATGAAGGTTTGAACATTGGCTACCATTGATAGACTACAGTAGATTGAAAGTTCACAATTGAAGGGAATTATAATGATATTATAACCATGTGTTTTACATGATTTAAATAATTTATGGATAATCAAAGTTAAATATAATCGTATATGTTATCACTGTAAAGTTGTTATATTAAATTGAAATTATAAACTAATAATTTTTTTTTTGTACAACAACTGTCGGGACACTATGAGAGTTAGACTCTACTAGCACACCCCAGATTACTACTCCCACAAATGGGGAGAGGGCACCCACACACTTAAGGTGGGACAAAGAATATATGTATATATATACATGCATGCCATGGGCTTTGAACCATGTTAATGGGGTCTCCTCTTGATGAGTCCTTTTGAAGGATCTATGACAAGATTCACACAGCCATGATTCCTGCTGTTACCATATTTCTTACCGACTGTAGAGAATGGGCTTTGGGGAAATATAGACTTCCTGATTGATGGCGGAGTCAAAGATTCATAAACGGGGGAACCATTCGGAACACATTCATTGCTACTTGTTGTGGATCTATATCTGGGTGAACTCACAACAGGGCTGAGTGTAGATTTATACTTCTTCATAGGTAGCGGCGTACATGCCTGATCAGCAGTGGAACCGAAGGTTGAAGCTGTCATCATCATTTGAGTAGGTTTACTGGTTGCTGGGGTTTGATGTACTAGATACGGCATAGACAACTATTCAACTTGACTTCGGAACCGTTTGTGAAACACAGACACATAACATTTAGGATTCTCTTTGTTATGCGAAACGAAGATCTGTAAATTTGAGTCATAAATCATTTCAACTATGGAGCCATCAATTCTAGTACTTATTTTGAACTCAAATTCATCGAAATTTAAGCCAAAATGACTACATATCTTCTCTCTCAATGTTTTCAGAGTCTTCTTCAGTGTGACTGACAAAAAGAAAACAACTTTAGGGTTGAACTGTCCATCTTCCCACTGTCCATCGTAGTTCACTATCAACAGAACCATATTCCTAAAACTGTATGCAAAAGTTGTAATCAGTTAATTAGCTCCTTTATCATGGAATTAAAATTAAAATACATCTCATCAATGTCAAAAAACGATCAAGGAATTAAATTTTGTGTCATTTTATGAATATTACATGATCATGGAATGTAATTTCGTGTTGTCATGGGAGGATCATGGATTTTCATGTCATGATCATGAGAGTTGTCATAGGAGGATCATGGAATGTCATTTCATGTAATGGGAATGTCATTTCGTGTAATGGTAAGATCATGGAATGTACTTTCGTGTCATGATAGTATCATGGAATGTACTTTCGTGTCATTGAGGTATCATGGAATGTACTTCATATCTTGATCCAAGCTCGTCAAACATCCCCAAATTAGGGACTTAGGGATACAAATACACACACAGGGAATGCGATAAAAGTACAACAAGACAGGACGCCGAGACGAAGAACAAGAAGACCCTTCTTAATCACTATCAACATTTGTTATATGAATATGAAAGAAATCAATCATATGTATATTTAGACTGATATAAGCACACACAGGCATCAAAGAACAACAAGACCCTTCTCAATGTAGGGACTTAGGGTTAGGGATACACCGATACAGGGAATGCCATAAAAGTACTACACTGACATAAACACAGGGCGCTGCCACCAAGAACAAGAAGACCCTTCTCAATCATTTTCAACATTTGTTATATGGATATGAAACAAAACAATCATATGTATATTTAGACTGACATAAACACACCAAGCCGCAAAGAACAACAAGAAGACCCTTTTCAATCATTTTCAACATGTCATATGAAAATTATGAAAAAAATAAATCAAATGTATTTACAGTTACAGTTCGAGTTCCTAAGGATACATACCTTCTTCGATAATGGGGATGGCTGAAACATATTAGGACTGCTTCAATCACAGCAACGAATCCACTACTAGAAAAAATATAAAGGTGGAGGTACAAAATATTGCGGGTAAATTATTTTAATCGGGTGCCATTTCGAAGTGTAAGGGTTTGGGAATTTGGGTTAACTAACTTGAATTTCAATTTAATAACATGATGTACAAATTGGATTACCTTGATATGATGATATAAGAAGGAGACGAGAGATCGATTACCCACAATCCACAAAGCAGATTAGATTTAATGATAGGGTCATTTTGGACCTCTTACATCAATAGCCACTGACACTCTCCAGGGGTATTCTTGTCAAAGAACCCACTAAGTTCAACCACACAATCACTATATCGGTTATATTTGATTTTTTAAAAGCATGTGGATACTTGTAAAAAGTGAAAAACCAAAGCAGCTATTCTATGGAATTAGCCGAAAATAAATATAATCATTTATTTATGATGTATATTTTTATAACTAAATAGATTCTTCAATATTTATTAAAATAACAAAGTGTCAAATATATGACTTTTTTTTTTTTCATTTTTTCATTTTATAACATACAATTAGCTCTTTTGTAGCTTTTATATACATTTGGTAAAATCAACATAATATTTATGTAAACTTCAGGCATACCACTATTTTCTTCTAATATCCCACCAATAGTAAGCATTTTTCTTTATTTTGGCATGATTCCACTTTTGGTGGTTAGGTTTTCTTATAATGATCACCAAGGCCATAGTAATTTTTATTGACCAAAAACACCACCATGATGATCAAATAACTTAGCATTCACTTTAGGGAATGATAACAGTTAATTTAGTCGGGTGAGATAAATGGATTTTGTTCAGACACAAAAACATAGTATCCACAGTTAATCACTTACAATTAAGCGTTCTTTATCTTGTTTCTTCAAGAACAAATTATGGATTATAACCATAGAAAATTGCTACTCCATGAGTAAATTTTTAAGGCATGAATTGTCAAAATATTCTTCAATCAAGTCTTTTCATTTATTCAATGATCCAACATGACAAGTAGTCATCTACCATAAAGTATAAAAATTTTAATCCTTCAGGCAAATAACGAGGAAGAAATTGACCCTTATATGTTAAGAATAGAGATATAATTTACGATGAATTAATTGTACTAAATATTTGATAATCAAGCAAGGTGAAATGTATAAAATAAAATAGATATAATGTTGATCTAAAACTAAATAAACGAAGTGAGGTTTACCTTTCACTAGATTGAATTAGATGAATCACAGGTTAGGAGAAAAATCACCTAAAAAAATAACTTTTCACTCAATTCACAATATAAATATCTATACTCTGATAACACTCTATATTCTGTGTTCATCAAACTTTGTGTTTTTCTCTCCAATCCTTTTTCTTTCTGAAAAATGGGAAAAAATGCTGAAAACTTTCACATACTCCCTATCTTGCAAAAATAATGCCTAGTTAAATGAAAACACATTCAATTGTGTTTTCAACTGCTTGAGCAGTTTTCTTCATATAGCTGCCCATGCAGTTACTTTAATAAATGCATGGGCCTAGGCCACTTATGCATGGGCTTGGACTCTTGGCCCTACTTGGGTATATGATCAGTCTCCAACCCAATATATATATATATACCAACATCTTTCACTCGCACAAGGGGGCCAACCCAATTTCACGGAAAGAACACCATTATGATATCATCCAAAAAATGCATCAGAGTATTCATACAGATAAATATATTGTGTGGTCTATGAACAATTAATGTAAATAAATAGAGCTAGCAATCTGAAATCTAAATTGTAAATTTTTACAAGAGATATAATATTGTTCATTATTGTGTCCTAGATTTAAATTTATTATTATTATTATCAGTCCAAAGCATATTTAATCCCTCTTGAAACAAATTACAGTGTGTTCGGTATTAATCGAGAGAGGGGGGGGGGGGGGGGGTTGAATATATTTTAACTATTTTTACCAAATTTTCGTGTATGGTCACGATTACAAAATACCCTTAACTAGTCAATATAATATAGCAAGTGTAATATGGTCCGGAATTTAAATGACACTTGATATATACGTAGAAACCCAACTACTGGGAAAAACCACAGGCTGTTGAGTGCGCTACACTCGAACCTCGAAACCACTAATTGAAATGAAGTTTACAACCTATGTTGATCTCGTCAAACACTACGGTCAATAACCCCTCATTCCTACCCTCGGACCTTTAAAAGTGGTTCTAGTCCAATTTGCTTGTGGCTTAAGCAATCTTAGCCACAAGTCTTACTTCTCAATGAAGGGATAAATGACCTATGTGAATATATGATGATATTCAAACAACAAACAAGGCTAGGGAACCTTAGATGCTTATCTAGGATGATTAGATGACAATAAATGCAATCATAGATATCAATAGCTAAATGACATATCATAAAGCTTACCTAATCAAGATTAAGCAAAACCTAGATAGCTATCACAATACAACACTCAATCAATACATCACAAATAATCTCTATCTTGTATTTAGCATATGATCTAAAAACATACAAATAATTAAAGAGATGTCTTAATATGAAAAAACACTAAAATTAGATAAAATTAGTGAAGACCATACCAAAGAAGATGTGATGATGCAAAACCTTGCATGGATGCATCCTATGTAGGCATAGATGATGCAATATGAACTTTGATGGAAAGAGGATTAGCTTTGAGTAATTAAAGATTAGTTCTTGTGTATTTTTCTCTTTGAAATATTTTCTAAGGAAAAATATGATTTTTAACTCTCTAAAAAACAACCTAATAATATAGAGGCATATATATATATATAGAGTCAAAATGAAGTGAGGTCGTTTTGATAAGTTTCCCTAAAATTTTCCTTGACCGCCTTACACCCGCTCTACGTAGGGCAATTGTAAGGCGGCTCACCTGGGAAATGAAGAACAAGTTCTTCATGACCACTTTCCAAGAAAGAGCGAAAATTAGGCGAATAAAGGGCGATTGCTCTTGGGATTTAGAGAGCCGCCTTACACCCGCTCTACGTAGGGCGGTTGTAAGACGATCCAAGGGCGATTTTAAAATCAACCGGTGGCACCGCTCTACGTAGGGCAACTGAACATCGGTTTGGGCGCGACAGTGCATCAGCTTCAACTTCAAGCACCTTAAAACATGACCAAACGACATCGAAACCTTTCGTATGATATATTGTTGGAAAGGTATGGAAGTCTACTTTTTACTCCAATTATGAAATGACATTTTGATGTCTATAGAAAATGTTATGGTCATTTGGGTGACCAAAGGTCAGAAATGGACAACAACATAGTTGCCTTGTTTTGGTGGTCATTGTGGAGATTTCAAAACCAATCCAAACGGTCATGAAATATTACGAATAATATACCGTTGGAAAGGTATGAGTGTCTAGTTTGTCCATAATTTTACAAAACTCAATTTAAATCTTTTTATAAAACGTTATTGGCACAAGATCATACAAAGGTAAGTTTTGAAAAACATTTAAAACATTGAAATCCAATCTTTGAAATTAGACACTTTACTCCAAACAACCAAACCAAAACTAACACTTATCCAAGAGAAGAATGAGACATTCTTAAGTTGTCAACCATCACGCTAAGACATACACACCATCGTGCAAGCGCAGACGTTTCCGATCATACAAACGGAAATGAATTACACCACACTTAAGACTAACATGAAGTGCAAGTGTGGGGAGTGAATGCATCATAATCCTAATCATGACATGGAATTTAACACACAAGATGTGATCAAATTAAACATGCAAGAAAAGAGATAAATGAACATTAATGCACACATAATAAAGACACACAACATACAAGAATAAAAATTATGCATGTGTTGTGAGTGTGTGCAACTACATCTTTTCAAAGCAAGAAAGAATTTAGAAATTTACCTTTGATGCTTCTTCTCCTGAGGTCTTGAAAGGGTCTTTGAGCTTGATCCTCAATAACCTAGACTACCTTTACAATTCAAACCCCAATATGTGGTTTGTCCACAAAATAAGCCAATCAATAAATGAGAATCCTTACAATCTCCCATTTTGGCTATTTCGTGACAAAACAACCACTCACATTGATTCCTTACAACAAAATAGAAACTAAAGGTCAACCATGATATTCTACATTACAAAGAGATAAGAAAAAAATAGAGCTTCAAGTGTTCAATCTCTTGTAGAACTACCATACCTTCAAAACAAAGTTTCTATACATTCTAACATAAGTAAATGTGAGATTAATCAAGTGAGAACAAAAACTAGCATTTGCATTCTAAGAATTTAAGCACAACATCATACAATGTATGTGAATACAATGCTCTCCCCCTTAAGGGGTTACTCCCCCTCAATATATAGTCTCCCCAACATGCACAATTGCTACTTCAATTAGAAACTCCCATTACCACATTCTACTCCCCCTTTTTGTCATGATATAGGCAAATGAGTAGTCTCCAACCGAGTCACTTCTAGCAGGAAGAGATAGTAGCATACAAGATATTTGCATAATCATATAAGCCACTTTATGCAACTCAATTAAATTGAGAGAAACAAGGAGATTTATTTTATGAAAATGTGTGAATAAAAAATGATTTGCATACAAGACATATAGCATTCAAGTCCAAAATACAATGGTATTTGGCAAAGCAAATGATAAAGGTTTCCAAATAGAATTCAAACCAATTTCACCATTTGTCATGAGAAAAGCAAGGATATATAGATTTCATTGATTTTAATTTGAGAGCAACTATATCTAACTTTATAAGCGAAACATGGCATGAGTGACTTTGCACCTTATTTGATTTTTCCGGGAATTGTTACCAATATGATAGTAGCCATGTTCAACAAATAAAGAAAAAAAAAAGACATTTGGATAGTAACATCCTTTGAATGGATACAATATCCTTTATTCATTTTGAGTCTCATAAGAATTCCACACATTGTTTTGCATTTAAAAATATGCAATCATCAATTCATGCTATTTCATGTGAGCATGTCATAAAGTTTTCATTCTTTTCATTTTTAAGCATGTAATTAAGAATCATCATGTCATGGAGATAACAATAGGTCATTCATAACGTACTTCTTAAATAAATCTCCTAGTCCAAAAATGCATGTTTGAACACAAATATGACATGGATTGTAATGCAAGCATGGTTCACACTTATTGAAGTAAAAGCATATATACATATGTGCAACCAAGCCTACTCAAGCAATCAACAAAGAAGCATAAAATTTTTCAAATTTTTGCATGTGACAAGTATGCAAACTAGTTCCTCATATGGAGTCAATCACCAAAACGCATCACTCTACAAGACATATCCCAATAGATTTACTAAGTGTTTTAAATCGAGTAGCATCTAAGGGTTTAGTAAATAGATCCGCTAATTGATCATTAGTACTTACATGTTCAAGTACTATGCATTTATTTTCAACAAGCTCTCTAATGAAATGATTGTGGATGTCAATATGCTTAGTTCTAGAGTGTTGTACCGGATTCTTGGAAATATTAATAGCACTCATATTATCGCAAAAGATAGTGAGTGTACCTTGGTTGAATCCATAATCAACTAGCATTTACTTCATTCATAGGAGTTGTGTGCATCCACTCCCTGCAGCTATATACTCGGCCTTCACCTTAGACAAGGAAATCGAGTTTTGCTTCTTGCAAAACCAAGACACTAAGTTGTTCCCAAGGAAGAAGTAACCGCCTGATGTGGTTTTCCTATCATTACAATTTCATGCCCAATTTGGATCACTAAAACCTATAAGACTAGCATTAGTGTCAAAAGAGTATCAAATCTTAAAGTTGGATGTCTCATTCACATAGCGAATGATTCTCTTAACAGACGAGAGATGGGACTCATTAGGATCCGATTGGTACCTAGCACGCACACACACACCCACACTAAAGGATATATGGGGCCTACTTGCGGTTAAATAAAGCAAGCTTCCAATCATACCGCGATACATTGTTTGTTCCACACTTTTTCCACTAGCATCCTTGCTTAGCTTTAAAGTGGTACTCATGGGTATATCATAATGTTTGACATTTTCAAGACCAAACTTCTTCACTAGATTCTTAGCATATTTGGTTTGGGTTATAAAGATCTCATCACTTAATTGCCTAATTTGCAAACCTAAGAAGTAACTTAGCTCACCAACAAGACTCATCTCAAATTCATGAGACATAACATCAACAAATTATTGGACTTTGATATTGTTGGTAGAGTCAAACACTATATCATCAATATATATTTGAGCTATGAAAAGCTTATCATTGTCTTTCTTGATGAATAGAATCTTGTCAACACTACCCCTTGTGTAGTTATTGTCAACAAGAAATTGAGTGAGGCGCTCATACCAAGCCCTTGGTGCTTGTTTCAACCCATATAGAGCCTTTTTAAGGTGATAGACATGGTTGGGGTGGTGAGCATCCACAAACCCCTTGGATTGTTCAACAAACACTTCCATTGCAAGAAGCCATTGAGGAAGGCACTCTTGACATCCAATTGGTGCAATTTGAACTTGTGCACACAAGAAATGGACAAGAGAAGCCTAATAGACTCTAAATGGACAACGGGAGCAAATGTCTCCTCAAAGTCAATACCCTCAATTTGAGGGTATCCTTGTTCAACAAGTCTAGCCTTGTTACACACTATGTTGCCATCCTCATCGGATTTGTTCCTATAGATCCACTTGGTGCCTATCACATTAGTGTTCTTAGGCCTAGGAACTAAAGTTCAAACCTTATTCCTTTCAAATTGGTTTAGCTCTTCTTGCATGGCAAAAACCCAAAATTCATCATTCAAGGCCTCTTCAACCTTTTTGGGTTTTATTTGAGAGGTGTAGCAAGTATAACTAATGAGATTAGCTATTTGACGCCTAGTCCTAACACCCTCATTAATTTCTCCAATGATATCTTCTTTATCATGGAGTTTTCTAACCCATGAAGCGGGTTCATTAGAGTCCACTAGAGGAAATCTATCTAGAGGTTGAATAATCTCTTCATTAAGGTTAGACGTCCCAACATTAGGAGTTTCCACAAACTTCTCTAAGGGAGAGTCATCGACTCTAGAAATCTCCTCCTCATGGTCACTAAACTTGAGCCTTTCATCATAAAAAATGACATTAGATGATTCCATGACACTGAGAGTCTTCAAATTAAAAACTCTATAGGCTCTACTATTTAAGGCATAACCAATAAAGATACTTTTATCACTCTTAGCATCAAACTTACCAAGGTGATCACGGTCATTTAAAATGTAGCATTTGCTTCAAAAGGTGTGGAAGTAGCTTATATTTGGCTTTCTACCTCTCCACAACTCATAGGAGGTTTGCCTAGACCAGGCCTTAGGAAAACTCTATTCCTTATATAGCAAGCCGTATTGATGACTTCGGCCCATAGGTTCATAGGGACATTGTTGCTTAGTGTTTGAAGCTAATTACAGTGTGTCTAGATATACAGGGGGGGTTGGTTGAATGGGTTTAAATCAAGTTAATTACCGATTTTTATTAATTAGTCATTATTCAATATAAAAAAAAACCTCAATCCAATCAAAATACAATCGACTTAAATCTAAGTGCGGAAAACAATATATTGCTCATTGATTGATTTACATGAGAAACCCACAACTGGGAAAAACTCATGGCTATTGTGCTAGCCATACATGGTCATCAAATCCACTACTTGAGTGAAAGTTTACAACCTAGGTTGACCACACGTCAAACCATACTTGGTCACTAACCCTTCAACTCTACCTAACAGACCTTTAATAGTAATTCTAGACCTACTTGCTTGTGCACTAAACAACTTAGTCACAAGGCTTCACTTCACAAAGAAAAGATCAACAATCTATGTGAATATGATGATATTCAAGATACAAATAATGTTAGGTTACACTAAATGCTTATCTGGGAATTAAAGATGTCAATAATAACAATCCTAGATATCACGTGTCTACATGTCATATGTAAACTTAGCTATTTAAGATAAAACAATCCTAGATGTCATAGCTATCACAATACAACTCGCAATCAATCAACACAATAATCTCAATCTTGTATATATAATATGTTATAAAAGCATACAAGTAATAAATGAGATTTCTTGCTAAGCAAGAACACTAAAATGGACTAAAGTGGTGTTCAACTTACTAAGTTATGTGTGTTGAAGAAGATCCATGCTTAAATACATCATAGATGATGCTAGATGATATTTGATGCACATGGAAATGATTTTGAGTAGTCAAAGGTGAGTTCTTGGATGATTTTCTCTCTTGGAAAATGTTCTAAGTTAAAAATATTATTTTGAACTCTTAAAAACGACCTAAAGATAAAGTAGCATATATATAGGGGGTCAAGATGATGCTACATCGTTTTGATAAAAAACTCAAAACTTTGCTTTGGTCGCTGTACGGGTCACTATACGTACAATGCCTGTAAAGCGACTCACTTGGAAATGAAGAACAATTTCTTTGTGTTCGCTCTACGAACATCGACTCCAGGGGGCGACTTCCCAGCGACTAAAAATGAGCTCTCGGGTTTTTGATGGTCAATGTACGAGCGCTATATGTACATCACTTTGTACAACGACTATACAACGCTTGAAAAAAAGTATCATGTGTGGCATTGTACATAGAGCGATTGTACATTGCCTAAGACCAAAATGCATCAGGTCTTCAAGTGGGCATTGTACGAACAGTGACCCAATAGCGCTTTGTACAACAACCCCTATACCAACATGCATCATAATGCCTAACATGTCATGACAATTATCAAACAAAATGGAATCAATCAAAACATGCATTAAAAGAGTTCAAGAACATGAATGCACAAATATAAAACACAAAACATACAAGAAATATAGTTACACATGAGTTGTGTGTGTGTGCAATTAAGTCTCTACAATGCAAATAAGCACAAGTGTTTTACCTTTGAAGTGCTTATCATGTTGAGGTCTTAAGAGGGCCTTTGTTGAGCTTGATCATCAACAATTAAGCGCCTAAGCTACCTTTACATATCAACCTCAATTATGGTTTGTCACCGAAATAAACCAATAAAAAATGAGGAACTTACAGTGCTTTTTGTCCTCTACTTGGTCGATTTGCAGGAACAACAATGGTGCAGTTGTGTTCGATTTGTAGGAACCAACAAAGAGGAAGGAAGAAGAACAAACAGAGAAGAAAATGGTAAAAAAAAAAAATTACAAAAGAAATTAGAAAAATTATTTTGGGGGTATTTTGGTAATTTATGAATATACACTGAATTTTTTTTTTTTCATAAAAAAAAGTGATCATTAACAATTAAAGTTTCGTACATTGTTAAAAATGAATTTATCATGTTAAATGTGGTCATTTTTAGCAATTTCCACTTATAAATATCTATCTTCTAATAACATTCTATATTATGTGTTCATCAAATTCTGTGTTTTTCTCTCAAATCCTTTTTCTCTGAAAACAAGAAAAAAAAGTTGAAAACCTTCACATACTCCCTCTCTTACAAAAATAATGCCAAGTTAAATGAAAACACGTTCAATTGTGTTTTCAACTGTGATCGAACTATTTTATATCTATTTGAGGTCCTTCATTTTCAATCGTTTGTCTCGTTTTTTATCGTATTTTTGTATATAATGTTTTGTTTGAGCCTTGTGTAGGTCCATATTCCCTACAATAAGGTTTTGAGCTTAAAGATTAGTTTGGGAGGCAAAATGAGCCAAAACGGAAGAAATTGGAAAGTATGTTGAGTGTCATGCCTCACCGTCGACACAGATCACAGCACGATCTAAGCCTAACCATGTCCACGGTTGATCCGCTGCCGAGCTAGAACGCGACAGTGATGCCGTGGCAAAACCCTCTTAGCATTCCAACAGCTTACGGACGAAGTGCAAAAAATCAGGCATTCGACGGTTACATTTGGCGAGCCCCACCGCCGATTTGTAAACCACTATTCAACATCATAGAAGTCCAACAAACATTTGGCGGTTGCATTTGGCAGTCAAGGCCGTCGATCGCAATCGTCGATTCAACCAAGATCAGCAAAAGGGCTAAAATCGTATATACTTGTGCAGAATGTCCAACTTGTGGGGGTTATATCTTCCTCATCAGATCGAACAACGTTAATATCTTTATATATTCAGAAAGCCCCGGAAGTCTAGTTTCTAGAACATTTTACGGATTAGAGGAAGATATACTCATTTCCGTAATGGTGCGCGATGTTGAAATGCTGAAATGTCCAAACGGCGGCTTGACCGTCGAACAAAACCGCCGATCAACTCTAGAAAAAAAAATTTGGACGAATTTCAAGGACAGTTTCATCCTTTCACCCTGATTTTAAGCCCTAACCTCCCCACACTATAAAAACACATTCTTATCTTCTCTCCCACCAAAATCCACTCCCCACACACTTCCTCTTCTTCTTCTTCTTCTTCTTCATTTTCTTTTATCTCAATAAGAGAGAGAGAAAAGCTTTCAAGCTCCCATGAAGGAGAACCTCCATGGGAAGCTCACCATATCCATTTTCTGCCCATCACCCACCATATTTAGGAGTAGATTGCAAGGAAATAGGAGGGGTCTTTAACCAAATTCGGACCAAGTATGGAGAGGAGCCCTTAGAGGAGGTTTTCTTCAAGGGTTGTATCTCTTTTTACTCATTTCTTGCATTTCTTGTTTTCTTGAATATGTAATCCACCATTTGGGAATATTTGTAAACTAACACATGTGCTATTTATATAAAATTGTTCTTATATTCATTTGGGTCTTGTTCCTTTCTTATTATAATTATGAGTTAATTAAGCTCTTATTACGAATTTCATGTGTATAGATGGTTGGAAATTAATATGTATTCATGATTAGGATTATGAGTAGATTAATTTAATTTAGGAGTAGCTACAATTAAACATCCCTTGAATGCGTTTATGTTGATGAATGACTAGAAATTCCATGTTATGAGTGATTTTGAGTGAATGAGAAATAGTTATGGTTATGCCTTGGAAGGAATTTGACTATTAGCTCGAAAGATTGGTTTATGTTTTATGTTCTTGAGCGTAAATGGTTATTTAGCTATTTCTCACTCTAGGGACTCTAGGTGAGTTATAATTGGAGACAAATTTAGTATATCCACTTTTGGGATTTTTATCCAAGTCATTATACTTACACATTGCTACCTACTTTACCAAGCTAATATTGAAGCTCAATTTGGCAAGGTCTTATAGAATAGTTCACAAATGTCGGTTGCAGTTTCATGTACAAGGAACTCTCGGTACACTCTTCAACCCTTAGCGCAAATGAATGGAAACCCTAAGTTGGATTTAGGCTAGAACAAACCCTTGACTTGAGTGGATGTGCTTAATTGCCTAACAATTTAAATAGATGTTCATTTGTGTTTGGTGAACTTATTTGACCCTTGTGTTACCATTAACCTACATCTCTCATTTCCACCATTTTATTTGTCACTTTAAACACCATTCTCACCCTTCTATATTTTCTTTGTTTTTATTTATTTTCATTTCCATTCTCTACACACACACACACACACACACCCCGCATTGTACATACATTTCACACACACCATTATCACCTTTTCACATTCTATTTACTTGCTTACAATAAACACTAAAACTAGAAACGGTTGATGGATCATACCTCCCTGTGGAACGATACTCTTACTTGTTGTTATACTAGTCACTAGCACTAGCGAGGTTGAACTTTAAATATAAATATTTTGATATGCAGAACGACAGTTGTCAAACTGCTTAAGTAGTTTTCTTCAGATAACTGCTCATGCAATTACTTTAACAAGTACATGGGCTCGGGCCACTCATGCATGGGCTTAAGCTCTTGGCCTTACTTGGATGTATGATGAGTCTCCAATCCAAATATATATACCAACATATAAAATACCTGGTTTCCATATCTTTCGAGGAGAAAGGAAGAAAGATAAATGTATCATTTCCTTCGCTTGCCTATAATCTGATTATGCAAAATAAGCAATTTAAAATTTTAAAAATAAAATGTGAGAAAAGGTAAGAAAGTTTTACCTTTTCACTTATAGAACTCCAGGTTCATATTTAACAAGAATGATGAATTCTTAACAGAACTCATATCATTTTAAGACTATACATCCGGAACTGATGGTTCATAATTATTTCATAAGTCTAATAATGATTTTCAATTTAAAAATTTCGAATCTAGATCAGCTCAAAGCTTTGAACTTCATGTTCATTATATTTTAAGAACTTCAGGTTCACAATAACAAAACTTTCAGGTCCCAAATAACAAAACTTTTGTCACTTGAATTTCAATTCATTATTAAACTTTGGGTTAATAAATGTAAACCGTCTATCTAGAACTTCTAGTTCTAAATAATAGAAATCATGTTCTATTAAATTAAAGGCTCTGTTCATATATGAACTTCAGGTTCATAAGTTTTTTTTTTTTTTTTTTTTTTTCAAGACTTTAGATCCTAATTAAGGAGCTTTTTTTCTTCGTCTTGATTTTCAGATAAATAAAATCGAATAGTTTTTGGATTAATACCGTTCATTGGGAATCTGAATTGTGGAAGCTAAATCGCATCTGAGTTGAATCACTGGTTTGAAGATAAACACAAACTCAAAAAGTCTTCTCAGTTCACTAAGCAAATACCCACACTTTGATTCTTAGTTTGTTCAATGGAAGAGAGAAAAATAATTCATATTCTTGTTCTTCACAGCCCCTCTGTTCTTTGTTTTTCTATCCAATGTGTTGCACTTTACCTTGCACATGAATGCTTGCGTTCTCTGTATATGTTTCTCTTGGACCCCAATTTACACTTTCACTTTGCTTCACAAACATGCACGTGATATGCTTGTTTGTTGCATACTAGTGCTTCGTGTATAGTCTTTACACATCATCTTACTTTAAAACACACCCTTATATTTTTCTTGTCTTGCCAACGTTATATATGCCATATAACTACATAAGCAATTAGATTTTTTTTTCTTTTATTAAAAAAAGTTGGAACTCGAAACTTCATGTTTTGATATATTCGAGATTAAAATTATGTTTTCCAAATAATAAATGACAATCAATTTGATTTAGAACTGCATGTTCGAATTATATTGAAAACTTATGTTTAAATCTGAACTTCAGGTTCATATATATTTAAATTTATTTCAAAACATTAGATTAATAACTAATCTTGCAAAATTTCGGGTTCCGATTAAAAGTGGGATCCATATATATCTAGAACATCAAATCTTGATTAAATTGGAATACAGAACTTTGGATCCAGATTAATTATGTTGCAATCCAAAACTTTAGGTTCTGATTAATCATATTGAATTCCAAAATTTCAGATTCTGATTATATTTGAATCCAAAACTTTCTGATTAATATCAAACATATAATGATAATAAAACATAAATAAAAAAGATATAAATATTGTAATGAACAATTCACATGCTATATAATTTTAAATGAATTAGACTATTTAGTATACATTCTCAAATTAAGAAGTCGTATGCTATCAAGATTCCAAATCTTAACAAAATGGGAATTCTTTTTTTTTTTTTTACTTTTACTTCAATTCATTATATATTTTAGAACTTCCGGTTCTAAATACATTCGAATACTAGAACTTCTGTTCTAAATAAATTTCTCGAATCTAGAACTTCCGGTTCTAAATAATTTTTCTAATCAAGAACTTTTAGTTTTGATTTTCGGATCAAAAACTTCTGGTTCTAAATAATTTTTCTAATCTAGAACATCTCATTTTGATTGTTCGAATCAAGAATTTTTAGTTCTGATTTTCGGATCAAGAACTTTAGGTTTAGATTATTTTTTTCGAATCAAGAACTTCTTGTTCTACTTTTTTTTTTTTCGAATTACGAACTTTTGGTTCTGATATAATTTTTTTTCTTTGAATCAAGAACTTTTGGTTCTGAATTTTTTTTTTTTTTTCAAATCAAGAACTTCCGGTTCTTATATTATTTTATTCGAATTAAGAATTTCTTGTTTTGATTTTTTTTTCAACTCAAGATCTTCTGGTTCTGATTTTCACATTTGCAGACTTCTGGTTGCTTGGTTGCTAAATAAATGTACAATCCTTTTTCTTTGAATTTTTCTTTGAAAAAGGATTCATGTATAATATAAATAAGAAAACTAGAAGACTAGATTACATAAAATTATGGAATCATAAATAAGTTCATTGATATTATTCTTACTTTCGGATGTGGAAGATCCAAATTAATGGCAAAATCCACAAAGCATACTCATAAGATTAATTGAATCAATATAGTAAAGAAACAAGTTATATAAAAGAATTATTCTCCTTACCATACTAGCTTCGTATCGATAACGTGTTACAAAATAAAGCCTAAAAGCAAGAACATAAAATAAACTATTAAGAAAGGGAGAATAGAGGGAGAAAGCATTTCAATAAATCTTATTAATTCTCATGAATGATTACATAATAGGCCTATATATAGCCATACTGAAGATTATCTCTACAATTGATATCTCTCTTAAATTACAAGATAATAACAAATAATTATCTAGGTTGTGATAAGTCCATATTATCACAACACGGTTTCATTTGATGTTGGGTGCTTAAAATTTATTTACTCCTATACCTAGAGATTACCATTTACTTTTTAATATGGCTAGATGAAAGGTAAACGAATAAACTTTTGATTTTCCTTATCCTAGTGAGGGATTCGAGTCTCACCATACATATTTTACAAATATGTGTGAAGCTGTTTTTCTCCCAATATTACGAGAGTAAATACTTGGGTCATGGTAGATTGGGGTGGCAATGTGAGCTATCGTGTCGTGTTTGTATAAACTCAAACACGGCCCGTTAATTTTTTGCCTAACCTGAACACGGCCCGTTAAACTTATCGTGTCATAGGTCGAAACCCAAACACACCCAATTAATTAATAAGTTACTCAATAATATTCATTTAACCCATTAATTTATAGGTTATGAATCTTATGATAAATTACAATTCCATTAATTCATTTCGGATTTAAAATTTTTAAGTAATTTAAATATTTTATTTTATTTTTTTACATAATTCAATCTAATAAAACTTATTTAATAAATGAGAATAATCAAGAATAACAAAAACGTTGATTCAAAATAAAATCCATAAAAAATGCACGTAATATATCAAGATTTGTATTTAAAATTCTACTATATGCATTCTTAAAAAATATATAAACATACATATATATATATATATATATAAATAATATAAAATATATCAAAACGAAGAATGTGGATCGTTACATACTTTGACTCAAAGTATATGCATTTGTCAAAACTTCTCCATAATCTATAGTCTACATTTGTCATCCTGATATAATTTATATAAGGACGAACTGACAGTAGAGAGACTGTATATATATATATATATAAATTTTCATATGAGTGTGCACTCATGTATTTTATATAATTGTATTGAATGTACGTCATTAGATTTATATGTTTTGACTTAGTGTTTATGCGCTTGTCAAAACTTTTCTATAATTAGTTGCTCACATTCAATGCACTCATGTGACAACACGATATATATATGTATATATAGTCTTTCTGCTGTCAGTTCATCATGATATAAAATATATCAAGACGAAGAATGTAGACCATAGATTATGGAGAAGTTTTGACAAGTGCATACACTTTGAGTCAAAGTATGTAAATCTAATAGTCCACATTCTTCGTCCTGATATATTTTATATCAGGATGAATTGACAATAGAAAAACTGTTTATATATATTTATTTGTTTATTTATTTACGGATGTAATATTATACTTTACACAACATAAATGAAGTAAACATATTGAATTTTTAGACAAGATGAGGTTAGTCTAAAACACTCACACCATGAGGTTGTGGATTCGAATCTCTCTTTATCCCCAAACATAAAGACTTGTACTTTTTGATAAGTAATTATAAATAGGTCATAAAAAAAAAAAAAAAAATTTTTAAGCATTTAGGGTTGATTTGTTAAAACAATATTCAAGGTTAGTCTATATATTTATAAATTATATATTTATCCTTAATATTTTAGGTGTTAAAGGGGTTAGTGGATTCGGAAGGGTTCGACCCAAATATGACCCGTTTATTTAATGGGTTTAACGTGATGACCCATTAGTGACTCAACCTAATAAAACCTAACACAAACATCAAGGGTGCCTTTGGCAACCTGTATTGTATTGTACTATCCAATTAAAATGTATTAAATAGTACAATACCATGTTTGAGGTTCGGTTGAGGTTCATTTATATTGTATTAATTTAATACAAAATTTTACACCTAATACATCATTCTTTGTACTAACTAATACATAATATTATATGGTATTACGATGTATTGTATTAGAACCCAACCTTCATCTTCATCTTCTCAAACCCAGAAACATCAATTCTTTGTATGGTATTACTATTCTTTCTTCGCTACTCAACCTTCACCTTCATCATCCCAAACCCAGAAACATTCATACCAAACCACCCAAATCCAAACATCAAACAATTTCTTCTCTTCTTGCAACAACCAAATCCACCCAAACCACCACCATATCCACACCCAAACTGCCACTGTTTCTTGAAAATTCTGACAACACAATCGATCTCATCTCTCTCTTTCTCTATCTCATCTCTTCCCATTGATATCATCTCTCTCTCCTTCCATAGGTTTCAAATGTGGTCGCGGCTCCTTCCGTCGGTGTCAGATGGGGTTGCGAATATGAGATGGAGTTGAGAGACGGTTGGGTTTGGGTCTGAGATTTGTGAATCCACGAATATGAGATCTCGATCTTGTCTGGCTTTTGGAAAACTGACAAAGATGGGGGTTTGGGTCTTAAACTTTGGATGATGGCAGTGGTAGCTGTGGATTTCCATTGAATATGTTAGAATATGTCTTTTTTTATATGTTAGAATTTGGATGATGGCGGTGGACAGTGGTAGCTGTAGATCAATTGCTGTGGATTTCCATTGAATATGTTAGAATATAATATGTTTTTTTTTATCACTGATATTTATATATACATATGTATATATATTAGAATATGTTTTTTTATTTTAAAAATCTATTAATATAGTCTAATACGAAATTACATCTAAACATTGTATAACTTAATATTATCTAAACAAAAATCACCTAACACAAGATTGTAATAATAATACAGTCTAATACAATACTATCCAATCTAACCTAATTCAATATAATATGATATAATATAATACAGCGTTCCAAACAAACCCTAAACCCTAAATATCATATGTGTCACCCTGACCCATATTATCATCTCTACCGGTAGACTAGTAGAGAAGTAGTGCTTGATCTCATCATTATTCTTATTCGATAGATCGTGACACGGTGTCGGGTTTTAATAATTTTTTTTTTGAAAAAACTATTCTTTTTCGTAAAAAGAAAACGAAAACATGAATATCAGGTGGGTACAAGCAATACAAAAGTGAAGTAAAACTCAAACTTGAAGTCTTCAATTCAATCTAATGAAATAAGTCTCTTGTTACTCCAACTATAAAAAAAAAAAAAAAAAATCAAATCAGATCGGATCAAATCAAATCCTCTCATTCTTTCTCTCTTCACTTTTTTAATGGATACTTCAACAGAGCCATTAACCAACGTCTTGAGAGAAAAATCAAAGCAAGCGTTACTTTTATGGCTTGAGGGTTTCAGAGAAGCTTGTTGTCTTCATAGAGTCGTCGTTTTATGTCTCAGGCACATATAACTACTCTCTCTCTCTCCCTCTTATTATTATTATTTATTATTTGTTTCAGCTTTATAACTTTAGTGTGAATTGATCTTTCCTTATTTGTTGTTTTAGGTCGAAGAAGCTCTTGATTAGAACTGGGCAGTGTTTTCTCTTGAACGGCTTCATCTTCTTAGGAAGGTAAAATCTCTTTCTTGTTTTGATTTGAATCTCTAGAATGTTTAAGCTGTTCATGTTTATATTACTATTATACTGTGTGTTAGTTAGATATTTCAATTAGGTATGTTATATATATATATATATATATATATTGATACATTGTGTGATTCTTTAGAGCTTTTAGTTTGAGCAATTGGGCTATTCAAATTCAAATTGTTATCCAAACTAGATAAACCAAATAATTTTCCAAAATCCCTAAAATAGAATAAGCCATCACGACATGTTAGTTCAAGGTTCCTCCGTAGTTCCTGGTCTTCGTAAGTTGCTCCTTCATGTTTAATTAAGGATCATGGTGGTGCTAGTAGAAATTGTCGTTCAGAAGCTGTGTGTTTTTTAGACTACTAGATTTACCGGATGATCCTTAGAGTTTTTCACTAACTGTAGAATGTTGGGGTTGTGGGGTTCGTATCTTTGTTCTTATTCATAGGTACATGTATGCAAATTTATACGGCATCTTGTTTTTTATGGTGCTGTAAATTCTATTTTGCAATTCTTTGGGTGTTTATTTTCTAACTACTTTATAGTTGATGTACTAATGCTTCTGCTGGTTGTTGAGCAGTGCTTTATAAACGTGCCTTTGACAATCTAATGATTTGGCTGTCTCAATCTTGCAGTATATTCGTTCTAAAGTCATTTGTCCTCCCTACATTGTTGTGGATATTACCTGATCAGTGCTCACAGTTTAGTTCTCAAGAACATTGCTCAGGCGGGAGTATTTTAAAACTGTATTCATTCTTGCGTCTTGGTCTCATACAACTCCTTTATGTAAGTATGCTGTCGATGTCAGGTTAATTTCTCCATATTCTCACTCATGTAACATCCGTAAGAACCCATTTGATGATTAGATGTAGTTTTTCCATATTGGGCTGCTTGTTTTCAATGCAGTTTATTTTGTAGTAAGAAACTGGATAAACTTGCATCGGATATTAAGAGGTTGTGAGCTAAAACAAGTTTGGCTTACATATATGTGCAAAGAAAAAGTTTTCTAGCCCTTTCCATTTTTCAAACATCAAGATGTTTTGATCAGTTATAAAATGGTTTGCTGTTATCTATAACTCTGTCATCATTTAAGGACATTATTATCATTGCTGGAGGCCAGAATACTGTCAACGTTTTTGCCATTAGGAATTGTGCCATTCTCACTTCTAGGACTTTTGCTCTTAAAATTATTGACATATGTATTTGTTATGATCACCTACCTACATCATCATCATCCTTGACCACTGTCATAAACATTACCATCGTGATGTTTTGTTTACCCATCGCCATCTTCATGCCATCCCAACAGTCACTAACACCGCTAGCTTTACTCAACCTTGCCATCATATAGCCATTTTCATCACCATGAATGTGTCATTGCTACTGTTACTACCCTTTTGTTCTCACCACTACCGATTCATCTCTCGTTAGTGCCACTAATACTACCACTGCCATGTGACACGCTGCCAAAAATGCTAATATCCTTCTACATCCACATCCGCCACCATTTTGTTGCAATTACTATCGACCCAATATTTTAGATATTATCACCGACCCCAATTCCCTGGTTTTTCATACACTTTATAAGACAGTGTAATGCACTGATCTAGTGCTAAGAATTTCCCTCACCTTAGATGTAGTTACTTTCAAATTCTGTATCAGAAACACACTATTATTATCCTTAAAAAGGCTTTAGTTGGGAAAACAATTACAATGTTTGTTCCACAGAAGAATCTGTTGTGTCATGTGTGAATGTTATTGAGCTTCAGAACTAGATGAATACCTTTGTCACCTTCACCACCTTACACTGTGGGCATTTGATTGGAGTCTTGTAACGCAAAATCAAAATCTGTATTTATATTCTTGGAAGTGAGAAACTTTCAGTGGATTATGATCATTACATCAATTGGACCATCAAAACTAAAGAACAAATTTGGTCTAGGCCTTTTTCTTTTAAAATTTCTTCTGCTGTCAATTAATTACGCTCTTATACATTCATCTATCGCACTTTTCATAGAAATTTACTTGCCCCGTTGTGTTCTCTATATCATGGTTCAACCAGTCAAAGTTTGGACTTCATGTTCACAATTAATTCTTTTGGCTCTATTGATTTTATACATTATGCACATCTTACTTATTTTCTAATTCAATTCATGAGAATCTGAGTGCCATTTGAGACCTTCATAGCTGCATTAGCAGGTGTGCAGATGCACTATTTAGAATCTTGTCACCTTTAGATTTTGGAATATCACAAGCACCGCATATGTTGTTAACCTTTTACAGAGTTGAACTTCTGTTGCCGTTTGCTGAGGTATGGTTGTTTTCATTGACTCCTTGATGAAGTAGTAATTTTGTAATTAACCAGATGCTATTATGTAATTATGGTTTGGGTAATATTCTTCAATCTGAAGAAAAAATTGTATTTTTCCCTTAATCAAATATGAAAATGAGGACATAAGTTATACATAAACTTGTTAAGTAGACAACTTGTTTTTTTTTTAATTTATGAACATTATATAATAAAAGAAAGATTGCTTTCACCTAATATGGTTATTTATTTTATCGTTGATTGCAGGTATTTTGGTTCTACCCACTGTACACATTCAGCCTTATTCTAAGTACTATCTGGTATCATTTTCAACTTCAATTTAACCTTCTTATCGACTTATAGTTACCATATGAAGACATGTAGTTATCTGCTTTGTTTTACAGTTATTCATGTTTTTAAGTGTATGTTCTTGCATTGAAGTAGATTAAATTATTCAGTTAAAAACTTAGTATGTAAAATGTATATGTCCGTACTTTTTTTGTTCGTAACATGCTGTTAATTTTTTCTTAATCCAGGTACAATGACATTGCTAAGTACGGGTTTGCTGCAATGGGAATATCTGGGCACACTGTACTAGAACCCTCAAAACAAAATGAAACATCACAAAATGTAAAACCAGAAAGGCCCACTGGCCTAGGAGGGTACTGCCAATTACAGGCATTTATTCTCATATAAGCAACTATGTTTCACATGTGTGCAATGTATAAGGTTCAAGTAATATCATTTTATTGCAGGGTTGTGATTGGAATCAGTGAACAAGTGTACTCAATGCTTCTTTTGACCTTCTTCTTTATAGAGGTGAGATATATGTATTAAATGTTCTTGATGCATTTGTTTCCTTAATTAGCAGATATGATATGCTATTGATTTAAAAATTATGCTTCGGATGAAAATTTTCATATGCTTTGAAAATATTATGCAGGTTTATGCTACAGGATTTATACCCTACATTGGGAAGGCAGTAAATTTCCTACTCCTTTCGTGGATGTATGCCTATTACTGTTTCGAGTATGTTGCCTACCCACTGTTTAATTTGCTGTACTTGCTGTTAACTAGAAATGGCTAATTTGGTTTTAGCACTTCGTAGGTACAAATGGAACTTCTCTGAAGTGGGTCTGGACAAAAGGCTGGACTTTTTTGAATCTAACTGGCCATTTTTTGCTGGTTTTGGTAATATATTTTCTGGTTGCTTCATGTGATTTCTGTTTCACCCTTATATACTTCTAGTTAATTTCTCTTAGCAAGTCACATGGCTTCCCCTTAACTGTCTGATGCAAGTTCCTAAATTATTATTGCCAACCGACACCCTGTGGTGATGTAATTAACTGTTAGAAAGTAACATTGACCCAACAAATCTGTAGGTAGTGGTTTCCGCTATGTAGTCCCTAATGTATTCTTCTATTCGGCAAACAATCATCCTTACTAGTTACTATATTGTTGATCCATTTAAGGTTCCCTTTCTGATATTTTCTTGTCAACATATTTTGCTGTTTTCTTGCTGGAAATTCCTCTTAAACCTGCCTTTATAAAAATTAGCTTGAAAAGGTGGCATCTTTTTACCAGATATGATCATTTCTAAGCTATCTTTTTTCAGTTATACATGTTGCTTCATGTAATATCAGAGGAAGAGTCAAAGTAATTCTAAGCCACGGTCGGTAATGGTAGAGGGGATGGTGATTGATGATGAATTTCTTTATAACTAGAGAAGTATGCCATAATATTTGTTGTAGTTGTGTTTAGTTTTGTTTTAAAAAAAAAATAGAGAAGGATATCACTTGATTTTGAATAAAAGTATTGCTTACATAAAGCATAGCAACAGTTATCTTGGCTTTTTGTAGAGCAGCTGGCATGGGTTTAGTTCTTCTTCATAGCCATAAAAAGTTAAGAAATCAAAATCGAAAGGGCAGTAACTTAAAAAATATTGTTTATTGGTTGAGGAAGCAAATTAAATCAAATCGGATTGCACCAAAAAACAATCTAAGGGGGGTGTTACAAAGTTCTATATATTTATCCTTTAGAATGATAATGATAATGATAATATGGTTTTGAATATGTGATGTGTGCCTGTGCTCGAGAGATTGTACATGCCATTTAAATGTTTTGCTAAAATTCAGGATTATGATGACACATGCAATGGTATTGATCTCTTCAATGGCTTTGCAGGAAGCCCATGTGTTCTGGCTATTTTCTTTTTCTCACCTCTTGTGAGCTACGGCGTCATGGCCATACTCTTTCCATTGGTACAACTTGACATCTTTACTTCCTTTAGATAACAGCCTATATAACATCATCTTTTTTTCATTTTTCTTGTAGTTTGCACTTCACAACCTATATAACTTTTTGGTTGAATTGATGATAATAACAGATGTGCTTCAGTTTGTTCTTACTGCCACAGGCTCAGAGGCAGAGGACGTTATTTCTGCAAAAAGAAGAAAATGGAAAGGTGCGGGATTGTGGAGGCTTCCAATATTTTACGTAGCAGATACTCTATCGTAAGCTTTTAAATCCTGTATTTCTTGAAACGTGGAATCTAGCATTGCTTATAATATTAATAATTATATCATGAGAGGCTGATGTTGGCGACTGATCTTGCTCTATAGGATAAAGGTCTTGTCTTTCTTACCCTTTGAATCTCAACAAGTCCATGACAGTAAGGCACTCTAAAAAGTTCTGGCGTTAAGCTCTCACACGATTTATGAACAGTAAGTCAATTGTGAATGTTGAATTTGAAGTTCAGTTTGAGTTTGTGTGATATGTGTATATTATTGCATGTTTTAATACCTCACTCAATCATAATAGGTTCAAATCAAATGCTGAAATAATCCGTCATGTTTTGAGCAACCGGATACAGATGCATAACAAGCTGATGATCCCTGAAAGTATCCGCAAAACTAATGCAAACAAAGCACAGTGGTTCAACGTAAATCATAACTGCTCGATTGTTAATTTCGTATCCTTGTGTGTATATAGAAAGGCAAATGTTTTACGTGTACAGGCATGTCTCTCTCTCCTGTGTTTACCATTATCATTTCAATGCCTGGAAATTATGTAATTAAATTATTGAGATTTGACTATAATATAAGTAAATTCGAGTGATTTAATTTTTGGTTGATGAGGTTTCGGATGAAATTTAAAATATTCTTACAAAGGTCTTCAACAAATTTTTAGAATTTTTTTGACGAGTTTCGAAATTATCTAGATTTGAGATGTGTTTATGAATTTCACTCCAAATAATTTTAAGGGATAAATTTAAAGCATTGAAGACTCTGAACTTTGTTGCCTCAGAATTTATGAATTGTCAAGAGTCTACCAAAACAAATATTATATTTATTATTATAAAGAAAAACTAACATGTTCATGGATCCCAATATGGGAAGGCATTAATTTGCATCCTAACAAACATTACAAAACTTTAATGCATTTGCTTACATCATTACATACGGATTTTTGAAAAAAGTTAAACAATAGCTGGTAGGGGTGGGTACAAAAACCAAAATCAAATTGAAATGAACCGAACCGAAAAAGGTTGTTTGGTTCGGTTCATAGTTTATATTCGGTTCAAACCGATTTGAAATTTAAAAACCGAACTAAATAAACTGAATTTTCTTAATTAATTATTTTGTAATGTTTAATTATGAATTGTCAAGAGTCTACCAAAACAAATATTATACTTATTATTATAAAGAAAAACTAACATGTTCATGGATCCCAATATGGGAAGACATTAATTTGCACCCTAACAAACATTACAAAACTTTAATGCATTTGCTTACATCATTACATACGGATTTTTGAAAAAAGTTAAACAATAGCTAGTAGGGGTGGGTACAAAAACTAAAATCGAATTGAACTGAACTGAACCGAACCGAAAAAGGTTGTTTGTGACGCAGAACGGAAGTTCTAGGGTTTACCAGCGTAAGCCCTAAATCATACAAAACTGGAATCCATCAGCAAAATAAATCGAAAACCAAAAAGCAATATTATTCAATAATTCAAAATTGATAACAAAGAGCTTTAAATAGGCGCTGGAAACCTTAAAATAAGCAAAAAGACTAAAATATCCTCAAACTAAACAAAAGTCAACTAAAAACGGAAACAAAAAAAAACACTAAAATCTTCGGTCACCAGACAACCTAACTTAAACAGCTCCGATGAGGGAGTAAACGAATTCAATCGGGGGAACCTGGGTTGCCAAGGTATGGAGCACTGAAAACCCTTTCCGAAAACATATTATAATAGGAAATCTGACAACCGAGCTAAAAGTTATGCCCATTTCTTCGGAGCAGCTCTTTTAGCCAGTTTCCGGTCCATCTCTTCTTCAAACTCCAACGCCAATTGTCTTACATCAGTTTGGTTTAGTTCATAGCTTCTAGTCGGTTCAAACCGATTTGAAATTTGAAAACCGAACCAAATAAACTTAATTTTCTTAATTAATTATTTTATAATGTTTAATTATGAATTGTCAAGAGTCTACCAAAACAAATATTATATTTATTATTATAAAGGAAAAACTAACATGTTCATGGATCCCAATATGGGAAGACATTAATATGCACCTTAACAAACATTACAAAACTTTAATGCATTTGCTTACATCATTACATACGGATTTTTGAAAAAAGTTAAACAATAGCTAGTAGGGGTGGGCATAAAAACCAAAATCGAATTGAACTGAACCGAACCGAAAAAGGTTGTTTGGTTCAGTTCATAGCTTCTATTCAGTTAAACCGATTTGAAATTTTAAAATCGAACCGAATAAACTAAATTTTCTTAATTAATTATTTTGTAATGTTCAATTTTATTATGGACAGTTTGTTGATGATGTTTTATTTTGGATTACATTATGTACTATATTTTTTTAATTCTATTTTATAGAAATTATGAAGATTTTATATTTTGATTGAGTATGTAGACTGAATATGATTGAAAATTTAGGCTACGTTCGGTACCCTTTTCAAAGGGTGTTTTTGTTTTTGTTTTTCAAATCCAATTTCGAATATATGTTCGTTTACATTTTCCATTTTGTTTTTCATTTTATTTTCAAAACAAAAATAAAACAACATCAGTGTTAAAAGTAAAAAATTTTCAGAACAACTTTTTGATGTTTTTCGTTTTGTTTTTCACTCATAATTAAAAAAACTCATATTTTTTTCTTTTTTTTTTCTTTTTTTCTTCTTGCACGATCTCACTCCATCACTGTTCTTCTTCTTCCTCCGCTTCCCTCTTCTTCTTCTTCTTCTTCTTCTTTTCCGATCGTCGAAATCTTCATCTTCTTCTCGGCCTTTTTCTTCTTGATGCAAACCAACTGAAACCCATTTTCATTCTTCCTATCTTCTTTCTCTTTACCTCTGCTTTTGTTGATGTCGTCGATGTCGATCTAGCTGGGGAACACGATGGGGCGGTTCCAAATATAAAAGAAGTCGATGGATTCGAGAGCAGACTGTGACTAGGCAACGATTGATTGGATCGGGTCATTGAATTCAGATAATTTGCAGTAGAAATGGGTCGTTAGGGATTGTTCTTGAAGAAGAAGAAAGATTGGAGAGGGAGGTGGTCAGGCTCTGAAGTAGAAATGGAAGTCTCCGTCGCACATCGGCGACCTCGCCAGCACAGTCGACCTGGCCGAGCTGCAGCAGCGCCGACAGAGGCTACTTTTGCTAGATTTGGGCGTTGCCCATATCTGACCAAAAAAATAAATAAATAAAATTCAACTCATTTTAGCTTGGTTTTTACGTTTTCATATTCGGAATCCAACTTCCAGGATATGCTACCAGACGCCTATTTGGATTTCGAGACTGAAACCAAAAACACTGTTTTTATTTTCATTTTTATTTTCGAAAAACAAAAACAAAAACAAAAACAACTTTAACAAACGTTATAGGACGCACCCTTAGATTTAGTTTGAAAATTGGGTTGTATTTTGTTTAAATTATTTTTTACGTATTATGTTTTCTTAAAATGTTTAAGCATAAATGCCAAAAAAGCAACTCAAAGGCTCAAAAAAAAAAAAAAAAAAAAAAAAAAAAAAAAAAAAAAAAAACCTTTAAAGCCCAATAAACCCAAAACCGAATCGAACCGAACCGAACCGAGATAAGGGTGTTCAGTTCAAAACGGTTCAAACCGATTCACATTTTCAAAAACCGAATATATGTCGGTTCAATACGGTTTTGACCAAAACTGAGCTGAACCAATCCATGCCCACCCCTAATAGCTAGTGTACAATTTGTACCCCGAAATTTCAATATAGTCCCTATGGTTTCAAATAAATATCATTTTTTTTTTCATTGTTTCAAATTTGAACAAAATAATCCCTCAAGTTTGAAGATATACTATTTTTGTCTTCGATTCTAACTTATATTAGCCACCCTATATGGTCAAAGAATATAATCGTCCTTTACATTTATAGAAATAAAAGCTAATTCAAATAAATATTTAAAATTATAAAATAAATATTAAATATATGTAATAAATAAATCATTGGTTAATAAACTAATTCCATGTACTCTTCACTATTTTCTTTTGTTTTCTAAATTTCTTTTCTGTTTTTTTTTTTAATTATTTATTTTCCATTTAGATATTTATTTGATATAAAAATGGTATTTTTAGCTTTTTAAAAGTCAAATCCAATCAAATTATCGGTTTGAAAACGGATATTAATGGTTACAAACGTTTTGGTGATTTTTTGAAATTCAAGGATTTATCTAACTCACATTTAGGTCTTGTTTGTTACACCATACTGGACCAGATAAGGGGACCAGACAGTACTATTTTGTAAGATTTTATACAAGTATTATTTTATCTGGTCCAAATTTTAGTCCGGTTAGTAGCTGATTAAATAATGAAGTGGGGAGGGGTGGTACTCAACCGGACAGGACTCCATGTTGAACTTAACCTAACAATTTCATATTTTGAAATCCCGATACTTTGAGAGAGAAGAAAAAATTGAAAAAAAATATATGAAAAACTGAGATTTGATTCTCTCGTAGATCAATTGATCCAAGACCGGATTGAGCTTCTCCTCCATATCAGATTTGCAACTTTTCATTTCATATTCGATTTCCTTATAGTCAATCTTCAATCATCAACTGAAAGTTAGAAATGACCAAATCAAGTTAGAACAAATTTGAATTATGTATATGTTGGATTTTGTTGTTAATTTTGTTGCTAATTTTGTTGTCTACTTATAGATATGTTTGATTTTGTTTGATTGTGTTTGATTGTGTAAATTAGCATTGTGTGTGCTAGGTGTTTGATGTGGTCGTTTTTGAAGTTAAAAGATTTTATATGTATTTTTCTACTTCGCAAGTGCACGAGTCAAAAGACAAGTATAGCAACAAGCAAGGGTGTAGTTCCATGGGAAGGTGTCATTCGTCAACATCTCAAGTTTTAGAGTTTATTGTAAGCATGTAAATAAAAACATGGAAGAGGTGAGAATAGAGTGTGTGTGTGAAGTGTAAGCATGTGCGGTTGTGTGTGAGCAAGCTAGCAAAAATAACCTAAAACTAAAGATAGAAAATGTAACCGGGTGCTTGCCTTTCTAAATTATACTACTCCTAAGTTGAATTAATCTACTCCTAAAGGCAAGAAACCATAAGTTATGAAAATAAATGTGGCTCAAAGAGATGCAAGATAGTGGTCAAACAAGGGAAATGAGTTCACCAAACACAAATGCACAACAAGTTAATTGTTAAATATTAAGCACATTCAATTTAAATCAAAGGTATGTTCTCTTTAGCTAAAGGTTGAAGAGTGTGTTGAAAGCCCTTCAAACACTAAACCGCAACCAACATATGTGAACTAATCTACAAAACTATGCTAAATTGAGCCCCAATATTAGCATAGTAAATAAGATAGCAATGCTAAGTCTATGAGCAATTGTGTCTTCAACCTTGACTTACCTATAACCCATAGAATGAGCAATAGCAAAAGACCATTAATGCATAAGAACATATAATCAAAATCTATTCTAGAAAGCCCTACATAAAACAAGTTTCTCCCAATCTTTAGAGTTAATAGTCAAGATCATACACAGAAAGCCCTTCCAAAGGCATAACCCTAACTTTCATGCACTCAAATCATTCCAAACATGACATTTCAAATTATCCATCAACATACATACGATCACGGGATGTTTACATTATACTACTTCTAAATTAAGTTATACTACTCCTAATCACATTCATGAATAGACATCAATTTCTAACTCTCCATACACATGAAAGTCACAATAAGAGATTAAATCATAATTATAGCAAAGAATGGAACAAGACCCAAATGAAATCTAAAAACAAATCATACATAAATAACACAGGTGTAGGTTTACAAATATTCCCAAGTGGGGGATTACACATCAAGATAAAAAAATACAAAGAAAAAGAGATATAAGAGAAAACCCAAGTGGAGAGCCCCTCCAAAATGTTATCATCTTTATAGTTGTTGCTTGGCTCGAAATTGTGATGAGAGCCATCTTTTCTCCTTTGAATCTCTTTTAAAGATAGGTGGAAGAAGTTATAAGGTGATGGTAGTGAGGCATCCATGGAGAAAAGCCTCCATGAATGCCTTTGGAGCTCCTCTCTTTTTATTATTTAGGGAAGAAGAAGGTTAGGAGAATGGTTGGTGGCTGAGTAGAGAAGAGGGAGAAGGTGTATTTATAGAGCGAGAAGGCTAGTGCACGAAATTAGGTTGAAAGGACAACAATGCCCCTTAAATTCAACCAAAAATCAACTTGGGAGACTTTTTTGGAGTTGAACGGCAACCTAATTTGGCGGCCACAGCCGCTGTTTTATGGTAGCCGTTTGGACTTTTCTACTTCGCGCACTAATTACTCAAACGAGCATAACTTCCTCTAGGAAATTTGGAATCGCAATCCGTAAAAACCGTTGGAAACTAGACCTCTGGGGATTTCCGAATATATATACTAAAAAAATCCAGTTCGATTTGAGAAGAGAGATATGAACCTCCGAAGTTGGATGTTTTGCATGAGCTATAACAATTTTAGCCCATTTAACCTCCAAATCTCTTCAATTAGGCTATAACACCTTATTTTGGGATAAATACCTACGCAAGGCTCACAAAACACATTAAAACATCAAAAATACTCAAGAAACGAGTGCAAAAGATCGAAAATGGGGACCTCAAATAGGTATATAAATGGTACAATCAGTGTTTGATAAAATACCTATGAGAGATGTTGTATCATTTTAAATTTTTATCCAAACCTAGACCAAACCCAGACCAACATGCATCTGCAAGGAATGTTATATAGAGGTGTTTTGGCTTGTTAAAGATGCGATGGGGGATTTTGAGAAGTCCATCTTTTTATCAATTAACACACAATGTTGTGCAATTACTGCTTGTTGTCTCTTACATAACCTCGGAGAAATGTTTGTGGATCCATTAAAGCATGAATTAAATGA
The DNA here is from genome assembly GCA_035582765.1 of Acer negundo. Taxonomy (NCBI): domain Eukaryota; kingdom Viridiplantae; phylum Streptophyta; class Magnoliopsida; order Sapindales; family Sapindaceae; genus Acer; species Acer negundo. The sequence goes on from CM069242.1 coordinate 2,455,938, forward strand.
GATCCAGAACGATGAACATGATGATGAAGATGGTGATACAATAGCTACAGCAGAATGATCAAAACAATGGACTAAATGGAGAAGAGACTTGGCTATGCAAATGTAAAATGAGTGGATAGTCCGTAGGGGTGTTTAGTTAATAATTTTTGTTAGGATTATGTTAAAATAACTTCTAGTCTGCAACATATATATATATATATATATACGGTCCCGTTCTTATCAAGATATCCTTATATAACTTTATCACGCTATTGAACCGGTGAACCGAACCGATCCAAACGGTTTTTTTCGGTTTTCTTATGTTAGCCGGTTCAGTTCGGTTCATTTTTTTATTTTTTTTTTAAAACTGATTGGATCGGTTTTTTTCCTGATTCTATATCCCAAACGGAAAACCAAACCGAGATCCAACTTATATTAAAAAAAAAAAAAAAAACCTAGTATAATATTCAACGGTCATGAAACTATAAAACTATAAAAGTGTGCACATCATATTTTTTTTCCTTTGTTTTTTTTTTTTTTGCTGAATATTATTTTAAACTAGTATTTTCAATTTGTTCAAGCCCTTGATTTAATTTGGTCGAAAGCCCAAAATGATTAAAATATGAAAATATGTATAATAATTTAATCCCATGAATTTGGACCATATGACCAAAACCGAAAAAACCGTATTGAACCGAACCGGTCCAATTTAGTTGGTTTTTGATCGATTGACATTTGTAAATTTTATTGGATCGGTTCATATTTTTAGAAACCGAACTTTATCGGTTTTTTATCGGTTCTATTGAAAAATGAACCGATCTATTAAATGCCTACCCCTAAGTGCGATACAGTACCAAACATATGACTGTACTAAATGTAATCCAATCCAATATTGTACAGTCCAGCCCAATCTTATATAGTTCAATATTGTTAGGTAAAGTATGGCGCGCCAAACATGCCCTTAAAATATTAGGGACTATATTGGTCAAATTTAATGTAAATAAAAAAAATATGGTATGTTATAAAGCCATAAGGACTGTGGATTTTTTTATAAATACTATTGTTTATACTTTTACTTTTACTTTTCGGCTTAAGTTTTTGGTTTAGCTTTACAAGTACTTGGTCTTTTGAATCATGATATTTTATGTGTTTGTGATTGGGCTTGAGTCAAACCCCAAGTCTTGTCCACGAAAATGTGTTATAGTGCTTACATATACACAGGTATAAAGTGCTAAAAAATTGTAATTTATATTACTATTTTTTATTGAGTTTTATTATTATTAAAACTAAAACCAAAATCTGATTAAAAAAAAATACCAATACCTATATGAAAATCAAAATCAAACACTACATGAGCAACTCGTATATCTACTTACAAAACACCAATATCTATAAAATAAAATAAAATAAAATAAAATAAAACTACTCATACATGTTTTTGGGTACACATAGCATTGAAGCCACTAAATGATTTAGAGGGGTCATGGCCTCAACATGCCATTTAAAACAAATAAAATAAAATAAAATAAAAGAAGATAGTTAAATTTATAAAAAAATTATTCCAAAATTTTTTATATTTATATTTTTCTTTTAAATTTCTTATCATGGCATTGTCTTCACATCTAGACTCACCCATGGTGTGACTTGAAACACCACAAATGTACAAAAAGGAGAATTACACTTCATAGCCAATAATGGATATTGCTTTAAAATATTTTCAAGTCTGTTCGGTAGAGGCTTTTTGGCTTGTTTTTGTTTTTATTTTTCGAAAACGATTTCGAATTTGTGATTGTTAAACGTTTTTCATTTTATGTTCAAAAAAAAAAAGTGGAAAACAATATCAACGTTAAAATTGAAAAACATGGAAAATTGAAAAACATGAAAAACACTTTAAACATGTAAAAAAAAAAAAAAAAAAAAAAATTGAATTTTTTTCTTTCATTCTTCTTCTTCTTCTTCTTCTTCTTCTTCTGAGGAGGAGGAGGAGGAGGAAGAGGAGGAGGAGGAGAAGGAGAAGGTGAAATCCTCCTCGAGTAGATCGATAGCTCATTCGATCTTACCCTTTTGATATTCATCACTTAGCCTTTGTTAACAATATATATATATATATATAACTTGAATTTTTTTTTTTTGATAAGAAGGAGGGCAAGAGAGCCCGAAAAAAAACAAACCACACAGAAGGAACAAGCCTAGCAATAGCTAGAACGACAGAATCATCCTCCAGAATGTTGAGAATCTGCAAAGGGGGATCTTCAAAGGTTGTGATTCCCAACTCTAAAGATTGATCAAGCTTGGCCAGGCCATCCGCAGCTCTATTTCCTTCTCTATAGACATTTTGAATGCAACAACACCAATTGTTGTTCATTAAAGCTTTACAGGTAGCAATGATACTGTAGAGAGGGTGGTTAACAAGAGAATCAATAGTTAACAAACTAATTGCAGTCCGTGAGTCTGATTCAACAACCACATTCTTGAACCCAGCATTCCACAAAAACTACAATCCTTCAAAAATGCCCCAAAGCTCAACTTCAATTATGCTTCCAGCTCCCCTGTTCAAAGCAAACCTACCAATCCACTTCTTTAGATGATTACAGACCACACCTCCAGCAGATATGGTACCCAGGTCAGGATTCAGGCTTCCATCAACATTGATCTTGATGCAATCGATCTCAGGAGGAGACCAAGCTATAAGACAGGACTACATCTCACTCTTAGTACCACTATCCTCATTGGCTTTTAACCAATCTTCAATGACTTTAAAGATGATCTTACTAGCACACTCGGGCAATTTAAACTTCATATCAAACACACACTTGCATCTCCATTTCCATATATGCCATAAGGTCACAAAGAACAGAAGGTACGCAGGAAAACTACCCATAATCATCGTGTTACAACATAAATTCTGCTGCAACCAATCACACCAGACCAGATTGAAAAAATCTGTTTTTGTAATTCCCTTACACATATCCTCCCAAACTTTCAAAGAAACGAGCACTTTCCAAACACATGGATGAGGTTTTCACATCCCTTCTTACAAATAGAACATGTGGTATCCATGGTAATGCCTCTCTCTGCGCAATGCTCATTAGTGAGGAGTTTACCATGAAGTAAAATCCAGAGAAATTTCTGTACCTTAGGAGGAATTCTGAGCTTCCATATGAATCTCCACTTCCAATATGGCATCTCATTGTTCCTAAAAAGACTATCATAAGCACTTTTAACCGAGAACTCACCATTATTAGTTAGTCCCCATATGGCTCTGTCAGCTCCACTCTGAGATCTTCCAACATGAATGCTAACAATTCTATGGATAATCAAGGAAGAACCATACTCAATTTCTGAATATCCCAATCATCCTTGGACATATAATCGACAACCTTCTCATCAACTTGTGTGGAGGAGAGAGGTATTGTAACATGATTCAAAAGTCTGCCAATGTTAGGAACCCAATCAGCAACCCAGAAATCAACTATACAACCATCTCCAATTCTCCATTTCACACTGTCATGCACAAGCTTGGCTCCATACATTATACCTCTCCAAGTACTCGAACTATCACTGGTTTTGTACTTGCCAAAAGTAACTAGACTATCCTCTTTCAAATATTTGTGTTTGAGCATGTTGCCCCACAAACCATTTTCATTGAGATGGAGTTGCCACCTAACTTTTGCCAGAAGAGCTTGATTCATAATCTTGGTTTTCTTGATACCTAGACCCCCTTTGCAAGTTGGCAGACACACTGTATCCCACTTAATGAGTTGCATCTTTTTACTCTCCTCTGTGTGGCCCTATAAGAAATTCCTATTTAGTTTATCAATTTGGGAACAAATCTCCACTAGGAGTTTCACCGATTGCATAACATATATGGGAATGGCTGAAGACACAGCTTTGATAAGCGTGAATCTTCCAGCAATGGAGAGAGTGGAACTCTTCCAAGAGACCAATCTACTTTTAGTTTTCTCAAAAATCTCCTTATAAGTGTCCTTAGTAATTCGACCATGAATAAAAGGGATGCCAAGGTACTGACCAAAGTTTTTGGTAACAGGAGAGCCACAAATATCAGCAAGCTTCTTAGCAAATCGTTACTAACATTATTAGAACATAGAATTCTGGATTTAATGAAGCTTACCTACTGCCTAGATATTTCACAAAAAGTATCCAAACATTCCTTCATGACTTGAGCTTGTTGCAATGAAGCTTGGCCAAACAAAATGAGGTCATCTGCAAAGAAGAGATGGGATATCGCAGGGCCTGTCCTAGAGATCTTGACTGGTTTCCAACGGCCCTCATCTAACTTATTATTAATGATGTGAGACAATTTCTCCATGCATAACACGAAGAGATATGGTGATAGTAGATCACCTTGTCTTATACCACTCCTAGGCCGGAAATTGCTAGAGGTTTCACCATTCATAATCACTTTAAACTAGACACTAGAAACACAACTCATAATCAACTTTTTAATGTTTCCTTCAATGCCAACTTCATTCAACACTTCTCTAATAAAACCCCATTGGATCCTATCATATATTTTGGCAAGATTGATCTTCCAAGCAATAAAACCCATTTTCCCTCTAGCATTTTTGAACTTATGAAACACTTCTTGGGTAACAATTATGTTATCTTGGATTTGTCTTCCAGGGACGAATGAAACTTGGTTAGGACTTATGAGCTTTGGTAGGAGGCGTCTCAATCTTAGGACTATTATCTTGCTAATCACTTTGTAGGAAGTGTTACAAAGGCTTATGGGCCTAAGTTGACACATACTAGAGGCATTTGGACTCTTTGGAATGAGGGAAATGTAAGTTTGATTAATGTGCTCGGGCACACATCCCTTCATGAAACAATCGGTCACCAGGCTTAACTCCTCTTTGCATAGTTCCGGTACTTTTGGAAAAAGATTACAGGAAATCCATCTGGCCCCGGTGCCTTCAAGCTACCAATGTGAAAGAGGGATTGTTTAATTTTCTGCTCACACACTCTAGCATTCAAGACCTCCACATTATGATCACCCGAAAGGAGGGAACATAACTGGAAGCTTAGAATAATTCTCATTACTTTGTTTATTTTGGAAAAGAGTCATGAAGTAATGTACAACTTCTTGCTTCATCTTTTCAACATCTTCAATCCAACTCCCATCTTCTTTCTTGAGCCCCTCAAGTTTGTTTATTCTTCTTCTGATCACAGTGGAGAGGTGAAAAAATTTATATTTCTATCTCCATTTTTCAACTAACAATTTCTAGACTTTTGTTGCCAAAAAACTTCTTCTTGTTCTAGAATGTCATTGTAGTCTTTCACAAGCTTCTCTTCAAGATTAACTAGATGGTGGACATATCTATTACTAAGACATCATTGAATCCCCTGAATTCTTGCAAGTAACCTACGCTTATTATGGAAAATATTGTCAAACTCCTCTTTATTCCACACACTGAGTAAATAAGCCAAGTCTTGTAGTTTGTCACCAACATTTAGCCTATGAGACTTCCAGTAATTGTGAACCATTTCATCAAATTTGTTATGCTTCAACCACATGGCTTCAAACCGAAAAGGTTTGATGCCATACTTAGGGATATGCCTACTATCAAGTTGAATGAGGATTGGGCAGTGATCTGAAACTACTCTTGGGGGATGCTTGACAAATCCCTCCGCATAACACAACCTCCAATCCATAGAGCAAAGGGCCCTATCCAATCTCTCCCAGATTTCCTCATCAATTTCCCTTTTGGTCATCCAAGTGAACTTCGAGCCAATGAACCCCATATCAACCAAATTATTCCTGTCAATCCATTTAGCAAACCCACTGTTAGAAAATTTATTCCTACCTCCTCATTTCTCAGAACTACAAATGGTCTCATTGAAGTCCCCAGCAATAAGCCAAGGTAATTGGAAACAACCTCTAATGGAATCAAGGTATTTCCAGACAATTTTTCTAGAAGTGATACAAGTACTAGCATACACAACAGTAAACACCCATAGATTCATCCCATCAACCACCAATGCAGAAATACTTTGCTTAGATTTAGCAATAATCTGCATCCTAACACTACTCTCATTCCATAAGAGCCATAAACCTCCAGAGAAACCATCGGCTTCAACCACAAAGCTATTAGAGAAACCAAGTCTCTTTATAACATTTCTGGCCTTAGAACCGCTGATTCTTGGTTCAAGAATGGCCAAAATGTCAAAGTGATGAACACTTCGTAACTCGGTAATAATTCTAGAAAAACCTCGTCTACCCGCACCTCTCACATTCCATACACAAATCATAGTAACGATGGAAATGAAGGAATTTCTATTCCAAGATGGCATCCATAGCCTTCTCTAACTTGGAGGCTACTTCAATAAACATACTATCATCTTGCATATCAGACTTGTTCAAATTGTCTTGTGTCAAGCAACTATCAACTACCTCTGTACACTTAGTGACAGAATCTTGGACTTCTTTAAGGGACTAACGTGGATCATTCTCATTACCCTTTTTCTCAATATCTGTACCTAAATACGATGTATGTTGAGCTAGGATATTGACTTTGGTATTCACACTCCCTTGTACTAAGCTTGAAGCAGATAATTTTGTGCCCAGTTTATCAATCTTTTTGGTAGTCCTGTTACTTCCCTTACCAGGTGGTGTACTCTGACTTCCATGAGCATTAGTAATTTCAGTTAGCACACCCTTTCCCCTGAGCTTAGAATTAAGGAATTTTACCTGTTGTTGCTGGTTTTCCTCACCCAAATTCACTTCCATCTTTTCATTCAATATTTCAAATCTGTTACTAAGAGACTTATCAACTCCATTAGTCCCATTAGAATTCTTTGCAGGTCTTACATACTTCATATTGTTCCTAGCACTATTCTCAGGGCCACTTCTTATATTACTTCTTATATTACCATGTCTAGCCTCATTATACTCTTCATCCATCTTCCTAGCACTATTTGCAGGGCCACTTCTTATATTACTGTCACCATTTTTGTCAAAGCTACCAACACCATTCTTGGCATAACCACTAGCACCAGTTCCAACTTTCCCAACTCTTCCTTTCAAGTTCCTGTTTCCCTGTTTTCCATAAGATACCAAAAGCCACGGTCCATAAGGAGCCTCCTCCTTATCAGTATTCAGTTGCATGTTACACATGTCTTCCTCATGACTTGGTTCCACCATACCATCCCTGTAATTCTCCTTACTGTGACCATATCGTCTACACTTAAAGCAGATTGAGCCAAGACTTTCATACTCTACTCTAATTGATATATTATCAATACTCAGTTCACCTACTAAAGGCTTTGTAATGTCAATCTCCACACAAATTCTAGCAAAACTTCCTCTGGCTTGATTCTCAGTAACTGGATCGACCTTACACATCCTACCCAACATGCCACCTATACTCCATAAGAGCTTAGAGACCATCCACTCCATTGGAATTTTGGAAAGTCTCACCCAAATAGGCATGCTTTGAATCATGTCTTCTCTAGGAACAAAGTTAGGCTTCCAGCGTTGAACCACTAGATACTGATTCATGATAACCCACGGACCACTTGTGAGCACATAATCTAAATCTTCCTTCATCTGAAAACGGGCCACAAAGTATCCATCTCCGAGATCAGTTAAATGCCACTTCCCTATAAGAGACCATTTCTGTGTCAAATTTGTAGTCATGAAGCTTAAAGTATGGGGACGCCCCATATTTTTCAGTATCAACGCATTCATCCACGGTTTATGTAGCTGTTCCTTCAATTTTGGAGATAATTTCATCATCGGACCACTAGGTCCATCAGAGACCATAATGTCATCTTGCTCTATTTTGAGTTTTCCACTATCAGCTTCAAACCCAGACCACGACCTAGGGCAAGACATGCTCATAAGTTTAGCTTTAAAACTTCCCACATCTTCTTTCCTTAGAACGTCATGCCTACGAAGGATATTAGATTCAGCTCTCGGGCGTTTCACAGTACCACCGATACCCAGATTCAAACCAGATCCTTCATTCCCATCACTTCCAGTTGATTGTTGGGCTGAGAAGAAGAAAACCCCATTCGGATTCTCTATATCCAAAGAAGCACAAGAAAAGAAATCAGAAAACGAAAGGAAATCGCTGAGAAACGAAAGAGGAGGCGGCGTGTGAACAGACTATCGCGAAATTATATCACTAACGGAACCACATTTGGCGCGTTCAAATTTCTAACCCCACGCGCTCATTTTTAGTAGTTTACCCCTTATAACTTGAATTTCAATGCTCTTGTTGTAGTGAAAATTCAATTAATAACACTCTTATTTTCAATTGAGAATAATATTATAATTAATTAAGTATTTGAAGTGGAAATTTTTAGATGAGCTTCTCTGGTTTTAAAGTATTTTTCTTGTTCTGTTGTCGTAGTCTATGGAGGTGGAGATTATTTTTTGGAAGTCATGGAGAAAGAACAGAGGAGCAGATAGAGCGGTTGGCTCTGTTTTGGCCAATTGTGTAAGAGAAATTAAGCTGAGAGACTTGATGCTCACAAAAACAAGGATTTTGGATTCCAATTGCTAAAAGTAATCAAAAAGCAACACTTAAATATGAGATATTCATTTTCATTTGATGCTAAATTTTAATAAAAAAATGTTTAATATTTTAAATTTTTATTTAATAAAAAGTATGACTCATATGATAATTATTGATAATTATTTATGATGAATTATTGATAATTTTTATTTTTCAATTATTCTACTAGACGTGTTTTTAATGTTTTTTAGTTTTAGAATATTGTTTTCTGTATATTTCACCGGACAGATTTTTAGATTTCAAAATTGAAAATAAATATATATATATATATATATATTTTTTTTAAACAACAAACAAAAAAAACGCTTATAAAATGCTCTTATTCCTATCACTATTTGCTATTTAGATCGAAAGAAATTGAAATCTGTAGATCGAGTTGAGTAATGAGTAATAATTAGTAATCCACGCGCTTTCCTTTACAACGAAAAGCGCACTTAGCAGACTAATGATTGGTGCACGTGAAACGCGTCTTCTTCCATGTATATTCTCACACACAACAACACTATTTCTCCGTGATCACTGATCATCACCATTCACCACCATATCCGACAAATCGATCCTAACCTTCCATTCACTCTACATTTTCTTTATTTTATTAACTTTATATTTTTTATCAAAATATAGACTTTGTAATATTTTTTTAAAATAACAATATTTATTTTTTTTCCTTTTTTTTATAATATTTTATTAATTAATTCCTATTGTAGCTTTATTCTGCGCAAATTGCGGAATAGTTACCCAAAATTGTTTGCGGAAGCAAAAATTTAGTATATGTATTGAATAAGGATCCACTCCTCATTCCATCTCATCTTCACCTCAAATCTTATGACATATAAACATTGTAATGAATGAATGATTAAGATGTGATTGATATTTTATTAACAACCAATCACACGTTTTAAAAAGGTGAGGAGACGACGTATGTAAAATGTGATTTATACGTTTGTACACTACTTGTGTGTGAAAGTTATACTCTGTCACTTGGAAGACCATCTCTAATGGGCCTACATTTTGTCAAATTAGAGAATCATTTCATTCGAATGGTTATCCAATTCAGACAGATCAAGAAGCACCTAAATGGAGATTAAATTTTGATCTCTATATTTGGAGATCCAAACCCCCAATCTATATTTAACTATTTATTTTTAATTCTTAAAAAAAATTAAATTCATCTCATATCCTTTTTATATTTTTATCTGAACTCAATTAATTTATTATAGCTTTTTATTCATACATGTAATTACTATAAAAATTATACAATTATAAATATTTTGTTGAGATCTTTTAACCGAATATAATATTGACTATATTTTAATAGTTTTTAAATTTTTTATTTATTACACATTTTATTAATCATTGAACTAATAAGTATTTTAATTCAAAACAAATGTTTTCAAATCATCAATTTTTATATGTAATTAATATATATAATAATAGTTAATTTTAAATAATTCAATAAAACAAAATAATAACATTAAAATCTTCAAATTAGAATATTGCAATGGAAAATTAACAAATAAAAAAAAAAAGTAAATTGAAAATTAAAATAAAACCAATAAAAATAACATTGAAATTTAAAAGTTAGATAAAAAATATAAATATTAAAAAAATATTTCAAAATCAATACATGTAAGGTGTGACTAAAAATATCAATGGGGCTGGGTCAGGGCGTGGACAACAAATCTTGACCCCAATCCGAACAAAATTATTTTCACCCAAAACCGCTATTGAAGATAATAGTTGGGTTCAAGGAATTTTCAGGGAGGGGGAGGTGGCCCCAAACCCCCTCACCCCTTCCCAAGTTTATATAATAACTATGGTATTTTTTTTTTGGGTTTTAACTTATAAAAAAAATTAGATTTAAATTAGATATCAAAATTCATAATAATTTTTTTGAGGTGGCTTTATTGACACCCACAAAATATCTCCATATACCCATGTTTTAATGAAACTTTTTTATTTCTAAAATACACTTATATTTAATTACTTAAAATACATGGTTTTATAATTGGAAATCAAATTACTTCCTACACCCATTAGTTGAAATCCTAATTAATCTATCATAAACCTTAGTAAGTAATAACTTAATCAAACCCAATATCAATCATGGAAATATAATATATTTTTTTCACATATAGTTAATGAATGGATGAACAAAGAATTGATTTTAGGGATTTTGAATGCATTCAGGTATGTTTACTTTCATTTTTATTATTATTTATTGATTGAATAAAAAAAATTGTTGCAATTGTAGAACTTTTTTTTTTTTTTTTTTTTTTGTAAAGCAATTGTAGAAGTCGATCAAGTCTACATGGTTCTCAAACACAATTCACTCACTCACTTTACTTTAATTCAACTACAAATTCTTATTAATTTAATTGGTTTTTAAACCAAGAAAACTTGGTGGATGGATTTAAAACAAAAACAAAATTTTTAAATGAAAAAAAATTGATTTGTTTTGTGATTGAAAAATAGTTTTTATTTTTTTTTATTTTTTATTTTTTTATTTTTTATTTTTTAAGACGAAAGAAGTTGTATACTGTTGTTTGTTTAATTATTATTGTTGTTGTTTTCTATGATGATGATTAATTAAATGTGTAAACCATTATAATTTCATGGTTTTTTAGATAATTCAATACATCGATTCCGGAAGTAACAAAAAAAATATAGTTTTAGAGTTGAATTTGTATTTTATTTTTGTCCGAGTAACTAAAATCTTAGTTATAAAGTTTTATTTGAATTTTATGTGAGCAAATTCTATAATATTTGTGAAACGGAATAAGGAAACTGTACATAGTTTTTTTTTTTTTTTTTTTTTGAAAGAAAAAACTGTATCTACAAGAATTATTATTATTATCATTATTTGCAATGGTGGAAGCAAAGGAAGAGAAATTGGTGTAATGAGAAAAAAATATATGTTTAAAATTAACAAAATAATAATAATTAAAGGATAGTTTTGACATTTTGAAGGTTGTAAGGAGTAAAATTAATAATTTAAAATTTTTTAATATGGATGTAGCAAGATATTTTGTGAGTGGCAATAAAGCCACTTTTTTTTTTAATATCTTAATATTACTATTAATTTATTTATTAAATATCAATAAATAAAAATTAAACGGGTTTAGGGCGGGGACAACAAATCCCCACCCCACCTAGTTTTAAAAATGGGGAGTAGGAATCGATTCCAAACCCTCCCCGACCCCATTTATTTTGGTAAAATACTGTCTTGTATGGGACGGGTGGGGTAGGTTATCACGGGTTTAGGTTTTTTTGACATCCTTAGGTGTGACTAATTTTATTAAAGAAAATTTGAAATATTATTTATAAAATAAAATAATAATATTTTATTATTTGAAGATTGTAAAATGAAAAAGGAATGTAGTCGTAAATTTATAGAGGTGGAATATCTTTATTCAATCTCCAAAATGAAGAAAAAATTTGAGACTATTGGATATGGCCTATAATAAACTAGAGCATCAAATATTGGCTTTAAATCCCATTCAATGCAAGTTTTTTTTTTTTTTTTATTTTTTTTTTTATTTTTTTATTTTTTTTTTTTTTATTTTAAATTAACATCTAGAGTTTTAGAGTCCTGTTTCCATACAAGTATAATAATTTTAGGGATTTTAACAAAATTACCCTATATAAGGGGTTGACTTGCAAATTTACCATTAGTTGAATTCATTTTTAGTAAAAGTTTCTAAATGGCCTAATTGCCCTTCATGAAATAGAAAACCTCCACATTAGACATTGCCAGAATGAACGGGTGTTCTTCACCGTCGAACCACAGTGGACAACAGTAAATAATATGTATTTTTTAATTCAATGAAATTTCTTGAAATGACATATATACTAACATAAAAATATATCATTATGAATGCGATTTAAACATAAATTTCCAAGATTAGGTAAATTATCTTTTCTCCTAAGAAGAGAATCACAACAGTTTATTTATTATTATTATTTTTTTTTTTAACTTTAATACACCAACAAAATTATAGAGTATAAAATAGTTAGATATACCAAATATGGAAAACCCTTAAAAAAAAAAAAATATATATATATATATATATATATATATATATATAAGCAGAGAAGACATGGGATACCATATTCTTGAATAGGAAAAACAAAATCCTTTGTAAAAGAATAATTTTTTTACAAAGTCATGTAGGCATATCCTTCAAAAAGCACTTGGCCGGTGAAGATATGGAAAAAATTGTCCAATCGCAAGTGGATATATATAGTTGCTTGTCTAATCCATGTTATATTATTGATTCTTTGTAATCTTTTGTTAGGTATATTAGAATAGAAGAAGCATTATTTTTATTATCCTATTACTTACTATTCATAGGATACTCATTGATCCTTTGTTCTTTTAAATAATCTATCTTATATGTGGATAAAATTATTAATATTATTCTTCAAATAATTGAACTGATAGATTGTAATTATCAACCTATCAACCTATGCCCCATACGAGGTGAGGTTAAACAAAAATAGATGAGTTCGTGGCGGGTTCGCTTCAGAAGTAGGGTGGCTGTAAGGTTAGTTTTTCCTACCCCAACCTCGTTTATTATTTATTAAAGCATTAATATTTATTTACTTCGATTTTTTTTTGAAGAGTACCCAGTCTTCAATTGTCGGGGTCGGACGTTGGAGGTAAATAATTTCATCAAGGTCGGAGATGCCCCATCGATATACCCCAAAAGGGTGTGAAAAGAGAAAATATTGAAAGAAACGGAGTGACCCCAAGGCAGAAGCTGACATATAAAAAATAAAAAAATAAAAAAAAACGAGGAGCGAGAAGAAAGAAAGAAATAATGATTTAACAATGAAAACGAGAAAGTCATCTGAAAATTGACTGTGCAAGTCAAAACAAAAGTCACTTCTCATCTCAATGTCTGTGAACAAACACAACTCAAATCACTAAAGTACACAACCCACCAAACTCACTGAGTCCACACATATACATTTATTTTTAGGATTTGTATCATAACAGTATCTTTTTAGAAACAACTCTATCATTTACTTTAAAGTTATAGTATTTTTAAAATGAAAATACTATCTACCTTTCTTATTTATTTTTTTTAATCATTACTTAATACGTATATATTTTTTTTATTTAATAAAAAGCTCCCACCTTTAGCTGTAAAACTTGTTTACGTTTTTAATCCTGATGGTTACTTCTATCATTTCATTAATAAGGGATAAAGACGTAATCTAGTTTTTTATCAAAAAGTTAGAGTTTTTTATTAAATGAAAAAATGAATACAGGTCAAGCAATGAATTAGAAAGGTAAATGAGAAATGTAAATATCATTTCCTTTCTAAAATTTGTTTTTATGATACCTACGTGGTGGGTATGGTAGCCAAGTACACATTTTCTTTCCCCTTCTATAGATTTAGAAACGAGGAATTTTCATTTCACTCAAATTAAATGATAATGACGAGTCTATCCAACTTTGTGTGTGCTCGGATTATATAAGGTGTCCTTGAGCTCCCAGTATCCAAGAAAAATACAAAAATCATCTAATTGTACTAGATTATAAATTATTTTATTTTATTTTATTTTTAAACTTCCTTTTTGGTTGAATTTTGTTTTATTTTATAAAATATGATCATCCATGAGAATAAATAAGTAAATAATATGCCCGGAAATCAGGGAGCTTTTCTGGGGAAGTGGGGGCTGTTTAAAAGACACAAAACATGCCCAGAAAATTTTAATCAGAAAAGCAGCCATAAAGATACATGTTAATTATACTCTATTACTATAATTAATAATTATTAATGCATGAGTTATTTTTTAATTATATATTATTTTCAGCCAGCAACTTGAAAGACAAAAGTACAATATTAAAACAATAATAATAATAAAATTAAATGGTAGTGGAGGAAAGTAAAACCCATCTCATTTATTATTTTATGTTTCTCATCTATTTTGGATTATTGACTCTCTTGCCTTTGTTTTGTTTTCTATCTCTCAAAATTTGGTATTCACTATTCAATTGGGTTTCTGACTTTCTTCCATTTCTTTCAAAGGATGATGATTTCTTCTGATATGAAAATCTCTTACGAAATAAGATTAACAATGTTTTTTATTATTAATAAATAAATAAAAAAAGATTAAAAAAATCACAATAATACTCACATATTATAATTTAATTTCCTTAGGAGAAGATCCTGTACCAAAAGCCAATTTTAGGAAAAAAAAAAAAAAAAAAAAAAAAAAAAAGTGGACGATTTAGGGGTTACTTTCCTTTGGCTATTTTAGGAGAGAAAGGAAATGCTTTTTAGAAGAATGTAAAATAGAAGGAAAAAGAAAATTTATTGAGTTTTTCTCTCATTTCCTTTTGCTTCTTTCCATAGTACAAACAAAGCAAATTAATAACAACAACACTAATTTTTTTTTTTTTTTTTTTTTTTTTAAACAAAAAAAACACAAACAAATATCCTCCTATACAAATCTCTCTTCTCCCTTTTCAGTGATCCCTTTGGACCAAACCTAACAAATTACATCTCAAACCCCTCCTTCCAACATCAATCTAGAAAATCTTAAAAAAAATAATTTACCAAACAAAACTAAAAATGCATGGCAGCTATGAATAATAACAATAATGTCTCTCCTCATATGATCACCAAACCATTTTTCAAGCACCCAATTCATCACAAATTCAACATCCAAATCTGCAAAACAAAACAAAAAAAACAAAAACAAAAACACAAAAAACAAAAAACAAAAGACAAACAAAACAAAACAAACCCAACTTGTTCTTCCTCCTAACAAGCATCAAAGTTGTCAAATTTGTGAATTTAGAGCCACTAACCAAAGCAGATCACTGAGAGCTATTTGGGTCCTCATCTCCACTATCAGTTTCCTGAGGCTGGTGTTGTTGTTGTTGTTGTTGTTGTTGATGTTGATGATGCTGATGGTGCTCCATTGTAGTATTCTGTTCAGAATTGATATTCAAATTGGCTCTTGAATACGCATTGAGAGCGGCCAACATCCCGAGATTGGACTCGGACATGCCGAGACCAAGATGCTGAGAAGGTTGTTGCTGCATCAACATTGAACCCAATTGTAGTGGATTCCTTTGGAATTCAATGCTTCCTGGTAAATTGAACCTTGGAACAAAAGCTGTTGATGGCGTTGCTGTTGTCGGAAACGGCCACATCTGGGGCTGATGCTGTTGTTGCTCCGAAGGGCCGGAAGCTGGGGTGGCCATGGATGGACCACCGCTTGCTCCGGCTGTCATTGGTAGCATCCAGAATGTGCTTCCAGCTCCACTAGTGGGTGCTGGTGTCACAGCCCACATAGCTGTTGCTGGTAATATATTTGATGACCGAATTAACCCTGAAGATCCTCCTTCTTGCTGTTGTTGTTTTGGCAATTGTAAACCGCTTTTAAAGGCTTTGTTTATAGAAGAAGATTCTCCTCCTCCGCCGCTTTCGTCTTGTGACTGATTATTGTTATTGTCTTCTTTAAACAAATCTTCTCTGAACCGTTTTCTCATGTAATTCTCGCTCGAATCTCCACCGCCACCGCTATCTCCGCCGCTCGGGAGCGCTTCCGCTATCTGATCGGCGGTCATAAGATGGTGTTGCTGCTGTTGCTGAGAATGATGAAACCCTAATAAAGCAGCGTGAGGGAACCCTTCTTCGTAGTGATGAGCCAACGCAAGAGCCCCGTGAAACGAATGAGGAGCTGACTTTGACGGCGGAGCTGAGAGCGTAGATCCGCTGCTCCTAAGAGACACGTTAAGAGTTGAGAAATTCGCTGGAATTGTCCCGGTTCCAGTAGCGGCAATAATCGCCGGCTCGGCCTGTTGCAACAGCCACTCAATGGTTTCACCGTCAGATTTGTGACCCAGTTCACGAGTCAACTGAAAAACCCTAGCAGCACAAGTGGCCGGCATTCTGATTCGCCGGCCTCGACCATCGACCTTGGTGTGTCGGTCCTTGGTCGACCGCTTTACCGGAGGGTTTGTGGTTGTGGTCGTGGTCGTGGTAGCTGTAGCCGTGGCTATGGTTAAATTCTGTTGTTGAGTCTTCTTATTAGAAGAGTCGAGGAGAGGAGTAGATCTGGTAGCGATGGCGAGAGAAGCGTCAACGAGCTGAGGCGGCGGCGGAGCCTGGTTTGCAGAAGATGGGGAGGAAGAAGAAGAAGCACTTGGAGGAGAAGAAGTGAGACAAGGATGAGGATGATGAGGATGAGCATGTGTGGTGAGGCCAGCTTGGATGGATATGGAGCCCATGAAAGGAGGCCCTGATCTGCCGCCATCAAAAGGGCCCACAAACTGAGAAGACTGGTTGTGGTGGTGCTGCTGCTGGTGCTGGTGGAGCTGGTGGTGGGGTTCTGATGAAGAATTGTTCTTCTGCTGCTTATTGTTGCTTTGCAAATCTGTGAGTTCCATTACAGCCAGCTCTATAAAGAAATCAAATTAATAATAATAATAATAATAATAATAATAATAATAATAATAATAATAATCTTTTTTGTTGGATTCAAAGCTGATTATTCATATGAAACCCCATATATATATATATATATATGTTGTATCTCTCTCACTCTCTTAGCTAACTCTCATCGTGTATAATGATCTTTTAGAGAGAGAAATAAAGAAAACAAAATCTTGCACAAGTCTTGGGGGACCTCTCAGTGAGTGAGTGAGAGAGAGTATAGACGTATAGTAAGAGTTTCTGTGTGGGGTTTCTTGCTTTCTGATTGACTCTTGTCTTTCCCTGAGTGAGAGCTGTGAGAGAGAGAGAGAGAGAGAGCTGTGAGAGATGGTTGGTTTAAGGCTTGGGTTGGCTTTGCCTTGAAAGAAGCAGGTGGGGGACCTTAGGAGAAAAATAAAATTCAAATTAATAAATAAATAAATAGCAGAAGTCCACTCGTGGGGTCTCGTAAAAGGAATGTTCAAAAAAATTGGCCTTTAATTTCTTTTTTAGAAAAAAAACTCTCACTCTTTCAAGGAACAACCAAAATACTATCTCTGTTTTCAAAAAACAATATCAAAATCGACTATTGTTTTCAGACATGAAATACAATGCATAGTAATACAAGAGAGGGTATAAAATATGAAAGAGTGGTAAGAAAAAAATTGCAGGAAATTGTTTGGAAAATTTACCTGTACAAATTTAACAGTGACCTAGAAACTTACATCTTGCAGCTACTAACTCTTATGCAAAGTAAGAAAGTTGGGAAACCTGCAAAAAAAAAAAAAAAAAAAAAAAAATTGCAGGATTCACAGGTTTTTGCATGGAGACCCTGATTCACAAGTAAAGTAGTTTAACTTGTCAAGTTTGACTAAAATAATACATCTGCCCTGCCTGATTTAAGGTACATTCTGTTTCTGATTCGAAAAAAAAATAATATATATATATATTTTCACAAAAAAAAAACAACAAGTTCAATTATATAACCATTGAAAATAGTGTCTACAAAATTTAATTATTTTTACAGTTTTAACTAAATACAATTTTATTAGTTAATCTATTTAATTGTATTTGTATTGTGAATTAAATGCTACCCTAATTTTCAACATTAATGTTTTTACTTCATTGATTTTACGAGACCATTATAGTTTTATATTTTTACCTTGTAGATGAGGATTTAAACTTGAAAACTTAGTAAAGTTGTGGCATATGATTAATTCATATTCCGTACTTAGGTGATAGTGAATTAGAAAGTATCAATTGTATTTACTATGCTAATTTTATTTTTATTTTTATTTTTAACCCTATTTTCTTTTTTAGATATATAATCAAACCGAATAAATATTATTACCACGGAACCACACTGAAGAGTGATTTTAACTCCAAATTTTTGTGAGTCATATATAATGAGAGGAAGAGACCAGTCTTTGATGATTTGTTGAAAGATTAAGGATTAGAAGGACAAGAAAAAGAGAATTAGGTAGAGAAAGAATTGATGTCTTGGTGGCAAAATAGTAAATAAGAGGAAGTCCAGGGCAGCCAGCAAGCAGCTAGACAGCGCAGGTAAGCATCAAATAAAGCATCTAATGCACTTGGACAGCTCATCCCAACCCAACCCCACACTGTTTTTCTTTTTTATTTTTATTTTATTTTATTTTATTGATTTCTCTGTTGGCTTATGGTCAATTTGGGCGCCCCTCTTTTTTTCACAACTGGGAAAGGACAAAAATGCCCTGATGTTAATGGAAAGAGTATTGGAAAAAAAAAAAAAAATTAAATATAATGACAAAAATGATCAAACATATTATTTGGTGGGGCTGTATATAGAATAAGAGCAAAATGCCAAATAAAGTATCAAAAATATAATACAAAAAATCTTTTTGTAACATCACTAAAGATTAGAGATTTGTTATTGGATTGTATTTACTTGATTCAATCATTAATTGGATGCCTAATTTAAAAGTGTTTTTTTTTTATTAAAAAAAAAAAAAAAAAAACAAGTAATTCACAGATGTTAATTTACTTTGCAAATACTTTTTTTTTTCCTTTTATTATTCTATTTAATCAAAATCAGTTTTGTTGCATAGTATACAACACAACATATGCACAGTTTTTCTATTGTCGGTTCGAATTAATATAAAATATATCAGATCCTTGTATGTGGGTCATCGGATTTAAATGTTTTGACTTGACTGCATACATTTGTCAAAACATATTTTAAATTTAATGGTCCACATGCAAGATTAGTTCGAACTAACAATAGAAAGATTATATATATATATATATATATATTGTATATACTAAAATTTTCCTATGAGGATGCCCTGATAGAATTATATAAGGATATTGAATGTGAGCCACTCGTTTTACATATGTTAGCTTAATATTTATGCATTTGTCAAATCACTTTTATAAATGAATGACTCACATTCAATATTCTGATAAAGTTATATAAGGATGTCCTGATAGGAATGAGACCGTGTATATATATATATACACTATTTTTATGAATTTTGATCTGAATTTTTTTTTGGATAATAAATTCATTGAAATCTATCTACGAATAAAATTTTAGAATTGTTCAAACATTAGAACTACTTTTATTGATTTTTCCTATATTTCGCCTATTTTTCTAATGTCTTCATATTTAATAAAATCGGGATAAACAATTCTAGTACTTGAAAATTTTAAAATTTTATTCATAGGTACATTTGATTGAATTTACTATATACAAAAAATTCAAATCAAAATTCATAAAAATTGATGTGATTTCATTAAGATCCTTACCGAAATTAAAAAATGATCCCTATGAGACACACACACACATATATACATACACGCTCTCTCTCTCTCTCTCTATATATATATATTGTTTTCCAAAATGTAACATATATATTTATACCCGGATAACTACCCAGATAAGACAATATACCCGGATAACTACTCTCACAAACTGGAAGAAAACTCTCCACACTTGCTTGTAAAATGAGCATGGTAGCATTCGAACCCCTCACCACTACTATGGAAGAAATGTGCACTACCATATCTGATAAGAGATGATGTGAATATATATATACATATAATATTAGGTAAAATGTCTGATTTTTATAATAAACCGTACATAACTTCTTAATCATTAGATATATGTAACGTATGACATTTGTTTACTTTTAGACTTTGTTTGGTAGGAATGAGAGATGGAGGGAGAGACGAACTCCCTCATGAGAAGAGAAGGGATCTCAACTCCCTCAGTGACCACCAAAATACATCCTTCCCTCATGGGACGGATGACAGGGAGAGAGACTTCAGCTCCCCCATGACCCACCAATATAATAAATTTACAATTATATATCAATCTATCCATTCAACTCTCTTTTTAATACCAAACAGATGAACAAAGACTTATTTTCTATTATTCTTAACTTACCAAACAACATGAATGATATATGTTATTATCTCCATATCACTTATTCTCTCTCTCTCTCCTACCAAACATAGTGTTAGTTTCGAGATGGACAAAAGCATCCTGAAGTTCGCACTAGAAGAAGATTTGTATATGGTTTTACGATGTATTTTTTAAATTAGTATAACCAAATTAAGTAAATTTTATATGAAACAATAAATAAGCATACTTTTCAAAAATTATAGTTCACATTAGATATTAATTATGGATAAGGATTGGAGTAAATAGGGATTTTCAGTAATGGTTGGTAAAGTGCAATTTTGTCCACTCACAATTAAAAGGGGTTTAATTAATTAATTAATTAATTAATTTAGAGGTGCTCTAATCATGTTTAAACTTTCACAGTATTTCAAACCAACAAATAATATTATACTGTGAGTCTGTGACAACACTAATCACCCAGACAATTCCACCTGGACCCACTTTCAATATTAATTAAACAAGGACTAATTGCACAAATATTCCTTGACATTAGAACTA
Organism: Acer negundo; assembly: GCA_035582765.1. NCBI lineage: Eukaryota > Viridiplantae > Streptophyta > Magnoliopsida > Sapindales > Sapindaceae > Acer > Acer negundo. The sequence continues at coordinate 2,476,838 of CM069242.1, forward strand.
ATTGCATGCATATGGAATTTTTGCACATAATTGCATGCAAATTTATAATCATCTACTTAACACTTTTTATTCTTACATTTTCTCACATCCCAAACACAATCCAAATTTCTTCATACCAAATTCCATAACAAAAATCTACAAATAAACTCTAAAAACCCAACTCAATTCCACAAAAGAACCAACATCAATTGCAATAATCCATATATTCTCCATCAATTAAAACCAGATAAATTTCAAAAAAAATAAAATAATAATAAACCTAGAAATTCAATCTGGAAAAATGGAGCAACTTTGTTCTAATCTACCCACATGTGCTCCATCGCGGCTCCATCATCCGCCTCCATCATCCGCACATCCACCATTATCATCTGAGGGTTCTTGGCGTTCTACTTCTTGTGCGGCGTTCCATCTTCACACAAGGAGCTTCATCTCTGTCTCACTAATATGGAGCGATGCTCAGGAAGATGGAGTGTTTCCATCTGAGATAGAGAAGGAGTGTCATCTCAGTCTCATTGAAATGGAGCGACACTTCATCCATGAAGAGAGTTTGACCAGATCTGAGTTTCCAGATTAGATACTTTTTTTTAATGCTATTTATTATTTAAAATTTATGTACATATTTTTAATGCATTAAAAATATCATTTGATATTATTTCAATCTGACATGTAATATAATGACCATTTTACCTTACTCCGTTAAGTGCTAATGGCAAACCACTAACGATAGAGGTTGTTCATGTAATTATGAGCAACAGTTCCATATACGTGCAATTAGACATAATATCAGGGAATATGTGTGCAATTAGTCCTTAAAACAATCCAATTTGAATGGATAATCATTCAATCTAACATAATTAATTCAAATAACACCAACAAGACAACACACACCTTCATCCCTATCATCTTTATTATACTATTATATTCAACAAATTAGATATCATAATCTGTAACACTTATAAAGTACAACAATGATTTCTCTCTCTCCAAAGGTATAAATCCAAAAAAGTCACTCAATAGTAAAAGATGGTTCCAATCGACTAAAGTTTAAATTAGAACAAGTCATTCGTTAGTAAATGATCAATTCAGAGATTAAAGTTAGGTGATAATCTCATTAGTTTACTATGAAGTTTGATAAATGTAAATAAATGAATATGAATTTTTTTTTTTTTTTTTCACAAAATTATATAGATGTTCTGACAATAATTTTGTACCACAAACAAAACATGCCATTTCCAAAATAACACAAATGTAATTTTTGCTTATGTTCAACAAAAATCAAAATCTTGAAATTTAATCAATATAAAAACTTGTGAAACATGATGAGATGATGTTAGTTTAGTGGGATGTCTTTTACATAATAACGTTGTTGGTTTGAGTCATGCCTTTATCTGAAACTTTAAATTGCAAAAGTTCAAATAAAAATAAAATAAAAATATCAATTTTAAACTTTACAAAACTATGCATAACAATTACAAATTAGTATTCCGAATGTAGTAACAACCACACAAATTAGCTTGCAAATTCACACATCACATAACTCATAGTCTATTAGTGAATCCAACACTCTAAAGTCCAACTCAATAGCTATGTATGACTAAAGTTTGTTAAATACCAAATTTATTAGAAAAAGGAAATAAAATAAAATAGTATGAGGAGTCTTTAATTAAAAAAAGAGCTTAAGGGTATAAAAGTGAATTGAGAAATTATTTTGCTAAATTAAATTTTCTGTAGTGTCTGCTAGGGAAAGCAGGGACAGTGGTCACAGTATCACTGTTCATGCATCATACTCTCTTTGTTTGGTTCTCCTTATAAAAAGGGATTCTTGATAGAGACTTCTCTCATCTCTTTTTTTTCTTTCACTTTTTTTTCTTTCCATTTTTTAGAATTCTATTATTTTTATTTTATCTTCTCTTAAATTGAAGGGAAAAAAAAAAAAAACATTGGTGAAGCAAAATGCAATTTATCCATATAGTAGCATCATGTGTCAAATTATTAATGACAATTACCAAAAAAATCCGAACTTTTTTCTTAATTTCAAATAGTTTGTGATTTTTACATTTTATTTTATCAAATTGGTCTCTTTATTTTTAACAAGTAACAATTAAGTTTATGAATTTTTATAATTTATCAAATGAGTTTCATTTACCGTCAAACCTAACATTTGAATTTTAAGGAAAGTATATTAATATTCCTAATTGTGTTATTTGAGTAAAATTGATTAAAAAAAAAAAAACTAAAAGATAAAATAATATTAATATTTCAAAAACAAATAATTAAAGTTACAGTAAAGTAAAAGTAAATATAAATATAAATTTATAATAAATAATATTAAAAAGAAATAAATAAAAAATATTTATAAAAATTAAATAAAAAAGTTATTAATTTTTATCTTTTTACATCTCAAATATTATCGATTTATTAATTTAGTAATTTACATATGACATGTTATGAATGGGTACACATTTGATGTATAGTGTCCGACTTATCAAAGGTTTTCTGGATTCGCTAGAGAGTGTACACCCAAACTACTAATGTTATGACACGTATTATAAATTTATAATATGATTGATTATTCGTACCATGCGGTCTACACAATGCACGCACCGAAACTTCTCTCCATTACATCCCTATTCCAACTAACAGAATTAATTAAAATTACATCACATTCCAAAATGATGGTGTCACAAGGCTGTCAGAGATATCCATCCCCACATGGAAGGCTCTTGCTAATGAAGAGAGACCCCTCTTAAATTAGTGGTCTGTCTGCTCCAAAATTTGTGCACTCACTGTCAAATTAAATTTCTCCCTCAGTCAATGACATTTCAGTCCCTGATCCTCATTTCTTTCTGTTCCCATTGAAATTTCCTTTTTCATCTCTTTTTCTCAACTTATTTACTTCCTTGCCTAAACAGAGTAAATGGTATAAAAACAACAAATAAACTCTGCCCCGAAAAAAAAAAAAAAAAACCTGTCTTGCTCCTAGTAACGCGGACAGTAAAAGTAAAAATTCTGAAAGGAAAAAAGTAAAAGTAACTTTTACATTGTAGTCCTTATATTTCAGTATATTCGTACTTTCACCCCATAAATAGCAATTTTTGTGTATCATTGTCAGTATTGATAGGGCTAGGGAATCTCATGCACTACAGCTATACATTTGCTAGACTTGTGATGGAAGAACCAAAATTTATTGAGTTTATATCATGGAAATGGTTGGTGTCTTCATAAAAAAAGAAACAAAAAATTTCAAACTCAAATGAACGATTAAATAGCAAAAAAATCGAATAAAAATGAACAATTAATTTATCGTTCAAGATTTGATATATTTAAAATATAAGAACAACCGTAACTAATTTAAATGAACGACTTCATGGGTGATTGTGCAATTAATGATTTACCTTAATTTGGTTATATAAAACGTATGATTATTATTATTATTTTTCTACCTTAAATATTAGTAGACACCAATAACTTTTGAATTTTAATTTTCGAAATATATACAAATCTCTACTTTTTTTATTTTTATTTTTATTTTTATTTTTTATTTTTAAACAACAAACTCTATAGAGCTTTTTTATTAATTAAAAAAAAAAGGCGGAAAAACAAAAGTGGATGCATACCTTATAACACGTTAATCTAAAAAAGGCATGTATGCCTTAACAAAAAAAAAAAAACATGAACTTAATTAACTAGGTTAGCGAAATCATTTACTTCTGTCTTATCATGTGCAGTCCAATTATCGGCAATGCGTGAAGTTGCAGAACTTCTCTTACCCACTTGAGACTTGGAACTAGATAAAATCTTAAAAGTTGGCTTCACTTTTCTTTTTGATTCGGTCACCGCAGGAATCCAATTATTGTCAAACACGGGATCTACTGGACCATGATTAGAATTTGAAGTATTATATCTTGATCTTCTGATATATGCTACAAATTAATCTTTCCTCTTTTATCTTCTGAAACTTCATCCAAAACTTACCGATCGAAATTCTGGAAGTTTAAAATCTTTGGATTGTCAAAAATCACTCTGTTATTAATACAAATATTCTTTAGAGAACATTGATGATTCTCATTATTATCTTCTAGATTTAAATCATTGGAGATATTAACATTAATTCCCACATATTGATTAGGAAATTGTTTAGCCGCTTGAATTTGAATTGGAGAAAAACTCTCACTTAGAATCTTGATCTTTCGCAAGTGCATTAGATGTGCCGGTTGTAATTGGAAACTGCCATTCACAGGTTGGGTCAACTTCTTGAGACTCAAATTTGTCAACTTCAAAATTGGCCATTGTTTCCCGATTCACTTCATAAGTATCAATCACATTTAATTCAAATAAATGTGGAGATAATTGGATGCTGCCATTTTTGTCTTCCACATTAATTACGGGATTTTTAAAATTTTGAATTTGCACAATTTCCTCTTCCTCTATCGTTTCCTGATTTTGTGAGACTATTTTGCATTTCTCCACGACAACCTGCCCATTATGGTGGCCATTGTTAGGCCTGTAGGTTTGCCTTGGATTTCTTGATCGCGATCGACATCTGTTAGAATTAATCTCCTTATTTTTGTGGCATCTAGCAGAGCCATGGCCAAAAGCTTTACACTTTGTACACCTCTTTGGAAGATTTTCATAAATAACATTGACAGAGAAACCTCTATGGTCATCTCTCTCCACATTCAAAAAAGATGATTGATTCGAAGTTAAATCAATGTCCATAAGAACTCGGGCATAAAACCCATATGCTTAATCCCTTGTAGCTTGATCTAGTTGTAGAGGGATGCCAACTCATGTAATCTCCATGATTGTAGTTGGATAATAGTATTCCGAGCATAGACCGTAAAAATTCACCCAAAGTTGAGCATGGGATAATTGTTGATTATATGGATTAAAATCCAGTTGCCATTGAAAAATACGAAAAATACCTTTGAAATTGAGTAAAAACCTCCACTCCAAACCCCTTTTAAATTTTCTTCACTAGAAAAATAAATATCAAAATATCATTTTGGAAACGGAGTAAGCTTCCAAGGATTTCCGAGTTGCTAAATCGATTGCAATACAGATTTTAACTCAATAGGCTTTAAAGGTACATAACCTTTTCTTCAAAGTAGATGTCCAAAAGATTTTTCTGATAGTATTTCAATCTTTCTTGGGCATATTTTTGGTTGATGTGAACACACGTGATGTCCCCTTTCACAACTAGCACTGGGAGAAGATTTGGTTGAACATGTACTTCATTGGTTTTGAGCAGAGTTGCAAAAGTTTTCAGTTTTGATGATGGCTGTGGTAAAGTATCGAGAACTTTTGAGAGAGGGGCAAGGAAATTCCACGGACATACTTTTGAAGGATTCACGGATAAGGTTACAAAAGTGAGAGAAAACTTTTGAGAGAAAGTCATTCATCTTCAAACATCCCATTCTAGAAAGAGAGTTTTTCATATACAAATCTCTACTAAAATTGAATAAGAAACCTCTTAGTGTTTGTCAAATTTAATCATAAACTTTAAAGAAAAAGTCTTTAAGCATGGTTAAGATTTAAGAAATTGAAAGAGATTTGAAAATGATAAGTTTGAAATGATTGAACTAGTAAGAAAGAAAATGGGTAGAACTAAGAATATAGAAACAGTATGGCAAATATGATAAATAATACACATATTCTTGCAATAAAAGTGTACGTGTGGCGAATAATTAATTGCACAGTGTTTACATTGCTACTTTCGGTGTGTGAATCACGTTTTTTTTTTTGTTTTGTTTTGGTTTTGTTTTGTATTGTTTTGTTTTTTTGATAGATAAACAACACAACAACCATTACAAACCAAAGTAGCTATGAGAAGGGTTTAGGTCCAGCCATAAACTTTCCCTACAAGAAGACAAAGCTGAAATAGCTAGCTTAAGAGCTAAGGAATTTCCAGAAGTGGAAACAGCTAAGCACTTATAAATGCCAACATCTAATAACAACAATTTAATATCATTCATAATGAATTTAGATTCCCCTACAGGAGGGATGGAATCGTTAAGTTTGGAAACTATTGAAGGAGAAATCATCTCTGCAAAATCAACTTTCAGATCATAGAATTTGGCGAGCAGCAGGCCTTCCCTGAGCGCAATAAGCTCTCCATTTTTAGCAGAAAACTTTCCTGGCAGCTGATTGGATCTCGCAGCTAAAACCAAACCCTTATCATCTCTGATAGCAGCTCCAACGCCAATAGACATTGTTTTGTTTTATTATTAAAACCCTTTTTCATTTTTGTTTTCAAAAACATTAAATCATATGACATTTGGGTGAAAAATGTGAAATCATCAAGAAAATTTGTCCCAAAAAAAATGTGAAATCATCATGGCAATTAAAAAAAAGAGGGTTTTCAAATATAGCCACTTTGAAGATGCTAAAACAACATATAGCCACAAGTTATTAAAAAGCCAATTCTGACCACTTGACTGTATTTAAGTACTTGATCTTACAATTGTATCCCTATTTCATTGTTCTGACCTGACATGTAAGTGTTCTCCTAAAGGATTAAATTACCCCTTGTAATGGATTCTCGCTTGAAAAGGATAAACGGAAAGCCACAGTCTGTAACAAAACCTTGAAAAGTGAAAACGGGAAAGCAAGAATGATGACCGCAGGTGAGGGAAAAGTGTATGGATTCAGTGAAGAACGAAGACCGCAAGTGACCACCAAATACCCCAACGAGGTAGGATCGAATTTGGTATGTTCTTAATCGGCATGATCCCTAATTATTTTCGTAACATTTGATTTGATATAAGGGACTTATGTCCTCTATCCCTTTTTCTATTGTGTTAATCCTAATGTGGTATCAAGGTTTTATTTGAAATCTGGAATTACTCCTATTTGCGTCTTTATTTTTACAATGATTTTCCCAATTTTCCATGATTTCCCAAGAGTCGTTTTTCCTAAGAGTGGTCTCCATGATTTCCATGGTTTGAAAAAAAAAAACCCCCATTTTTCCATGAAGCATCCAATATTCTGCCATGATTTCCCCTGATGCGCTCATGATGCATTCAATGATGTGCCCCATGGATCCAAGACCGTTACATGCCATAATGTGCCCCATGACTTTACATGTAGCCGTTCCATTCCATATGACTTTCCTCCACCATGTAGGCTTTGACTTTCCATGAGATGTGTCCATGATGATCTTGACTTTCCATGATGTGCGCATGATGAATTCGACTTTCCATGATGCGCCCATGATGATTTTGATGCGTCTATGGTGCTTTCTATGACATTCCATGACGTTTCCTTTATGTTGCCATAACCCTATCTATTTCCATGATGTTGATTTCCATGATGTTCCATGACATTCCATGATTATGTCCATGATGCTTCCATGACATCAATGCATGACATTCCATGATCCATTACATTCCATGACATGTCATGACATGACATTCCATGACGTTTCCATGACATTCCATGATGTTTCCATGATTCCATGAGGCTAACATTCCATAATGGTTTCGATTCCACGATGTTGACATGACTTTCCATGATGCCATCACAATCATCTTTCATGACTTTCACTTACTTTTCATTACACGATGACTTTCACTTACTTTTCATTACACGATGACTTTCACTTCACTTACTTTTCATTACATGAGCTGCCATTATTTCATTTATATTCCCCCTATTATTTTCAGATGGCTTTGTTCTTATATCCAGATCATGAGGGGTGGATCAATGCAAGGATAAACTCGAAAAGTCGGCAGCACTGTGACATTCTTGGTGACATTGCCGAAGTTTTAGGCAAATTACACATTTTAGAGGAGTTTAAGCAAGGACCACTACTTAGGTTTGCATTTGCCCGTCACTATACATGGAAAGGTTTTGCATTCTATTCTCAAAAGGCAGATCGAATATACCACTAGGTCTGGTAATGTATCACCGTCTCGAGATGACGAAATGTGGTTTAGGCTGGGTACACAACAATATCGTTTTGGTCAACTTGAGTTTTGCCTATGTTCTGGGCTAAAAATGGGTAAATTGCAAGAAGGATTAATAAGGGCGAACTATACTCCAACCGAGAACAGCCTATAAGCAAGACATTTTGAGAACCAACCTACTTTTGCATCATTGTTTGAAACTTTTAAACGACTAACTGACAAGCAAGGTAAATATGGCCTGAAAATGATAAATCTTTTGGTCATAGGCTATATCTTATGAACTGTTGACACACGTGACCGTGTACTGTATGGATGTTTGCATTAGCGGAAGATGATGAAGCTTTCGAAGGTTTTCCATGGGGTTCATACGTGTATAGTTTGACTTTGCACTGGCTTTAAAATGCTATACACAAAAACCTTAAGAAGCTCCAACCATCAAAGGAAGCAAACAAGAATGAGTTAGCCTCCACAACCATCGAATCAGTTGTCGATGGGGAAGGTAAACAAGAATCATAGGATGCAAGTCCTTCCAAAGGAGATGCAAAAAATAGAGGAAGAAAAAAGATTAAAAGCAAACCAGAACAGAAACCAACCATCACTTACAACCTTTCCGGGTTTCTTCTCTGTTTTCAGGTATGAACCGACCACTATGGCTTAAATAACGATTGACCGGATCCATTTCCTAACACAAGATTATAATGCTACTTAATGAAAACATGAATAGGTTTGGGCCCTTGAAAGATTTCCTTTTCTGACCGGTGTAATTGGCATTCGCCGTGGTTCGAGTTATCCACGGTTCAAAAACTGGGAGTTTTTAAAGATTTTGTTTGGGTTCGATGAAAAACATTTCGACAAACGTAGTGTATGTGTGTGTATATATATATACCCATGTCACTTGCAACCTTTAATTTTGATGTTAGATTTTTATCTCACTTAAACATTAACTGTAATCCTTTGATATGTGCAGTTGGTAACAGTCCACATGACACCTATTCCAGCTGAAAAACAGCAAACCTACTACAAATCAATTGACATGGACTTCGTCTGTTCTAGTTTCATTCATAGGAGATACACTGCCCAGACGTATCAAACTGAGTCTATTCCTGATGATCAAGTAAGGTGTGAATTGCCTGGTGCTATTCCTAATTTGGACAACCAGGAAACCAAAAAGAAAAAGGAACAAATAGATTCTTATCCCAAATTGTGTCCACCTTCGGTTCAGAGGAAACTGTTTCTCAACAATGAACTCCTGAAACTTCAACTAAACCAAACGAAATGGATGACCTTGACCCAAAGGAGGTTACATATAAAAGTATGTGTGGGATGATGACAAAGGTGTTGTTTGACGTTCTTCCCAAGGTTTTTCCCTAGGCAATAGTGAAGGATGTGTTACCTACTAAGGGTACGAAAAAAAATACTTCTGAGGTGATAACAAAGGTGCTGTATGACGTTCTACCCAAGGTGCTTCGTCAGGCACTTAATGATGTACTCCCTAAGGTCCTCCCTCAAGCACTGAATGGCATTCTTCCGAAGGTGATGCTTGCTTTTCTGGAGAAGGCGATACACCAAAATCTGTACAATGTGCATGGGACTGCCTCCAACTTTGCCAAGATAAAAGACAAGACTAAGGAAGTTGATAATAAAGACTCTGAGGCTGCAAAACCAGATGGGCATGCTCCCAAAGTCAATGAATGTGCAGACAAAAAAGGAAAACCTGAGGAAGTTGATAATAAGGACTCCGAGGCCCCAAAACGGGATGAACATGCTTCTAAAGTCGATTAATTTAAAGTTGCAGTTGAGGTACACATATTCTGATCCAAGTCCATACATAGTACAATATTATTTGGCGTTCTTAATACCTATTCTGCTTTACCCATTTATTATTGTTGGCTTTGTTATTACCTATTTCGCGTTATACAAATGGGTACATACTACATACAAGTTACGGTTTAGTCAGTCTTCGGGTTTCTTTGATTATAGCAACGTTTCTTTGATCATATAGCAATGTTGTTAATTGCATTAGTTGTGACACAGGCTCGTACATGGTCCACTATAAGCTGCAAAAGTATGATTGATCTCGAATCTTACAAATCTCCGGTTCCCAACTTGATGGTCCCGACAGTGGAACAAAGTTTAATTATCTTGGAAAATCGGCCAAACAACTGCCCCGTAAGAGATTTAGAAACTGGGAGGAAACGGAAGAGAGAAAATTTTTTGAACAGCCTTTGGATCGATCCCAAGAAGAGGAAGAAGCGAAAGCGAGTAAAACCCGGACAGATCTGTGATATCAGTGATGATGACGATTTATTGGACCACAAATATGACGTTTTCCTGAAAACCACCGGCGATGATATTTCGTAAATTATAACTTTTATTTTTGTAACCTCTTCATCCTCTTATTATCAATCTTTTTTACTTGCATTTAATACGTTTTGTGTACTACCATAGTCTTTAAGTGGGTTAACAACAGTGATTTACTCGGACAAATTTTCTCGAAATGAAGGACTCGTCGGTGCTGTTCTCCAACCTGGTAATTATAATTGTTTTTGTATATGCTATTTATCCCTTAATGTTTTGGCCGAACACCTTAAAGAATCCTTTTTAATACAAACCAAAATTGTATCAGCATGTCGACAGCTTTATGGATGTTCTATGGAGGCGGCGTTGTTCCAGAGATGGTGAGTATGCGTAAGACATCACAATGGTTGAGTGTTCATTCTACGTAAGTATATATATCCGACTAACTAAGTATCCAACAGTCATTTAATGTGTATAACATATCCCTATCTCCAACAAACTAACACCAATCCTTTAAATAGCGTTTCCTTGCTACAAAATGGGACCCGATCAAGGCAACCTTGAAACCAGTAAAGAGGGATAGGAGAAAAGTTGGTTCTTGGATTGATTTTCTGGACATTGATGTCATGTCCTTCATCCACGATGAACTTTGTTTGGATGCTGTGAGAGGCGGTGGGTCAGTTAAAGTTCGACCCGAGTGGTGGAATATGGAGTCGGTGGGTTATTATCTTTCCTGTACCGGTTTTTCCTTATCACAAACGTTTCATGACATCAATTGCTAAACACATTTATCATCTTTTTCTCACCTGCATAGGTTCTAATCCCCTGTAATGTGGGTAACCACTGGGTTCTCTACCATCTATTCCCTGAAGATGGGTCGTTCACTTTATACGACTCAATGCGTGGTGAAAGTTTAGCACATGAGAGGGTAACGGAAATTGACTGTATTAGCTACCTAATGCCCTCCCTTCTGCACCAGTCAGGGTACTATGAGCATAAGGGGATAGAAGTACGTATGAAGACATTCATGGTTTCTGAGTATGCCAGAAAAAATCTTCCAACCCAAAATGATGGGTACGTAATTAATAGTCGTTTCTCTCATATCCCTTTGCAACAGTTGATTTTGTCTTCAGTCTTCATATATGTATTTATTTTCATACTTTCTATACTTTCAGTATCCAGTGCGGCGTCTACATTTGCCAGTTTGCTGAATTTATATTAGAAAGAAAGAGAGAACATTGGAAATTCCACGTATCAAGCGTGTTGTTGGTTCGGGCATGGACGGCATATGAGGTTTTCACTAACGCAAAAACGAACTGAGTCAGGAGCATAACCGACCAGCAATCATTATTTACCATTTGCACAATTCCTATGTCCTTACCCAATCACATTATCACTGGATAGTGCACTCGTGTGTAACATGTACATTTTCAAAACATTGTCAACACAACAATCTAACACAATGACAACTATTACTCCAACCTAACACGATATAACATGTGCTGCAATAATTACACGATTTGGTCCACACCACAAGCTAACACGTTAAATGGTCCATAGATACACAGTGGTCTCATTAATCTTTTATTAATTTGATTTTTATTAATACCTCGATCACTCAATAGATGCGGCTGCGTCATATCCATTTATGTTACTGTAAAGTAATCAATAATTAACCTTTACAAACAGTTTGATGATTCCTTGGGCAATCTTCCTTTCCCATGCATTTCTTGCAATTTAAAAAAATTGTACACATGTTACATGGACAAAAAATTGTATTCCGTAGTAGATTGCAACTTCCAAGCGATGTAACTTAACTGTATACAAAACATTCCTTGCAGAACAACCAAGTATTAACATTGAGTTCCTATTTGCTCACCCTAGGATCCCTTGCAGAACAACCAAGTATTAACATTGAGTTCCTATTTGCTCACCCTAGGATCCCCCCCAGCGGAAAAACGACATCACATGCGTTGCAATATTGACACGACATGGTCCACACAATAACCTAACACGAGCACTAACCTATAATGCCCATGTGACATGATTTAAAAAGTTGTTGTGGATAATATGGTGACAAGCGATGTAAAATCTATCATGTAAAATGCAACCAACAACATTGGACATACTATTTACACGATACAAATTCTCATCGTGTCACTTTTTTTTCTGTCAAAACCTTCCAAAATATAACATTGAGCTCATTTTTGCTAACCCAATCACTCCCTATCTAAGGGGTTGAGCATTATCCCCATCCCCGGTTAGTAATTAACTTTGTTATAACAAAACTTTTTTTAATCTAAATATAAGAACACTTGAAAACATAAATACAAAACCCAGAAAATTATCCCTACCATCCACCTCACAACCACTCAACCCCTTGTTTCTATCAAATCAAAACAAAAAATAGTAGGATCCCAATCTCCACCATTCATCTTCTTGGATTACAATTAAAACTGAATTTTGTAGTTAATAACAGGTAGGTGGTGGTTCGAAACAAGAATTTTGTATAAATGGATCTTCGAATCCATGAATCCCAAATTTTCATCGATATAAGGTTCCTTTATGAACAACTTTAAGTATAGAAGATAACCAATTATTATTGGTTTTCATAATGAAACTGATGTACTCATTTCACCCCATTTTAGGTCAAATCCAATTCCAAAACCCTAATAACAACCAACTCCAAAATCACAATGTCCACACAGAGTTCATTATCAAAATACCGAATACGGTCTCCACAAAAATCGGGTTTATATACCTTGTCGAAGACCTCTGATTCTCCAAATTCCCCGTTTGTTTTTGACTTGGAGTTGACAAAACATAACCACAAGACGATGACAGAAGATAGTCGGACATAGGGAGAAAGGAAATCGGGAGATTGATTTAATTTTTTTTAATAACAATTGATAAAATTTTTATTGATTTATTAAATTTACCTATTTACCCTTAGTTATAATATAAAACATCGGTGAAAGATTATTACACGATAATCTCCCAATAACCCCTGAAACACTCATAATTATATAGAACCTAAGAAGAAGAAGATAACACAATCTTGTTTCTGATTGTAGTTTAATATTTTATTTTTGTTAACAACAATAAATCGAAATTTGTTACAAACCTACCTCTTAACCCCTTGTTAACTGTTTTACTATTTGACATTTTATTAAAATGCAGCAACTTACGTCACATTGTGACTTCTATTCGTATAATTCATATAATCGTGTATTAAAATACATTACACGAAGATGTGTCACTTTATCAATGCCGATATGTTTCTATGGTTAGCGTGAGAAAACGTGCAATCCTTGGAGTTTAGTGTTTTATTGTTGTGGTATTTGTAATAATAACTAGTATGAATACAAAAAGGGTTAATATTAACAACCTCCCTTGACCTTTCAACTATTGTTGGATGTATAAGTAAAGCTATGTTTATTTTAACAACCTCCCTTGAGTTCTAACGGAGTTAATTGTTCTATTAAGTGGTAGGGGCAAATTTATAAATTCAAAATCAAAATAAAAATCTATCCCTTTTATCTCTCTTTCACACCAATTCACAGCCTCCCTTATCAGTCATCAGCTATCATCCAAGTTCCAACTTTACAATCCCAATCCTTATCTCCATACTCTTTCACCAACTAGGCATAAATCTCCAAATAATAATAAAAAAAAATTCTTAATAAAGATAAAATCAACACAACTGAACCATTAAGCATCCAAGTAAAACTCACCCACATCAACACAAAACCCACAACATTAAACAAAACAAATGCCACAAAAAATCTATTTTCTCTCTTCTTCTATCAGCAATATTTTTCCCTGATCAAATTTGATTATCTTTCTACTACATTGAACATTATGGAAAAATAAATTCAAAAAAAAAAAAAAAGGAAAAACTTGATGGCAAATCTCCACCGTTCGATGGCATCGTGATTTGAAAATCACCATCGTGCGATTGAGATCTTTCAATCTGACAGTGGAGGCATGCCATTTTCACCAGGTGGAGATATGTAGATCTCAGATCTCCATGACATGATGAGGATGAGGAGGATGAAGAGGGTGCAGACGTTAATGACCTCAACCATCGTTGACTCCATCATCAACAATCCCACTGTCGTCGACAACTTAACTATCGCCGACTCCATCACCACACATCACCTACAATTTTTTTTTCTTTTTGAGTTCAACAACAATAACTAAACACAACTGTAAATCCAACTAAAACCCACTCTAAATCAAACCACAAAGAGAAAGGAAATAGAAGGGATAGAGGCGGAGATTAAGAAAAAAAAAAAAAGAGCCAAAGATGAGGGAGGCCGTGAAAGAGAGAGATAAAAGGGATGAATTTTTTATTTTTATTTTTAATTCTTTCTTTTTATTTTGTTATGGAATGTACAAGTTTGCCCCTACCTGTTAACAGAACAATTAACTCTGTTAGAACTCAGGGGATGTTGTTAAAATAAACATATCTTTACCTATACATCCAATAATAGTTGAAAGGTTAGGAGAGGTTTGTAATATTAAACCTTATAATATATTAAACTTATGTCAAGTTGTGACTTCTATTCATATAATTCGTATAATCCATATAATCGTGTATTAAAATACATAACACAAAGATGTGTCACTGTATCAACGCCGATATGTTTCCATGGTTGGTGTGAGAAATCGTGCAATCCTTGGAGTTTAGTGTTTTATTGTTGTGGTATTTGTAATTATAACTAGTATGAATACAAAAATTATATAACTTATCTTTTCATTTTAAATTAACTTCAAATACAGTATATTTCATGGTAACCATAAAATCATTTTATTTTCAAATAAGTTCAAATACAGTATATTTCATGATAAAGGAGTTACCATGACACTTGTATTCTTAGCCAGTACATTTGATTTTATATATTTCATTTATCAGAAATGAAGTTGTTGCATTGATAAAAGTAAAAGGACGGTTTACATCTCCAACACTACATCCGTCAGAATATCCTTCTGTTCCCAACGCAATCTTCCGTCAAGCCATTTAAAACCATTACCTGGATTTTTCCCATCACAATATCCTTCTGTTCCCTACGCAATCTTGGGAAAGATTTTCCGTCCTGGCATTTCTAATATAATATACTAGTTCCACAAACAAAAAGTACTCTATTATACATCTTGGCCTTTAAACCAAATTGGCTAATATCAAACAGTAATGGTCTTTATGTACTAGTTCCACAAACAGTAATCGGTTTGGTTTTTTTCAATCTTATACCAATTTCAGAAAATTAATTATTTTGTTCTAATTCAAATTAGAATATTGTGCACCTGCATCCAACCGGGTGTGGAATAAACCACTTTCATTGGGTTTTGCATACATTATTATAGTTTGCTTTGAACAATCAACTACTATTAAAATCACATCATCAATACTTCCATCGATTTGTTATTATTCCAACCATTCATTTGAACTTAAATAGTTCCTCGATTTCTTCATAATACAATATAGTACTTCTAATGTGAAATGAAAACACCCCCTATATAATACATTTTCAAAACCTACCAAATCCAATCATTCGATGTTCGGTAATAGTTTTTGGTGATTCGTTGAATTCACTATTACAGTTTGCATTGTAGGGTCACAAATGTTTTCAACATGCCATCCTATTCAAACCGTCAAACATTTTAATTGTTCAATTTTATTGTATTTATTTTTTTAGAAGTGGTTTATGATTTAATTAAGTTAAAGTCATATACGACAGTTTGGGTGCAGTCTCACTTTAGTAATTTTTTTTTTGAAATAACCGTATATAAGTAATGATGGTAACGTATATACCTTTTAAGGCTAAAATCCTTTGGTAAAGGTTGTGTGTGTGGGGGTGGCTCGATGCCCCAATGGAAGATGACTATGTTCCTAATATCTATTGGTATTTATTTGAAGGATTTAACCCAAAATGGAAAAATTAACATTTCAACTTTGTTATAGATACTTCATAACTCGTCGTAAGTGATTGATTGCGTTGACCCACACATATATTATAAAAGATTACCATAACGTCACAGTAGTATCTGTCAATTGGATTACGTTGGGAACTTCAACTCATGTATTGCTTACCCTGTGAAGATCCGTGTAATAATTTTGAATGCAAAGTGTTATGTGTCAGCACTACGTAATTTCAAAGTCAATGAACAGGGATTGCAGTATTTGATCAGATGAAGTTTTTTATCAGTACAAATAGGCAAGAGGTAATGATGAAATTGTATAAAATTGTTTTTGGTGATCTCTCGCAATCAATAAATCGTTGTGTTTTTGAATATCAATGTTATATATTCATTGCATCGTCCAGATAGTGTTTTATTTGCTATTATCATTTTACGATCAACATTAGCATATATATCAAATCAATTACTATATGTTTACTAGACAAAGCTCGGTAGACCTTAAATGACATCATCTGTACTTCATTAAAACAAAAAAACAATACCATACTTTAATATATTGTAATCGAACGATGACGGAAACACACCCATAAATTGAAGAATCGCCATCCAAGCTATTTTCTTTACTGCAACATACTACCAAATGCTAGCTATATATGATAACACCCCAACAAATTCACTATTACAACTTTCTATTCCCGTTCTTTTGTTTGTGTGTGTCTCAGTTGCTAAATTGATCTGTTCGCCTTCTCTAGGTCATTAATAAGTCATTCCCCATTCCGCTTTATCATTATATACATATTCCTAATCTTATGCATATCCACGCTAGAGGCAAGCAACGACCCACGGGAAGACATTGACGTAAGCTTCCCTTCAAGTAACTTGGAAAAAAATTCGGCTAGTTTGATGTGCCTATGCATTTGGTCTAGTAAGACTTTAATAACATCATCATCAGTACTGACGGGATCAGCTCCGGTACTCGCCATAAAGAAACAAGTGATAAGACTGCGTAGTTTTGGAAGGAACAATTTTTTTCAACAAGTTGATTATTTAAGTTTACTGTACAAACATTTTCAAAATATATAACAGCATATAAGACTGCCGGTTAGAGAATAGGTTTACTAACCAATTATCCAATTATACATATTGCTTGTGCTACCGATAACACAAAATCATAACCAAATTTTACAGTTCAGTATCTAACAAAAAACAGGTCCATACATAGCAACAACACATACAATAAAGTAAAACCAAAGTATGAACTAATGTGATAAACATCACACTAATCTATATCATTCAAATGGGTTGCAAATTGCACAATCACTTGTAAAAATACCTATTTCTCGCTGTTAGGCGAAACGAATAACATAACAAAACACCTAACCACTTAAAACGTACACAACCTACTAATTTACAGCCAACATGCAAATGAAAACAATATCACTTGGTTCCAACAACAAACAAATTGGGTCAAGATTATTCCTTGAATGTTCGACACGCCATACCCAGACTCAAACCCATTACCAATCAATACATACCCATCAATAATAATGAAATCGAAACAAACAAACATATGATCAGAAACAAATTTAGGATCAAAATAGACAACGCCATACCGTCGACATGAATGGGTGCGCCGTCGTTTAAAGAAGTTGTTGCAGGTATCGGATTCCAAATAGTTCCTCCTTTTAATGCTTACACGGTTGAAATTCTCGACTTAGTAAGTTTACATGAATAAACTAGAAGATTATATAGGGATTTATGAGCAAATTCCAACCAACATCCTTGAGGGACTAGAGATAACTTTTCCAGTTTTTCACAATTGCCTCTCCTCCAGTTAAAAAATATCAGTTAACTCCAAACATTAACCATGTCAAATGTGTATAATTACTTAATTACCCCTAAGTCAGTTGTCAATATAATGAAGCTTTTTTAATGGATACAAATATCCTTCAAATTTTGATAAATTTCAATTAAATAAAACTATTTACAAATGCCAATTTACTGTTTGGATTGCATGTAAAATTGCATTGCATTTGCCAGCACATCAATAATAGGCAAGAATTACTTTTGATTATTAAAAATTATTTAAAAGATAATTATTTTATTATATGTAATTATGCCATGCATTAAATGTACAGTATTGATGTAACGTCTATAGTCCAGTAATCTAACTTATTTCTAAAAGTATCGAAACACCATTAAACAAACCGTGAATATTTTGTCATTGACTACTAAAGGTGATTAAAAATTCTATAAAAAAGTTTTTTTCGTTGTCTAAGAGCAATTAAACCTCATGGAGGTGGGTTGCACTTTGTTTTAATTGGTACTAGTCAGTACCCGTGCTTTGCATAGGGACGAACATATTTCATAAAATAAATAGATGATATCAATTAATTAATAAATGATATACTGATGGAGTTGTGGGCGGTGGTAACGTTGCAATCCATGGAAGTTCAAGAAAAAAAAATGCAGTTTGTGATAGAGTTTATTTATGAAAGACGGATATTGTAAAGTATATGGAATATGAAAATGTAAATTCGTGTGAAGAAATATCGCAGGTGTCCACCCTAATATATAGGGGTGGTGCAATATTGTATATAAGTGAATTAAACACAGAACGGTCACCATGTGGAATCAAAATTATAACTCTGCATGCAACCGTTTCATTTTTACCATTTACACAAAATTGGAATGTGTTGTATTGGATTTTTTTGGATGTATATGTAATGAATTTTAAATAATTATTAATTTAATTATATATTAAAGAATGGAGAATACCAACAACTCTTCATATCAATCTTTTCGATTCTCACACCACTCTATTTATCTCTGGTAACAAAAAAAAAAAAAAAAATTACCGGGCAATTAAAGCATAATTAAAAATTTAAAATGAATTTTTTTATATATACATATATTTAACCGTGGAGCCCACTTATAGGGGTTGAATCCACAACAAAATATTCAATGTACCCTTTTTATTTAGGGATTCAGTACTGAACAGTGAGCTAAACCAAAATTTTTTCGTAGGCACCTCTTGGAGCTGCAAAAATGAAACTCCTCCATTAATTAAGCAAAGGGGTCTCTAAAGGAGATTGTTGGAGATGCTCCCACTCTCGTTTTAGGGCTTTTTGGTGGCCAATTCCGCACTT
This sequence comes from Acer negundo, assembly GCA_035582765.1. Classification (NCBI taxonomy): domain Eukaryota; kingdom Viridiplantae; phylum Streptophyta; class Magnoliopsida; order Sapindales; family Sapindaceae; genus Acer; species Acer negundo. The sequence goes on from CM069242.1 coordinate 2,496,114, forward strand.
CGGCGACTTAGCCCCATATGCTGATCAAATAGTTAGTCAAACGATCTTGTGTCCTACATATTTATGCTATTTTCCTTCACTTTGTTTCCTACTTTTTCATTCACCGAACTCTCGCTTCAGAAATTTCAATGTCTCATCACGATTTAATTTTACCATAACTTACGATGATGATGCATTGGAATAACTGAAGTTAGCGTACGATGAAAGTGTTTACTTTAATCATAGCGGCCAACGTTTATCGTTTATCGTTACACTCTAATCCGGAGTACATCAACTGTGCAACACACTTGACGACAACATATAGAGCATCAGAACATGAAGGTATTGCTTTACAACTCTTTATTGCACTACATATTTTATTTTTTTCTTTGGGGAACAAATATGTGGATATGTTATGGAACCATTTAACTAATTTTTGATGCAGGAGATATTATTGGAGATTTTCTTGAAGAATTTTTATTTGAAAAATTGTTTTGTAATTAATATATATTTTTAATTTTTCTTTTTATTGAGCTTCTAATTAGGTAGTTAAATATTTTATGATTTGATTTTATTAAATCAAATCTTATTTCCTTATTAGATAGGTTTTTAATGTTTTAGTGTAGTATTTTTAATTTTCATTGTTATCTCAATCATCTCTTTCATAGGGAAATTGATAATTTTATTGCTTTACTAGTTATTTTAGGTTTCTTTTAGGTTTTTATTTTCCTATTTAAAAATGATGTACCTAACAGGGATTTTAGTTTTTGTTGATTTATATAAAAATTTGAGAGAGAGTATCTATTTTTATCCATTTTTGGTACCTAATGTAATCGATCCTGGCATTCACCAATGACATAACAGGCTTTAAACAAAACTCGTCGTACGAATCAGGCTTTTTACATTGCCTAGAAAAACACAGCTGCAACTTTGGAAAACAGTAAACTTATGGATTAGATATTGACGGGGCGCTTTTAAATATATTTCTCACTAGGCACCGACTGGTCGCATCAAGCCTTTAAGGTTACGAATTACAATGTGTGTCTCACTCTTCACTGCTTTGGGACGTTAATGGTCACTACGCATTGGTTATTGCATTAGGGTACCCAAACAATTATTATGTGTACTAATAAAATATTTCGAATGAGTAATTATTCAATCGTGTATTAAACTTATTGTTTATTTCAATCTGATCGTGTATTAACTTCAACGTTAATTTTCATATCATATTCGTGTATTACATTGAAGGTTCATTTTCATCTGATCGTGTATTAACTACACGCTTGATACTTGATATCCATACAATCTCGCGTATTATAATGAAGAATGATTTCCTTTTGCTCGTCTATTAACTCAAAGGTAATCCTAGCTTCCTATTAGAATAATAGCAACCGATACCCTTGAATTATATGTGAATTTGCATGTTACCCCATGGACTTTTCTTTCAAAACCCCATGAACTCTCATTTATTGCTTATGGAATCCATATCCCGTCGGGGTTACGCATCACGTGGGTAGCACATCACACATGTAAAGACGGACATAATTGAAATAACACGTTATTCTATTCTTCTTTGGTTTGCCATTTATAATTTTGATGCATCGATGCACCCATGTCATCGGTAGCCACATCAATTACACAATTAGGTTGAGTTTGATAACCGGAATAGGATTGGACTATTTTTAAGAGATTGGATTGGATTAATTTTATTGTTTCCCGGGTTTGGTGCAATATGAGATTGGATTGAAAATAGTGCTATATACTGTGTTTGGGATGTCATGGGGTTGGACAAAATATATCTTGAAATCATATGAAACACACTTACACTTAGTATCTCCGAAAATTTCTAAAAACCTTAAAACAAAATAATATTTTCAGATACCGGAGACACATGTGTGCTTAGAGGAAGTCCGTATATCGCCAAGTGTATCCCAAAATGGATAAAAAGACACAAGGCCAAAAACCAATTATTCATAAAAACAGAATCTAAGAACAATATTTTATGTATTTTCATTATTTAATTATATATAAACAGTTACGATTTTATTAATTTAATATTTATGGCCAATATTTCCTGTTTATTGGTGACATCAAACTTATTATTTTTTCTTGATTAATTTAGGGTGACATCATATTGTTTTCCTAATTAATTTATTATTTATTTATATAATATATGAAGTAATGATTTGATTATAAGAACCGGTCCGCACCCGTGCTTTGCACGTTGGTGAACATATCTCATAAAACAAACAGATTCTATCAATTAATTAATATAGATGAGATATTGACAGAGTTATGCCCGGTGGTGACGTTGCAAGCCATGGAAGTTGAAGAAAAAAAATGGAGTTTGTGATAGAGTTTGTTTATGAAAAGACAGTTATTGTAAGGTATATGGAATTTGAAAATATAAATTGGTGTGAAGAAATATCATAGGTGTCCACCCTAATATATAGGGGTGGTGCAATATTGTATATAAGTGCATTGAACAGAGAGCAGTCACCATAAATGCAGTTTGTGATAGAGTTTGTTTATGAAAAGATAGATATTGTAAGGTATATGGAATTTGAAAATGTAAATTGCTGTGAAGAAATATTTTAGGTGTCCACCCTAATATATAGGGGTGGTGCAATATTGTATATAAGTGCATTGAACATAAAGCAGTCACCATATTGACTCAAAATTATACTCTGCATCCAACCGTTTCATTTTGAATAAATGTAAGACCATCTCCAATGCATATGCATATGCTAATACCAATGCCAAAACAACATTAAAACCCATATAATGCACGTATTGACCATAAAGAAAAATCAGCATCCACCCATGATCATCATGACAAAAAATCCATTTACATCATAGCCATTTGAATATTATTAACCCATCAATCATCAATATAATGAAGATTAAGTACACTCAATTAGCACACTGCACAACCAATTGTTTCGTCAGATACAATTTTCTCAATTAATGGAGATTTTAGACCCCTACAATCGGTGACTGACCGACTCACCAGAGCTTGTTTATGGCCTTGGTGCAATAAAAAGTCATCTATTCATTTCCAAATTTAGGGGTAACGTAGATCCCCTCTTATATAAATATAATAGATATCTATTTTTTGTTACTTTAAATTCTACACTAGCAGAGCTTATTAGGGACTTCCAATAATGGTTATCGTTAAAGGTGGATCGAACCGAAAAACAAAATAAAATTTCTGTGCCTGCGTGGGTAATTTCTTTGTAACTTTTAAGATAATTGTTATAGAACATACTTCGATAACAAAACACAAATAAAATAATAAATCGGAGACTCATACAAAACAGGATTGTAAAAGACAACAACATTCCTAAGGACCTAGCAGACTAGATCAGAAGATCTTGTGACTGCGTCGTCCGTTTTTCTCACCCTCTTATTTGTTCAGTAATACCATAACTTAAGTACTATGAATTTGCCTCTTGGATTATTGTTCTTCTCCAACAGGGTTTTGATACAAGTTTTATAGACTTGTTCACCGTACTCTTGTTGTCAAATAAGATATTTTGTGGCTTCCTTCAGAAATATCAATGTCTCATCCATAGAACATATTGTGGCGGCGGAGGCGGCTACTCCTACAACTGTGGTGGATCTGGATATTTCGCTAGGGAGTTTCCAAATGTCGGTGGCCGTTAGAAAACAATTGTAAAAATATCACTTCGACATAAAAAAATACCCTATACCTTCCTCCATAGTTTTATTTTATGTTGCTTGTACTTTTGGACCTGTTTTTACTTTAATTTTTTGTTTGTCTGAGTCATTGTGGACTGAATCTGAGAGGGTTGTTTTCTCTTAGGGTTATGATTATTGATTTCTACGTTCCTGTTTTTGTTTCCGGGTTTTATGAAGAAAAAAATTCAATATCAGTGCTGGTGTTCTTTGTGGGGGTAGAGAGAGATAGCAGTAGAGAGATTCATTTTGGATTCATATGGTTGTAAGCTCTCACTGTTCTTGATAGAATTTTATATATGAACGAATGCAAGGTCGTTTGGTTAAAAAAACAAAAACAACTCTTCAGAGTAAGCTTTTCATTTCTCACACCACTCTATTTATTTCTTGGTAACACCAAAATTTGTTTAATTGAACCATTATTAAATTGAATTAAAAAAAAAACTAATTAATGAACCACACCTTTTCGATTCACAAAACACACATTTACTTCTCACACCACTCACTCTCAATGGGTAACACAAATGGTTGTTTAATTAAAATTAAATTGAAATGAATAAATTAGGGGAATGCAATCTACCTTCCCTATTCATCAAGGGTAAATACGTAAACAAGTTTTGCACCAAAAGTGAGCGTTTTAATAAATGAAAAAGTGTGTACGTGTTAAACAAAGAGTGAGAAGGGTAAATGGAGTAGGTAGATAACATTCCCCTTTAATAAAAACTAATTAATGATCAAGCCTTCTCATAATAATAATAATAAATGATCATTTAGAAATGAGTAGCCATAGCCTTAAAAGAAGGAGAATATCAATGCTTTGGGACAACAAGATCTTATTAATGCTAATTAATTGTTTTATTGTTCCTCTATGTAATGGTTTTTCCTTTATTCAACAAAAAAAAGAGCATTGTTTTATTGTTTATTTTATTTTATTTTATTTTATTTTTTTATAGAACAAAACTTAATACAAAACATGTGGCACATAAGAAATGCCAATTGTCACAAATCATTTTAAGATGAAAAATTACTAAATGATAAAAATACTGTCAAGTGGCAAAATAATTCAAATTTTAGGTAGTCTCTGGATGGGACACATGGCAGGACTTTCCATCCATGGTTTTTGCTTTATAATATATAAATATATATTTATAATTATATTTATTTATTTATTTGAGATAGTCTTTGGATGAGTCACACGGCATGAATTTTCATCCATATTTTTGCTTTATAATATTTTTGTATTTATTATTTATTATTGTTGTTATTTTTTTAATTTTCAAAAGATATATTTATATTTATTTATTGTAGACGATTCTATCATGTAAATATTTTCGACCTGTTGTCAAACTATGATAGTTAATTTTGTCGATCTTTATGATAGTTAATTATATGAACACTAAATGGACACATTTCAACAGAGTTCACTTCTGTTCACCCTCTTTCAATGGCGTGAGCATTTACATGACATGCGTCCATATCCCTTCCAAATCACATGGAATGCACCCATTTATCATTGCAATGATTCCCCTTTGCAATTGTTTTTCCAAGGTAAAGTGTGCCCCTCCATTACATGCCTCTTCTCGGAAAAATAAAATCCACATCATTTCCCACTATTGTAAGATGAAGGGTTTCTTTATCTATTGTTTCGAGGGGCCTGATTGACTGAAGGGGTTTGGTGAGTGGATTTGGATCTTCTACTGATCTAATTTTTTTTCTGACTTTTTAAAAGCATGTGATTGATTGTTATTAAAGTGGTTGTGAAAACCAATCACATCTTAACCATACATTCATTGTATTGCTTATATGTCACGGGATTATGTGAGGTGAGGAAAAAAATTAGATCAGTAGAGGATCCAAATTCTTGGCAAGTATGCAGTGATTTAAAACACCGCATCGAGCAATCATGAATAGTGATATGACCATGCCGTTGGATCATTATAAACTTTATCCAACGGACTTGCATTAATGATATCCTTATTACAAATTTACAATTAATACTAAAAATCCAGTCGAACCGGTTCTTTTTTTTTTTTTTAGTATATTATATATATGTCTCGTACCTCTCTGTTGAGTTCCATTGTTCTCATTTCTCTGTTCTAAGTTATCAAGTTATTCTTCACACTACCTCCGTCGTTGCCACTGCCACCAATTGTAAGTTTTAGTGCTTTATATTTCTCAAAATAGACTATAGCCAGTCCTTTGATTTCTCTATCAAAGTTTGTTATGAGAGAGGGTCATTGTCTTATAGAGATTGGAATGATAATGATCCTTCCTATAATATATATATATCTCTTTCTGTCTCTGTCCAAACTTACATGAACATTTAAAAGTAAATAATAAATTAACTGCTCTCTGTTACAGATGGATGAAGGTCAGAAATCCCAGAAGAAAATCACTTCCTCTTCACCACATGAGGATAGCATGGAAATTATGGAGAAAATCCGACACACGGAGGAATGGATTCAGAAGTTAGAGGAAACATCTAAGTCCAGTATTGATAAAGCCAAGGTATTACCTGTCAATCAAGGATATAAGGCCAGTCATATTGCTGGCTTCAACCTCATGAAGGAATATGCGAAAAAAGTTTTCCCAGAAGGAAATGGGAAGATGTTGATCCCAATAAGGCTAAAGAGGCAGTGGGGCCTTACTATGAATAAAATAACTACTGCATATCTTAGCTTGTTTGTTACTTCCAGTATTACTTTTCTTTATTTTGTGTGTTTCGATATCTCACCATCTATGATCTATGCAACTTATATATATATATATATATACTGTTCCCCGTGTGTTTTTTCAACTTTTGTCTCAACGTTAACTTTATATATATATTTTTATATTTTTTGTTAGACTGTTGACATCTGGGTAAAAACAAATGAAAACTAAAACTTAAACGTTCCTAACAATTACGACTCTATTTTATACGTATCCCCCAAGTATCCCCTAAGTATCCAAGGGTCAAACTTATGAAAATGTCAATGGATGAAGTATCGTATACTTAATCTAAAGATGAATTTTCAATTCAAAGAGAAAGATGAATTTTTAATCATTTTAATACATGAAGTTTGAAGATAAATAAAACAATTCAAGGCATTAGTGTGTACATGTAGTGCATGCACGTGGTTCTAAAGGTGTAGTAAGGGGTTTAATTTATGAATAACATAAGACTATTGCAATTTTGTTTTGTTGTTGTTTTTTTGTTTTTAAAGAATAATGATATTCAATATACTAAGCGTAAGTTGAACATGGTAACTGAGATGCAAAATTGATAAATAATCCATTTTTTGGAAAACTCCCTAAATTTTAATTCATATTCTAATTATCATCCAAAGTAAAATTCCTAATATAATTGTGTCAACTCTGAATTAAGAATCACCCGTTTGAAGGTGATGATAAAAATACTTTAAAGTCCACCTCAGGGAAGCATCTGGACCATCTTCGTACACATGTAAGATCTGTAACACAATGGTACAAAACTCAAAATTTGCCTCCAAAACAACATTAAACCCTATATACTGCACGGATTGACCTTAAAGAGAAATCATCATCCACACATGATCATCATGACAAAAAATGTATTTACATCATAGCCATTTGAATATTATTGACCCATCAATCATCAATGAAGATTAATTACGACACTCAATGCGCACACTGCACAACCAATTGTTTCGTCAGATACAATTGTCTAAATTAATGGATATTGCAGACCCCTACAATCGGTGACTGACCGACTCACCGGTGCTTGTTTATGGCCTTGGTGCAATAAAAATAGTAATATATTCATTTCCAATTTTAAGGGTAACATAGATATCCTCTTATAGAAATATAGGATAAGGATAGATACCTATTTTTCGTTACTTTAATTCCTACATGAGCAGAGCTTATACCTTGGACTTCCAAAAATGGATATTGTTAAAGGTGGATCGAACTGAAGAACAAAAAAATTAATAATTGCTTGCGTGGGTAATTTCTTTAGAACTCTTACGAAAACTGTTGTAGAACATACTTCGATAACATTAAAATGAACATAACTAAAATAAAATAATAAACCGGAGACTTCATACAAAACAGGATTGTAAAAAACAACAACATTCCCAAGGACCTAGTAGACTGGATCAGCAGATCTTGTGGCTGCGTCGTCCGTTTTTCTCACCCTTCTATTTGTCCGGTAGTACCATAACTCAGGAACTATGTTTTTTCCTCTAAGATTCTCTTTCTTCTCCAACAGGGTTTTGATAACAGTTTTACAAACTTCTTCACCGTACTCTAGTTATCAAAGAGGATATTTTGGAGCTTCATTTAGAAATATCAATATCTCATCCACAGAACATATTGTTGTTACTTGCAAGATTATAGATAACTGGTTATTTCAAAATTTTTAAGTTATACGGCACCACATTTCCCATAAATTATTTGGGGAAATATCATTAAATCTGGATGTGACCGTAGTTTCAAATGCCATCTGAAAGATATACTTTTGCCTCTATATTTGTAACAAATTGAAACCATTATATAACAATTGAATTGATTGGTAAAATAAGAAAAAAAAAAAAAAAAAAAACTAGGACCTAGTACTGTCTTGTGGACATACGGTTGCAATTTTGACATTCCCTAAGAGGAATATAGCTTATGCAATTGCTTTGGTCGCATGGATCCCGTTGTCCTGTACGAAAACCGTAAAGGATACGACTAGCCCCTGGAAGAAGACGCATATCGTATGCGTATACAGTTGACGGAAGGTAACATTGGGTTCTATTTACCCCTTACCAATATAAACTATAAACTCATCTAGTTGATTGTATATAAATATTACCGTCAGAAAACACTGAACACCCACCTAACTGATGAGAAAAATATTGCATGCACCAAGTGCAATGCAACCTAACCAATGCGTGCATGCCATGTGGCATGGAGAACTCATTTCATTGGTTTCCTTACCACATGGCATGACTGCATTGGATGGGTGCATTGCACCACTATCCAACCACATTAAAAACGAGATTACTTTTGCTCACCCATTAAAAATAGTGCTTGCATTACCCTGATGTGACCACTGAATGCGCATTGACGTAGTCTTCAAAGTTATAGATCATGTACACATATTCAATTGGTGCATTTATCGTTCTGCTACAATAAATGCAGTAATTCCCAAAAATGGTATTAAAGTAGATGTTATCCTGTCCATTGTTTAATATTAACACCTATATGTCCCCATAAAATGGCCAATTTGATGAATTACTTTATGTTTATTTACCCAAAAAAAAAAAAAAACCTCTCAAAGTGGAACGTATCAACTAGTGGATTTTCTTTACACTTGTTATTATCGAGTTTGCATATGGTTGTGTACCTATGTTTTTTATTTTTTATTTTTATCAATATATTCGATAGCTTCATCTAATTTCATACTTCAGTCGTTGAGGAACTCTACATTTTTATTAACACGTATAAACAAAGTGTCCTATGTTTAATGTAATGATTGTTTATTCCCTTAATGTAATTGATAGAGGCATTCACCAATGACATAATAGGCGTTATTTATTTATTTAAAATTGTAATGCTGGGTTTTACTATTACAAGACTCAACTCGTCCTACGAATCAAACTTTTTATATTGCTTGGAAAAACACAACTATAACTTTGGAAAACAGTAAACATATGGATTTGATATTGACAGAGCGTTTTTAAATATATTTCACACTAGGCACCGACTGGTCACATCAATCCTTTAGGGTTACAAATTATGATGTGTGTCTCATTCTTCAGTGCTTTTGGACGTTAGAGTCAGTACTGCATATGTTATCCAAACCATTATTAGTTGTAGTAATAAAATATTAGGAATGAGTAATTATTTAATCATGTATAAAACCGAATGTTTATTTCAATCTGATCGTATATTAACCTCAATGTTCATTTTCATATCATATTCATGTATTACATTGAGAATGTACCTTTTCATTTGATCGTGAGCTTACTTCATGCTCGATACTTGATATCCATACAATCTTGTGTCTTATAATGAAGAATGATTTCCTTTTGCTCATGTATTAATTTAAAGGTAATCCCAACTTCTAGTCGGAATAATAGGAACCGATACCCTTGAAGTATACACGAATTCACATGTTGCCCCATATCCTTTTCTTTTAAAACCCCCTGAACTCTCATTTATTGCTTAGGGAATCCATATCCTGTCGGGGTTTACACATCACATGGCTAGAAAATCACGCATGTAAAAACGGGTAGAATTGGAATAACACGTTATTATATTCTTATTTGGTTTGTCATTTTAGTATGTTTGGGAGAGCTTCTTAAGTAGATCTTTTAGAAGTAGATCTTTTAAATGAAAGTTGGTGGTCTTTTGGTTGTCAATTAAAAAAGAGCTTTTTAAATGAAAGAATTACCAAAATACTCTAATAAATATTAAATTATATGGTTATATTAGAGATTTTAGTGTTATTAAAAAAACTCCAAAAGATCTACTTGGAAAATCTTTAAATTTGTGCTTCTCCAAATAAACGTAAAACAATTTTTTAATTATCCAAAAACTCTATTGAATGACATCCAAACGGTACAAAAAATATTGAAAAGAGCTTTTTTTTTTTTTTATAATTAAAATACCTCTTTTAGCCGGTAGACAAGCTCTTCCGAACGGACACTTATAATTTCGACGGACACTTATAATTTTGATGCGTTGATGCACCCATGTCATTGGTAGCCATATCAGTTACATAACTAGGTTGAGTTTGGTAAGCGGGATAGGATTGGAATATTTTTAAGAGATTGGATTGGATTGGATTGGATTGAATTAATTATATTGATTCCCGTGTTTGGTGCAATATGGAAATAGATCTTGAAATCATATACACAGTCGATCCGGAAATTTCCAAAAATCTTAAAAGAAAATAATCATTTTTAGATACCGGACACACAGGTGTGCTTAAAGGATGTTCGTATTTCACCATCGCTTTCCAGATCATTGTTTGACCTTTAATTTTATTTATATACCCTTTTTGAACCATATATTGTTTGATGTTAAAGGACTTCGAATTGAAACCATACCCACTATCTACTGCGTCACCCATTCTTTCGATTTTCGGAATCGATCAATGTACATACTTGCAAGCCAACATAATTAAAATATTAAAATATGTCATTCTCAATGTTCTAAGCCTTGATACTTTCAAACAGACATAAACTTACATGTGGCCTTAATCTACCCCAAGCAAAACACAATTTGAACTCATAACATATAGAATAGTTTTGACATTTCACAAGATTCATGAGGTATCACTTGAGATCTGGCCGTTGCATGCCGTCTGAACCCCCCACGACAGGCTGTTCTGTGGTTAACTCAATGGCCATGGCCAATGCCTCTAACATAGAAATCCGACCCTCTAGCAACATGTATTTCTTCCTCCACATACAAACCTCCCTTATTAGATCCTTTCACTCGTTCTTTAGCTGGGCGATCTCATTCTTCATTGTTTTCTCTCTCGCATAAAACATGGACTCGACCTTTGTCATATCAGAATCGTGATGAGAGGTCTGCAATGACCAAACTACGTCACTTGTTGTGCTACTGTCTTCTCCTTCTACTTCGACTTTCTTACCGACATTATCCGCCATGTCTTTCAATTAAGTCTTTAGGTTTTCGTCAATGTATACTTTTTTTTTAGAAGTATCGTCAATGTATACTTACTAAACCGATAAGTAAACATTAAAATATAACCTGTTGAGGGTCACAACCGTATCGATTCACTACATTAAAAATAACCGTTTAACATCGATAAAAAATATATATATATATATAAATTCCGATCCGACAAGTGTATTGTTTGCTTTTTTACAACAAGATCCTTGTGCTTTTCTAACTGGTCATAGAAAGTACTTTATCAATTTTAGACTTTAGGGTGTGCCTGGTGTACTTACACCTTAACCAATGGTTGCATGCCGTGTGGCATGTAGAATTCATTTGATTGGTTTTCCTTACCTTGCGCTCATTGTTTCCAAGCATTTTATTTAATTATTTTTCAACATTGCTATTGTAAATTTAGGGCTCATTTGGTACACCGAATTCAATTGTATTGGATTGGATTGTATTATCATGAATACAAACCTATGTTTGGTGGCACACTGTATTATATTGTATTAGGTTTTTCCTATATTACTTTATTGTGTTTTATTTTATTATAAAAATATAATAATTTTTAAAAAATACTTAATAATTAATTTTAAATCTCCTTACCATGAATAAATCAATAAATATTTTTATTTAATAAATCATTCATTATTAATTTGAATTGAAACAAAAAATTTAAATAAAATTTTCTTATGTATTTTGAAATTATTAAAAAAACAAAATATTAACAACATCACTTATATTTCAATAATATTCCATATTTGTTGGAAAAAGAGAGACAATTTAAAATTGTTTTTTTCTAATACAATACAACCTAATGCCACCAAATATAATGTATTAGTTAATACAGTGTTTGTTGTATTAGACAATTAAAATATACTAAAATAATACATTACTGTGTTTGCACTAAACACTATGTTGTATTAATCAGCATAAAAATTATCGTGATTGATATGACTATCCATGTATCAGTGAATGGTGACTACAGTCTGCAGGGGACGTGCTCAATTGAGATCCACCTTTTCTTCGTGTTTGGTTTACTCTGCCCTGAACAAATCGTGTATTAGAAGATATTACAATGTCAATCACAGGTGATTGCAGTTTCCGTTGTAGACTTGTATTATTGAATTTTGAAGAATGTACTATTCATTTGAATGTAATATAGGACGAATGATGAACGTTATTCATATGGAAAATACTTGGGTACTGACCAGTCACTACCAAAGGCACTGCCCCCTGAATGGGGTATTACCACGTGGCTTGCAATCGTCATAAAAAGCAACATGGTGTTAGCAACGTGGCAACACCCCATTCGATGGGTCAGTACCATGGGTACTCACTGGTCACTAGCTAAAAACACTGTCCTTTTGATATTTGAACACCTTTCTTAGTTTTGAAGGTCTTTTGTTTAAATTACTTTATTGAGTTGAACACGAGTTGGCATTGTTACAACTACAATTTCAGCCCTTGAATACAACCGTTGGGTCTCCAACGGCTATATTTGTGGCAATTTAAACCTGTTATATGTAATTTGGATGTGCACGTTTTTAGACATCTTCTATTCTGCTACTATCCTCAACCGTACATTGTATTGGTTCCCCATCTGTTTCCCATTAAATAATCACACAAAATTTTCTTACAATCAACAACCATGGAAGGAAGTTCAGGGTCAGCAAGCAACATTAATGGTGGCTTGGGAATATTCAGCAACAGATCCTGCAGATATGGGAAGAAGGTAGCTGTGAAAATATATGAATCGAAAGAAAATCCAGGTAAGTTGTATTTTGTTTGTACGCAACGGCAATGCAAATATTTTTATTGGTGGGAGCTCGATTCAACAATTTCACAGGGATGTTTCCTAACCACTCCTAAAGGCGGTAGAGATTCTACATCTATCGCTCGAGATCCTACATCTACCAACGAAGAAGTGGCAAATCTACATGCAAAGTTGCACAACCTGGAAACATATTTAAATAGACGAATGCAGAATTTGGAAACTAGTGTAAGTGGCATCAAGATGTTGACGCTGGTTAATATGTTATGCTTTGGTGTCTCAATATGTGTGCTTTTTTTTACTTTGATGCAAATGTACATGAATATTTCACAGAAAGCACTTGTAGCAATTTCCAAAAAATAAGTGGAACATGCATTATTTAAAAACATGGTGTTACATGCCTCTTTACAAGTATACTGTAGCATCTTAAACAGTATAACATTCATAATCCTTATACACCCCAATACAGGGCTGCAAACATGGCCAGTGGGACCAATCGGTTTAAATGTCCATATACAACAATTCCAGGGATTCAAACGGTTGACGTTTCAGATACTCTTCCCTTCCTAAGAATTTTGCTTTTACATTAATTGGACAAATACAATGATTTATTTCCTTTTTAAATGTCACGTATTATAAATGCAATTGCAACTTCATGAAACGTGCAAAATCTGCTTTCTATAATTACAAATCCTTTTAGAAACTATCTTACTCATTCTGCGCCGACTGGTCACATCAAGCCTTTTCAGGGTCATTTTGTAGTACGCCAACGCGCAGACGCCTAATTGCGATATCCAGTTGACGCTTTTCTAATTTATTTTTCAATGTGTGAAACTATCAATTGAGTGATTTGACGCATAGGTGACTTTGCATGAAGTCCTGTATAAGGAACCCAACCAATGAGTTTAATTCAATCGATTCATTATCAATAGTTGGGGTAGTTGAGAAAAGGCACCATTTACTGTTGACTGTCCAGACCACTGTAAGTTTTATCATTTTATATTAACATTTATACATTCCTTGACTTCACTGGTTCCCAATCTGAAATTTTTGATAACAGTCTTGGAACAAAATTTGCAATCACTCAAGGCAAGGTAAAATTCTATAGAATTTTATCTTTAATTGTATATGTATTTTTTCTTATTGACTGGTCTGTTTTTTATTTTGTAAGATTTGCTTTTAGATAATTAAGGATATTGCGCTTCTATATCTATACCTATATTATTATCGATTTGTTTGATTTAGCGCAATTTGTTTTGGATTTGTTTGTTGCTACTCTACATTTATATGGCTTATACATACAATTAATCGAACATTTTTATATTCAACTATTTTGGGATTAAAAGTAGTTTGGAAAAATGAAAACCTTTTATTTATTTATTTGAGATCTAGATTAAGATTTTGATGATTTGAGACATTACTGCAATTAAAATTATATGTCATCGTAATTTAAAAAGGTTGTTTAAAAAATTTATGTTAATCGTTTTTAGTCGAGCCCCGCTGGATGGAAAATCCCGGATGCCCCCAGTTTACATTTACCTTCAGTCTCATTCTACCCTATCCGAAGTTACATTCGGACTTGATTGTACTCGTATCCTTCGAGATATTTCAAATGACGAGGGACCCAGCAAACCATACACCACGATCAATAAAGTTGGTAATCGATTGTTGTCTAAGACTGCATTTTGTTTTATAGAATGTTTGTTTGACAAATATTTCAATTCATGTATTTCCGTATTTGTATTATTATATTTAATTTCATCGGGGAACTCGGTAAACATGTTCAAAAACTGAGAAAATGTGTACGATTTACTATTTTATAAATGGAACAGGAACTTCCATAAGAGTGTGCTTGGTATGAGAGCTTGAAAGGATAAAACGGACATTTTTGGTGAAACAAAGAGTTGGGCATTTCCATGGAATGCCATTACAAAACTTTAGATTCGTCAATATTCAATAACCGTGTGTTTGGAATGGCAATCTTTAAGTCCGTATTCTGTGGGTAGGATCTTCATAACATATTGCATACATGAATTGATTATGACAATTGTCGCCTTAATATTTGGAAATGTCGTCTACGCATTGAAGTCATTGACAGACTGGTTTAAATATATTTCTATTTATACATTATGTAATTCATATTTTATATTAATCCGTCTAATTTATTGACGATAGCTGTTGTCATTCAAATATTGTATTTCACCCTAATCTTACAAGCAACAACACTATATGTGGGGGATGAGACTTTGATAATTCTGATGGATGAACTAGCTTGATAGATAAGATGTCAGTTATATCAACCTTGTAATGCCGGGAAAATAGGAAGGCGTCAAGGCAACATACCCTTGTATCCACAGTGAAAAGCTAAAGGCTACAAGGAAATATTTCTTGTAATAATGTGGATGTAGATGATCAGGCTACAATTAATTATATCTTGCAATGGGGCACCAAAAAATAAACTAATGATGTTTACCGACTTATTAAGATGTTGAATGATAGGGAACATATAGTTAGATTTTTTATATATGCCAATGTAACAAAGGATCCTGACACTCATAATAGACTGTATAATTTATTATATTTGTAATATTATTGTAGACAATATAACTTCAGTATACGGCAATGTAATCAAGGATGTTGAAAGTTGAATAAGATAATATAAAATAGAAATTAAGTTAGACAATGTAATCAAGGATGTTGAAAGTTGAAATAGACAATATAAAATAGAAATTAAGTTAGATCGAGCACATCAGTTCTTCAATGCATCCGATTAAGATGAGTGTTGAGGTTGATCATGTATTCATGTTAAGGTTTACGAAATAAAGAAATTAAGTTGGACCGCATAATTCCATAAAAGAAAGTTTTGATCCAAAACTGTTACCTATTACAGAATTTAAATTAATTAACCTTCTATTACTCTTAGGGTAAATTACATTCACACCCTTAAGGTTCGAGGCAAAGACACCTAGATGGAAAAGTTTAGTTATTCTACCCTCACACCCTTAGTTGACCATGGTAAGTTACAAAATTCCCTTGGGTGTTAGTGTAAACAAACTTTCATTTTTGATTATTATACAAGGGCTTTTTTGATGATACATGGGTGTTATTGTAAAATAACTAAACTTTTCAATCTATGTGTCTTTGCCTTAAACCTTATGGGTGTGAGTGTAATTTACCCTAATCACCACTAACCTACTGTTGCCATCTCAATGATATTTCCTTTTACACGTGTATAGCTCTACGATGATACAAATCACCTTCTCTCACATGAAATTCGGCCTAAAAAACATAACACGATGAGATATCAAACTTCATTGCATCCAGGCACTTTGGAGTAACACTAAGGAAGTTCAACATAGTTGACCTTTTTGAAAACGATGTTATAAGCACTTAACCTTATTTGGACAAACCAATTCAATTCAATAGTCAGACAAACTACAGGTACTCATACACTCAAACTCATTCCAGATATGGCAAAATTTTCCATGACACAGTACCTGCCAACCGTAACTTTGTTCATTTTCAACTTGAAAGTCCTTTTTGCTAAGCCAAGTTGTCCTGTTTTCCTTAACAAGACAATTGAAGTTCCAAGGTGCTGGTTTAAATTTTGCTTTTATGGAGCTGCAATGGCTATCAATAGTGGGTCTTCTGTTCAGCTCATAACCTCGAATCGTTCAAGTGCTGGGCTCATCGTGTACAAAAAA
This sequence comes from Acer negundo, assembly GCA_035582765.1. Classification (NCBI taxonomy): domain Eukaryota; kingdom Viridiplantae; phylum Streptophyta; class Magnoliopsida; order Sapindales; family Sapindaceae; genus Acer; species Acer negundo. The sequence goes on from CM069242.1 coordinate 2,512,905, forward strand.
CCCATCAAGGTCGTAGATGGTAATCCTTCAATATTTCCATCTTTTTCTATGATTCTCTTGTTTTCATTGTCCAACCAGAGTGGTGATGGTTTGGCTTTTTTATGGTTCCAAAGGGTTATCATTTTACTGATGTGGGTAAGAGGTCATTGGTCTCTATAAGATGGGATTGCATACATGCAAGTTTAGGATGATGGTTGTTGAATTTGACACCTCTTTTGATCCTGAGTATGGTGATTTGAATGGAAATCACGTCGGCATTGACGTTGACAGTTTATTATTTGTTAAATTCTATAATATTTCATCTCAGAATATGTTCCTTAATAGTGGTAAGAAATTGGTTTCATTGATCGATTATGATGCTAGTGCAAAGAGATTAGAGGTTAGGTTGTGTTATTCAGGTAATATAAAACCTGTCAATCCTCTCATCTCTTACTAATTGACTTATCGAAAATATGGCATGACAATGACTTTTTTGTGGGATTGACCTCTTCAAATGCCACCACTATGCAGACATGTTCTGTCTATTCATAGACCTTTAAGTCCATGCTTTTGCCACATTGGCTGCATTCATATCCACTGGATCCTTATAAATTTGCCACTGACACGAAAACTCCCCAGGTAATATCTCCCAAGCAGACGGATACCATGTGGCTGGGGCTTGCCGCATCGTTCGTCAAAACTGTTTTCAGATCCTTTTTAATAACAGTCATTGGGTTGTATTTGTGGTCCACTTACACGGAGAGACGTAACGTAGTCTAGCATGAGGGGTGTGTCCATACAGTGGTTCATCTCGAGCACAAATAGTTCAACTTATATGTATTGTATCTATTAGGTTTTTATGAATTCATCCTTTTCTTCTTCATGTTTTGTTTGGTAATTAAGGGTAATTAAGGGTCTTTGTACCAGTAAGCGTAGTGTGTTAAAGTTCTGTTGTGTATTTACAAGTATTCGATTTTTATGAAAAACATGTTTTTCTTTTAATTATTGATATCATGGTGAATCCTATGCGCTACCTTCTAATTAACTGTGCCTAAAACTTAGCTTCTCCAACCTCTCTAAAACTTAGAGCAAATCATCAAATTTGAGCAACAAAACCTCTCCAACAAGCCATCCCCCAATGCGGGGAATTCTGTGGTTCTGAATAGTGTTGTGCAGTCCCCCGTGGTAGGTGCAACAGTGTTAAAATTAGCCAACAATTCAGAATATCGGAAAACCCTCAAGTTTTACTTAATCAGAGTTTAACAATAATTTTATATTAAATACCGGCCATCTGATTGTTTTATTATATCTCTTATTTGTAGGTTTTTCGAATTACGAGATGTACCCGTAACCAAATAGATGTATTTCAATTTTATGCTTTTAAATATGAAAGCTTTTCATATTTTATTACATTTATATATATATATATATAAACCTGTTTATTAATCTGGAATTATGTGTATAATACAATACATTTAAATATTGTTATTAACTTCAATCACTTAATTGAAAACACAAAAGTTAAAGAGGTGTTTTTTAAATGAGCAACTTTAATTTCAAACATTTATTAAGATATTAACAAATTCCAATATTATGTATAATATAGGGTGAAATGTTAATTGATCTGATATATTAGATAAATGGGAACACATAATGTTTCTGGGAATATTCGGTTTCGTGTAATGGGTTGGAGTTGGAAAATGAAAAAATAGTGTATCCTAATAGTTACACCTATGTTGTGCAAAATTTCCACAAAATTAAGATTAGGGTTGGAGATGCCCAATATCCCACAAAATTGCATCCCTTCCTAGTACTGTTCAGTAACTATATGTCAGAATGTAACCCGATATAATCTTCATAAAACTTACGGACTTCGAGATTGAGGCAAACCCATGCAGCCCCCTATTGCAGAACCATCATTGCTTGTACAATATTGAATAAAATAAAAAGACTTTGATGTGTTAACTTTTACAAAAAGGGTTAAGGTGTGCATAGGACTGCGACATGGAGAGACCGTGAAACCATCCAATTAGAGTGCACCGTTTATCTGGGGAACATTAAAATAATAATAAAATTTTTATTGTTGCAATCTCATTTGATTGTCTCATGTTGTCACCACGTGCTATTCCCATGAAATTTTTTCTCCCGTCCTAGATTTCACTAATAAAATAGGGGTGACGAAATCAGATTGTACTAGAACAATCAAGTATAAGGATTTCTGAAAGGGAGGTCCAACGATAAGAAAATCTTGCGTGTACCGGGTGCAATGCATACTAACCAATGGTTGCATGCCACGTTACCTAGAAGAACTAATTTGATTGGTCTTTGCAACATGGCTTGCATCCATTGGATGGGTGTAATGCACCGGTTGCATGCAATATTCTCTATCCAACAAGGAACGAGATCGTGCTTTGACAACCATTACTACTATTTGGATACCAAAATCAATCCAACGGTCCACCAACTGACATCAGCACGCCATTGTCAACGATGTATCATTCGGTTATGCCACAGTTAAAGAAGAAGTCAAAATATACAGTTACACCAATTGGTTGTTCACCGGTAATATTTATATCCGATTCTCCCAACACAAATTGTTTCCCGAATCAAACCCCCGGTGATGAGTCATTGTCGCATATATCAATCAAGCGTCTGATTTTTGACGATATTCCACTGGTCATAAGTTCGAACACATTATCAAGCGGTACCAACCAAATGGGTGTTAATGATAGTGTACCTCCATTGGATTCTTCCAATGGTCGATCTAAATATAATGCAAAGGTTGTTCAGTCCAAGTCTAAGCATTGTACAAACTACAATTTTGATTGTAAGAATGTACACATTGTTGAAGATGATGCCATCGGTTATGGAACACATTGCAGGGCATCATCGGTTCCCAGTAATGAATAGGAAACACATTGACAGCCTTTACAGCCTCATCAGAGCCATGTTATAGACAGAGTGGTCCATCCCGTGCCCGTTCCTAACATGACTAACATTTCTGTGTCGTGTATTACAAACAATGTACCAGATACTGACCAGGATAACACAACTTATGTTCACACCCCTCCTGATCATAATCCTTTTAGGCATAAAGTGCAAGGGTTTGACCATGTATCTTTTGAAAATGTAAAAGATTATACCGCATTCAAGTCCAACACGGACCATACTTCCATTCATAAGGGCAAGATATTCAAACACAAGTATGAAATGAAGAAGGTGTTGGGTCTGTACGCAATGGAAAATCATTTCGGGTGCAGGGTTACATGGTCAACGACAACGCGGTATGAGGCATTGTGTACCGACTTCAAATGTTAATGGTTGGTACGTAGGGTGAAGAAATGTCATGGAACTCACTGGTATGTCATTGTATATCGAGATACACACACTTGCAAAGTCCAAAACTATGGTCTTCACTTAAACCAAATCAGTGCCTATATCGTTGGGGAACTCTATCCCCAAAAATTTGTAGATCCAGGATGCAAAATCCGAGCTAAAGATATCATATTTGAAATGGGGTCTCAGCACGGGGTACAGCTGTTGTATAACAAAACTAACCGGGCTAGACTCTATGCTTTGAAAATACAGCACGGGGATCCGTTGAAGTCTTTTCAAACATTGCCGTCGTACTTTTACATGCTGAAGCAAAGCAATCCTGGGACCCTAACAAACAACGAGACATACTCGAAAGACTGGTTCAAGTACGACTTCATGGCATTCGGTGTTTGTCTACAAAGGTTTAGCCATGTTATCAGACCCTTCATGTCCATCAATGCAACCCACTTGATGAGATCTGTCAAAGGGGTGCTACTTACAGCCTCGGCCAAAGACGGAGACTCAAAAATATACCCATTGGCATTTGGTTTCGCCCCCTCAGAATGGAAAGGCTCCTAGAATTGGTTGCTTTTTGAATTGAAGAAAGACATTGGTTCTCTTCTGGATGTGGTTATCGTTTCCGATCGTCATAGAGGCATTATATTAGCCATGAAAAGGGTTTTCCTTGATGCACATCACTCTGTGTGTTCCATATTGCATAAAAATTGAGACAGTCATGTATGGCAAGAGAATTATTTTACCAAGCATGTACCAGATATTGTCGCGATGAGTGTGATATCAACTTTCAACAGATGGCTGCTTGTAACCAGAGGTACTACAACGAAGTCATAGAAATTGGGGTAGATAAGTTCACACGAGCTTACAGCCCCAAAAATAGGTACGGGATGATGTCTACTCAAATTGCCGAGTCTATGAACTCAGTTCTTCTAGATCTACGAAAGCTGCCTATCGCAGCCCTTGTAGAGCAGATTAGGGATATGATGCGGAATTGGTTCCACAATCGTTGTACTATTACAAATCGTCTTAGGTCTGATCTGACTCCGACAACTGACAATCACATACTTAAAAGGGTTGAACCTTCTTATAAATGCATCATTCGTCCTATATCATACCATAGGTACAACGTCGCTGAGAATCAAAATAATTCCATTGTCGATATTCAAGCAAAGACATGTGGGTGTTGCGGGTGGGATCTTGAAAAGTTACCTTGTAGACATGCCTTTGCTTGTGCCAGGTATGTTATCAAAGTATACATTCATCGATTCGTCATTTACCATATCTAATTTAAATGTCTGACATCCAATAATTAATATTTTGACCAGATATGCATCAATTCATGTTCCAACAATGTGCTCAAACTACTACAGATATGATTGTCTACGAGAGGCATATCGGAGGGAAATCAACCCGCTTCCACATGCACAGAACTGGGTCGTACCTGATCAAGTCCGAAATATACTTGTTCGTCCTTGGAAGGTGCGTTCTCTTCCAAGGAGACCGAAAAAGTCAAGGTACCGTTCATGCATCGAGAAGGCTAAGCAAAAGAAGTGTTCTAAGTGCGACTTAAAGGAACAAAACAAGAGGAGTTGTAGGAAACCAGTGTCTGATGCTTCTATCAAAACGAAGCATCCTCGCAATTGTAGTGTATGCCATAAACAGGGACATAACAGACAGACATGCCAAGATAGGCCATCCACTGACCAAACCTTTGATGCTTCGACTGCCAACGACACCGACACCGACTCATAAAACTTTCCCAAGGTCCAAAATCATAGTTGAGGGGAATCTGCCATACAATTGTGTGGTAATTTAATGGTTGCTTTCCATCTATTCGTTCCAAGGTCAATTTCTCCCTCATTGTTTATTCGTTTAACTTTGGACCCTTCCCCCCTGTTCGTGTTTGAAGTCCAAGTTTGATATCCATAGAGTGTAATCAATTCAAGGACGATTTTCCATCTACCCGTATAATGTTGAAGGTCTTTTGAAGCGGACCTAGGAATTGTAATCGGGTACAACATTTGACTAAAATAAAATCACCGAACATCTTAGAAAATTCTAACAAATTAAGATCATAGATTCATAATACAATTGTTTGTCTTAGATAAAATAAAATAAATACACCTTTTGTACAGATCAATAAAATAATGTTAAATTGAATGTATGAAATCTTATAAAAAAAAAGTATATATAAAATACACACTAGATTAGGTAATAATGTATGAAATAATTTTTGTAATTAAAATATTAAAATGGATTGTTTTTGTTTTCTATTTTCATGGTCAATAGAATTATGGAAACAAAAACAATCAGTTCATTTATATTATTAACTGATAATAGAGGGACAAGATAAATATATCACATTTTATGTACATAAGTTCTTATTGCCCCCCAAACTCATTCGCCTCTCCAGAAAGCCAAGCAATAATTATGTATTAACTACAAGTTTAATATCCATATAATCATGTATTAATTTGAAGGAAGATTTCATTGTCTGCTTATAATAGTACTGAGTTGACTTCCTTGTACATTTGGTCGTATATTTATAATTAATTATAGCAGATAGTCTCTGTTGGCTATGTTTTGAGCTATCAAAATAAATAAATAAATAAATAATAAAGGTTAAAAAAAAATCCAAATCAATTTGTTATTGACAAGTGATTGATTCCATCAGTCCATACGTCAGGTGAGAACGTATTTTATAAAACAAAAGATTACGATAACGTCACATCAATACTTGTCATTCAGAATACTGTGAGAACTTCATTTCGTGTATTGTATACCCTCTAAAAAATTGTGTAATCATTATAATTACAATGTATTATGTGTCAACGCTACGTCTAACTTCCAGTCAACACAGTCTAAAGGATTTCCTACCCTTACATCTAATACTATAATATAATATATGCACGGGTTTTTCATGTGAAATATAGAAGGAAATTAATCGGCATTCAAATATGGCAAACACCACCATATTTCATAACCAGGTTAATGACATGAACATCAAACATTTTGTTAATTAAAACTCCTCAGGTAAGCTGTTTGTAAAAAAATTCATATGCGCTATACTGCCTATGCCTCGGGATATCCATTTCAACGACTTCACGCTTTTCATACCTCTCAGAGTTGAACGTATCATCAATAAGACAAAAAACTCCGTTACTTTTCAGACCTATTTGTTTTGGAACTTTTTTTTCATCCATCCGAGGCAGTCAATTGTATACAGGCGATGGAATCTAAATTGCATAGTTAGTAATCATCTTACTATAATTCCCTAGAATCAATCTTGAACTGCATGTACATCTCTCGGTTGGGCCCAGTAGAAAGAACTCCTCTACCATACGGGTTGCTGTAGGGACTGCAAAGCCATACCAGTAATGGACGCTGTCTTGCTTAAGCGGTGTCATCTAATACCTGTTGGTGTACAAGTTGATTGCTCTCCCAAAGAACATGGAGTTGACAACGACACTCGTTCTGAACTTGGTTCCTCAACAAGACGGATCGAAGATATTATCTGTGACACTCTCCTGAGCCATTCCCGTGTTTTGAGCAATATGTGTTTTTTTTTTTCTGTTATGTGGAAGGGACATTGTCTGTGGAGGTGAACTAGTAGGAATTTCATGATCTAGGTCTGAGATAATCGGCATACATGGATATGAATGTGAATTTGATGGTGACACTGGAAGTGAAGGCTGACTCTGTACCACAGAAGATGATCACTGTGACGTTTCAGGTATGTCCTCATCCTCGCCATTTTTATCCAAGTCCCCTTCATCAGAAACTGGACATGACTGTGTATTTTGGGGTGCCAGCAACATCGCACATGTTTGATCCTCAGGCGGATCATCTGGACCAAATTGTGTGACCGCTACTGGACAAGGTAGATTGTGCGACAAAGGATCTTTCCATAACACTAACGGAAGCAAGGAGTCATCTTCTTTCGGTATGTCCTCATCCTAACCATTTATTTCCAAGTGCCCTTGATTTGAAACTGGACATGACTCTATATTCTGTGCTCCCAAAAACATCGGACATGTTTGATTCTCAAACGGATCATATGGGCATGATTGTCTACCTTCTACTAGACAATGACAATCGTGCAATGAAGGATCTTGCCACAACACTAATGGAAACAATAATTGATCTTTTTTCGGTATCTCTTCTTCCTGGCCATCGGTATCTATCCGCCCTTCATCAGAAACTGGACATGAATCTGTATTTTATGGTGCAACCAACAGCAAACATGTTTCTCACTTGCTAAAAGGACCTGATGAAGCCAACGACCAATGAGTTACATCGGGGTTCTCTGCTCCAGCTCCTGGATGTACTAGACCTGGTATACCGAACAAAGACAATATACCTGCTTCTCGGGGACACAAGTATAACTTTATCTGATAAAATAATTTGTCAAATAGAGTGTGTGATCGCTAAGCCAATGAAGGGGTTGCTGGCACCTCCAGTCCACCCGCCCCTTCCAAGGACGATGAATCCTCACATAACGCTAAGGGAAGGTTTAATTCATCAACGTCCAATATGTCATCCCCACAGACATGTTTTTCATAATTCCATTGATAATCATTGACCTTGTCATAAACGCATCCCCTGTCATTCTGCCAATCTTGGTTGGAATAGTGCATACCATCCTACCTGTCATATTGCTTATCATCACGTTGTGACTGATCTCCTGAATTACTGTCCCCTACATTTCCCTGAAAGGATGATAATGTCATAGTTTTACATTTTCCAACTCTATTATCATTATTTACACATGTGACAGGTATGGTAGGTTCCTCAACCTCGTTACTCCCACTCGGCTTCCACTGGGGTCCCTCGGACGATTCCGCATCAATATCCCTCCAGTAATGTTTTCGTAACTCATGTTCTGTGGGTACAAGCGCGAAATCCTAGTAAGCTGAAATATTATGGAACTAATATAATTGTTAAATATCTACAAAACCGAAACTTAACTACATTATAGCAAAATGAGTTATTTGTAAATTACCGTCCCACTTGTCTTCGCTTTGGTCCTAGCTTTGACCATACCCGATCCCCTCTATTTGAAACAGTACTTCTTATACCGGGGTGCTCCGTTGGGATCCCCTATTAGCTTACCGCATTTGTTGCGCATCACAGGTATAGCCTCCACAGCCCAAAATTGTACGGTATCAAACACATGAAACGGTTTGAGAGGGCGTAATTAGCATTCTGTGTTATGGAAAAACGAATAATCTAAATTACAAACATATGTCAAAGTCAAAGGGATTATGGATTTAAAAACTAACCTGTAATCCCCAATTGAATCCGTATATGTTGTATCTCCAAGTCTGCCTGAGAGGGTCTACCTGTACCTTAAAACCTTGACGGATATAATAGAGGGTCATCTTGAAAACGTAGTGACCCCAGGCAAAGTTGTTGAACGCTTGAACATCTTTCACTAGCGAGAACAACCAGTACGCCACCTGGTTCCGGTCGTCCTGACCGAAGAGGACCCTGTTGGAAAACAGAAGCAATGCCAACTTACGTGCATCGTGAGGCCGTTCGAAACCCTCCGCCATGAATGGAGCTTTCAAATCTGCGATCGCAACTTTTTTCCTTCCCTGAAAGTACCTTGCGTGAATACCACCCGGGACAACCTCATACTCTTTTGAAGGTATGTCGGACAGTCGGCCAAATTTTAGGCTCGTGCACAGATAGAACTCCCTCTTCTCAAATCTGACCTTAGTTTTTCCTAAGGCAAACAATAACTTGTCCTCACTACCTCCAGGAATGCATATCTGTCTCAACAGCAAGTTGTGAATGAACTATGCCTGAAAATAACTCCCTTTAGGGAAATCCAAGTAGTGGCCAAAGCATCTTGACTCGAATTCTGCTCTTTCTCCGACACGTTCAAGAATCTTGTCTATATCGGAAATCAATTTGTGAAAACAGTGTGTGTTGATGGTGATGTTATAATTCCAAGTGGCCCTCGGGTGTACCAACAAATTGTCCAAAATTTCCTCCTTAGCCATCTGTTAATAAAATATAAAATTGTAAGAGTAATCGAACTAAACATGTAGGTGGCATCAACATATATATACATTCAGTATTAAACATAACAAAACCCATCATTGAAATCTTTTTTTATAACGGTAAAGACAAAAAACATAAAACCTTGAGTTAGGAAAAAATGCAACTCCACCTATCTCCAAAGAAATCAGTTATTCGAAGTTCAAACACTACCTAAACATTGAGTCCAGATACAGTATTTGGGTCAAACACCACATAAACATTCAAGGAATAATATATCACTGTCGTTCTTGAGGGTAATTTGGATTTCGTTCAATCATATTCCTTCTGTTAACAATTAGAGACTGAAACCCATCAACAAAACACAAATTGGGTATAGATTATTCCTTGAATATTCGACACGCCCTACGTAGACTGAAACCCATTACCAATGAATACATACCCATCCATAATAATGAAACCGAAACAAACAAACATACGATAAGAAACATAATTAGGATCAAAATAGAGAAAGCCATACCGTCGACACGATTGGGTGCGCCATCGCTTAAAAAGTTCTTTAAGGTGCCAGATTCAGAACAGTCTCTCTTTTTAATGCTTACATAGTAGAAGTTCTTGAGTAAGTAAGTATACACGAATAAGCTAAGTCTGTTATATAGGGATTTATGAGCAAATTGCAACCGACCTCCCTGAGGTTTACTCATACACAAATAAGTTGCAATTAAAGTTTTTTGTAATGGATACAAATATCGTTCAAGTTTTGATAAATTCCAATTACAGAAAACTATTTAAAAATTCCAATTGACCGTTTGGATTGACTATAAAATTGCCTTTGACGGTAGATCGATGGCCAAGAATAACTTTTGATTAACATAAATATATCAAAAATAATGATTTTATTAATTATTAGATGTAATTATGCAACGCATTAAATGAACAGTGTTGATGTGATGTGTACGGTGACTACACTCCACTAGTCAAACTTATTTCGCAAATTGAACTAATTTTAATTTTTTTGATTGTAAAAGATGGTTTGTTTTGAAATTTTCAATTTTCTTTATAATTTTTATATTTTCTAAATCAATTCAATTGTCAATAATTTAAAATTTTATTAGATCTCCACCATCCATCATCTTCCAAGGACGATGGATCATTATATCTTTGTATATATATATATATATATTTAATTTCATTTAGGGATTATGCCTATTAGGGGATGTGAAGTCTTTTAAAGGTAACAAATAGTCAACAGTAAAGTTTGACCTAACGACAGGGGTGTGAGTGTCAATTAATGATAAATTTGTTCCTGGGTGCAAGAGGCCAAACCTCGGGGAGATTTAGTGCAATTTGCTCTAAACTTATTTCTAAAAGTATTGACACGCCATTAAAAAACGGTAATTACTTTGTCAATGACTAAAAGAGAAGGGGAGGTGATTGTCAATGGCATAGAAAAGTTGTTTTTCGTTGTCTTAGAGCAAAACTCTTACCAAAAGTTGTTCAGTGATTTTCGTTATTAGTGTCAATTAATTGATTAATTCCACTCCAAGACTTTATTTGTTGGTGTATGGTATATGTATTTGCATAATGGGCTTTTCTGACATGACTTCGGTGGGTTTTCAAATTGACGGGCAAAAATCCTATCTAATCCCAAACCCATTTGCGATACAAATCGTTTAAAAGCTCCTAAAACCGGGTCGTTTTTGGCAAGGTGTTTGTTGAGGTATAAAAAAAAGGTAGGGCACCCCTGAGGCACTGATTTTATTTACACCCCAATTTGTGTTTATAAGAACTGATGTACACAAATTTATATGTTATTATTAACAATCATATTACTAATATAATAATCTTATTACTAAATACTCATATATAATCTTCGTATATATGTATTTTGAATGTAAATATATAGAAATATTAATAAGCGGTAAAATTACATTCTATCGACCACCAACATTCTTAGTTATTACGCTTACACGATTAATCCATTACGCTTAGGATTAGGCTTCACTATGACATGTACCACTAATGATTCGCCAATACCAAGTGTAACCCTTTTGTTAGATTGGTTGAACGTTTAACCTATCATGATAAGACTTGAAACAAAAAATCAATGTCATTCAGAAATGAAAATAAATTCGTATATCTACGACTGCAATACCTGAAAATCCCTATCATTAATAAATTAAAATAAATACGTATATATTGCGAATGTAATACCCGAACGAGACATTAGACATAATTTCTAATCAGTAAACTAATAACCATGTCAAACTAAACGGATTTTGAGTGTTGTAGGTAATCTTGACACAAAATGGGTTATTGGGAGATTTTCATGTGAAAATATTCAAGACTTTACTTATCGTGTAACGAGTACATTGGCTTGTAGTAAATGGAAAAGTGAAGACACTTGAAACGCATGGGTCCCGTGAGTTGGTTTGTCTTCCTTATGTAATCATAAATTCATAAAAGAATGTGTAAGCCCCGTTTGATGCACGGGATAGGATAGGGTTATTTTTATGGGATATGATAGGATATGATTTGCTTGGATAAAATTTAGTGCTATCCTATGTTTGGTGTAACATGGGATAGGATTAAAATAAAGTAACCTCGTGTTTGGTGCAACATAGGATATGATTAAAATTTGGGAAATTATCATTTTTCATACATGAATAAAAACAAATTAATTCATTACAAACCTAGACATCCCACCAGACCCAAAACCAACCACCCCACCGACCACCACCACCATCAATTCAGAAGTGCCTTAATTTCAGGCATACATAGAATAAATAGTGAAATTTGCTCATGTCTAGTGGATAATCTTCCTCAAAAGTCTAAAAATACCCATTACTATCGGCTGATATAACTTACCGTACTCTGAATTCATGCTCCTTCCACTGTAGGACCTAGAGTCAAGGAGAACAAGTTTATCTCCAACCTAAAAACTACATAGCTTTATGAATTTATTGAATTACTAGTCGAGGGAAATTAAAACTCAATTATTTGGTCACGCTTTAGGACTCAAAGAAAGAGTTATATCCTGGAAAACTTTAAGTCTCTTGTCGATCTTCATCTGAAATACTTCTGAAGTGTTGTTGTTAGTTTCGGTGTTCTTCTTCCCTACTTCATTTGTTGAACCTAGAATTGCAGCAATAATGGCCTAACTACAAAAAAATTCACTCTATTCACCAAATAAAACCACAAAAAATTCACACAAATCCAGTCGATTCTCAAAAAATCCCTAGCTATTCACATACAAATCCACCGAAACACAAATACCCCAGATTCGAGATGGTGATGAGCGCCGATTCGTTGATCCGTAGGTGAGGTGAAAAGATCAGCGCTCTTTCTTTCTCTCATGTTGCATTGAACAAAGAAGAAAGAAGAGAGAAGAAAAAAGAAGCTGCGTTGAAGAAGAAGCTATGTTGAAGAAAGAAGCAGTGTTGATGACTTGAAGAAGATGCTAAGTTGAAGAAAGAAGATGGGATTCATTTGAATCCCATCAATTTTGTTGGGATTGTTTTATCCCATTGCAGTGGGATGAATCAAAATAGATAATATTATTTTATCCCATCCCATGATTTAACCAAACATGGGAAACGTCTTCAAAATAGTCCGATTCCCATCCTATCCTATGAAACAAACAGGGTCGTAGAGTATGGATGCAGACATTTATCTATGACATTTCATTTGTAAGCCACTGCACAAAATTCAAAGATCAAAACATATAAAACACAAGGTGAAAATTTACGTTTACATATTCGAAACTTAAAACTTCGCATCCCAACTTGCAACATAATATACAGTAGATAAAACCACTAGTCAAAAATTCCATACGTAACAGTTGATAGAGTAAAGACAAACAACTTACATGTGTTCGTTTACATTACTTTTAATGACCTAATGGAGAGGATGAGACACAGGACGACCCATCTCCCTCTTAAAGTCCGCAATCAGTCTCTGTGTATCATCAAAATCCTGGATGAATTTTGTCCATAGCAAAACCACGTCTGTGTTTAAATGCCTAGAAAATTGAGTTCGCACGTCCTTCAATTCACTGAATACTTGTAAAATCGCATCAAGAAAAGAGTATATTCGATCCCGGCTAACCGCTGGTACGTCTTGGAAATTCCTATCCATGCTGAAATACGATGGCGTCAAACAACCTTGTGGTTAGCGTTTTGAATGTATTTGAACTTTAAAGTTGTGTTGGAATTTATAATGTCACTCCAATGTAAAAATACAAAATATTGTTTGTAATATTAATTGAACTCCCGAAGGATGCAAATATGCAATGTAGACTTTAGCTAATGAATATACATATAAGTATCTTTATTCATAAACACATTAAGTACCAAAAAAACCAATAATGCTACGTTGCGCAGATCTGGTGCCAAAAGATGTGGTAAAACTATTATCCATATATTTAGATTAATGGAAAAATATCTAGGAAGCACGGATACTCCATTTGGTGGAGGTAACTTGTATCGAACTCGTATCCAGTTCAGATACTCCCCAGATACTTCAGGATAAGTATCCGATATGCCAAATGGCGTATTCGTTGACTTTTTCATAAGTTTGAGTAGAGGATACTTGGAGGATACTTGAGGGATACTTGGAGGATACTTGGGGGATACATTAATGATACTTTTGGGGCAATATTATAATTATTTTAATATAAAACATGGTCAAATTATAATTTCAAAAATTTAGGTGTCAAAATGAAATTGCAAAGAAATTTTGGTTTTGATTTCATTGACATGGAGAATAACAGAATACATGATATTGAAAACCTTTCTCGTGATGAACTAGAGTTAGAGGCCGAATTATCTAGATCCTTTAACAATGTGAATGATGATAGTGAAGGTAATTAGGAATGTAGAATATTTTTTATGAGTTTTTTTTTTTAATTTTTTAATTTTTTAATTTTTTAATTTTTATGTATTATTTAGATTTTGTAATGTGCTATGGTTTATGTGACGTATGTTTTATTTAGATTTTGTATATGTTACAACTTATATGATATGTTTTTATTTAGATCATTTAATATGTTACATTATTATGAGTTATATAGATATGTGATATGTTTTATTTGAATTCTGAATATGTTTTGATTTTGAATGAGTTATCAAATATGTTTTCATATATTATTATTATTTTAAAAATATAAATATATATTATTTTAATCGACGTATCTTGCTGTATCCGTATCCTAGTTTTTGAAGATTTATCGTATTCCCGTATCGTTTCGTATCCGTACCCCGTATCTGTATCCGTGCTACAAAGTGGAAAATTAATGTTTTGAATTCCTCATATACATAATTATTACTTTAAAGTATACCAACAACTCTTCACATCAATCTTTTCGATTCTCACACAAATCTATTTATCTCTTGATAACACCATAAAATGTTTTATTAAAGAATTTAAATATAAGTAATTAATCATGCAAACCTTTTCGATTCACAAAACATACATTTACTTCACTTCTCAAAAGGCTAACACAAAAGGCTAATTCAAGGAATTAAAACATAATTGAGATGAATTTATCCAAGGGAACTAAATAACGATCAAACCTTCTCTAATAATAATAATAATATTAATAAATGATCAATCGAAAATGAGTAGCTACACATTCCTTTTGAGAGAATGAGAATATCGATGGTTTGGGAGAAGAAGTTCTTATTAATGCTAATTGATTGTTTTTTTTTTCTTTATAATATTTATAGATAGATAGATAGATATTGACCTTTCACCCTTTAAATAGTTTGTTCCCCTCTTCCCAAAATAGTCTTTTCCAAACTCACATCTCACACCGTCTTTATATCGCTCCACCTGTGTTTATTATAAATCCGCCTTTAATCTCCTATTTCCATTCTTCACACCCAACAATTTTATTTGCCTCTACTCAACATGCTTCCTTCCAAACGTAGTATACAGTGTTTACTTCCATGCAACATCTCTTCCCAACTCACACCCTCCCTATATACCTCCACTTGTGTTTTATTTTTGGTTGCTGTTTAGATTGTTTGTTTCACCTTTGATTATTGAGTTAGGTATCTTCGATTAGACAGGCTATGGAGCAGAAATTGTCGTTGGAAGAGACTGCGATTGCTATTTCTTCAAAAGAAAGAAACCTCCGAGGAGGCTAGGCTATCAAACAACGGGCAAAAACTGCGTATTCAATGCGAACCAGTTTCTTGTTCAAGTGGCGAACAGAGACCTCCATCACTATGATGTTCGATGGATGAGACATTGATCTTTCTGATGAAAGCCCTAGGTGATGACGTGGTCAATTACGAATTTTCTGAAACGACAAAAGGTTTGAACATACGATTTGTAGAGGAAAGAAAAGTTGGTGGATATTGTATGGATATTTCGGGGACATTATCGATATCGATGGATATTGTATCATAAATTTATAAAAGGATGGATATTTACATATAAAGTCAGAATTATACATCAAATGAATCTTATTTCAATAATATAATCGCATAGTTATGGTTTGATTATAAATTATAACATAGATAGGGCTGTATATAATTTTTTAAATTGAGTATTTAATAGAGTAATCGATTAAATATTTTACAATCAAAATTCTCAATAAAAAATATATATAGTTCTATACTTCCAACATTCTATCAGAAATCATAATTCTTTTTTTTTTTTTTTGATTATTCAACAACTACCAAGACCAACGAGATTACGCTCGATAAGCACAGCCCGGACTGCAGCTCCCACAAACGGGGAGAGAGAGCCACACATTAATTCATACATACTAATGCATTACATAACCGAAATTTAAAACCAAAATGAAGTCCTTGCTAGTTTAAATATATAAGATACATTTCTATCATGATTCGAACAGTGATTTTCCTAGGAATACGGGTTTGCATAGTTTTCAAGATAGTTATTAATATCCTACACGTATGTTATTTGATCTATTCCAACTCATCCATGAATTAGATAGTTTGGATTTATCCAATTTAGTAGATATTATTGATCTGCATGCATAAGTATTGCATATGGTAATTGTGGAGAAGAAGCATTGAAATATATTGTAGCCACCATAACTACCATAATATGGTACATGAGAACCAGACATTGTCTGCAAATCACCCAAAGATTAATTTTGTGTGTCTTATATTCAAAGAATCTTCATTAATTTGACTTGTTCCTCCATGTTGCCTATGGATATGCAGCGGATCAGATCCAATGGATTTACCATGATCGAAGATCCAATACGATCCGAATCGATGGGAGGGAACAAACTATATTCCAATCCGATCCTTTTTGATTAAGTGTTGGCGATCCGATCAATTCACTATTTGATCATTTCAAACGCAAACCGATCCGGTTGATATTTCAGCCTACCCAATTGTAAAATACTACAATCCGTATGTGATTAGATTGGATCGTGCACACCCCTAAATTGTTGTCTACCGCACTAGCATTCCAACTTGTTGCACCAACATCCCAACAAGTTGAGACAAACATCCCAACTTGTTGCACAAGCATTCAAACCTCCTACACTAGAATCCGAACCTCTTGCCTTATCCCGACCAGCATCCCAACCTCCTGCACGAAGTAACGTAGTTTGGGAGGATAGGTTAAAGGTTGCCTAAATGAACTCAGGATCCTCTATAATTTAAAAAAAAACCTCGATAAACACGCAGAATTTAAAGTCATACAATTTTCGATAAGCATGTAGGCTATAATTCCACATATTATATTAAAAATTAAACCAGTAAATTACTAAATATTATCCATAAGTCAACTGTCATTAAATATAGAAGATAATTCCAAAAATATTTAAACTCAATGCACCCACTGTATAACAGTCCAAACTGTTCCTTGATGTGACCACTCAAAGCACAGTTGTAATGATTCTGGTGATGGACTGGGTCGGCACATCCATCAAGTACAAACGTCAAGATCAGTTCTTTTTTATTACATGCACAAACACGATATATTATCTCTTTGGTCATTGTAAATAGGGAACTGAACTGCATTGAAGATTATTGAATTGATTATTTGAAAGGTATCTGCAAGGGGAAACATCATTACATGATAGAAGATAATTACTCTACGTTTTTAGTAAATCTTTTTACTTGATTAAGTGCATCCAGTTAGTATAGTGGAATGGAAAAGTATGGAAGTGTGCATCAAATGACCTTCGTTCCGTGCCACATCATTTGGCTAGGAAGTAGGCCTAAATTGTCGTTGTTTACCATGACTCTAAGATAATTTATTTTTTTCGAGATAATAATAAATTTAACAAGACGTTTATGTAATATTAGAACGACCACAAGTGCACTTACAATAATGGAAATTACATATTGAAAACAGATACTAAATTTTCAATTACTCCCACACGATAAGGAATACTATTGATGATGACACGATGAGGAATAATCTAGAATATTACACGATCAAACAATGGACGATATCCAAAAGGTAGTAAACACCACACCTGTATACAGGCAAATATAAACATTAGTACAAATATTTTGGGTTAAATGGTTCAAAAGAAACCATTACAAATTTGGACCAGGGGCTTCCTTCAGAAATATAAAAAAATATATATATATTTCAAGTAACTGCAAAATAAATAAATAAACTTTGCATACATCATAAAAATAATCATTAAACTACGAAATGAATGCGAGTAATTTTACAAAATTGATATGTGATAAGCACCATCGTCAACTGTATGACAATTATCTCCCCATCTCCAGGATATCATAGCAATTCTACTTGCACATGTGTTCTAGCTGCTTAACCTTTTCGACTAGCTCGCGATGGTGTTGGAGGCTTCCTTTAGTTTATCCCACATTTTCTCCTCCGTCTCTTCTCTTCGCGCCCTTTCTTCTTAGAAAATATCAATCAGAGCATACTGCTCTATATTCGACTCTCCTACTTCTTGTCGAGCCTTCTCAAGCTGCTCAGAAATATCAACGTCTCATCCACAGAACATAATTTTGTTACCTGCAAGATTACAGATAACTGCTTATTTCAACAATTTATAGTTATAAGGCACCACACTGCCCAGAAATTATTTGAGGAAATATCATTCAAATTAATCGCCTCTCGATGGGAGTGTAGTTTCAAATGCCATCTGAAATATATACTTTTGCCTCTATATTTGTAACAAATTGAAACCATCATATAACAATTGAATTGATTGTTAAAACAAAAAAAAAAATGTAATAACAAAATTACGTTGTACCGTCTCGTCGACATACGACTTCCATTTCGACATTCCCCAAGATGAATATAGCTTATGCAATTGCTTTGGTCGTATGAATCCCTTGTCCTGTAGGAAAACCATAAAGGAGACAACTGGCCCCTAGAAGAAGACGCACATCGTATGGGCATATAGTTGACTGAAGGCAACATCGGGTTATATTTACAACTATAAACTATAAACTCCACTAGTTTATTGTATATAAATATTACCGTCAGAAAACACTAAACAACCACCTAATCGACGGGAAAAATATTGCATGCACCCTAACCAATGCGTGCATGCCATGTTACATGGAGAACTCATTTCATTGATTTCCTTACCGCATGGCATGAATGCATTGGACGAGTGGATTGCACCACTATCCAGCCACATTAAAAACAGTGCTTGCATTACCCTGATGCGACCACTCAATGCACAGTGACATCGTGCATACATATTCAAGTAACTTGCCTCCACATAGCAAGAAATTTATGTATATTGATGCAACATATGAAATAACAGTTATATAATGCCACATATGAAAGAATAGTTATATAATCAAATGTTTAATGAGGACATGATTGGTTAATTACAATTGAGAGCAAAACAACCTCCGTTTTGTAGACTGTAGTGTATTGTACTGTATTGTATTGGATTCGTTTGGGTTGTATTGTATTTGCATAAGACTATTATTTTTATACAATGTATGTGTTTGGTGATATTTCATATTATACAAGGTTTGGATGTGAATTTTATTACTCGATATTTTATTAAATAATAAAATGAATAGAATTGTAGAATAAAAAATATATATTCTAAAATATATATGTGTTGTATTATATTTAAAAAGTTAAAAATTAATAGATAATTTAGATTTTTATTACATATATAAATTATCATTTACATTTTAATATAATTTTTCATATAATTGTTCTTTGCAGATTCACAACAGTTTAATAAAAAAGGAAAACAAATTAAAAAACACTCACAAAACACTTTGGCACACCATATTGGATTGTATTCGACTCTATAGGATTGTATTATATTGTATTAGACTGTATTATTATTAATATAAACATGTTTTAGGTGATGTAATGTGTTATATCGTATTAAATTAATCATTTATGATTTTATTGTATTTTAGGATATTATAAAAATATATTTAAAAAATGTTATGACACTTCTTCCAAAGTCATTTATGGAAAAGTCACCAACATACTAAATGTTATAAAAATTGCACCAAAGTATGTGATCTGTCAAAATTGCCCTATTTTATTCTTTCTTCCTCTCCCTCTCTCTCTCTGTGTGTCTTTCTTCTTCTCTTGCTTTCTTCCTCTCTCCTCTATTTTTTTTTTCAAATACCTTAATTGATACATCAATGGAGATCAAAACGACCTCCGTTGAAACGGTCGAATCTATTGGAGGTCTTCCAAATGACCTCTTCCCTAAAAACATTTCTAGGACTAACTCAATAACTCAATAAGTCCGGCGAGAGAGCTGGACGGGGCAATTTTGGCAGATCACATACTTTGGTGGTATTTCGACAACACTTAATAACTTGGTGATATTACAACAAAACCAATGGAATTTGGTGCAATTTCTCCCTATTTCCTCTTACATAAATTTGTTATTAATTGATTTGAAATATCCTTAGCATGAATAAAGCAATAAATTTATTTAATAATCAATAAACATTTATTTGAATTGAAAAGACAAATTAAATTAACAAATATTCATAGAAATAAAATAAATATTTCCAATACATTATTCAGAATATAATGTAGTATTTAAAGCTGGATGGGGTTTTGGTTTCGCACATCCAGCGCCATCAAGTTTCCGCACAGTAGTTACTTACCTATAGAAATCTGGTTCGAAATATTATCATATCCAACGGTGCTTGTATAAACATGTACTAACCAAATTGTAATTACAGAGTAAAAGAATTATTGTTAAATGAAGGTTTGAACATTGGCTACCATTGATCGACTACAGTAGATTGAAAGTTCACAATTGAAGGATATTCAAATGATATTATAACCATGTGTTTTACATGATTTAAATAATTCATGGATAATCAAAGTTAATTATAATCGTATGTGTTATCACCGTAAAGTTGTTATATTAAATTGAAATTATAATATAATTTTTTTTTTTGTACAACAACTATCGGGACCTTGTGAGAGTTAGGCTCTACTAGTACACTCCAGATTACTACTCCCACATGCATGCCATGGGCTTTGAACCCTAGTGGTACGGTCTCCTCTTGGAGAGTCACGCCACATTGGCAAGAGGTCAATAGCTATAATTTAAGATTTATATGTGAAGAATATTTTCAATAATGAATTGTATAGGTTGTTTCTAGGGAAGGATCTACGTTAACTAAATCCAATGTTTACCATTGTATTAGAGTAACTTTCAACTGATGGATCCCTTACTTCAAGTTTCGTCCACACCTTGATGAAATCCCATCGATTTATATGAATTTTGATATTCATTTTTGTGTGGATGATAAGTAAATTGAAATATACCAATAAATCAAATTTTATAATTGTTCATTGCGGTACAACTATGTATCCTAAAAACGTTCAATATAAAGCTATCGGAAAAATGGGAGAAATATATATAACTCAAAATACTTGTTATAGTGCTTGTAAACTTACCAAACCCTTTATATAGAGATATTATTCGATGAACTTGTCAAATAAAAAAAAAAAACAATTTCTCTTATCAAAATGCATACAAAGCGATGTGATCTCATTAAGGTGTGAGCCGAAATTAAAGTGCGGGATAACCTTTGCTTCAAAGTTATTGGTGTATTGTTTGTTAAGTTTAGAGTATAACAAAACTTCCAAGTTCTTTTGGAGAAGAGGATGTCCTTTGGTGAATGTATGAGAGGTTAACCACAAGACAAAAGTGACCTCGTTGGAATATAAACACATTCGATGTCGGTGCATATTTCCTAAACATGCTATTTTAATGTCACAACATAGTCTCATCACTTGGATGTGAAATTTTCGAGTTGCTTTAAGCCTGATTACCCACTCGGTTCCAGGACATAACGCTAGACCTAAATTATGGAGTTGAGCGAAATCATTTTTACCTATTTATTGACTGTGTCTATCTATGGACCTATCTAAACCAGGTATTTTTTATAATCACATCAACCCATTTGTAGTATTCGATACGCTGACTCTGAATTCATTCTACCAAGCCGCATGCTCGTCCATCTATCAGTGTTGTGACGCCCTATGACACTTTTTACATGTTTGATATATAAATTATATCATTAAAACATATATAATTATTTGAAAAGGCTTGCCGTTAAAATGGATGACCATTGTTTGTACTTAAATGTAGACGAGAAGTGAACTAAACCAGTGTTGTAGATTGCTTGTATGTACTTTGGACCCAGGAAACAACCGGGATTGGATATCAAAGGTTGGGGTCGAATTTTGTTCATTTTTACTAAACATTGACATCACCTACTATTGAGAACATACCGAGATGTCCCCATCAAATGTGGAATTTGATTAATTATGCTTCATAACTTATTTTTATTTCAAAAAAAAAATTGTATTACAATTTCTGTTACGTACATATATTCCAAATACTAATACTTATTAAAACATAGCTTCAGGTTTGTCCAACTGTAAAACCGCTTACACTTGCAACACAAGGTATCGGGTTTGTGTCCTCCCCCGCAATGAAAAAGACCTAGATATATGTTACAGTTTATTTGATAAACAAAAATGTATATATAGCATTTGATTTTTGAAAACATAAAACTTAACAAATATGAAATCTCGATTAATTTCAGCGAAAAAATATTGATAATTATACCACATTCTAACATGTCACATTACTATTATATTAGTTTCATTCATTTCAATGTAACTAATACAACGAGACATTTACTGGATTCCATTTCAAAATAATGTTATTACCGTAAATTTATCATTAGATTATGTATATAGTTAAGGCCTTAAGGGTAAAACAATAATTACATAATAACTAAATTATGGAAATGTAAAAGTATGGACATGTAAATATGTAATACCATATAAAAGCATGAAATTGTGGACACGGGTTTAGGTTGATATTTGGATAACATCACTGATGGTTTTGTAATATACATAACAAATTGCTGATTTCTATTCGACGATTACATTAATTTCCAATAAATTATAAATAAAAAGGCGAAAATGTCGTATATTTATTCGTCGATGAGTGCGCTGTGTGCCCCCTTATAAAAACTTATGTTCAAAATCATGTTTCATTCACAGCCTTACATTGAGTTTATAAAGATGGACTCAGATGATAACAATGAATCAATCATACTGGATCGACTGGTTTTCTGCGTAAGCAGGTGCTCCGACTCTATAAAAGAGCTCATGGATGTTACAATTGAATACAAGAAAGTAGTGGAAAGAAACGAAGCACGGTCCTATTCTCGAACAACAGTTGTTGAATCTCGCATTGTGGAACTAGAGAGAGATGTTTACAGGTTAAAGAATACCACACACACTGCCAAGTCGACATCTCTCGTCGACCATCTTCGGCGTCAAGAGGGTTTTACGTTATTTAAGAATCATCCTTAATCTTACCTTCAGCCAGTCACCTCCAAGGTACCACCAAACATGTATTTGCAAGTGATGGTTGTTTTGTTTGTTCCTAGAAACCATTTGAGGACTTGCAAATCGCGTTTTATGTTAGTTTTGTTGTTGCCATTTGTTTTCAGTTTTAAAAACCGACAGTTGTATTGTATTTGGATTTGGTAACCCATGGTCAAAAGTTCCAGTCATACCTCATTTGTTTGTGTAATCATCTGCCGATTATGTGTGTTGTAAAATCTAGACAAGTAAAGTCCCTTGTCAAGGCTTTTGCTACGTTTAAAAAAATGAAACTAACCTTGTAGTGCAAATTGGTAAAAGTATTTGATGCGTATTCAAATTTCACTAGAGTTATCAAACTAGTCGAACAACTCTTGGAGGCTAATATACGTTAATTATTATCTATAGCTATTTCAATTTCGTCAAAATACAAAAGAATCTCACTCCATGTTTTAGGAGTTGCAGTTAGTTGGAAAGTTTGTTAAAGGGTTGGCATTTCAAACCGATAGCCAAAATACATCAATTAACAAACATAACATAGAACAGGAAATGGTCTCCAACCAGGTGTAAATAGTATGCACTTAATTAAACCTTCATTAACACTATGTTTGGTTTGATGGAAAGAAAATGAAAGGAAATGCAATGATAGTGAGGAAAGGAAGGAAAGGAAAGAAAATGATAGTGGTTTTAATAATTGTTGTTTAGATGGTTATGGGTGGAAAGGAAAGAAAATGATAGTAATTTTATTTTATTTAAGAAAATATCCTTATTTTAACAATATGAATACAAACAATATATAGGGTTATTTTTGGGATTTTGAAAAAATTATTAATGGTGGAATTGCTTTCCTTTCCTTTCCCTCCATTTCCTCCCAAATTTGGATGGAAACCAAAGTGTTTAAAATATAAAGACTTATTTCCTTTCCTTTCCCTCTAATTTAACCATCCAAACAACAAATTAGAAATTCCTTCAAATCATTTCCTTTCCTTTCTCTCCAATTCATTCAAACCGAACATAGTGTAAGTCTAAAGGGAACCCTGGCGCAACAATCTTCAGTTGTCGCAAGAATGGCATTCATTTCTGTTTAATATTTAATCCCTAAAGTTTTACTTATATACAGTTTGACCCATATTTAATAACATCTTGGATGGTCCAACGGGTTTGAGATGTAAAAAGCAAATATCCTATGGAAGTTGCACCGTTTTTTAGGGTTTGAGATGATGGTTTATAATGTTTGTTGTACAACCCTTTACACTAGGCTTACTTTCAACTTTCGTATCAACATTAACGTTTGTCATCGAACAAGATGTGTAAAGTCAACCTTCATAGATTACAATGGACGATTTAGTAAATCTATGGGATAACCCATCCGATTTTGACGTCTGACTAGTACCCATTTTAAGTGTCGCATCAATTAAATATTGGAATCATTGGGCCAAACCCATGCCGGCCTACCTATCCTTAGAATCGACTCTAATGGTTACCGTCATTGAGGCTACTTTACCCACCGTATTTTCCAGGTTCAATTTCCATGATCCCGTTCTCATCGAATACGAAATAGGTAATGATGAAATATGTTAAAATTGATCAAGGGTCTAGCCCAACCTAATAATATTGATTGATTTGACAATTAAGTAGCGGTGAGTAGTTCAACTTGTATTTGACCATCTCGACATGGGGTCCCAACCAGAGTCGATATGATATTTTATAATTGAATGAAATACCTAAATTGATGATATAACTTTATACTCATGTACAACTTTGCCGAATCATACAATGCACCATGTTATCAAAAAAATAAAACAAAAAATATAATAAAATCATACAATGCACCTATACTAGACCGACAACATAAAATATTTTATAAAATCCTATACGATTTAAACAACTCTTGCCTATTGGAAAAACCTATTTACTTATTATCTTCCATCATAGTACGAGTCAAACAGACACCACCCTTTTTGTATACCCTATTTGTTTTAGAGTGCTTTGGTAAGTGTAAAATAAATTTCTAACAGTGCGAAAATGACCATGTGCATGTCAATTGGGTTACACGATGATGTTTGTGAACATACATTATCGTGTAACATTCTTAAACCCATTGTTTGCATTAAACAAACCTTACACGATACCGTTATGATTACGGAGACTGAAACATAAAAAAATAAAAAAACAATATACCAACTTAACACTACCCTACAGGCCTGTAGGCCTATATTGAGCCATTCAAGTCTCAAGGACTAGGGCAGGCCACTGCACTCCCTTGAGGTTTTACAATTTATAACTTTGCCTCCTTAGTTTTTTGACTTTTATGTTTTACCCTTATTTCTTTTTTCTTTTTTTTTCTGACTCTCTTAAATCGAATTGTTATTTTTAAAACTGTAGATGTGTACATACATATTTTAAGATATGTGTGTACACATGTACAGTATATATTTGAATGTAAATATTTTAGTTCTTTCTTTATATCTGAAATATAAATCAAATCACAAACAGGCCCATTGCCTTGGTGGCTTAAAGTCTCTCTAGACTCTCTACCACCAAGGTTCGACTTTGGCCTTGGTGTGTATATTTAGAGGATTTTCCCACCATTGTGTGTGGGTCTTGTCCCACCTTGGTGTGGGTGCTCTCTCCTCTCTTTGTGGGAGTTGTGTTCCAGGTTGTGCTAGTAGTACCATATCTCGCCAGTTCCGGCAGTTGTTGTGTACTAAAAAAAAAACAAAATTCAAATCAAATGAAATAAAATCACAATCATTGACCTAACCAGGATTGAAGACTAGGGTAGGCTTTACATTTTATTATTATTTATGATCAACATCACGTACTTAGGAGGATATAGTGAGACGTTCGACTAAAATGTATATTCTAAATAACTATATTTTTTATTTTTTTATTTTTTTTTTAAAAAGAAAATTTAGTTATAAGCGAAACATGAAACACAAATGGGAATTTAATGAATTTTTTCTGTTATTCATTCTAAATATACTAATACAATATTCTGGGAAATATAATGAAATTAATTTAACAATATCGTTACTTTGAAAATTTAAAATTGAATTAAATAATAATTGGATTAATCCTAAAATATCATTATCGATATATATTTAACAATAACCCAAAAATATGAAAACAAAATACATTATTTTATAAAGTAACAAAATACATGATTTCAAGCCAAATTACTCACTCAAACATATGTAGATATTCACTCAAACGTATCTAAATATTCAATTTTCAGTTAATAAAATACCACTAGAATTGAATACAATTTCTTACTTCGAAAATTGTCATGACTCATCACTGGTATAACTAATTTCCAATTTTGTCTTCTATTCAAACCCTAATCGTATTAAAACTATATTTCTAATTCTCACCGTAAACAACTACAACATCAAAAACACTAGTTGCTTCAAAACTCAAACAAATGGAGACTGGTTTACCTAGCATATTAAGATAAGGAATTTGTATTTTCCTCATTAATCTAACAAAATTGAGATTTTGTTTTCTGTGAAAACACTAAGCGTATTAATATTTTTTTCCTTGCGCGGAATGGACATCAACGTAATTAAAAAAAAAAAATTATATTTCAAATACAATTTTTGTAATTATTTATATCAAATTGAATAATTATTACTTAGTAAATAATTTTGTTTTACATTTAGGAACCTACTTGTTATATTTGTCCTTAATATATTAAAATTTAAATATATAACAAATAATAGTTAGAAGGGCATATATGTTAAAGAATTTATTTTTAGATTACATAACTTTATAAAAACAAACAACTGATTGTATATATACAGTTTTCAATGAAAAAACCATACATGTTTTTTGATTTTCAGTTTTCAGTTTTCATTCACCATTTTATCTTCTGTCACATTCACACTATTCGTTGTCTAGACGAAAAAACAAACGGGGTCTTACTAAATATATTAACTCATTTTATTATATACATACAAATATTATATCCAAATCCTTACTTATTCACTGTAATACCATGGCATACTTTTATTAGGTTATTTATTTATTTATATAGTTTTTGCATATTTATTTATAAATACTATACAAAATGTGTTGATTTAATTATTATGAACAGGGTAAACTAGGCATATTATGCATGTTTTATGATGAATAGATTTTATCAAACATAAATTTTTAATTTGGAACAATTAGAACATCTTTAGGAAAGAAAATTAATGAAATGAGTTATCCATGCCACATGGTATGGACCCATTCATTAGGAATTTAGGATGGAATATATCGGGTACATGCTCGGAAAAAACGGATTGAAAATCAACTGTAAAAAATGGTGTCCCAATTTATGTCTAACTATCCAAATTGGGACATGTGTCAAGGAGGGGGTAAATTTGTCCATACCCTTTATCATCTCATATTTTTGGGAGGTGGGTGAGAGCAAATGGACTCTTATTTAAGAGCTGATTTGAGTCAGTTTTTCACTTTTTCTATTACAATTGTCTATCATCTAACACGATTTATATTCAATCGCAATGAGCTTAGTACTGGCTTTCCTTTGAAACGTGAGTGTGGGTCACACACATCTATCTTCGGGTACTTCGCTTGCATTAACAAAGATATGGAGTTGGACGATGAGAACTAAATAGGCGGGTGGGATCAAGTGGTTTCCCAGGTAAGTACAAGCTCCGAGGCTATGAATCTGCTGCTGGACGAGTTTATAGCATTAAAGGAAGTAATGAAAAAAAAATGGTTCTCGGAACCTAGCAAGAAGGATTTCTTTAGAGGCCTGCGTTGATCAACTGGAGACATGAAGCCCTTGAAGAGAATAGCTAAACCACGGAAGGCTGTTTCTCTCCGCGACAGTTTAAACCGGCGACGCCGACTTTTTTCATTGAAACATTTGACATCAACTTCAACGAATTTTTTGTAAATCCGGTTATATATTTTAGATTATGGTTGTTATTGTGTAATAATGTACGTTATTTTCTGTATCTTTTTGTTGTTTTTGCTGGTTATTTGCTTGGTTTGCGAGCAAAACCTTGTACCTATGGATTCGATAGCTTTAATGCTATGGTTTCCAAGTTTCCATCTTTAGTTTAATAGTTGTGAATTTTTTGTGGTTTAATCCCAGATATGTGGAGACCTTCATTAATCATTAGTCCTTGCACTTTCATCTCCTGGGTATACTTTTGTTGTCGTTGTGTTTCCAATCGAAAAAAGTATATCATTATTCGTCATAGAGAGCATGTTTTTATTCTAACGTGAGGTTCACCCCAACTGTTCTTCAACAACCGATGATATGAATTCAAAGGATTAAGTGTGTATTTCCAATTTTTTTTTTTTTTTTTTTTATGTTAGCTCTACACAAAGCTGAAGTAAATCCAAAGTTCCAAACTAGATATCTTATATCTCACACATCAATAATTTGGTCATGCGAATGGCGATACACCTACCGTGTGCAAATGCTCAATTTTATTGATTATTTTTGGGCTCGTTTTTATAACTTTGACATTTTCCTTGAACTATAACCGAGTTTTCATTATCCCCCTGAAGTTTTTTTTAAGAGTTGAACCCACTGAACTCATGAAAATTTGGCAATGGGACGGAACCCGTATTCTATCTCCTTACCCAAACACGTGCATGCACCTCACGTGTCAAATGACAAGGCCAATAATGTTGTTTCCGGTCTATCTGTTGGGGGATATGTTGCAACTTCTGATCATTTCACCAAATCCCCATAATATCTTAAATTTGTATCGACTGGGTCTCGTTTGCCATCTTTATAACTGTTTAGGGTTTGTTGATTTCATTAAGATCAAGCAAAGAGATTAGGTGGCTTTTGGTTATAAAATCGCTTCGGTTTAGAAATTCGGCTCCAATTGGGTTGTTCGGCCTTGTTTTGGTGTTGTTCCATTGACGATCGGGGTGGAGAAATGGTTGGAACACGGTCAACTGTAGATGAACAACTGCGTTATGGTAAGATTTTCATTCACTTTTATGGGTTTTTGTGCTGTTTATGTGTGTTGTGTTCTTAGGCTATTTATTTCAGTGGGTAATAGACGTAACTACAGAACTACAAAAAATTTGGGGACCATATGGATTCTTTAAAAAATCACCAAATCACACCCTCGTTTCAATTGAAACCTGTATAATATAACATTGTGTCCATACATGAACAAGATAACTATAAAACTAGAAAGGGGAGGGGACAACAAGAAATGAGACCCACGACCTTTTATTATTACACTGATTAAAAAGGAAACAGTGACATGCTACAACTTAAAATGATGTGTTATATTTGTGAATTACTTTGATTCCAAATTTTGATTTCCTTTGCAGATTCTGATGACTCAGACAAATTATTCACTTTTAGGGTGCATCATGGTGGACAATTTGATACTACAGTGGGGGATCAACAAGTTTTTTTTGATTATGTGAGTTTAGATGAGTTGTCCTTACTTGACATTGATAAGATTGTAATTAGCCTGGGTTATAAGTTACCTATGAGGTACTGGATTCAGATGTCAGGGTATGGAATGCCCATTGACATAGCATGTGATCAGGATATGATTTAGTTTGGGGATAAAATTCCTGGAGATAGGGTGGTAGGTTTATATTTGGAGCATATACAAGCCTTGCAAACAATCAGAGGAAATAAGTTTATTCTATCTCAGCAACAAGAATCCCAAGTTCATAGTTATGGGATTAGTGATGATCATAATGGGGGAGAAACTGCTGACGAGGGTGTTGGGCAAGAGGTGGCTAGTGCTGGGCCTGAGATGGCTGCTGCTGGGCCTGAGGTATTGATTGGAGGATCAGTTGAGAGACCTAACTTTTCGAGAAAAAGGAAGAGCAAAGTCTTTGAATGATGAACACATTTGTGCAATGTCCTTCAAGAATAAGTTTGTTAGTTCAAAACTTATGTGACAATAGAGCTACCACTGAATCTGTTATAGAGAGAATGCAGCTGGGACTGAAGCTACCTACTTAAGAGTTGCTGTTTATTTAACATGTGAAAATTATGTGTAGGTGATACTCCGTTTTTTCTATCGTTAAGAAATCGTGAGGATCAAAAGATTGTTTCATTTAAAAAGGGGTTTCCTACGCAATGTGCTCTAAACTAGAAAAAGACTAGTAAAGCGGCAAGCGAGGGTATCATTCCGCAGGGAGGTGTGATTCGTCAACCGTTTCAAGTTCTAGTGATTATTGTAAGCATGTAAATAGAATGCTGAAAGGTGAGAATGGTGTGTGTGAAATTATGTATAATACGGTGTATGTGAGAGAGAGAGAGCATGTAAGTAAATGTAAATAAAAACAAATAAAAACAAAGAGAATATGAAAGGGTGAGAATGGTGTTTAAAGTGATAAACAAAATGGTGGATAGGAGAGATGCATGAAAATGATCACACAAGGTTCAACAAGTTCACCATACATAAGTGCACAAATAGTTGGTTGTTAGGCATTAAGCACATCCAATTTTAGTTAAGGGTTCGTTTTGGCCTCAATCTGATTTATACCCATTCATAGAGCTAATGGTTGAAGAGTGTGTTGAGAGCCTCTCAAACACGAAACCGCAACCAACATTTGTGAACACATTCTACAAATCGATGCTAAATTGAGTCCTAATATTAACACGGTAATGTAAAATGGCAACGTTAGGTACAATAAAAAGTGTGATTGTATCTCTAACCATAACTCACCTAGAGTCCCTAGCATGAGAAATAGTTTAAGACAAATAATTGTAACTCCAACCATGACTCACCTAGAGTCCCTAGCGTGAGAAATAGCTAAAGTCTAATTGTTAACAAAAACATAGAACCAAACCTCATCTAATATGGCAATTAATAGGTTCGTTCATTCATTCTTCCTAGCTAATAAGCCAAGACTATGCCCGAAGAGTCCCTCCAAAGGCACAATCCTAACTCTAAGTCACTCAAACTCATCCATACAAGTTAATTTCGACCTTCCATCAATATACAAACACAAAATGGGATATTTGATTACAACTACTCCTAAATTACATTAGTCTACTCCTAATCCCATCCATGAATACATATTAATTTCCAATCTCTATACATAAGCATTTCAAGATAGAGATATATTCAATAAAAGCAAGAGTGAATCAAAACACAAATTAGATATAAAAACAACCAATATATATTGAGTACAAATTAGGTTTACAAATATTCCCAAGTGGGGTTTACACATTCAAGAAAACAAGACATACAAAGAGATGAGAAAATAGAGATACAACCCTTGAAAAAAACCTCCTCCAAAAGCTCCTCCTTGCTTGATCTGAAATTGGTCAAAAGACCCTCCTTTCTCCTTGCAATCTACTCCTAAATTGGTGGATGATAGGTAGAAAGTGAAATGGGGAGCATCCATGGAGGAAAAACCTCCATGGATGCTCTTGGAAGCTCCTCTCTCTCTTTTTAGGTGAAGAAGATGAAGAAGGGAAATGTGTGGGGTGTGTATTCTATAGAGAGAAGAGGCAAAATGATGTTTATATAGTGTCAGGAGGTTAGGGCTGAAAGATGGGTGAAAGGACAAGATTGTCCTTCAATTTTTTAGCATAAAATAACTCTCTGGAGGCAATCGGCGGTTTCAATAGGCGACCTGGCCGCCAATTGAAGTAGCCGCTTTGACCTAACAGTATTTCAGCGTTTTAGCATCGCACACAATTACGAAAATAGACATAACTTCCCGTAGAAATCTTAGAATCGTAATCCGTAAAATGTTCTGGAAACTAGACTTCCGGGGCTTTCTGAATATATAAAGATATCATCATGGTTCGATCTGAGGAGGAAGATATGACCTTCCAAAGTTAAGTGTTCTGCACAAGTATGTCCAATTTCAGCTCTTTTTGGCTCATTTTGCCTCCCAAACTAATCTTTAAACTCAAAACCTTATTATAGGGAATATGTACCTACACATGGCTCAAACAAAACATTATATACAAAAATACGCTTGAAAACAAGACAAACGATCGGAATTGAGGGACCTCAAATAGGTATAAAATAGTCCGATCAGTAAGGATATTTTAGGAGATCTATATTATGCATACATGGATATTCTGCTGCCTGTTCTTCTGGTACTTTTATTTTGACCAACTTTTCTTTTATAATGTTAAGGAATGTATGGTACTTATGGTTTTTGTATATAACTAAATTATGCAATCTCTTGTTGTTGATTGATACTACATAATTCTCCAAGTTGTATTGTTGTTATTTGGTAGTATTGTTGGCAACAAGTGTACTTGGACAAGTTAATGTGCCATTAGTTGAAGATAAATACAAAAAACAAAAAATTGCATATTTTAGCACCCTTGGGCTTTGGCTTATTGACAAGAGAAGCAAAAGCCTGAGCTTTTTTGTTTTTAAATCTTTAAAATTTATTCACCCTTCAATTTAAATCCCATGGCCAATTGTAATCTGCCAACTATACTGAAACCCTATAAATATCATAAATGACAATAAAGTGTGCAAAAATGAGCTACGACTGTATTGGTTAAATTATTAACTCCTAAACCTCTACTCTAAAATAGGATACCGAAAATAACCCTTCCTCTTGAATAGTGATAATGCAAACTTCTACTCTAAAATGGACTAGTAAGATTGTTTTTTAAAAAAAGTTGGATAAAGCCCATCTTACTAAAAGGATACGTCTTTTACCAAACGAAGCCCAATAGAGTAATCAATAATATATATACTATTATATATACCATGAAATAAGGTTTTGGACTGGAATTAATCGACAATTCAATAACCACAGAAGAAATTACACTTGTATGTGTGAAAGGAAATATTCTGGTGGAACAAAAATAGGCCCAATATACTTTACGCGAGGAAGACACAAACAACTTATACGAAACACGATAGTAGAACAAGCAACTTACACGATGAAAATCTGCAACAATAGATTATAGGATCTTATAACTTATGTAAACACAAGAAAAACATGCAGCCTCTATAGTAAACTTGAATGGTTTTGTACTAACAGATTACACGATTTATGCATCAGCCACACTAACTTGACAAGATTTTGTACATGAAGTTGTCATTTCATACTTGTTAATGGATCAGGATTATCTCCTCTGCTTTTTTGTTCCCCTTATATTTGCACTAGATTGTTGAGAACTAATCATAACTGAAAATACATGGTCAAGATTTATTGGTTTCTTTCTCTCTCATGCAAGTGGATGTTTTGTTTACAACCTCTCCTACCTAACTTGAAACCATTTTAGAGGATGATAGTAGACCGTTGCTGGCCAGTCGTCACACATAGATGCCGACCTGTCATTGCTATCCAAGAAGAAACCCATCAACATCACTTGTAAATATAAGCACAGATTAGCCATCTTGGATTGCAAAATGTTTGTAAGTAGATCTGTGGCTTTTTCGCAGATGTTTATAAGGGGGAGAAGTAACCTCCAAATTCTTTGGGAAGCGAGCAAAATGGAGGAGTTGATGGGAGCAACTTACCTAATTGAGGTTTGTAAATAAACGGGCAATTACACCTAACGTCAAACAATTTAGAACTGATATCGTAAGGTGACATTAGAAGCAAAGATTGCTCAAACTACTGAACGAAAAAAAAACAATAAAAAATAGATCACATATTACACGCGTTTTCCTTCAAACCCAAGTAAAATGAAACATTATCCATAAAGCAAGCTAAGAGTGCTAATAAAAGGTTCTCAAATTGGGCGGTCTTGTTGGTGCAGAATTCAAATGTCGGTCAGGATATCACCTAATGGATTAGGGTTT
The DNA here is from genome assembly GCA_035582765.1 of Acer negundo. NCBI lineage: Eukaryota > Viridiplantae > Streptophyta > Magnoliopsida > Sapindales > Sapindaceae > Acer > Acer negundo. The sequence goes on from CM069242.1 coordinate 2,546,801, forward strand.
TTAGCCATAGGGACAAGTTTGTCTATTATGTCTAGGTCTGTAACATATACTGCAAGTGTGTGGAGGCTTGGTTGGCTGAGATGCATCAAACTCTGGTTTCTAGCACCTTGATTTGTTGTGTCCCTTTTCAGAACAATTTGAACAAGTTTTCTAGTCGTAATTGTCAATGGAGTTTCTCAGTCTTCTAGACCGTCAACACAATTTTAGCTCGTGCTCAGGACCCGATAAATTCTTGTTTATATGTGCAGCAGAAAGGCTTAGTGGTTCAATAATGTGAAGTAGATTGTCATCTTTGTCTACGTCATGTCTAGGGTGTGGCGGTAAATCTTCTGGAAGGATATCATTCGAACAAGGACACAATGACAACTTGATATTGGCTGAGCAACCCATGCCGTCTTCTTCACCCGTTAGAACAGTTGGACAATGAAGTTTCTCGTCATCAGCATAACCAATCACACCGCCATGATTCTTGCCGTTACCATATTTCTTACATAACCATGATTCCTGCAGTTACTATATGTCTAGTACTTATCTTGAACTCAACTTTATTGTAATTTAAGCCAAAACGACTACATATCTTCTCTCCCAATATTTTCAGAGTCTCCTTCAATGTGACTGACAAAAAGAAAACAGCTTTAGGGTTGAATTTTCCATCTTCCCACTGTCCATCGTTGTTCACTATCAACAGAACCATATTCCTGAAGCTATATGCAACAGTTGTAATCAGCTAATTAACTCCTTCATCATGGAATTAAAATTAAAATACATCTCATCAATGTCATAAAACGACCAAGGAATTAAATTTCGTGTCATTTTATGAACATTACATTCCATGATCATGGAAGGATCATGGAATGTAATTTCGTGTTGTCATGGAAGGATCATGGAAAGATCATGGAATGTAATTTCGTGTTGTCATGGTAGGATCATGGATTTTCATGTCATGATCATGGAAAGATCATGGAATGTAATTTCGTGTTGGCATTGGAGGATCATGGAATGTAATTTCGTGTTGTCATGGAAGGATCATGGAAAGATCATGGAATGTAATTTCGTGTTGTCATGGTAGGATCATGGATTTTAATGCCATGATCATGGAAAGATCATGGAATGTAATTTCGTGTTGGCATTGGAGGATCATGGAATGTAATTTCGTGTTGTCATGGAAGGATCATGGAAAGATCATGGAATGTAATTTCGTGTTGTCATGGTAGGATCATGGATTTTCATGTCATGATCATGGAAAGATCATGGAATGTAATTTCGTGTTGGCATTGGAGGATCATGGAATGTCATTTCGTGTCACGGAGGATCATGGAATGTCATTTCATATAATGGGAATGTAATTTCATGAAATGGTAAGATCATGGAATATACTTTCATGTCATGGTAGTATCTTGGAATGTACTTTCGTGTCATGGTAGTATCATGGAATGTACTTTCGTGTCAAAGGTAGGATCATATCTTGATCCAAGCTCGTCAAACATCCCCAAATTAGGGACTTAGGGATACAACGACACATGGAATGCCATAAAAGTACAACAAAAAAGGACACCGAGACGAAGAACAAGAATACCCTTCTCAATCACTTTCAACATTTGTTATATGAATATGAAAGAAATCAATCATATGTATATTTAGACTGACATAAGCACATACAGGCGGTGAAGAACAACAAGCCCTTCTCAATTTAGGGACTTAGGGTTAGGGATACACCGATACTGGGAATGCCATAAAAGTACTACATTGACATAAACACAGGGCGCCGCCACGAAGAACAAGAAGACCCTTCTCAATCATTTTCAACATTTGTTATATAAATATGAAGCAAATCAATCATATGTATATTTAGACTGACATAAACACACACTGGCCGTAAAGAACAACAAGAAGACCCTTCTCAATCATTTTCAACATGTCATATGAAAATTATGAAAAAAATCAATCAAATGTATTTACAGTTACAGTTCGAGTTCCTAAGGATACATACCTTCTTCGATAATGGGGATGACTGAAACATATTAAGACCACTTCAATCACGACAACGAATCCACAACTAGAAAAAATATAAAGGCGGAGATACGAAATATTGCGGGTAAATTATTTTAATTTGGTGCCATTTCGAAGTGTAAAGGTTTGGGAATTTGGGTTTACTGACTTGAATTTCAATTTAATAACATGATGTACAAATTGGATTGCCTTGATCTGATATAAGAAGGAGATGAGGGATCGATTACCCACAACCCACAAAGCAAATTAAATTTAATGATAGGGTCATTTTAGACCTCTTACATCAACAACCACTGACACTGTCTAGGGGTATACTTGTCAAAGAACCCACTAACTTCCACCATACAATCACTATATCGGTTATATTTGATTTTTTAAAACCATGTGGCTATTTGTAAAAAGTGAAAAACCAAAGCGGCTATTCTATGAAATTAGCTTTAAAAAAAAATGAAGAAGAGGGAGCCAGCCATGCCATGACTAGGTAGCATCTCGGTAGAACCGTTGCCGACTTTCAGTCGAAGCTGCCCTTTATTATTATTATTATTATTATTATTATTATTATATTATTATTATTATTATTATTATTTTCAATCGTGATTTTAGGGTATTCAATATAGAGAAAGTTTGATTAAGTCAATTAATTGAGGGGTATTTTGGGCATTTTATATTCATAGGTTTTTTTTTTTTTTTTAGAGTTTCTTTTGACAATCCAATTTTTCTTTCTTACACTTCTTTTCTAGAAACACTCCATTCTCAAAATTTAAATTTAAAAAAAATTATAAAAACACTTCATTTTGTTACTAGATTATCCTTTTAATATTTTTTCAGTTAAATTATTAAAAAAAAAAAAATTATCTCTGCTAAACCAATAGATTAATTATTACATATTAAATACTCTCTCATAAATTTTTAATTACCATATTAAACTCTCTCATCCAATACATATCTCTAATATTATATCTTCATTTTTTTTCTAAAGCAAGACTAACCGTTAAGAAAAAAAAAAAAAACTTACTAAGAGCATTTCCAATGGTAATGTGGCTTGTATTTAAAAAAATGGGTGATATGTCAACATTGTCAAGCCATTTGCTTCATATGTGGCATGTAACTAAACTTGATATACATCCAAATAAAAAAGTGGTCTCCAATGCTTCACTTGTAAAATATATGTTTTTAATGACGTGTCAATTTATTATTGGTCTCCTTAAATATACTTTAGAATTGTTAAATAAAATAAGGTAAAAGATAAGGGTGATTGCTGACGGCCGTCCAACAGACCGTCTGAAATCAGAGAGTTATGTTGACAGCCTCTAAAAAAAAAATTGCCACCTCAACTTGAAGTTGTACTAGAGAGGTTGCATTGGAGATGGATTTTTTTAACAAAATGGATATCCATCCTATGTGGCATCTAATTTTTTCACAACCCACGTTAGTATTGGAAATGCTCTAATAAGCTTGATTTTTAGGAACCATATGTACATATATAATAATATACAAAAAAAAAAAAAAAAAACAAGTATCTTTTTATTTTATTTTAAGAAAATCGAAATATGAAAATGATATTTGTTACTCTTATAGGTATGTGATTGCCTAGAGAATTTTAATTCTTTCATTAGTCTTAGAAATTCTGATTTTAATTAAATCTAGTTGAAACAGTTCAAGCTTTTATATATATATATATATATATATATATATATATATTCTGTTAGTAAAAATCTAAAATATTCATAATTTTTTTTTCCCTTTAACTATTAATCAGAGATTGATCGAGAAAGTATGGAAATATAATTTTTTTTTTTTTTTTTTGAAAAATGGAGAGAGATTAATTAGGAAAGAGTGTTTAAAATGGTAAAAACAGATTTAGGAAAGAAAGTTTAATACGTAATATTTAATCTAATGATTTAGGAGAGGGAATATTTTTTTTTTTTTATAAATAATTTAATTAGTTTGGAGTGTCTTTAAATTTTTAATTTTTTTTTTGTCTTGTTTATTAATTTTAATTTATGTTGAAATTTTCATTAATAAAATAATTAAATTGGAGTATGAATAGATAATTTGTGGATCGTAAGGAGAAACTTTATTTATTATTTATTTATTATTTATTTTTATTACACTTACATAAATTTGGGTTTTTTTTTGGAAGAGAGGAGGACTCAAACCTACGACCATAGTGAAGTTCTGAAAGGTTTACCACCGAATCAACCTCATCTTGTCTATTCATATGGTTATTAATAATTGAAATTGCATGTGGTTAAAAAAATATTTTACACATCTTACGGAGATATATATGATTTTCTCCATAACATACAAGCCTACAAGGTAATTTGGTTAACTTACAAAAAGATTAGGTTTACATTTTGTTAAAATTAATGAGTTGGAAGTGATAGAGATCTGTTTACGTATTGTATGCTTGATTTTTATGAGGTGATTGTGAACATTCATATTTTGTTGAAACTTAAAAAAATAATAATAATAAAAATAAAAATAAATAAAAAAGAATCGGTGAAAGTTAAAATAATGTATTTCCCTAATAATCATAGAATGATTAGAATTTACTTCCACATGGGATCCCATATTTAAATAAACTAGTTTGTAGCCCGTATGATCGTAAAATATATATTTAAAATCATATTTATGCAATTTTCATAATTGCAGGAGAGAGACATTAGAGCAGAAAATGTAAACAAAATGATATAATTTTAATCACTAAAATAATTGAGCAACTGTTATTAGTTGAAAACAAAACAATCCTTAGAAAATCCTTCATTCTCTTTCTAGATGTGTTTCAGAACTTCTTTTGTGTCCCAAATGTCATATTTGAGTTAGGCATTGTTAAGTTTCAGACTCTTCTCAAGATCTTAGCACGAGTCCAAGTTTTCATCCAGCTTCTACCGTTTAGACGACAGATGAACCATATAAGGGTTTTTTTAGTCTCCTTCCTAACCATAATTCTAATTCGTTATAAGTATTCTTAAAATAATTAATTATTTCATAATATGAGCTTATCATGAAATATAACGTAACTAATTGAAATAAATTGACAAATCACACTAAAAATAAGAGTTTATGCATATACTTGTTATTAAAGACAACATTATTTGAAAACACCAATTTGAATTATTTAATCCACTTTCACCATAGTGAATTTCTAGCATGAAGCACCAATAGTAAACCATGTCTTTGTGTATATTAGAATGGAGAGGAGGAAATTGGCAACATGGAAGCCTAATAAAATGGATGTTGTAGTAAAAACCTTTGAATTCGTCCATAAGTATTGCGTCTAATGCTTTAACTTCCATAGTCCTACACAGTCTCTGCACACAGTTAGTTATATATATATATATATATATATAGTCTTTCTACTGTCAATTCGTCGTGATATAAAATATATCAAGACGAAGAAAATATGGACCATAGATTATGAAAAAGTTTTGACAAGTACATACGTTTTGAATCAAAGCATGTAAATCTAATGATCCACATTCTTCGTTGAGACATATTTTATATCAGGAGGAACTGACAATAGAAAAACTGTATATATATAGTATATATATATATATATAATATTTCACTTTATAAGAAATGAATAGTTGCAATTAGGATGATTTCGAAAATTAATTTATTATAATAAATTAATAATCAAGCATTAAAGGAAACATAAGCATAACATAAGGACATATATTTTTGGAAAAATATATTTAAATTTATGGCCGAACTTCCCTCATGTAGACATGTGGCAAGATGTAATTCTATTATAATACATTATTAAAAAAAAAAAAAACAAAAAAAAACAAAAAAAAAAAACTACACAACAATTATATAGGTATAAACATACCTTTCTATTTGTAGGGGAGACAACAGACAATATTATAAAAAACGGAACTTATTCAAAAAATTGAACAACAATTACATAGGTATGAACATATACAAAAATGTCAAAAAATAAAACCAAAAGAATATGATGAGTTGATGACCAAGTTTGATTGTAGAGGTTAGGATTTGGCTATAAATATATATATATATATATGTATGTATGTATTTTTATTGGAAAGAAGACTGAACAGGCTGGACTTGAAGAAGATGAATTTATGGTTTTAATTAAGACCGAAGATCAAGTCTTTTGGGTTCTCTATGCTGCTGTGCTATTAATATTATATATGAATAAATAAATAAAAATTAATGCATATGGCCACATGCATACATCTTTGGTCTCTTGATTTCTCAATTAATTTTTTTGATAAGAATTTTTGGTAGATGCTGCTATAAAAATTCTAACGGTTGTGTGTGAATTTATGTAAGTTAACAAAATAACTTTATGACTAAAGTTGAAATCTAATGGTTATGTTAGAGGATCAAGATCCTCTCCTTGTTTTGTTTTTCCTTGAATTTTTATAATCTAATGAAACATAAACAAAATAAAAAATACATAGTCAAGATTTGATCATTTTTTTCTCTCTCATGCAACTTGATGTTTTAATTATACTTGAAAAATGTCAAGGAAAAACAAGAACCAAGGAGAGGATCTTGATCCTATGTTAGATCAGTTGAAAAAGTTTATGACTATAGTTGAAATTAATGCTAGTAAAAATCAGTAGAGTTTGGCTATGTTATTAATTTGTTTTTGTTTTCCCAACACCTTTGTTATTGAAAAAGTTTAAAAATCAGAAGGTGGATCAACTTTTGGATGCCTAAAAATCTATAAGTTCATGTATGACTTCGGTGCATTTGTGAATTGAGTGAATGGGCTGTTAGGGTTTTGAACACTTCACATAAGAGGACTCATGAACCCATCATTAATGAATGAAAGAAACAATGAATCTGTTGGTAGTGATGGAAATGAAGAGACTGTTGAGGTGATTGATATAAATTGAGAAATGAGACTTTCCATTTTAATTCAAATAAATAGGTTATTGATACAAATTGATAAATGAGAATTAATGGAGAATTAAAAGCAAAAAGCTTCTCCCGTCCGCATGCTACACCGCTGTTCTTCTATTATAGAGTATATTATAGATAATTTATATTTTTCTTTCAATAAATTAATAAAAACGTCATATATCTTAAGAAAATAAATATAATTATTGATAAAAAAAAAAAAATTCAATCTTTAACACGGGCTGAGGTGTTTAATTAAAGAAACAAATCTTTCCTAAAAGTAAAAGACTTGTTTGATAAGTAAATAAATAAATTAGTATTATTTATTTAATCAAATAAGGAGTCTTTTTTTTTTATTTATTTAGTCAAATAAAAGAATAAAAATAAAAGAGTTGGATTAGGGTTTGAAGTCTATAAAGTTAAAAAGAATTAGGGTTGAATTTCAGTCACCCTATATAAGTGACATGATGAAATTCGGCCAACCCTAATTAGATACTACATAGAATTCGGCAACCCTAAAGGAAAAAGAAGAAAAATTCGGCCAACCTATATATATGTTCTTATAGGGTTCGGCCACATCAATGAATTGGTGCTTGAGTTTTTATTTTCTTTCTTCTTCTTCTTAATTCTAAGAGAGTTTTTATTCTAGAGAGACAAAAAGGAGTGAAAAATTATTCTTTGATAGTATACAATTGCTTAAACATCAATAAGCTTGTGTATACGATATCGATCTAGGTTCACGCGAGTTTCGATCATAAGATTGTGAACTCAAAAGTGACCGGAATAATTTTGACATTCTTTTGATTGTTTTGTGACTAACAAAGAAAAGAAAGTATTTGTTTGGTCCATTCACAGGTTTGCAATTCAAAGGAAAGGGAGACCACGCTCCTAGGTGATCCACGTTCGTGCTCGGGATTGAAGGTCTTGCGGATTACCATCGACGTAAGTCAATCGGATCACGCGACAAGAGGTAATTTACTTTTGTTGATATATATGCATGTTTATTGATTAAAAGGGTTTAAGGTTCATAAAGGAAAAATTTTAAAAGTCACTAAATCGTCTTTAGTATCGCTTCCGCTGCGTGTAACACTTTTATTTATTTATTGTCCCCTACAATTGGTATCAGAGCCTAGGTTGAACCCTTTTAATTAATTAACGTATATATACGTGGATCTATTTCTTTTTATTGTGATTATGCATGTTTAGAAAGAGATGGCACTCTAGGTATTCAAATATATAATTACATGTGATGTATGGATTTATATATATTTTATGTGGTTTGTTATTGCTCGATTTTGGCCCTAGATTTTCAATGTAATTTTTGTTTCGGAGTTGTAACAAGAAGGGTGGTCTATTATCGCCATAATTCCTTCTTGGTAGATTGCTAGGTTTTATTTTTTTTATATATATGTGCAGTATTTTTTTAGGGTTACTGCAGTTTTTTTTTTATTTATTTTTAGTATGTGCAGTTTTTTGGTTTGTAAAAATACTGCAGTGAATAAAAAAAAAAAAATTAATACTGCAGTATTTATTATATATATACTGCCGTAATATATTTAGGTCTTGGAGATTAGAAGACACGAAGAAAAACGAAGCAACCGGAACCAAGTACGAGCACCGTGCGCACCCTAGGAGTGGATTGGGCTGCACATGACAAGCCCAAACTTTGGTGGGCTGCGCATGGCAGCCTTGTGTGGCCTTATGGGCTGCGCAAGGCAGCCCCTTTGTGGGGTTGTGGGCTGCGCACGCCCATGGGAGAAGGCCGAAGGATGAGCGTATGGTTGATGGGCCACCTGAAGATCTTGTATTCCTGACAAATTGTAATTTACTTGTTTTTCTAGGATGAGCCAAAATTGTTGCTATTTAATTTATGCTTAAATATTACAATATTTGTTATTGTATGATAACATGACATATAGAACAGGAGTGCCACGCATATATCTCTTTTGGTATGAACATGCATTGAATGATTTAGGTATCTAAATTGGTATCTAGATAACTCGGTAAATCATTCTATGGGATTTAATCACACGCCTTAAATAATTGAGTGGGAGAAGGTGTTTTGGTAACACCTATGGCCTCTAAGGTTAGTTGAGCTTTATTATTTATTGGTAATCCCCCCAAGGGGCGTCCATGAATGGAATTTAGCAACATACTTCCTTACAAGGATAGACTAGACAATGGACTCAAACGAGATCTACTCCCCAAGGAGGGATTTTCGTGAGAGAAAATTGAGGGTCGATATCTTGGTAACACACTCAATGTAATTTTATTGATATCCTCCCAAGAGTTCTTGTCAATAAAATTGCAAGGCTAAAATTGAAAACGCTGGTTGTTATGTTAACAATTAGGTGGGACCTAGTCTAACTAGTAAATGGTGCGAACTCTCAAAGGAGGCGTAACATTTATGGGTGTTAGATCACCGTTGAATTTTATGATTGAGTTATTTATTTAATTCAAGATAAATATTTAAAAGTGCTTTATCATGATTATTTACTTATATATGTTTTGTTTTATTGAGAAATCATGACCCCATCACTTATGAACATCCTGAAAGATAACACTTTAACCGGAGATAATTATGTCACATGGAAAAGGAAAATTGGGTTGTTACTGCAAAGTGAAAAACATAAGTTTGTTCTAACTACTCCTAAACCACCTGCTCCTAATAATGAATCTAGCATAATGTGTAGAGATGAGTATGAGAGTGGAAGACTTCAGATGATATGGCAAAATGTTACATTATGGCCACTATCTCCGACGTGTTGCAACAGCAGCATGAAGGAATGGAGTCCGCTGCTGATATAATGATGTCTCTAGAGGAGATGTTTGCTATGAAGTCTAGGACGACTAAGAGAGAGGCAGTGACTGCTTTTATGAATCTTAGGATGAAACCTGGACAGGCTGTGAAAGATCACATGATGAAAGTCATAGCACATCTCAACATTGCCGAACTGCATGGCGCTGAGATAGATGGTGATACAAAGATTGATATGGTTGTCAATTCATTGTCAGATTCCTTTGATCAGTTCAAATTGGACTACACTTTGAACAAAAAGGAATACACCTTACAAGGCCTGATGCATGATGTTCAAAGTGCTGAAAAGATCCTTGTGAAAGGCAAAGGTCAAGAGATTCATATGGCTGGTAAAGTTGCTACTGTTAAGGCCCGTCAAAAGGTCAAGAAACAACAGAAGAAAAAGCAACTTGGGCCTATCAAGAAGGAGACCAAGAAAGTAACCAAGATCAAAGGAAATGCTTCCTTTGTGGTGAAAAGGGACATTGGAAGAGAAATTGCCCAAAGTCCCAGAACAAGAAGGAATAAGGTAATTTGAATTATCTAGAAACATGTTTTTTGGCTGATTCTACAGATTCTTGGATCATAGACTCAGGAGCCACTAATCATGTTTGTTATTCCTTGCAGGGGTTTCAAGAAAGGAGAAAGCTTAGTAAGAATGAAATCAATTTGCGCTTGGGCAACGGAACGTTAGTGTCTGCAAGTGCAGTGGGAGATATTAGAGTTTATTTGGATTCTAGAAGGCATTTAGATTTAATAGACGTTTATTATGTACCTCAATTCAAGAGGAATTTAATTTCAGTTTCTTGTTTGAATAAATTTGGATATTCGGTTACTTTTAATAAAGTTTTCATTATTAGTAAGAATGACAAAATTATTTGTCAAGGTACATTGGAAAACGGTCTATACTTTTTGCATAGAAATATCTCTCACTCTTTAGACACAGAAATAACGGAACCTAATCATAAAAGAGTAAAATTATCAACAGATGAAACCTACCTTTGGCATTTACGCTTAGGTCATATTAACCTTAATAGGATTAAAACATTGGTAAGTGACGGACCTTTAAGTAACTTAAAGGTTGATGATCTACCAACTTGTGAATCTTGTTTGGAAGGTAAAATGACCAAAAGGACGTTCTCTGCCAAAGGTGCAAGAGCCACCGAATGTTTAGGATTGATACACACTGATGTATGTGGACCTATGAGCATTCAAGCTAGAGGTGGATATGAGTACTTCATCACCTTCACGGATGATTACTCAAGATTTGGTTATGTGTATCTCATGAGACATAAGTCGGATGCTTTTGACATGTTCAAAGCATTCAAAGCTGAAGTGGAAAATCAGCTTGAGAAACACATAAAAATCTTGAGATCCGATCGTGATGGAGAATATCTATCTGGTGAGTTTCAGCAATATCTTATTGATAATGGGATAGTTTCTCAGTTTTCTGCACCAGGTACACCTCAACAGAATGGGGTAGCAGAAAGGAGAAATAGAACTCTTTTGGATATGGTTAGGTCTATGTTGAGTTATTCAACGCTTCCTATTTCTTTTTGGGGATATGCTTTACAAACTGCTATATACATTCTAAACGATGTATCATCTAAGTCTGTTCCTAAAACACCGCATGAGTTGTGGACTGGGCGCAAGCCTAGTTTACAACACTTAAGGATATTTGGTTGTCCTGCGTATGTGTTAAAAGGAAAGACAGAAAAGATGGAGTCCCGTTCAGAAACATGTATATTTGTAGGGTATCCAAAAGAAACTAAAGGATATTATTTCTATAGTCTTTCAGATCTTAAAGTATTTGTTTCGACAAATGCTAAATTTCTGGAAAAGGACTATATGAATGATTTTGTGCCTAGAAGTAGAATTGTCCTGAATGAGATGTCAGGAGATACAATTCCACGAGAGGTCGCACAACCTAACCCAATTGTAAGTTCCGATCCAACACAAGATCAACAACCTACCATTCCTCGTCGTAGTGGGAGGGTTAGAACACAACCCGAAAGATACATCGGTCCGGGAGAATCAGTGGAGAATCTCCCGGACGACGATGATCCCTATACGTACAAGGAAGCTATGGAGGATGTTGATAGTCGCCATTGGCAAAAGGCAATGCAATCCGAGATTGAATCTATGTTCGATAACAAAGTCCGGTCCCTTGTAGACTTGCCTAAAGGGATAAAACCCATTGGGTGCAAGTGGGTATACAAGAGGAAAAGAGGTAAGGATGGAAAGGTGGAAACCTTTAAAGCTAGATTGGTAGCTAAAGGGTATACACAGAAAGAAGGTATCGATTACGAGGAAACCTTCTCTCCTGTGGCCATGCTTAATCCATTAGGATACTCTTATCCATTGCAGCATCTTTAGATTTAGAGATTTGGCAAATGGACGTCAAGACAGTTTTCCTAAATGGAAGTCTTGACGAAAGCATCTACATGATGCAACCAGAGGGATTCATTGAAAAGGGCCAAGTGGATAAGGTATGCAAGTTGCAGAAATCCATATATGGATTAAAGCAAGCATCCAGATCCCGGAACATAAGGTTTGATCAAGCTGTCAAAGGTTTTGGATTTATTCAGAATCCTGACGAACCTTGTGTATACAAAAGGATTAAATGCGACAAGTTGGTTTTTCCTGATTCTTTATGTTGATGATATACTACTCATTGGAAACGATGTAGGTGTATTGACATCAGTAAAAGAATGGTTAGCAAAACAATTTGATATAAAGGACTTAGGAGAAGCAAGTTTTATTCTTGGTATCCAAGTAATAAGGGATAGAAAGAATAAAACGATTGCATTATCCCAAGCTTCACACATTGATAAAATCTTGTCTAGATTCTCCATGCAAGATTCCAAGAAATGTATGTTACCTTTCAGACATGGAATCAAACTTTCTAAGGAACAAGTTCCTAAGAATGAGCATGAAGAGCAATTCATGAGTAGAGTTCTATATGCCTCGGCAGTTGGAAGTCTCATGTATGCAATGCTCTGTACTAGACCAGATATTTGTTTTGCTGTTGGCATAGTTAGCAGGTTTCAATCGAAACCTGGTCCTGATCACTGGATTGCAGTCAAGCATATTTTCAAGTATCTCAAGAGAACAAGAGATTATATGCTTGTATACTCTTGAGGATTTTGTTCGTTTGTATACAGACATTCCATTTCCAATCAGATTCGACTCAGTAAAATCCACATCGTGGCCGTGTTTACTATCTATGAGAGCAGCTTATATGAGAGTATCAAGCAATCTTGTATTGCTGATTCCACCATGGAAGCTAAGTATGTTGCTGCATGCGAAGCTGCCAAAGAGGCTGTTTGGCTCCGCCAATTCTTGATTGACTTAGAAGTGGTTCCTAGTGCGAATAAGCAGATCACTATCTACTGTGACAACAGTGGAGCAGTGGCTAATTCGAAAGAACCAAGAAGTCACAAGAGAGGTAAACACATTGAAAGAAAGTATCATCTTTTAAGGGAGATTGTTCAAAGAGGTGACGTGACGATTACCAAAATCGCGTCAGCAGAAAATCTAAAGGATCCCTTCACAAAGGCTCTACCTCAGAAGAGTTTCGATGGGCATCTAGAGAATATGGGCTTGAGAGATATGATACATTTGCTATAGCGCAAGTGGGAGATTGTTAGGATTATGCTCAATAGCAAGAGTGTAATGTTGTAATTAACAATCTTTTCATATTAATAAAGAGATTTCTGGTTTAACAAATCGTATAGCATTTATAGTTTATATTATAATTGTCAAAGTAAATAATCATAAGGTCTAAAGACTATGGGAAAAGAAGAATTGTTCGTACATCCGGATATGTATGTGGTAGACACAATTCTTTAGTTAGTCTTGAATAATGTTCACAACTTAAGTTAAAGGTTGGGCACCTTTATCTTGTTAAAGTTGTAGAATTCTTTTGCTAGCATTTGAGTGGGATCAAATGAGATACGATGAGTCTAAAATCATCGGAGTGTCTTCGAGCAAAAGGATCTAGTGCACTGGGTGCATTGAACTGGATCACAATGAAAAGCTTTATCTAGTACCGTCAATAGATAATAGTCTTTTCATTATCAGGACAATCGGAGAGTCTATCTTAATCCCGAGATAAATGATGGACTTATGGTTGCAAGTGATATCATTTGAGTTATCAATGAGTACGATTATACCGCATAGTCTATCCTCGATAGTTTGGTGATATTCATTTGTTAATCGATAGAGACTTCATTTATAGATATGGACATCGTGGCTCCATTTAATTAAATGAGAGTATAATATCATCATATGGATGTTTTGAGGTAATTGGATATTAAATCTCAACGTTGAGTTTTCGATAGTGTCTATTGAAAACATGGCTTCTAGACAAGTCAAAATATCAAAGTTCAAAACGTGGTCATATGAGTAAATATGGTAACTTAGAGAGTTATAGGCGGTCTATGAACTCTTGGCGATTACTGATATTAATCACGAGGATACACTATCTCCAATATGATTGTCTAGGGTATGAATGAGGAGCATCTTCCTTTTCTATCTTTATTTAAGAGTTCAGTTTTAGCTCTTTAGTGGAATGAGTTAAAATTAATGGATCGGACCTAAGTGAATCATTTGTTGATTGTGATTAGGTTATGTCTATTGAAGCTTAAATTTAGATGGCCCGCCAAGATCCCCAATCCACGACTTGCATGGATCACTTGATATATTCTACCGGACCAATTTAAGGGTCCATCTAGAATTGCATTTAATATATTAAGAATATAATTTGCACATTATTTAAGTAATGGGCTGCTCAATTATATTAATATATTAATGAAAGACATGTGGGCTTGTTTCTTTTAGTAAGAATGGGTCTGGTTCACATGTGGGCTTTTTTATTTAAAGTCCAATGGATTAAATGAAATAGGAAAATAATATTAGGCCCATCTTATATATAAGTGGGGCGGCTAGGTTAAAGTTTTGACCTAAAAATATTATTTTGTTTCATTTGTTTTAATTAAATAAGAATTAATTGATTTATTGATTAATTGTTTAATTAAAGAAACAAATATTTCCTAAAAGTAAAAGACTTGTTTGATAAGTAAATAAATAAATTTGTATTATTTATTTAATCAAATAAGGAGTCTTTTTTTTTTTTTATTATTTAGTCAAATAAAAGAATAAAAATAAAAGAGTTGGATTAGGGTTTGAAGTCTATAAAGTTAAAAAGAATTAGGGTTGAATTTTAGTCACCCTATATAAGTGACATGATGAAATTCGGCCAACCTTAATTAGATACTACATAGAATTCGGCAAACCTAAAGGAAAAAGAAGAAAAATTCGGCCAACCTATATATATGTTCTTATAGGATTCGGCCACATCAATTAATTGGTGCTTGAGTTTTTTATTTTCTTTCTTCTTCTTCTTAATTCTAAGAGAGTTTTTATTCTAGAGAGACAAAAAGGAGTGAAAAATTATTCTTTGATAGCATACAATTGCTTAAACATCAATAAGCTTGTGTATACGATATCGATCTAGGTTCACGCGAGTTTCAATCATAAGATTGTGAACTCAAAAGTGACCGGAATAATTTTGACATTCTTTTGATTGTTTTGTGACTAACAAAGAAAAGAAAGTATTTGTTTGGTCCATTCACAGGTTTGCAATTCAAAGGAAAGGGAGACCACGCTCCTAGGTGATCCACGTTCGTGCTCGGATTGAAGGTCTTGCGGATTACCATCGACGTAAGTCAATCGGATCACGCGACAAGAGGTAATTTACTTTTGTTGATATATATGCATGTTTATTGATTAAAAGGGTTTAAGGTTCATAAAGGAAAAATTTTAAAAGTCACTAAATCGTCTTTAGTATCGCTTCCGCTGCGTGTAACACTTTTATTTATTTATTGTCCCCTACATGATCAATATTGCGTAGTGATGTTCTTCACAGAATTTCTACACACACCTCCTTTTTCTTCTCTTTTCTAGTAAAATATTTCCAATTTCATTATACATGATATTAAGATCTTAAATCATTTTTATGATACTCACAACATCATGTTGGATGTGTAGATCCTTCTTTGAATATTGTTCTTCATGAGCAACAAACATGAATGAAATTGATAAAATATTATTTCTAGTTTCATTATACGTTAGGATTTTAAATTACTTTTATGATACTCACAACATCATGTTAGATGTGTAAATCATTTTTTTTAAATGAGTGACATGTAAACATATCACTTCATATATATGAGATAAAATAAAATCATAGATCATATTGATTTTTCGAACTTCCTGTTCGACCATGAACTGTAAGTTCATATATAAAATTCAGAAAACTTCAGATTCTGAGTGGATTTGAAATCTTAGGTTCCAAATAATAAATTATGGAATTCCTGTAGATAACAATGGATCCAGAACTCCAAGTTCTCATCGGTTTTTAAAATCGTGCCGACTTGAATATCATAATTCCAGAAACTTTAAGTTCTGGTTAGTCGGTCTAGTCAATCTCATATATTGCATAAAAATAAATGCTGAATATTTAAAAAATTTATCTGGAAACACAACATAAGCCAGTCCCGAGACACTACATAAGCTAGTCTCGAGACACATTATAAACCAATCTCATATATTGCATAAAAATAAATACTAAATATTTAAACAGTTTATCTGGAGACACAGCATAAGCTAGTCCCGAGACACAGCATAAGTCAATCTCATATATTGCATAAAAATAAATACTGAATTTTTAAACAATATAAATAAATCCAGAACTATATATAGAGGATCTGTTGACGATATAAAGCATCTTGTATACAGAACTATATATAGATCAAGAATATTGAGATGTAAGTAAATCACCCATTAGGGGATCTCTTTTATATCGAGTCGTAAGTAAATCACTCACTTGGAGATACTTTTTACTTACATACGATCGTGCTGATAACGTGTTATAAATTAATGAAGAACAGTAGATGAAATAAATAATAAAATAAGAGATGAGATAGAGAAACTAAGTGAGAGAAACTGAGATGAGAGTGGCGAGATTTATAGCAGTAATAAGATGAGAGAGATATCAGTGATAAATAGCGAGTAGATATGAAAGAACATTTTTGTTGCATTGATTTCAAGAGAGCTTCGGTTGAACAACATCAAACAATTACAATAAAAGCCATGTGTATATATATATATAGGTAATCAGTAGCTTAGTGATGAAGTTACAATAGAGGCTTGGTGGGGAAGCCATAAAATTACAACATTTACAAAATATTCTTGGGAGACTAAGCGGTTTATCTAATTTTTTATTTTTTTATTTTGGGGCTCATCTAATGAGTGTTGGGACTTTGAGGTTCATTTAATTAGTCTTTGGACTTTAAGGATATTAATTAAGTTTGTTGAACTTTTATTTAAATAGGACCAGTTTGGTATTACTGTAACTTTTATAATAATCGTTGTTAGCTGTGCTGAAGAAATAATCAGTTGTGAAGTTAATCAGCAATTGTTTGGTTAATTATACTTTTAAAACTACTGTATAGCTCAAAAGCAATATACATATGTTTGGTAATTTTATTTCAAAAGTGCTGAAATTAGTTACAATGACTAAAATAGACATTATTTTACAACCTCATTTTATTATTTTTCATTAATTATATATATTAAATCAATATTTAAGTAGAATATTTAAATTAGAAAAAAAAAATCCATAAGAATAATAAAAATATTTTTAAAAGATTTTATAAATCAAATCAATATTTAATTAGAATCTTTAATTTTAAGATGAAATAAGAAATACAAATGATTTTAATTTAATTTCATAAGGATAATAATGATATTTTAAAAGATTTATTAAATGCTGAAATAGATTATTCCATAATCACTTTCAAAAAGTAACCCTCCACAACACTCAAGCAAGCACAGGGATTGACAGGCCGGATAACAGCGTTAGCTGATTCATATCCCGCTCCACAGATAAGTGTCTTTCGTTCTTCAAGATTATCAAACAAGGAAAGAAGCTGAAGTGGGATCAACAAAGCGAACCGGCTTTCCATGCCTTGAGGGAGTACTTGGCCAGTCCCTTTCTATTGGTCAAGCCCCTTGCAGCAGAAGAACTCCAACTCTACCTAGCAGAAGCTGCCACCAGTGGGGCCTTAGTGAAGGAATGCAGTGACGGGACACAGAGACCGGTGTACTATGTGAGCCATGCTTTCACCAAGTCTGAAAAAAATCACACCCTCATGGAGAAGCTCGTCTATGCCTTGGTAACTACAGCCAGAAAGCTCCGGCCTTATTTTCAGACACACACTATTGTGGTAGTCACCGATCAACCCTTACGACAATTCCTCCAGAGGCCAAATGTATCATGCAGGTTGGTTCATGGGCCCTAGAGCTTACCCAATTTGACATCAAATACAAGGCAAGAACCACAATCAAAGCACAGGCCCTAGCTGACTTCATAATGGAGTTTAGCATGAATCCGGACCCAGTCACCAAGCCCGACCCCAGTCCGGATCAGACCGATCTGAACTGTCCTGAAGATAACAAGACCTGGATTCTATACACGAATGGTATATCAAGTCAATCGGGATACGGATCAAGAATCGTCGTGATAGACCCAGAGAGGATCGAATGCAGTCACTGATTCAAGTTTGAATTCAAAGCTACTAATAACGAAGCAGAATATGAAGCCTTACTAGTAAGAGTGGGAGTAGCAGAAGCCTTAGGGGCCGATTTCCTCCTAGTCAAAAGTGATTTCCAATTGGTGGTCAACCAGGTGTTGGAATTGTACCAGGCAAAAGGTAATAAAATGGTAGCGTATATGGCTAAAGTCCGAGAAAATAACGGGATTCAAAGGCGTGAGGATGGAACAGGTACCCAGAGAGAAAAATCACTGAGCGGATGTTCTTGCCAAGATCGCAGCAGGTAAGGGGCATACCTTACCAAGAGGGGTACCCCTTCAACTGATACCCTGCTCCAGCATAACCAAGGGGGTGGAGATCCTCGCAGTAACCTAACTCCCTTGTTGGATGGATCCAATAGCGAACTACCTCTAAAGTGACACTCTCCCTGCAGATCCAAATCAAGCTTGCAAGCTAAAGAGAATCGCCACCCGGTACTGCCTTGTAAACGGATACCTTTACCGCAAAGGGAAATCCCTCCCCCTACTCAGATGCCTTCACCCAGATGATGCTAGCTGAGCATTTGACGAGGTACATTCAAGGGATTGTGGTAATCATGCTTCAGGCGAGACACTAGCCTACCAGATACTCCGAATGGGTTAGTTCTAGCCGACTATACATCAGGATGCAAAACAGTTTGCGCAATCATGTAAGGCTTGCCAGAAGACAGCAAACCTCCATCACATCCCTCCGGAAAGGCTCTCCTCAATCAGTACACCTTACCCCTTTGCTATCTGGGGACTAAATCTAATTGACCCGCTTCCTACTGCACCCGGCTAGGCCAAACATACATTAGTAGCAATAGACTACTTCACCCATTGGGTGGAAGCTAAGGCACTTATCTGGATAACTAAAGAAATGACCACCAGCTTTGTCAAAGAGAATATTGTTTGTCGTTTCGGTACCCCGATGGCCATCAAACTGATTTGGGAAAACAATTTGATAACGCTAACTTTAGAGAATTCTGCAAGAACCAAAACATTAATCTGCGGTTTGCATCAGTAGCTTATTCTCAGACTAATGGGTTGGTAGAGGCTACCAACAAAACTATTAAGAAGCTCCTGAAGAAAAAGCCTCAACAGAAGAAAGGATTATGGGTTGAAGAATTACATAATGTGTTATGGGTATATAGGACAATAAGAAGGACTGCAACAGAAAAAACCTTACTCATTGGTATTCGAAACTGAACAAGTCTTACTCGGGGAGAAGCAATATAGGGTCGCCAAAAGAGTAGCGATGTACCAGAGTAAGATAGTCCGAAACTTCAACAAAAGAGTAAGGACCCGTAGTTCAAAGAAGGAGACTTGGTCCTTAGGAAGGTAACCCAGAACATACAGAAAAGGTCCGACGGGGTATTAGCCTCTAATTGGGAAGACCCCTACCTGATTGAAGTAATGCTCCAAGGTGGTGCCTATAAGCTGGAAGACATAGAGGGATACCCGGTAGATCACACATGGAATGCTGATCACCTTAGGAAGTTCTACCCTTATAAATTCAATTTATATCAGCTAGAATACATACCCCGATTTTATAATGTACTACTTGAGAAATTCAATAAAACAGTTATCTCTCATATATGATTCTCCAATGTTCACCCTGTGAGCTCCCATGCATGATTCTTTTATAACTTATCCTACTACCTTGGTCAGGGTATACCCTCCTCCAAGAAGCCTAGTGCTAAAGTGGCCTAAGTTGCCTACCAGGACTGATCATTTTCACCATTACTGAATCGCCTCAAGACCAGGAAATAGCCTTATGACACTTCTGCTACCTTGGTCGGGGTATACACTCCTCCAAGAATATTTTGTATTATCAGACTAAGGACCTGGACTCGTGGCCTTAGTTGCCCGCCGTATCCTCAAGACAAAGAAATAGCCTTAGGGCACTCCTGTTGCCTTGGTCAGGGTATACCCTCCTCCAAGAATGATCTGATACACCAGACTAAGGATCCAGACTCGCAGCCTTGGTTGCCTGCTGCATCCTCAAGACCAAGAAATAGCCTTATGGCACTCTTGCTGCCTTGGCCAGGGTATACCCTCCGCTAGAAAGCCTGGTGCTAAAGTGGCCTAAGTCGCCTACTAGGATAGACCATCAGAAGGATCGGGATACCTCATCGGGGTACCCGGTGCCTTACTTCTCCATCTCTCTAAAAGGAAATAACCTTAGGGCACTCCAGCTATCTTGGTTGGGGTATACCCACCTCCAAGAAGCTTGATGCAAAAGCAATCTAAACTGCCTATCAGGACAGAATGTTAGAAAAAACAAGATACCTTACCAAGATACCTGATGTCTTGCTTTTTCCATGAACACTTATAGCTAAAGTAGGCCTAATTATCAAGCAGGGTATCTAGAGCCACGAACTACTACATGACTACTAAAAGTCGATTGAAGAAAGGGAAGTGCTCACTTGCTAGATCCTGCTGGTGCTTACAAAGACAAGGTACAAGATTGTTACAGAGCTACCAAGTATCCTGATCAAGGAACAAGTTTCCAAATTTAGCTTCATTCGTTCACAAGTGTGCAAGCTGCAAGATTTCCCCTAAGTCAAGATTTTCTCTAAGCTAATATCTTTCCAAATCAGAAGAGCAAGCAAGATACTATGTGTTTTAGTAAAATAAGAAATTTTCATTGACCAGAACAGGGAGCCCAACCCCCAATTACAAACTACACAAAGGAAAAAAGGTAAAAAGTAAAACAAACAAATCATGCATTACCATCACCCTGCTTCCCCTCCGCCTCCAATCCATGGTCTACCTCACCAGTACCATCAGCTGCCTCGGTGACTGCCTCAGCTTGAACTCCTTCAATTTCTAGTACCCCGGGCGTAGCAGGAACTCCTTCCCACTCAGCTAACTCAATCATGGCCTCTGTAAGATCCTTATTCACCTACGGTCTACCATCTTGCTGGGTTGGAAGCTTAGATGCTAACGTTATGCATTCACCTATCTGGCCCATAGTAGGCAAGGTAGGTCCTTGAAGGATCGGAAACTACATCAGACATAGGAAGATCCGGTTAGACCGGGGTAGACCTTGAAAGTTGGGTGACTCTCACTTTAATCTGCTCCCGGTCCTATCCTAGAGAGGCTATCAAGTCAAAATGAGGAGGGAAGGCCTTGGCAACTTCAAAGGAGGCATAAAAATATCCATCTCCAAAGGCACCATCTATCTTCGCCTCCAAGTTCCCTATCAAACCCCGCATGAGTTGATTTTAATCACAGAGCAGGACTTTTTCGCTCTTCAAGCTATCTCTTTCTTCTCGGTGGCGTAGCAATCTAAGAGTCTCTATGTCGAGAGCCCGTTCCAGCCGAGCCGAGTCGGCTAAGGCTTTGTCTCTTGCTTTCTCCTCCTCGGTCAACGATCTGCTTAGGAATTCGATGTTTGTCTCAGACCGAGCCAGCTCTCGCTTGGTATCCTCCAATTCTACCCAGGCAGAGATAGTTGCCTTCCTAAAAGCATTCACCTGTTTTTCCATGGCCACAATGAATCTAAAGGCCTACAAGAAAAGAAAGGATGGTTAGTACCATACCCCGACTTCACAAAGTAGAAAGAAAAGCAGAATATTATACCTCGGCTAGAAGGGAAGCTCTTTTAGAGACCATGATGTCCCAAGGCATTGAAGTCTCAGCCTGCATACTACCACCAGGGCACACCTTTAAAAAGTGAGCTACAACCTCCTCCAAATTCTTATCTCACGATTGAGAGCTTAAAGGCTGGTCAATGGGGGAGTCGTCGAGGTACCAGCTTCCTTTGCCCTGTCCACCCGGAGTTGGCTCCTGGAAAGTACAGTAGGCGGTGGAGGAGAAGAACTCATAGGAGAACGATCAATAGGTTTCATAGAGGAGGGGGCTGGGGCCTGTTCTCAGATTTTTCCTAGGATACTCCGAACCTTGGAGGCTTTGGCGGCCATCTCACTCCAAGAAGAGCGTGCTGCAGGCGAAGTGGAAAACTTAGCTGGGAGACTTGCTTGAGGCTTAGCCGGGTTAATGAAGGAGTGTCAATAGGCCAGCAAGACTCAAGAGAGATGCCAATGTTGGCAGTAGGAGAAACAGAAGAAGGAGATGAAGAAACAAGGGGTGCAGCTGAAAGCATGGTAGAATGAGAGACTGCAAAAACTATAAAGTCAGTTAGTATACAAGTCTAAATTTATCAAGTAAAAAGAAGCAAGATGTAGGAAACTACTTACATGGGACAGCTAGGTAGATCTTGAGGTATCGATCTACACTGCCGCTATCAAAAGGGTCGGAGACGGGATACTTCACATTAACATAATGTGCTCGACCCCGTCAACATCAATCAAACCACCCTACTCTCCTTCTACTACGACCTACTCCTCGCTCCAAGAACGAGGATACTTTACATTGGCTCCTAAGACAATGAATTTCAAGGGATTCTTCGCCCTCAAATGGAATTGACATTTGGGACCGGTCTTGAGTGCCGCCACCTGGAAGATATATTAGATCTTGTTATAACCCGGTTCTCTCACGATGCCATCTATCTTACATTGCTTTACCCAGAGCACTAAAAATCCTATAAGATGCTTCCAAAATCTGGGCGAGATCTGCAGTGGGGCAAGACCTAACGCGACCAATATTTTACACAGGGTAGGTTGGAGAGGTAGCTGAAGTCTGCATTTGAAAACCGCTACATGAATGGGGACCTTGCCTTTGACAGGGGTATAGACATCATAACCCCGATACAAAAGGATGAGAGTAATGGCATCTGGAATTTGGTACTCCTTCCTCAAATAGGCTAGGGTATCCGTTGTGCAAATAGAGTTGATGGTGACTTGGTCTTCATAAGGAAGAATGATAGCACGCTTGAGCGTTATCCCAATGGGGATTCCTTCCTCCTCATCATCATCTTCATCCTCTTCCACTTCCTCATCAGCAAGCTCAACTGGGTTGTCTAGCTTGTTATTAAAGCCTAACCCAATCCTTGGGTTCCTCGTAGACCGGCGACATTGAGCCGGAAGGGAGCTCATTGAGGTGTCGCCCTCCTCACGACCCCTCTTTCACAGTTGGAGGGGGTACTTTCAATTGAAGCCTCTTTTTTAGTATCAAACAGCTCGTCGAGGTTGTCGACGAGTTTCAATGGAGTCGCCATGAAAAAGGAAGAAGAAAGCTTGAAGAAATCGAAAAAGATCGAAGAAGAGGGGCTAGGGTTAGTAAGAAAATTTCTTTTTTTAAAAGCAAGTGTATAATGAGAAGGAAGGGTTGAATTATTTATAGACGAAGATAGGCGGTTACACACAAGAAAATCGGAATTAATGAGGAGTGGATGACTGGCAACGTGCTTGGAAGATGTGCCATTGGCGGTTTCTCATTAATTGTGCCAAAACAGCTCATTTTTTTAAATCCGTAAGCCAATCACCATCTGATAGGTGGCCAATACAATGATTATCAGCGTATCTATAGGGGATTTCCTTCCCAGCAGCGGTACCCAACCAGATAAGGAATAGGCAGACAGACGAGGTAGAAAATCCTTCAAGCAAAAGTGGAATCCTAACTCCAACCCCGACAAGACATCGGTGTTCAAGTCAAGGGGGACTTCTGTTAACCGCCAAAACTGGCGAAGGACCAAAGAAGAATTTTCCACCTAGATACAAGGAAGAGACACAAGCCAAGATACCATCTAGCTACTCCTAGAAAGAAGAATGCTAAATCAAATCTGGATACCTACCTCCTTCTTCAGATCAAGCCAGCAAGCCCAGTAATCCTGATAACCCTTAAGTAGCCCAACGCAAAGTTTTACTCAGAATCATATCACAGAGCTCAGCAAGGTACCCCGTTACTGCACCAGACAGGTATCCCGCTACTAAGATCAACAGGGTACCCTGCTATTACATCAGAAGGGTACCTCGCTGCCGCATCAGATAGGCATCCATATATTACATCCGCTAAGTACCCCGCTTCTACATTCAGTCAGGTACCCCGCTGCAAGAACAGCCGATATCAGGATACCCCGTTGACTAAGCACCTAACAAGGAAAGCATAAAACTAGCAAGAGTCAGGGTATACGATAACCTAAATGAACCCAAATACCTCCAGGGATCCTCTTGCTAGATAACCATAAGAAACACTCACAGAATCTCAAATCCATATGTCTAGGCGGACAAGTCTTGAAACTTTAAAGTAAGGGGTGAAACGCGGTCGTTCATGTCCCGATAATAAGGTAGACTCCTCCCCGCCATGCAAAAAAATCCATTGGAATAAGGAGTCCACTCTTATTAGAATCCTCCCCAAAAGGAATCATTTGATTCAGATAATAAAAGCTCCTACAAGATCGTCTCCTAGAAGGAAAGAAAGTCATGTGATCGCCAAAACCCTAGACCAAAAGTATAGGAGTGCATGGTAAGCAACGGGACCTATATACGCGACACTACATCCACCAAGAAGGGCATCGAAAATTTGACTCCTAAAACCCTACACCCATATTCAATTCTACTTATCAACAAGCACGAGCATGCCATCTCCATCACCTACCAAAACCTTGAATATCACCACATATCGCCATAGTCCTAATTTCATTAGTTGTACACATGTTCTTATTAATAAAATTGTGCCTATTAGTTTTTTTGGTGTAAGCTCTTGTTTGGTTTGTCAGGAGCCTCGTTGGTATCGAACTACGTGATACCCCTCCGACCAGGATCTATCTCAGTCTTGGTCCTTAAAGTTGTTATTTGGAGATTCACCCCAGTGATAATTTTCCATTATTAGTTTCTTTCTCGTCGAATACTCCTATCTGGATAACTTCCTTGTGGAATTTTTCCACATAAGACCTTAGGTTTCACCCCGCTCTTGGATCACATACTGAAGCAAGATAGGGTCTTTGGGACGAGGCTTGATCCCTTGAAAATGTGCACAGAAAGCTGTGGTAAGTTTAGAAAAAGAATCAACACTACCTGGTGGCAATTTCCTGAACCATGTCTTGGCACAGTCGGTTAGGGTTGAAGGGAACATCCTGTACATGGCTGACCGGGTTACATTTTGGACTTCCATCTGGTGGACAAAGTTCTCCAGGTGGCTGATGGGATCCTTTGTTCTGAAATACTTCTCTGAGGTCATCTTGAATTTGGGGGGTAACCCCACCTCCCTGACTCTTTTGGAGAAAGGTGCATTCATCTCACCTAGGAGGTTCTTTGGAATTCCCTAGTGCTTTCCCTTCTTCAATTCCTCCAGCTCATTTGCCATTTTGGCCATCTGATCTTCCAGGCGCTGAGATTTCTTGTTTCCAAATCGAGCCACTGAGCCTTCTTCATTCGAGGTCTCTGAATCAATAACCACTTCGTTCCGCTTCGCTTTCAGGTGCCTACCTCTGGGGCTTTTTCGGGATCTAGTGCTTCCTTCTGAATCTTGACGTGGATCTTTCTTCTCTCCCCTTGGCCTTGCTAGAGGTTGGACTCTCCTAGGTGGAATCTCAATCGCAGATTTCACTAGTCGGGGTCTGAGATTGACATAACGGACCGGGGTTGGTGGAGATGGACCTAGTCGGTCAAACACTGGTACTCGGGTACTTAGGCTAATGTCTCCTGCGATCCCGGCTGCTTCAAAGGGGATTCCTTAAGCTATCATTTTGAATCAGAGGGCTTCAACGTAAGCCGTAGCTTGTTGCTCTAGGATATCCCGATTGATCTCCTACCCAGTCGGACCTTGAGGCAAGGGGCCTATAGTTGTGACTGGAGGAGGTATTAGTGTCGGGTTATCATTCATGGATCCTCTACCCCGTCTTTGAGCTCTCTCAGTGGAAACGAGGGACAAGGGTCCCGATAGAGCTGGATAAGCCTAAGAGGATCGAAGTCTCATTTTGAAAGACCTCTGGATAGAACTGGGCTATTTTTAAAGTAATGGCTTGGAATAATTTGTTCCTATAGACGGCGCCAAAAGTGTTAATGGAAAATTATCATTGGGGTGAATCTCTAAATAACAACTTTAAAGACCAAGATCGAGATAGATCCTGGTCGGAGGGGTATCACGTAGTTCGATACCAACAAGGCTCCTGTCAAACCAAACAAGAGCTTACACAAGAAAAGACTAATAGGCATGATTTTATTAATGAGAACATGTGTACAATCAATGAACTTAGAACTATAGTGATATATGGCAATATTTAGGGTTTCGGTAGGCGATGGATTAGAATTATGCTCAATAGCAAGAGTGTAATGTTGTAATTGACAATCTTTTTCATATTAATAAAGTGATTTCTGGTTTAACAAATCGTATAGCATTTATAGTTTAATATTATAATTGTCAAAGTAAATAATCATAAGGTCTAAAGACTATGGGAAAAGAAGAATTGTTCGTACATCTGGATATGTATGTGGTAGACACAATTCTTTAGTTAGTCTTGAATAATGTTCACAACTTAAGTTAAAGGTTGGGCACCTTTATCTTGTTAAAGTTGTAGAATTCTTTTACTAGCATTTGAGTGGGATCAAATGAGATATGATGAGTCTAAAGTGTCTTCGAGCAAAAGGATCCAATGCACTGGGTGCATTGAACTTGATCACAATGAAATACTTTATCTATAACCGTCAGTAGATAAAAGTCTTTTCATTATCAGGACAATCGGAGAGTCTATCTTAATCCTGAGATAAATGATGGACTTATGGTTGCAAGTGATATCATTTGAGTTATCAATGAGTACGATTATATCGCATAGTCTATCCTCGATAGTTTGGTGATATTCATTTGTTAATCGATAGAGGACTTCATTTATAGATATGGACATCGTGGCTCCATTTAATTAAATGAGAGTATAATATCATCATATGGATGTTTTAAGGTAATTGGATATTAAATCTCAACGTTGAGTTTTCAATAGTGTCTATTGAAAACATGGCTTCTGGACAAGTCAAAATATCCAAGTTCAAAACATGGTCATATGAGTAAATATGGTAACTTGGAGAGTTATAGGCGGTCTATGAACTCTTGGCGATTACTGATATTAATCACGAGGATACACTATCTCTAATATGATTGTCTAGGGTATGAATGAGGAGCATCTTCCTTTTCTATCTTTATTTCAGAATTCAGTTTTAGCTCTTTAGTGGAATGAGTTAAAATTAATGGATCAGACCTAAGTGAATCATTTGTTGATTGTGATTAGGTTATGTCTATTGAAGCTTAAATTTAGATGGCCCGCCAAGATCCCCAATCCACACGGACTTGCATGGATCACTTGATATATTCTACCGGACCAATTTAAGGGTCCATCTAGAATTGCATTTAATATATTAAGAATATAATTTGCACATTATTTTAGTAATGGGCTGCTCAATTATATTAATATATTAATGAAAGACATGTGGGCTTGTTTCTTTTAGTAAGTATGAGTCTGGTTCATATGTGGGTTTTTTATTTAAAGTCCAATGGATTAAATGAAATAAGAAAATAATATTTTGGCCCATTTACTCTAAGTGGGGCGGCAAGGGTTAGTTTAACCTAATATATTATTTTGTTTCATTGTTTTAATTAAATAAGAATTAATTAATTTATTAATTAATTGTTTAATTAAAGAAACAAATCTTTTCTAATCAGGAAATATATTTCCTAAAAGTAAAATTAAAAGACTTGTTTGATAAGGAAATAAATAATTAGTTTTATTTATTTAATCAAATAAGAAGTCATTTTTTGTTTATTTAGTCAAAATAAAAGAATAAAAGATCTATAAGTTGGATTAGGGTTTGATGTCTTAAAAACTAGATGGAAATTAGGGTTCAACATAAGCCTATGATGGGCTTGTGATTTCGGCAACCCTAGTTATTTCTAGGTTAGGATTTCGGCAACCCTAAGAATAATAGAAAAGAAGAAGCAAACTTAGGCCACCTATATATTGACAAGTATAGAATTCGGCCACAAAAAAAAAAAAAAAAAAAAAAATGATATGGGTTCATGATACAAATTTCTTCTTCTTCTCAATTCATAGAAAGCTTTTTATTCTACTAAAACAAAAAGGAGTGTTAGATTATTCTTTGATAGTATACTATTTGCTTATTCATCAATAAGCTTGTGTATACGATATCGATCTAGGTTCACGCGAGTTTTGATCATTAGATTGAGAACTCAAAAGTGACCGGAATAATCTTAGTCATTCTTTTTGATTGTTTTTGTGACTAACAAAGAAAAGAAAAGTTTGTTTTGTCCATTCACAGGTTTGCAATTCAAAGAAAAGGGAGACCACGCTCCTAGGTGATCCACGTTCGTGCTAGGATTGAAGATCTTGCGGATTACCATCGACGTAAGTCAATCGGATCACGCGACAAAAGGTATTCTACTTTTTGTTATTGTATATGTATGTTTAATTAATTAAAGGGTTTAAGGTTCATAAAGGAAAATATTTTAAAAGTCATTAAATCTAATTTTTAGTATCGCTTCCGCTGCGTGTACTTCTTTGGTATTTTTCCCAATAATGGCATGCTCGTGCCTGTCGATAAGTAGAACCGAACGTGAGTGTAGGGTTTTAAGAGGTGAATTTTCAATCCCTATTCTGGTGAATGTAGTGTTGTATATATAGGTCTTGTTGCTTGTCATGCACTCCTATAATTTCAATCAAGGGTTTTGGCGATCACAGAACTTTCTTTCCTTCTAGGAGACAATCTTGTAGGAGCTTTAATTATCCGAATCAAGTGATTCATTTTGGATAGGATTCTAGTAAAAGTGGACTCCTTATTCAATTGGAATTCTTAAATGGCGGGGAGGAGTCTACCTTTTTATCAGGACTTGAACGACTGCGTTTCAACCCTTTTGTTTTGGAGCTTCAAGACTTTTTTATCTGGACATATGGATTTGAAATTCTGTGAGTGTTTCTTATGGTTATTTGGCGAAAGGATCCTAGGAGGTATCGTGTTCTCGTGTACCCCGCCTCTTGCTAGTTTTATGCTTTCCTTGTTATGTGCTTGGTCGACGGGGTATCCTGATATCAGCTGTTCTTGCAGCAGGGTACCTGGCTGGATGTAGAAGCGGGGTACTTAGAGCATCTCCAATGGTATAAGCAAATTTGGATCCTCAAAAATTGTCACCTCAGCATTTGAGGATTGTTCAGGGATTGCTAAATTTGATGATTGTGTAGTCCACAATGGTACACTTGTAATGGTACCACAATAGTATATTAGATTTTTATGCTATATATATATATATATATATAAAAGACAAGAGAAGGTATATGATATGGGTATTGATCCATTCGTAATGAAGAGACGAATTTTACCTGATTGAAATTTTTGAGGTTGAAACAATGATGAAATACATAAATGATTAGAGAAAAAAAAAGGAAAAAAAAAAGCCATATAAGAGAGAGAAAGAATAAAATTAAAACAGTTAATTTGGGTTAAGTTTGTATTTGATGATTTAAAGTCAATCTTCAAATTTGATTATTGAAGAGGCAATTTGATTATTGATAACTGCTATTGCTAAATTTTAGTGACTCCATTGGACAGTGTTTATTGGATAAATAATCAAATTTTGATTACTTTCCTACTTTTGAGGATACCATTGGAGATGCTCTTAGCTGATGTAGTATCTAGATGCCTGTTTGATGCGGCAGCGGGGTACCCTGCTGATGTAGGAGCAGGGGTGTCCGGTTGATATAGTAGCAGGGTACCCTGATGATCTAGTAGCGGGATACCTGTCTGATGCAGTAGCAGGGTACCCCCACTGAGCTCCATGATAGGATTATGAGTAGAACTCTGCATCGGGATACTTAGGGGTTATCAGGATTACTAGGCTTCCTGGCTTGATCTGAGGGAAGAGGTAGGAATCCAGATTTGATCCAGCATTCTTCTTTCTAGGAGTAGCTAGATGGTATCTTGGCATGTGTGTCTTCCTTGTATTTGGGTGAAAAATTCTTCTTTGGTCCTTCGTTAATTTTGGCGGTTAACAGTTTTTATTCTAATATCACAATTCTACTGTTATCTTCTGTAGTTATTTCCAGATTTCTTGTTTAAAGATTTGGAAGAGTTGGGTTTTGAGGAGTCAACCCTATGGCATATTCAGGTTCCTCTATTGTTGTGTTTTGCATGAGAGGACAAAGTTTGCCATCTATTTATCTTTAATAAACCGGTATTTCGATTTTGTGTGTTAGTGTGTTAATTGTTGAGTTATCAAAATTTGGTTCACATCATAGTGGGACTCAAACTCTCATCTTGAACTAAGGAGGAGATGTGCAATTTAATTCTTTCGTTCGCTAAATCCTCAAATGAATATATTTTTTAATGTTAATCTAAATTAATTGAAAAGCATTTATAATCATTTAGTTGGAAATTAGAAGAATAAATTTCTAAGAGAATTACAATTTATATTGAAAATATCAACCTATATCATAAGATTAGATAGAATATAGATGAAAAACATAATTAAAAATTTGAAAAAAAAAAAGGTCCAGGCAAGTGAGGCCGACGATTGCCTCACTTGCCTAGGTTTTGGGCCGGCTTGTCTATTAGAGCACACGTTAACATTTTTATTGTACATATGTTATTATTATAGGTTTCTGCTTAAAATCGTAATTTGTATTTCAACTTATGAGGTATCAATTCATTAGAGGCGGATGGCGGCAGGCTATAGCCCAATAATTTTAGCCCATAACAATTACATATGTTTTAAGTTTAATGGGTTTTTCTTTTTAAAAAGATATTTTTTTTTGTTTAAATTTATGTTGAACTATGGACTTAAACCATAAACAATTTTATAATTTTAGCCCATAACAATTACTAAAATTGTTAATGTTTTAAGTCCATAGCTCATCATAAATTTAAACCAAAAAAAAAAAAAAAAAATCTTTAAAAAAAAAACCCATTAAACTTAAAACATATGCCAACCCATCATCTTTAAAAAAAAAGTTGTAATTTTACCTCACCCAAAAATACAATTTTGATATAGCCCCTGAATTTAATTGAATGGTAAATTGGGAAAAAGTTGATAATTAAGTTTAAATCCTGTTGCATTATTGCATACTTACATATACATTAAAAAAAAAAAAAATTATAACTTTTAAATAAAAATGTAGGAGGAAGATAATTGGGGGAATAGGGAGAAACAACACCAAATGGGTTTGGTTTGTGGGAATGTCACCAAGTTATTGATTCTATGTTTTTTAGCACCAAAGTATGTGGTGAGATTAAAATATCCTCACTTATTCTTTTACTTTTCTTTTTTACTTTTTAAATTTCTCTATCTCTCTCTTTCTTCCTCTCTCCTCTCTTTTTTCAAAGACCTCTATTATTCCATCAATAAAGGTTGAACGGACATAAAATGGAGGTCGAAATGATCTCAACCTCCATTGGTGGTCGATGAAGAAGAAGATAAAAAAACCAAAAAAATCTGGAAATAAGTCTCGGCAATAAGTCTTGGGTAGGGCACCTGATGCTTATTGCCAAATGTTTTTGGGACAATAATTCTCGGGTGTCCTACCCGAGATTTATTTCTAGATTTTTTTTTTTTTTTTAACTGCTTTATCGACCTCCAATGGAGGTCGTTTCAACGACCTTTAATGGAGTTCAACCGTTTCGATGACCTCTATTGGAAGTCATTTTGACCTCCATTCAGGGACGTAACTAGGATTAAACAATATGGTGGGCTAGAATATATATATATATATATATATATATTGATTATTAACATTATGAGAAAATTGTATTAATTAAAAAAGAAAGATACACCTAGTTAAGTCTGCTAAGAAGACATAGAGAGAATTACTCTGTAAATGTATATTCTAAATAAATACACTAAAAAAATTAATAAAAAAAATAAAGTCAAATCAAGTTATAAAATAAACATGAAATGTAAATATAATCAAATAATAATACTATTTAGTATTTACAAACAAATCTAAAAACAAAAAAATAATTAAAAACCAAAAAAAATTAATAAACATGTATCTAAATTTAATCCAAAACAAAAAGAAATTCATTAAACAATAGTGTTAGTTTATAAATTAAAATTAGAATAACTAATAATTTGATTAATCTTAAATTTTTATTACGAAATAAAATATTTAAATTCATAATATTCATAAAAACATACATAATTGTAAGATGAATTATTGATGTTGATAAAAAGATTGGACTAAAATTTGAAAAAAAAAAAAAAAAGATAATAATTATTAAAGAAAAATAATAATAAAATATATATTAATTACCTGTTGGCTATCGCCTCAATGCCTCGTGAGTAGAGATGCACATTTTTCCGTGGGGCCCCAATTCCCCGCGTCCCCATCCCTATTTGGGGATCTTTTGTTTTTGGGGAAAATGGGGAAATGGGGGGGATGGGGATGAAAATCATCCCAAAATTGAAATGGGGATGGGGATGGGGATGGGGGACCCCTCCCCATCCCCATTTCCCCAATTTCCCCACAATTATGTTGAAATGGGGATAGGGGATGGATGGGGGGGGGGGGGGGGGGGATCCCCCCTCATTTCTCCATTTCTCCTAAACATATGTAAATATAATTATAATATATATTTTTATTTTTATTTTTTTATTCTTTGAAAACTCTAACTCCCTAAGTATAGATACACATTTTATATAAAATGCACTAATGAATTTTATTTTATATTTGTAATGTAATATTTGTTTTTTTAATTTAATTTGTAAATTTTAGTCAAATGGGGAAACGGGGGAACGGGGGAAATAGGGGAAACGGAGAAATGGAGAAAAACGGAAAAAATGGAAAATTAGGAACAATGATGGATATAGGTCCCCCCAAAATTCCCCATCCCCATTTTTCCCAAATGGAAAAATGGGAAAATGGGGAGGGATAGGGGAAGGGTATGTGAAGTGGGGATAGGTATGAGAGGACTTATATCCATCCACATTCCCTAAACGTGCATCTCTACTCTACTCGTGAGACGTTGAATACAACAGTGTGATAAAAGTCTTCTAACCAAGTATATATAACTGTTGCCTACTTTCCTACTTCCTAGAATCCTAGTCCTACTCGGTTTTGGGGTATTTTTGTCCATGCAATACTTAAATCATTATAAAAAGAAATAAAAATATATATATATAAAAAAATAAAAAAATAAAAAAAATAAAAAAAAAAAAACTGAGATAGTAGAGCTATAAATCACTATACTACTTTTAAAATGGCTATTTGTGTAAAAAAACTCTATTATATACAAGCCATGGATCACTAAATTTATACTTACCTTATTTTAAACTTTTGCATAGATGATTTGCAAATCCACCGATTTAAAGAATTATTAATTACCATATAAACAAAAAAACAAAAATCACTGGTGCAATAAGAGACATAAAATACCCATCAATACATAATAATCGAAGAGTAATGTTAGACTATCTAAAAATTTAGTCTAAATTTCAAATAAAATGATGTGACAAGTGAGTTGTCATTACCACACATAACATGGGATGATGTTGTTAATAAAAAAACACTTACCATATCATTTTGGTTAAAATTTAGATTAAATTTTTAGATGATCTAACATTAGTGATAGCAAAACCTTATTGACAAGAAATATAATGTCTTTAAAATTTTAATTATTATTTTTTAAATGGAGTGTTAGAAGATAACGAGGATGATTTAATCAAAATGAAATGTATTTAAATTTTTTTAAAAATTTAAGTTTTTATATTGTATGTAAGGAGTGTGAAATTAAAAAGTAAAACAAAGATTGGAAGGAGAAAATCTCTACCGACACCTCCAATATTATTTTAAAAAGTTATCGATAGGAAAGTGTATATTTATGAGTTAAATTATGAGAATAAATAATTACTAGGTCACGAGATAAATGAGCTTTAGCTTCATATCAACGTGGGTTTCGGGATAAGGAGACATGTCAGGTGGTCCCCACATGTGGACCAGGTCTTGACTCCTTGTTAATTGTCATCGTACACGTGTGTCTCACGCGCAACTTTGTAACAACTCCAGACGGTAATAAATTTTTGTATTTTTTTTTTAACATTTTAACTTTTTAATTCGTTTCCCGCAGTAAACTTAAAAAAAAAAAAAAAAACCTGAAACTCACTCACCAAATCCCAGCAGCCGCTGACACTAACAGTAGTGGCACGTGAAATGCACGTGTAGTTAAAACTTTCCCTAATCAGCTTAATCATTACCTCACGTTTTAAATTTATAACATTCTTTGTACGGGTTTTTATACGGTAGACACACAACTGTGAGTATATTTATATTAAGTTTATCAATTTCATCATTTTTTCTTTTTATTAGAAAAGGTAATTTAATTGGATCAAATAATGTTTACATGACAAAAAGTACTAGATGAATAAGGGTGTTATAAGTATGTTCACAGTTGTGTGTCTACCAGAGAAAAACTTTTCTTTTAACCCTCTAAATTTGAAATTGTCACAGAGTTAATAATTCAAGTTTAAATGACATCAACGTATGATGGTAGGCAAAACTACCCCTATTTTACATTTTTTCTTCTTTTTATTCTTTTTTTATTCTTTAATTTTTATTTCTTTTTTCAAAAACCCTGCATTGATGGAGGTGACCTCACCTCTCACCTCCAATGGAGGCATGGACAGACCTTTGGCTAGGCTAGGGTGGGCCTTTTTAAAAAAATTTGAGAAGTTGAAAAAAATTAATGGGGTATGTTTAACATTTACATTGTGATCTTCATTGTTATGCTCATTCATAGGATAAAACAGCATTTATGTGTTCTTTTGACCTTGAAAATGAGCGATCCCAATTTTGCACTTCTCAATTCCATGGTTTCTGTCTCATTATGTTAATTTTTATTTTTTATTTTTATTTTTAGATGAAAGAAACTTAAATCAATTAGAAGCAAAAAGAAACAAAACTATATTGGATATTCATCTAGAACCAGACTCTCAGTGTTGACAATCTTCAATCCAAACATTCTCACACTCAAGAGACAAATCAAACTAGGCCAAATTACGAGCCACTCGATTACACCTCCTAGGAACAAATTGTACTTTATCAAAAGGGATAGAATCAATACGCCGTAGAATATTATCTGATTCTAAATTTCGAATATTTGTATGTTTATGTGTTAATGAGAATAGGTGTATGTATTGGTGGATAGCATTACAACTAAAAGGACTAGTATAATGGGTTGTGACATTCACTAGTATATATGCACTTCTCTTATTATATGTGTTTTCAATGTAAGATTCATTTTCATCTTCTTGAGTTTCATACGTGGATTCTCTAACACTTAGACAGTTTACCGTTTTCTGCAGTGAGATACAAACCATGCAGCATAGTCAGAGCTTCTGCAACCGAGTGGGCACCAGAATTCAGAACTCGAGCACATGAAGCCATCACGATGTTATTAAGTCCCAATTTGCTTGTTTTCACCTTCACTTTTATTTTTAATATACTCTGTGTTTTCATCTTCATCTTCACATGAAAAGCCAAGGCAATAGCGCTACAAATCATTACACCATTTTAAAACTGGTTATTTTTGTAAAAAAAAAAAACTCTATATAAAATGTATGCTTACAAAGATTTAACTTTAAACAAATTTTACTTAAAGCTTGAAAATATAACAGTATAAACACGCAGCTAAAAAATTTGAAATTTAGTATAAATTAGGTTTAAACATGCAGCAAAGTAGTAAACTGTGCTTGAATAATATAACCTAAAGCTTAAAAGCAGCAACATGATTAGAACTAATGATTATTATTTTTTTTGTTGTTTAAAGAATTTCATCAATTTTGATTTAGTTGTTGTTGTAAATAATAATAATAATATTAACAATGGTTTATCAGAATGAATAAAGAACTAACAAACTAGTAATCTGAATTTGATTAAGTTCCATATCATTCTTCATCAAATCTCAATCAAAGAAATAAAATATTGAAAAATATATATTTTAGGGTTTGCAAAGCGCTTAAGAGAGAAAAATATCGTTGGATTCTAAAACAATTGTTTGTTGTCCTGTTTTAAGAACTTTTTAAATCTTTTTAGTAATTTTAATTGAAGTTAAATTTGTCTAATACAAAAATATTTAAAATGGAGTGTATAAACACATTTGTTGGATTGTCGACGGCATAACTTTAAAACTAATTAGTGTACTTATATTTTATCAAAAAATTTAATTATAAAAATGTTCCAATAGAAATTTACCAATAAGGACAAATCACATTAATTAAGAATATTGATACTCATAAATATGATAAACACACCTATATTTATAATTACACACATGTCTAAAAATTAAATCATTACTATGAATATCAATCTTAATGCCAATAGTACATTTATTTAAATGAATATATTCATTTTAATACAATTTATTTATAAGCCCTCTTAAGTTATATATACAATAATTTCACAAATGATAAATTCTTAAGTTCTCCATGCTCAAAAACATAGTACAGTCGTAATAAGTTCTTTACCATCAATAACAACATTAGATATCTTCTCAGCATTTACAAATCTCAAGCATTGTCTATGTTGATAATAATCAAGTTGTTTATATCTATTACAACATATTTGACATCATCATATCACCGTTGATCTTCTAGATACACAATGATATGTACTGTTGTCATTTTTTTTTTTTTTTTTAAATTTCTTCTCCTTTTTTGTTTATCGAAAGAGTTCATAACAAAAAAAAAAAGGTATCTCTGTATGATCAGAGTCCTCTGAACATTCTTTTTCCATTACTTTATTATATGATAATGGAAGATTTTGATACTTTAACTAGAATTAGGATTTAATTAGCTTTTTATTTTTTATTTTTTATTATTTTAAATAAAGAGATATGAATGTAATTAATGAGTGTACATAGTATTTAGTTTATTTTTAATTAAACTAATTTATCTTTATTGGTAAATTTCTATTGGGATACTTTTGTAATTAAATTTTTTATTAAAATATGGGTGTGTATATCATATTTATGGGTGTCAATATTGGCACTCATAAATCAAATAATATGTACACTCATTAATTACATATATATCTTCAACTATATGTCTTTATTAAAAATAAAAAAAAAATTATAATAAACCCTAATTAAACTCTAATTTTATTTCAAGTATCAAATTTTATCATTATCATATGATTATACTATATCAAAGTAATGGAAAAGACTTTTTAGAGGGCTCTGGTCATATAGAGGTAGGTGTTATTTAACCCTTTTTTTTTTTTTTTTTTTCTTTTTTTGTATTTGTTTTATGTCTAGTTATGAACTCTATCAATAAGCAAAATATGTTTTAAACAAAAAAATAGCCATATATATCAATAAGTTTTTTAATTTTTTTTTAATAGTTGTATATATAAGAGAATCTTAGATTAAAAATCTCTTGACTACATATACAATCCCTTTTCATAAGACTCCTACA
Source organism: Acer negundo (assembly GCA_035582765.1). Lineage (NCBI taxonomy): Eukaryota > Viridiplantae > Streptophyta > Magnoliopsida > Sapindales > Sapindaceae > Acer > Acer negundo. Next base: position 2,584,426 of record CM069242.1, read on the forward strand.
TTTGAAACATTTTTAAAAGTAAATTGAACCATCAGTAGAAGAGGATTTGATTCCAAAAATAATATATATATATATATATATATATCGGGTGTGTTAATAATTTAGAAGAGTTTATAAATAAAATGTATTAAAATAACTATATTCATTTCAATAAGGGTATTTTGGCATTTTGATGAGTGTTTATAGTCATATTTATTTTTTAAATTTTAGATATAGGTGTATTTATAAAAATGAGTATATTAATTAGTTTTATGAGTAACAATATCTGCATCGTATTGTGAAATACAAAATTTTTAACATAAGATGATGTAGACATGTCAAATGAGTTTGGCATCCTAGTAAAAGAGGGGTCAAAGTGGCCATGCCATACCAATCCAACTTGAAATTTTGGTATGGGAGAATTGTCCCCACACCCCTGAGGTTTAGCTTAATTGTAACAAGATGGTGAAAGATACTTAATCTACAATGACACCCATTTGAGTTAACAGCTTCCATTAGTTTCTAACACATAAAGGGCTGTTTTGGTCTTTTCCAAGTTTAAAACATAAAAAAAATTATGAATGAGAAAAATGACAGCTTCTCCTCATCTCATCTCATTGCTTTCTCTCTCTCTCTCTCTCTCATCTCTTCACGTGTCCTCTCAAGACTCTCACCTCATTATACCTCACTCTCTTCATTTTTTCTCACAGTAGCTTCTCTCACCTCCTTCATCTCCTTGCTTTCTCACCATCTCTCCATCTATTTCACTCACCTCTCTCTCTCTCTCTCTCTCTCTCTCTCTCTCTCTCTCTCTCTTCTTTTTCTCTCATTTCTCTCACCTTCAAACTCTACCTCTCATCTCTTACACAATGGAGAATACAAAATCTCTACCCAACTTTTTTGGTGGAAGAAGAATTTTTGAGTTATGACCTTATGGATTTCTATTGAATTGAAATGGGTTTTGGTTTTGTGAGTTTCAATTTGAGTTGAATTGGAATGCATAAATGATTGAATTTTTTATTTTTTATTTTTTGAAAGTAAAAAAATAATGATTGAAGTTTTAGGGTTTAAAAAAACGGATTGGAACATGATGAGAATAGATTTTGTTTGGTGGAAGGGAGGAGGGACGACTTCCTCTTATTTTTTTATTTATTAAGTTACGTAGGGTATTTTTGTCATTAAAAGAGTCATACTTGATCAAACTAACGGAATTGTAACTGTTGTTAACTCTAAGGGTTGTCTTTGTGTAATAAATATCTTTGTCCATCTAGCTGCCGTTAACTCAAACCTCTGGGACTGTGGATGCAATTCGCCCTTTTAGAATCCATTGGATTTCGGATACGTGTTCAATCCAATTACTATACGGATCAGACCGGGCCGGATTTTCAATTTGAGTCTTAGTGCTAAACCTAGCCCTTAAGACCAAAGTCTTAATAGGCTGGGCTGGATAGCACTCTAGCCCAATTAGGAGCGAAACCCAAACCTGTCAGGGCCAAAAACCAAATATGTGTCCGTACTTATCACCAAGCTACTAACATCTAATGGACTAAATTTAAATATTTAATAATAAATAGAATATATTCGAAAATCAAGACAACAATAAATATTTTATTCAAAAGAAACTTTTACTAGTATTTTAAAAGTTATTGTACGGGCTTGACTCGCACAATAATTTTTTAAAGTCCAACTTTATTCCGGGCTCGTAATTACTGAACCCAAATCAGTTATCAGCCATATACAATAAGGGTCGGGTCAGGTTGGATCTGAACCAGACTTGGACTAGACTGGATAAATCCGACCCCTTTAACACCTCTAATTGTGTACAATCCTCAATTTTGAAAGCCATACCCACGCCAAGCCCTATAGTTTGATCAGGCTGGCCTTGACCCGCAAGATCCGTCACATCGGATGGCCATGCTTGATGGTAGCAACCAGCTTAAAGCTTAAAGAACGTAAGAATAAAAATCACACCCATTAAATTTTTTTTTTTTATATAAAAAAAATCTTTGGTTTGTTATTAAATCTCCCTTGATATTAAAAACATCATTTCTTTAATTATAATATATTGTATTTTTGTAAATACATACTGTCTATACAAATAATTATATTATTTAATCGATTTTATTATTATTTAAAATTTTGATTGTTTGCGATGGTTTTTCCCCCCTTAGATTAATCAGTTTTAGCAAAAAAATATTTAAAATATTGTTATTATATTAACACAAATGTTAGTCAACCAAAAAATTTAGTCCAAAAACTAACCCAAATTATGTTCTAGTGATTTATCATTACCATATCATTCATCACGTCACCCCATAATTTGTATGGTGATGACTACTTATTTGTCATATTATTTGAGTTAATTTTTTAGATTATATAGTATTACTCTTTATTTAATTCTCTTAATTATAAAAATAATAATAATTAATTTAAAACTTATTTTTTCACAACCAATTTGTTTAATGATTTTTATTCATTCTCCATACTTAGCAATTAATTTGTATTTCCTTGAAAAAAAAATTGAAAAAAAATTTGAAAATAGTTTTTAAAGAGAGTCTAGGGTTTAAGAAAATAGAAATAGTTTTTATGATATATTTAACTATCAAACATTAATAGGGAACTTCCTTAAATGATTAATAGGAAACCATTACCTCTTTTTTCTTTTTTCTTTTTTTAAGAAGAAGATTAAATTAGGAAAGTGATTAATAATTATCGATGAATTAATTCTTAATTTGTGTGTGAGACTCATAATCCAATTTCCAAAACTAAGTTTCCTTTCCTTCACAAATCAAGAATTAAGTTTTATTTCCTTGTTCGGATTCATTTCCTTAATGCAATGGGATGACCTTAAAAATTCAAGATTGCATAAGGCAAAAAGAAAAAGAGAAAATATAGATAAAAATTGGGAAAAAAAAAAAAAAAAGTTTATTCCTGACATTCTTGGTACATATCTTTCAAGTCCCCGCACAAAAAAAAAAAAAAAAAAGACAAAATTAGTTCAACTCAAACCTACACGATGGACAAAATTTTCTATTACGCAGCCAATTAACAATGCAGTGTCCATGGAAAACATGTGAACAAGGCATGCGTCTAGCTTCCACGCCACCTGAGAACTCCTCCAAACAGATTCCACATTGTTGTTCGACGAGTACTCTAACAATCTCCAAAGCTTGAATCGATTCATCACTAGCAGGCCCTTCAATCTCTGATTCTACAACTTGTTCTTGTTCGTCTCCAACAACCGAAACACTCACGTTCATGCGTAGAACCTTACGATCTTTGTATAAGTCGTTGTTGGCCATAGAACGAACACCGTCCAAGATTATGTCCACCATGAATGGTCTCGGGGACATCCATAGAAGAAAGAATCTCTTGTACGGCAGACCGTGACTTGTCTTCGAGTTCGTATGTTTTTTCCACTTAAAATTTTATGGGTCTAAATCATAATTATTAAATTGTTTTATTTGGTTTTTTAAATGGTCAAACAACTTAAAAATACTAAAAAACAATTTAAAATAAAAAGTAAAAATCCTGACTTTTCACTTAATTGTAAATCACTGAATTGTATTAAATGCAATTCAAAATCTTTTCTTCCGATACTATCCTTCATATATAACATATCTCCAATTTCATCATAATTATATATTGTATAGAAATCTTTATTTTAATATATTACTTATTTTAAATAGTTTTAAAAATAAAAAAGAACTCTAATCACTTCTCATGTTTGTATTTAATATCAATACTTATTATGATATTAAGGTGATGTATATATATATTTATATATATATATATATATATATACATAATATTTAGAGTGTTTTGTGTGAGTTTTCCTACTGTCCCTTTTATATTTTGAAAAATCTTTTTTTAGTAAAAATAAAGTTTGTTTGTAATCGAAAGAGAAGATCATGATCATATGTGTTCATATATAATTATTATTTTTGGATTATTTTTATTCTATATTATATGTATAATTATTTAACATGGGTATAGATGTAAAATTACTTCTTTTCAGACAATTTTATTTTTAAAAAACAAATATGTTGACAGTACATTCAGATGTGAGGAAAAAAAAAAAAAACAAACATGTCATTCGGATTCAGGTTTCAGTCACTATTCGGTAAAATTCAGGACTATTCAGTTTTCAGACAAAAAAACAAACGACCCCTTCGACTCCATTTATCAATACGTCCTGTTCCACTTCAAATACTTTGTCCTCTCCTTCGGTTTTGACAAAGTTAAGAAAATCATGCTCTTTGTCTTCGGATTTGGAAGGTGGGTAAATGAACGAGACATGAAGAGAAATTAAGAAGAAGACACAGTTACGTGATTTGTCTTCAAGGTTTATAGGACTGCATGCATCCCATGCCTCGCAATAGTCATCAATGATAGACATTTTTTTTTTTGATAAGGTTGTTGGGGATTGGAATCAACTTCATCCCAACCTTTTATTAAAGAAAAAGGAAAGAGAACAATAGAGAAAAGAAAACAGATCAAAAGAACCTAAAAAAAGGTCTGCTACAAAAATCATTGAAAATAAAAGAATTATAAAAATTCGGAGTAGTTCACTATCATGTAAGAGAGATGATACCGGGGCACCTGGATGCTAAACTATCTACAACTTGGTTACCTTCCCAATAAATATGAGAGATAGCAAAGTCCATTTGAGAGATTAAGTTCAAACACCTATCCCAAGTGGGGTGCCAACACTAAGGAACCTTACGAGACCGAGAACGAAGGATATCCACTACTAAAGTTGAATCACTCTCTAACCATAACCTACGCCGGCCAAAAGTCCAAGCATAATCAATAACCTGGATGGTAGCGGCCTTAAAAGCAAAGCAGACACTAAGAGGAATAACAAAGCGACCTTTAATGAAATCCTTGCATGTGCAAAAAACCCCTGCACAACCAGCAAGACCCACTACAAAAAAAGTGACCTACAGTGACATATTTCTTTGTGACAATTTTTGATTGTATCACTGTTGACATTATTTTGTGACAAATTTTACTATTTGTCATTATGTTTTGTTCAATTGAAACTTTTTAAAAATATTTGTCACAATTAGTTACAAAACTTGATAATTTGTGACTGATACTCGTTTTTTCTGTCGTTAAGAAATCGCGAGGATCAAAAGATTGTTTCATTTAAAAGAGGTTTTCCTATACAATGTGCTCTAAACTATCAAAAGATTAGTAAAGCGGCAAGCGAGGGTATCGTTCCACATGGAGGTGTGATTCGTCAACCGTTTCAAGTTCTAGTGATTATTGTAAGCATGTAAATAGAATGCGGAAAGGTGAGAATGGTGTGTGTGATAAACAAAATGATTGATATGAGAGATGCATGAAAATGGTCACACAAGGTTCAACAAGTTCACCATACATAAGTGCACATATAGTTGGTTGTTAGGTATTAAGCACATCCAATTTTAGTTAAGGGTTCATTTTTGCCTCAATCCGATTTATACCCATTCATAGAGCTAACAGTTAAAGAGTGTGTTGAGAGCCTCTCAAACACGAAACCGCAACCAACATTTGTGAACACATTCTACAAACCGATTATAAATTGAGTCCCAATATATATTAACACGGTAATGTAAAATGACAACGTTACGTATAATGAATGTAGAAAGAGTGATTGTATCTCTAACCATAACTCACCTAAAGTCCTTAGCGTGAGAAATAGTCTAAGACTAATAATTGTAACTCCAACCATGACTCACCTAGAGTCCCTAGAGTGAGAAATAGCTAAAGTCCAGTTGTTAACAAAAACATAGAACCAAACCTCATCTAATATGACAATTAATAGGTTAATTCATTCTTTCTAGTTAATTAGCCAAGACTATGCCCGTAGAGCCCTTCCAAAGGCACAATCCTAACTCTAAGTCACTCAAACCCATCCATACAAGTTAATTTCAACCTTCCATCAACATACAAACACAAAATGAGATATTTGATTACAACTACTCCTAAATTACATCAATCTACTCCTAATCTCATCCATGAATACATATTATTTCCAATCTCCATACACAAGCATTTTAAGATAGAGATGTATTCAATAAAAGCAAGAATGAATCAAAACACATATTAGATATAAAAACAACCATCACATATATTGGGCACAAATATAGGTTTACAAATATTTCCAAGTGGGGATTACACATTCAAGAAAACAAGAAATACATAAAGAGTGAGAAAATAGATACAACCCTTGAAGAAAAATTCCTCCAAGAGCTCCTTCCATTGCTTGCTTGAAATTGGCCAAAGCCCACTTCTATCTCTATGCAATCTACTCCTAAATGTGGTGGAGGATGGGTAGAAGGTGAAATAGAGAGCATCCATGGAGGAAAAACCTCCGTGGATGCCCTTGAAAGCTTCTCTATCTTTTTTGGTGTGGAAGAAGATTAAGAAGAAGAAATGTGGGGTGTGAATTCTGTGGAGAGAAGAGGCAAAATGATGTTTATATAGTGTTGGGAAGTTAGGGCTAAAAGATGGGTGCAAGGACAAGATTACCCTTCAATTTTCGAGCAAAAAATGACTTTCTGGAGGCAATCGACGGTTTCAATTGGCCGTTTGGCCATCGATTGAAGTAGCCATTTTGACCTGACAGCATTTCAACATTTCAGCGTTTCAGAATCGCGCACCGTTACGGAAATGGGCATAACTTCCTGTAGAAAACTCGAAATCGCAATCTGTAAAATGTTCTGGAAACTAGACTTCTGGGGTTTTCCGAATATATAAAGATATTATCATGGTTCAATTTGAGGAGGAAGATATCACCTTCTAAAGTTGAGTGTTCTGCACAAACATATTCAATTTCAGCTCTTTTTGGCTCATTTTGCCTCCCAAACTAATCTTTAAGCTCAAAACCTTATTGTAAGGAATATGTACCTACACATGGCTCTAAAAAAACATTATATATAAAAATACGCTTGAAAATGAGACAAGCGATCGGAATTGGGGGATCTCAAATAGGTATAAAATAGTCCGATCAGTGACAAATAATATAATTAATCATAAAATTACCTTTTTAAAAGGAAAGATTTTATTTTATAAATAATTAGGCTTTTAAAAGGCATCAGAATCGATTAATATTTATATTAAAAAAAATCAATTAATATTTCCCTTACAAAAAAAAAAAAAAAAAAAAAAAAAACCACACCAAAAAAAAAACCACAATCATGCTGTGTTTTTTTTCCCTTTTTTTTTTCTTTACCTTAAAAACACTTTTTAGGTTTTGAAATAGTGTTTCATCCGAAGAAGTACTGAGATTATAGAGAAACTTTTCCCAAATAAAAATGTAAGCTTCTCTTGATTTTAATTTTTTAGGGTTTGTTTTCTTATACTTGTTATTCATGGCTGGAATCTCAAATTCGAGTTTCATATATTGAAAGTGTCTTTGAAGAAGGTATGAACTTTTTTTTAATTTTTTTTTTTTTAATGTAGAATTGTATATATCTATTTAGAGATGTATTATTTTTTTTTTTTTTACTTTAATTTGTTTTCAATTTTTTTAAGTAACCCAGTATTATTATTTCACAATTTATAGTTGCTTATTCTTATATTTCCACGGTATATGTCAATATTAGTTTATGTGCTTACTAACTATTTGATAAAATGATTCTAATGGAACAACCAATTGTTTGATGTAGCATTGAAAGAAAACTCTTAAGCTTCTCTTGCTCTTGATTTTACTTTTTTAGGGTTTGTTTTCTGGTACTTGTTTTTTCAAGGTCGAAATCTCAAATCTGAGTTTCATATATTGAAAGTGTCTTCAAATAAGGTATGATTTATTTATTTTTATTTTTTTGTATGTAGAAATTATATATATGTTTAGGGATGTTTTTTTGACTTTAATTTGTTTTCAAATTTTTTAAGGAACTCATTATTATTATTTCATGATTTATAGTTTTTTGTTCTTAAATTTTCACAATTTATGTCCATTTAATTTATATACATACAAACTGTTTGATACAATGATTCTTATAAAATAACCAATTTGTATATGCATACCAATCGTTTGATAAAAGAGTTCAAACACTCAATAAGACATTTGATATTTGGCTAGATGAATAGATTGACATTATGGAGGAATTTATATGAAGATGAATAGATTAACAATTCCAATAAGTTTTATACTTGGATATCAAATTTATAGAATTTATTTTATACTTGTACTAAGTTTTCTCAATATTGTTGCATTTTTCATCGATTTTATTTTGGTGACTTTAATTTGTTTTCACTATTTTTTTTTCTTCATGTCTCCATGTATATAGGTTTCTCTTGCAAAACCTAAAGATTTTGTTAACCGAAAATTGTTACCGGGGTGAAAACCGCAATTAACAACTTTAAGGGGACCAAGATCTTGATGGATCCCGATCTGGGAGGGTATCAAGTAGTTCGATACCCTATGAGATTTATTTGATAAAAGAGATCTAGAATGGAGGATGCAATTAGTAAGAAAAAGACAATACTATCAATCACACATCTTATTCAAAAATCTTTGTTAATACAAATATCAATATGGAGCTCATACGGTTCTGAATAAGAAAAAAAAAAACGTCAGTGATGGAGCTCTCGTGTATGTCGATAAGTAGCATTTCAAAAAGAAAAGAAAAATAAAAGAGCCTCCTTTTTCCTGGATAATCTACTATGTATATATAGTGCCCCCATGCTTGTTGAGCACTCTTTTTGTTATGTGACCTAGTGATTTTCGGAGTATTAGATGGTGATCTCCGAGAATATATCTCCCTTCTAGTTTTATCACTAGTGATCCCTTGTTTTTTGGAGTCTTGATCGAATTGACTTTGCTTTCAAATAAGTGTCTCAGTGGCGGGAATGAAACGGACTCTATATTGGTGTAAACGATGGCATTTTAATATAGTTTTAGTTTAACCTTTTTTACATGCCTTAGTAGTTCGCTACTTTTGTTGGAGCCTTTGGTTGATGGGTTGATGGGTTCTGGACATGACTTAAGAGGTTTAAATTTACTAGATGCCCAGGTATCGGGATCTCAACCAGTGTTGTGACGGCATAGCGTCGGGGTACCTGGGGTACTCATGAACCTTTGGAGAAGTGACCCTGGCGCGTCTGTATATCGGGATATTGGATATCCTCCTAGCAGGATACCCGGAGTACGTTGTATCGCGGTATTGGATCCATGGGATAGCAGGGTTCTTATGATCCGGTCTTCACTCTGTCAACCTGGAATATTAACCTTCTCGACCTTGATCCAGACGGGTTATTGTTATTTTGGGACACCCTGGCTCGGATCCTTCATCGGTAGTAGCTGAATCCTACCTCTTAGCCCAAAATGAGGATGGAAAATTCTTCTTTGATCCCTTTGCCATTTTTGGCAGTTAACAGAAGTCCCCCTTGACCTGAACACCAGAATCAAATTTGAGGGGTTGGGGTTAGGATTCCTCTTTTGCTTGAAGGATTTGACATCCAACCCTCTTGCATCTTGCCTGGTTAACTTTCGGTATCTTGGAGGAAATATTCCTTGGATACGCAGGCATTAAATGCGTGATTCATGTGTCAAACTCTGAGCGATCAGCCCATTTTAAATAAGCCATTTTCTTGGCGCGATTTTTCTCGTAACCAACCCTTGCACGTCTCCGGTCATTAACCCCAGTTTCCTAGCCTGTTCAGGTAACTGTTCACCTTTATCTATAAGTAAGCCAACTTCCCTTCTCTCCACACACTTGCCTTTTAATTTTCAAAAAATTTCTTCCTAGCCCTAGCCCTTATTTCTCGATCTTTTCACGATTTCTTCAAGCCTCTTCTGTTAGCTACAATGGCGTCTCCTCCCAAGCTACCAATTTCTTCCCAAAGCCTTCTTTTAACCTCCTTCGACCTTGCCCAAATTCGCCTCATTCACCCGACAGTTTTGATGTTCTTCTTGAGGGGCGATTGGAGGAAACAAAAGCGGGTTCTCTGATCCTGAGGGGAAAAAAGAGAAGTTGAGGTGAAGTAGATGCTTATGGTGACGAACAAACGCCGCTGCGCCGTAGCTCTACAAGGAACCCAAGGATCGGGTCGGGTTTCCATAATAAGTCAAAGGATCTGGTTCAAATTGTCGATGAAGAGGACGCTGGGAACGTTGGTGAAGTAGAGGAGGTTGGTGGTGCACCGGTTGTTACCTTGACCGGGGTACATACCGGTTCTTTCACCTCTTTTCACAATGGACGTGTCATTCCCGATTCAGTGTGTACTCTGGACACCCTTGCCGAATTGAAAAAGGGATTACAAGATTCCTGATTCGATCACTTTGTCTCTACCTTATCGAGGTTACAATGTGTACGACCCCACAATGGATTAACTCCTTATTCATAAGGCAGCCTTCGAGTGTGGGGTCTGAATCCTCATCCACCCTACACTTCGCTAGGCTTTGATCGCCTTGGAACTGGCCTTACTACAGATCTCACCGGGATTCTAAAAGCATCTAATCGGGTTCTTGGTGCTCTGGAGGGAACAGTGCGAACGGGATAAGGTGGATAGGGAACCGGGTTTTGATGAGATCCGATATATATTTCAAATAGTGAATATGGTGCCCCGAAGTCAATTCTACTTGAGTGCTGCTAATGAGATGAATTTTTTGGTCCCTAGGGAAAATGTAAAGTATGGTGCGTCCTAGAAAGAAGAATGGATTGTTGTTGATGGTGATTGGGGGCGTTGAGCATCCGGTTCCCACCCAGTTCACCGTGAAAGATAAATAGGTTAAGGGGGTGCCTTCGCAAGAATCTCGGGGTATCCTTCGCCGGATCATAGAGAAGGGGTATATAAACATGAAATACCCTACACTAGATGCATTTGAAGGAGACCGACTGGAGAGGTCTTTGAGGATTTCTATTGCTCTTTCGGGTATGTAGTTCTATCCTCCCTTAAGTTTCATCATTTTTTTTTAAACTGACTTCTTTTTATTTCTTGGCAGTTTCAGTTACCCCTCTATTCCTTCATACTCCTGTTCCTTCCGAGTCGTGACAAACAGACCAAGATCCCGCCAATTCTCCAGTTCCTTTTTTCTTTCAGGATGTAGGTGCTGATGCTGGGTCAGGGCCCCAACTTCCTGTACTAATACCTCTTCCTCCTCCGGTTCCAAAGATGTCGTCGGGTCTCCGTTTACCTATATTAACTCCAAGTGTATTAACTCCATCTGTGTCAACTCCTCCTTCTGCTCTCCCTACCTTGATTCCACCGCACCCAATACTCAATACAATGTTAGCACATGTCGCTAGGGCTCGGGGTTCACCGGTTCAAGTGCATAGGCAGGAAAATATCCCTACTACCACGCCACAGAAAACAGCTCCTGCTTCAACCATTCCTACTCCTCTAGTAGTATATTCCATATCACAAGTCATGATAGAGAAGGATAGAACTTCAACCCCTTTGACCAGTCTTCTTACTGATTTCCTTTCAAGATTAAGAACCCAGGATCCTGCCTGGGATGAGGTGATATCCCGGTTTTCCGTTGCATGCTCCGATGGAAAACTGTTTGATATGGTTGTCTTGCCCTCTGATCTTTTGGCGAAAAGGGGGGCTTCCTTAATGGCCGAGGTATACTTTCTTCACCTCCTTATTCTATTATGGATATTCCTCCTAGATGGTACTCACATTGCCCCCTTTTTAATTTTACTTGTGCAGGCGTTCAAGTTCACTTTGGCTGTTGATCAACAAATGTCGGCCTTGGGGGAATCCAACCTAGCTCTCTGGATGAATTTGAAAGAGGCAAAGGATGAGCTCAATCTATCTAAGCAAAGAATGGCCCCATTGGTGAAAGTTGTCCAAGACTCCGAAAGTGGTAAGCGGGCTGCTCTAGCGGAGCTAGGTCAAATGACATAAGCTTATAGATCGGAGGTAATCACTTCTGTGTGTCTTCGGGTTAAGATGGAGACCGTGAAGGCAGAGATATCGGTCTTTATGGATGAGAATAGGTCACTATGGGAGGCTGTGAGGGTTCCAAATGCAAGGATGGATGAGAACTTTGAAGTCGGATACTTCACTGTCTCCTATGAAGTAGTCCAAGGCCTTCCTGCTGATATAGACCTGCAGGGTTTGTTGGGGTGGGACCGGAACTTGATCCTAACCAAGGCGGAACAATTTATAGATAATAACCAAGGTCAAGGTGGTCCCTTTCACTCTGGCGTCATCTCATAACTTCCTTCTACTCAAGAGCCCACCTTGCCGGATGCTGACTTGGTGGTTCAAGATCCTCCCACTATTCAAGGGGTTCAACGGTAAGAATCTGATCCCTTTCTAGACTGAGAGCCCGATTTACCTGCTGTAAACCCAACTATAATGATTGAGGTGGTTCTCGACCCTCATGCTGCTCCTGAAGTTTAAAGGCAAGATTTGATGCAGGCATCCGAAACAATCCTCGAGGAAGATGCAGTAGGGAGATCTGAGATACCAAGTGCTGAAGCAAGCCAGACTTCAACAGAGGTCACTGGGACTGAAGGGGGTCAAAGTGTTGTCTGTCTTCTTTTTCACATTTGTAGCCTGGAAAAGGGGTTTGGGCACCCATATTAATTTAATGACAATTTCCTTACTTCCTTTTTTTATATATTTGTCTTGCCTAGATTACACCCTTGTGCTGGTGATGAATTTCTTATATCGACCTTCACGTGAATCTTGTGAATTTTAATTAGAAGGTTGCTGGTTTTGAACATCTAATGATTTTCTTCATAAGGGGTCCTAGCGTGAAATCCATTATGTACGCTAAGTAGGGTAAAATTTCTGGTACCCTAATAAGGTTACTCGATCTATTTGATGACCAGTCTCAGTAGGTAACTTAAGTCACTTAAGTCACTTCAGTCCCCAGTTTCAGGGTATAATGGCTGCAGCATTATGATTAGGTATTTGGACCCTTATAAGGTGTTCTGGTCCTTTTATCAATTGGTCTTGGCAAGTAACTAAGGCCATTTTAGCACTAAGTCTTCCTGTAGAATTAATTGTGAAATAAAGCACCAAGTATCTTGATAAATATCCTGGTCCTTTTATCAATCGGTCCTAGTAGGCAACTAAGGCCATTTTAGCACCAGGTCTTCCTGTATAATTAATTGTGAAATAAGGCACCAAGTATCTTCATAAGATATCCTGGTCCTTTTATCAACCGGTCCTGATGGGCAATTAAGGCCACTTTAGCACCAGGTTTTCCTGGAGAGGGGTATTCCCTGTCCGAGGCTTCAAGAGATCTTTATAGGGTCTCCTGGTTTTGGAGGATAAGGTAGACCACTAGGCTTTATAGAACCTAATCTTTAGTCTGGTAGGTGACTACACCATTTCAGCACTTATGCACCAGATCCTTCTTAGTGGAAGGTATTCCCCGACCAAGGCAACATGAGTGCTATGTGGCTCTTTCTGGTCTCGAGGTGATCAATCATGGCAAAAAAATGGTAAAGTGAATTTTGGAGATACTAACAAGGCGGATTCTAGAGAAATATGTAAGAGAAGAAGGCCGTCTTTATAAAAATTCTGAAATAGTACAAAGCAAATCAGGGTATGTGTACCATTTGATATATAAATCTTCTTCCGAATCCCTAAGGGTAAAATCTCTTGAGGTGATTGGCATTCCAAGTGTGGTCTATCGGATATCCCTCTATGTCTTTTAATTTGTAGGCTCTTTTCCGGATTACCATCTTTATTAAGTAAGGACCTTTCCAGTTAGGGGCCAGTACCCTGTCGGACCTCTTTCGTGTATTCTGGGTAACCTTTCTCAGGACTAGGTCCCCTTTCTTGAAATTCTGGGTTTTTACCCTCTTGTTGAAGCACCTGGCTATCTTGCTCTGATAGATAGCTACCTTTTCTGCACCTTTATCATGTTTCTCCTCAAGAAAGTCTAAGCTAGCCCTCTGTTTTACGCCATTATCTTTCTGATCGAAATGTTGAACTCTGAAGGATGTTAGCTCATGCTCAATAAGTGAGACGGCTTCGGTCCCAAAAGCCAATGAGTAAGGGGTTTCCCCAGTAACAGTCCTCTTGGTGGTCTGGTACGCCCATAGCACGCTTGGGAGTTCGTCCACCTATTTCCCTTTCTTTTGTTAGAGTTTCTTCTTCAGGAGTTTCTTGATTGTCTTGTTAGTGGCTTCTACCAGCCCTTTTGTTTGCGGGTGGGCAACAGATGCAAAACGGAGATCAATACCTCGCCCTTCACAGAATTTCCTGAAGTTGGCGTTGTCAAACTATTTGCCCAAATCAATAATTATGACCATCGGGGTACCGAACCAGCATACAATGTTCTTTTTGAAAAAACAGGTGGTGTTTGCTTAGTAATATTGGTGAGGGACTCTAATTCTACCCATCGAGTAAAGTAATCTATAGCGAATACATCATGCTTAGCCTAACCAGGGCCAGTAGGAAGCGGCCCGATTAGGTCTAGTCCTCAAATGGCAAAGAGGTAGGGAGTACTGATTGAAGCAAGCCTCTCGGGGTGTATATGGTGGAGGTTTGCTGTTTTCTGACAAGGTTCATGTGATTGTGCAAATTTCTTGGCGTCCTGATGAAGGGTAGGCCAATAGTATCCCATTCTGAGAACTTGATAGGCTAAAGTCTCTCCTGACACGTGATTGCCGCATTCCCTTGCGTGTACCTCGTTCAGAGCCCACTGGACGTCATCGGGATGCAAACATCTTAATAGCGGGAGGCATTTTCCCTTATGATAGAGGCATCTTTCCACTAGGCAGTATCTAGCCGCGATTCTCTTGAGTTTGCATGCTTTATCTGGGTCTATAGGCAGGATATCGCTTTGGAGGTATTCTGCTATGGGATTCATTTAGCATGGTGAGCGGCTCACCAGATTCACTTATACTCTTTTGGCTATACTGGATTAGAGTATCAGTTGGAGGGGTACTCTTCATTGCAGTGCCTATCCCCCAATTATGGCAATCTTGGCCAGAACATCTGCTCGGTGATTCTTCTCTCGAGGGATCTGTTCCATCCTCACACCTTTGAACATTGCTGTTGCTTCTTAGACCTTTTTTAGGTAGGCTATCATGTTATCTCCATTTGCCTAGTACACGCCAGATACTTGATTAACTACGAGCTGGAAGTCACTTTTAACAAAGAGGAAGTTAGTCCCCAATTCTTCTGCCACTTTCATTCCTACCAGTAACGCCTCATACTCCACCTCATTGTTTGTGGCTTTAAATTCAAACTTGAAACAATGGCTGCATTCAATGCCGTCATGATCAGTAAGGATGATTTTGGCTCCACATCCGGCTTGGCTTAATGCTCCATCTGCATATAGTACCCAAATGCTGCAACCAGTGGGCCATTCTTGGGATTCTGGGTCATGGCTTGGTATTGCAGTTGCATCCGAATTTGGAGTCATGCTGAATTCTGCCACAAAGTAGGCTAATACCTGAGCCTTGATTGTTGTTCTTGCCTTGTATTTTAGGTCATATTGAGTAAGCTCTAAAGCCCACAAGACCAGTCTGCCTGATACGTCTGGCCTTTGGAGAAATTGCCTGAGTGGTTGATCCGTTACTACCGCGACTGTGTGAGCTTGAAAGTAAGGTTGGAGCTTTCTAGCTGTAATCACGAGTGCATAAGCGAGCTTCTCCAAGGGGGTATAGTTCTTTTCGGATTTGGTTAGAGCACGGCTCACATAGTAAATTGGCCTCTAGACCTAGTCGCTACATTCCTTCAGTAGGGCTCCACTGGTAGTAGTCTTTGACACTGTTAAGCAGAGTTACAGCTCTTCCCCGGATAAGGGCTTTACTAGCAAGGGCAGGCTAGTCAGGTACTTCTTCAATGATTGGAACGTTTACGCACCTTCCTGGTCCCATTTCATCTTCTTACCTTGCTTAATGATTTTGATGAAAGGCAAACACTTATCAGTGGATCGGGATATGAAACGATTCAAGGCCGCGATTCTGCCTGCTAGCCTTTGGGCTTACTGAAGAGTAGTAGGGGATTCAAGATCCAAGATGGCTTTGATCTTTTCAGGGTTAGCCTCGATTCCCCTCTCATGTACCATGAAACCAAGAAATTTCCCCGCTGCCACTCCAAAGGCGCATTTAGCTAGATTCAATCTCATTTGGTTCTCCCTTATCACCCGGAAGGTTTGGCACAAATCCTCTAGATGCTGGTCTACTGTCTGAGACTTAGTAATCACGTCGTCTATGTACACCTCCATGGACTTCCCTATCTGTTGCTTGAATATATTGTTCACCAGGCACTGGTATGTTGCTTCAGCGTTCTTGAGTCCGAATGGCATCACCTTATAGCAGTAGAGACCTTATACGGTGATGAAGCTAGTTTTGTCCTGATCTGCGGGGTGTGTCCTGATCTGGTTATACCCCAAGAAAGTGTCCATGAAACTCAGAAGCTTATTGTCTGCTGTGGAATCAATCAGCTGATCTATTTTAGGGAGAGGGAAACTGTCCTTCGGGCAAGCCCGGTTGAGATCAGTATAGTCAACACACATACACCATTTTCCGTTGGTTTTGGTCACCATAACCACATTGGCTATCCATTCGGGGTAACGGGACTCTCTGATGAATTTGGCTTTAAGAAGCTTATCTACTTATTCATGTACTGTGGCATTCCGCTCAGTGTTAAAATGCCTCTTCTTCTGTTTGATTGGTTTGAAGATTGCGTCCACTGCTAGCCTATGAATAGCTAGGTTAAGGGGGATACCTGGCATTTCATCGTGACTCCAAGCATAAATGTCGTTATATTCTTAAAAGAGTCCTATCAGACTTTCCCTGACTCCTTAATCCAACTCGCCTCCTATCTTTACTACCTTGGTTGGGTCTCCCTTCCTGAATGGTATTAATTCTAACTACTCAGTGGGGTAGCCACCAGTCTATCCCTGGTCTTCAACTTTTGCCTCTTCTATCATCACATTTGGCATTTCAACTTCTTTTAGATCGTAGTGATCCTGGCCCGGTTCACTGGTCACATGTGCATATTGCTTGGCGAGTGCAGCTGGATTGGCCTACACTACATAACAGTTGCGGGTTGCCTGTTAATCTCCTATGACTTCTCTTACTCCTGTCCCTACTAGAAATTTCAGGACATTATGGTAAATGGATAGCACCCACTTAATCCCCGACAGGAAAGGTCTCCCTAGGATCGCGTTGTAAGCAGACTGTGTATCTACCACAATGAACTCTTTCATTATATTCTATTGAAGTTGAGCTTCCTCAATTATCACCGGTAGGATTTTGGATCTCATCGGTATGACTGAGTCCCCTGTGAACCTGTACAAAGGTGATGTACAGCTATTGTAACATGATTTCTTCAGGTTGAGTTGCTCATGAGCTTCCTTGAACAGTATGTCAACACTGTTCCCAGTATCAATGAGGACGCGATGAACCAGGCAATTAGCGATTTGTACCGAGATTACCATGGGATCATCATGTGGCTATACCATGTTGTAGACATCCTCCTCAGTGAAGATGATCCGGGTGGTGCGAGACAGATCTCGAGGTCCCCATTGACTTTGACAATCTCGTTATCGGTTGAGAATCTAGGAATCTTTCTGGCATGGTTCTTTCTGGAGTTATTGGAGGTTCCGGCCAGGGTAGGTCCCCCACTGATGGTATGGATCACCTTGATTTGTTGCATCAGATCTTTCTCCTCATCTCTCCTTCTCTCCGTAGCCTCCTTCATCTCATTTTGCACCTATTTTCCTTCCTTAATTCCATCCCGCACCTATTGCAAGAATTCAACTCAGAGACCTCCTCTTACTAATGCTTCAATCTGGTTGCGGAGGCTAAAACATTTTGATGTGTTATGTCCAACATCTTTTTGGAAATCGCAATACTTGTAGTGATTTCTTCTGAGCTTTCATAGGGCTGGGTTTTTTGAGGATACCCTTGTCTCGGATGGCGAGGTATATGGTCTCTCGCGAGTCATTAAGAGGAGTGTAAAGACTGTACCTTTCTTTCTCTCCATCTACAAGGGCTACTTCCCTTATAGGCGGGGTCGCTTAAGGAGGTGTCCTTCTAGCTGGATATCACTCCCGTTATGTCGGGATAGGAGGCGGCCGATAAGTTAACCGGTTTAGAGGTGGGTTGTGAACCCTTTTAAATGGTATGGGCTTTTGGGCCTCTTTTTTATGGCGCGGGGTTAACCGGGCTTTATCGTGCTCGACCTTAATCCGGAGTTGTTCATCTATATCCACCTGTTCCAAGGTCCGGTCATAGGCCTCTTGGTAAGTCTCATGGGGGATGTTTGGCAAAAGATCGAAAGAGTCTTCCAGCCCACAGGTTCCTTTAGAAGTTAGCCAAAGTTTCTTTTTCATCGAAAACCCCAATTTGGATAACCTCCTTGTGATATTTTTTTCACGTACGAATTCAGTGATTCTCCTCATTCTTGGACCAAATATTAGAACAAGATGGGGTCTTTGAGACGGGGCTTGATTCCTTGAAACTGAGCACAAAAAGCTGTGGTAAGCTTAGTAAATGAATCTACATTACCTGTTGGCAACTTTCTGAACCACGTTTTGGCACAGTTTGTCAGAGTTGACGGGAACATTTTTGCACATTGCTGATCGGGTAGCATTCTGAATCTCCATCTAGTGTACGAAGCTCTCCAGGTGACTCACAGGATCCTTGGATCTTGAGTACTTCTCAATGGGCATTTTAAACTTGGGGGGTAATTCAGCTTCTCTAACTCTTCTGGAGAATGGTGCATTCATCTCTCCCAAAGGGTTCTTCCGAGTTCCCTGATGCTTCCCTTTTTTCAGCTCTGCCAGTTCTTTCGCCATTCTTGCCATCTGATCTTCAAGGCGCTTGGGTCTTTTGTTTCCAGTTTGTGCTTCTGAACTCTCATCATTTGAGGTCTCCGATTTAGCAGTTAGCTCCTGTTGTCGTTCCTTATGGTAGCGTCTTTGCCTAGGACTCCTTTTGGATCCGGTAATCCCTTCTGCATCAGTTTGTGGATCCCTCGCCTTTGCCTCTGTTCTGGGTGCCAGCTGGTTTCTCCTAATTGGTATCTCGACCGTTGATTTAATCAAACGGGGCCTGTGGCTCTAGTCTGTCAAAAACAGGTATCCAGGCATCCGGCTCTGTGGCTCAGGGTATCTCGAAAAGTATCCCTTAGGCAATCATTCGGAGGCGGATAACTTCCATATAGGCCGCTGCTTGCTGTTCCAAGATATCCCAGTTGATCTCCTACATAGCTGGATCTTAGGGTACAGACCCCGCATTGGGTAGAGGGATCGGTGCCGGATTGTCACTTCTCGAATCCCTTTCCCGCCTTTGAGCTTTCTAGGCAGAGGCGAGGGACTGATGTTCTGATGGATCGGGATTAGCTTGCGAAGATCTGAGTCTCATCTTGAAAAGACTTCTAGGTAGAAACTATGCTAGTTTTTTGCAAATAGTTGGAAAGGTTTCCCACAGACGGCGCCAAAAGTGTTAATCGAAAATTTTCATCGAGGTGAAAACCACAATTAACAACTTTAAGGGGACCAAGATCTTGATGGATCCCAATCTGGGAGAGTATCAAGTAGTTCGACACCCTATGATATTTATTCGATAAAAGAGATCTAAAATGGAGGATGCAATTAGTAAGAAAAGGACAATACTATCAATCACACATATTATTCAAAAATCTTTGTTAATACAAATATCAATATGGAGCTCTTACGATTCTGAAAAAGAAAAAAAAAAAAAAACCCTTGGGGATGGCACTCTCGTGTATGTTGATAAATAGCTTTTCAAGAAGAAAAGAAAAAAAGAAGAGCCTCCCTTTTCTTGGACAATCTGCTATGTATATATAGTGAACCCATGCTTGCTGAGCACTCTTTTTGTTCTGTGACCTAGAGATTTAGGAGTATTAGCTGGTGATCTCCGAGAATGTCTTTCCCTTCTAGTTTTATCACTAGTGATCCCTTGTTTTTTAGAGTCTTGATCGAATTGCTTTCGAATAGGTGTCTCAGTGCGGGAATGAAATGGACTCTGTATTGGTTTAAACAATGGCGTTTTAATATTGTTTTAGTTTAACCTTCTATATGCCTTAGTAGTTCGCTACTTTTATTGGAGCCTTTTGCTGATGGGTTGATGGGTTCTGGACATGACTTAAGAGGTTTAAACTTACTGGATGCCCAGTTATCGGGATCCCGACCAGTGTTGTGGTAAGCTATCAGAACGGCATAGCGTCAGGGTACCCGGGGTACTCATGAACCTTTGGAGAAGTGACCCTGGTGCGTTTGTATATCGGGATACTGGATATCCTTCTAGGTTGATACCTGGAGTACGTTGTATCGCGGTATTGGATCCATAGGGTAGCAAGGTTCTTATGATCTGGTCTTCACTTTGTCAACCTGGAATATTAACCTTCTCAACCTTGATCCAAATGGGTTGTTGTTATTTTGGGACACCTTGGCCCGGATCCTTCATCGGTGGTAGCCGAATCCTACCTCCTAGCCCATAATCAGGATGAAAAATTATTCTTTGATCCCTCTGCCATTTTTGGCGGTTAACATATTCTTTAGCTACCTGACAACTAACAGTGGATCATTGACTTCTAATATTTCACAATCAAGACCTCGAAAGTTTCAAGTTTTTGGTTATGCAGTTGGAAGTTATTGTGTGTGACCTAACACTTATGTTAACTTAGACTAATCGGCTTACATGTGTTATTTAGTAATAGTAGACTATGAAATATGTTGGATTAATTTTGTATCAGCTTGATATTATATTAATTTTTGGGTATTTTTTAATGGAATGATTATTTATGGAACTCAATGTCATTCAATGAGTGACATGTTTTATTTGGTTATATATATATATATTATAAAATTTAAATTTATATTAAATTTTGATAATCGATTAAATTGTTACTAAGTATCTATATAGTGACTTAATATTCATATTGTTAATTGTCACTATGTCTGCGTTGTAGTAACAATTATTATATGGTTAACTTAATTGTCACTAAATTTTTCAGTAGTGATATAATTTTAAGAAGATTATTTGTCACTAGATTTATGAATAGTGACACTTTTTAAATAATTAACTGTCATTAAAAATATGTACAATGATAAAATCTTCAAATGGTTAATTGTCATTAAATACTAATCTAGTGACAATATTTATTTTGTCACTAATTAAGGTCAAGTGATAATGTGTCACTAAAAGTTATGATTTGTGACAATTACCAAAAAACTGTCACAAATACTTTTAGTGACGAGGACAAAGTTGACGAATTATTAGTGACACTTTTGTTTTGTCACAATATTGAATTTGTGACAATTTCTTCACTTATAGTGACAAATATTTTTTGTCACTGTATGCCGATTTTCTTGTAGTGACCAAGACTATCAAAAGCAACCCCGTATGTGTTAACCTTAAGACAGCTCGACCAGGGATGGTGCCAATTAACCTCTAAAATGCGAGAAGTCTTGGAAGGATGACTAGAGACATTAAGTCGTTGAAGAGTTTGAAGTTTATCCACTGAATTCTTCATAGTGCCAAA
This sequence comes from Acer negundo, assembly GCA_035582765.1. NCBI lineage: Eukaryota > Viridiplantae > Streptophyta > Magnoliopsida > Sapindales > Sapindaceae > Acer > Acer negundo. The sequence goes on from CM069242.1 coordinate 2,605,837, forward strand.
CTGAAGGAAGTCTACTTCGCGAACGGAACGTCAAATCAAGGAAAGAACATCAACACAAATAGGCTTGCCACCCTCAAAGGTAGCTTGATTTCGGAGGAACCATACCACCTAGAAAATAGAGATGATAGAAGCCCACCAGAGAGCTTTCATTTAAGTGCTAAAGACAACCCTCATTGCCTCCTACCAAAGGTCTAAACAAGTACCATCCAATTTAAGCTTATAATCAAATGTAGAGGATATAGCACCCCATAACCCACGAACAAAAGGACAGTCAAAAAATAGATGTCTTAAGTCTTTCTCTGCAGCACAACAAAACTGACAACGAGATGGGAAAATATAACCTCTGGCACACAAAGCAATGTCCGTAGGAATCTTACTATGAAACAAGCGTCAAATGAGGACAGAGCGAGATGGAGGAATAAAAGACGCCCAAATCTACTTACCCAAAAAAACAGAACTCATAACCTCATAAAGAGAATCATAAGCAGATTTACAAGAAAAAACATCACCCATGAAACAGGTCCAAACTAACGAGTCTAGGTCAGTGCTTACCACCACCTTCTCAATCTCAAAAGCAACATTCGGGTGAAAAGTGTGAAAAGAAGCAGGAATATCCCAACCAGTAGCATCTGAGTAAATATCACCCATAATAGAATCCAAAGAAGGTTGTAACGATAATCTATCCTTAACCAGATCAATCAACGGATCTTCGAACTAGTTATCCATTCAAAAATGAACTTTAGAATGACGACAGACAAACCACCTAGACTCAATCATTAGGGGAGTATAATGAAATTTTAGACCTAACCAAACAGAAGAAACAACATACCACGTTCTAGGTATGTGATCCTGAGTGAAAAAATGAGCCCGAAGATAAGTGAAAACAAAGAACTCTTCAATCAACATCCTCTATGTGAACTTCTTAAGCATGACCTTATTAAGAATATCAAGACCACCATTATCCTTAGGCATGCAGCAAGACTTCTAAGCAATTTCGACAGGTTTACGACCATCGATCTAACCAGTCCAAAAAAAAATTCCGAATAGCAGCATTTAAATCTTTCAAAAGGGATGAAGGCGAACAATAAACTTGAAATGAATGTAGGAAGGAACCTATAATCACTGAATTAATAAGACATAATATGCATGCCATTGAAAGAGAGAAACCCTTCCACGAATCCAATTTACTTTTAATTTTATCAGCCCATGGGATCAACCATCCACGTTTAGGCACACCAATGAAAAGAGAAACCCCTAAATAAGTCATTGAATCACTGCCCTTACACATCCAAGACATTGAGAGGAAATTAGTAGTTCGAGACCTAGAGACGCCTCTGTTAAAGAATATGGAAGATTTTTCCCAATTAACTCGTTGATCTGAGAGAGAGTCATAAAGCGTAAAAGCATCTAAAATCATTCGTAGATTTTGAGAAGAAGCCTGGTAAAAGAGGATAATATCATCAACATAGAGAAAATGTGAAGGGGCACGCATCCCAACCGTAGAAGAGATAGAAGCCATAAAGCTCGAGTATACTTATCTACGTGAAAAATACCGAGATCAAAGAGATGATAATTTAATGAGATTAAAAAGATTAAAAACAATTCCAATGCGGTGGATGATTTGATCAGAGTTTATAAGGGATGTTTCATGCTTGTATTAGGAAACAAATGATTATTTTTTATTAAGATATGTATTAAATTCATGATTTGATTTGGTTTATAGTAAGAGTGATGCTATTGACACACCCCTATTGATCTATTTATACTCCACTTGTTAAATTTTGATTTAATTAAATAAAGTTAAATGTTTTTACTAATTTATTTTATTTATTTCCATTTCTACCCTTTTACTTATTTTTCAAACTTAATAAACTCATATCTCCACATAAAATTAGAAAAAAATAAAAAATCACATATACTTATAAAATAAGTATAGTAAAACTCTAATAAACCCATATCTAATATATATATATATATATATATATATATCTCAGATCTCTTTACCTCTGGTCTCGTCTTTCTCTCACATCTTATGAATGGATTTTTTTTCATCTTATTTCTTTTTTTTTTAGTGTTTTTTTTTTTTTAAGTTATGGGGTTTAATTGAGGTGTATGCAGTCTAAGGAATAACAAACTCTCCTCATAATCTCTCAACATAAAATACATTTTCATGGTCACAATTTAATATCAAATACAAACTCTCCTCATAATCTCTCAACATAAAATACATTTTCATGGTCACAATTTAATATCAAATACTAAAATTTAACAGCTCTCATGCATCTTCTGTGTTGTTGCTTGTAGGATCATGGGTTAGGTTTAGTTTCTGCATGTAAAAATCAATTCCTGGCTAGCATGTAAACATCCAACATCCATGCGCGAGATATCAAAGCTAGTCATTCGAAACTTTCTCTCGATTCACATTTTCCGCAAGCTCCAATGGCATATGCCTTGTTATTAATACTTATATTATAGCCCTGGATACAGTTATAATTTGAGAAGCAGAGCTTAAATAATAATGAGATTTTAACATCAAAACAAGAATCAAATAGTAAGTATTCGTTTTAGTTAACATCATTTCACTTTAGATTCTAAAAGAATAATGAGATTAAATAATAATCAATATCTCATCTGTCTAGTGCACCATAAGTATTTGATTCATTGTTTAAATAAGATCTGGTACAAGTATTTTAGGGTTTAAGAGTTATGAAAAAAAAAAAATTCAAGAATAGGCATTAAAGAAAGTTTTTTTTTTTATTTATTTTTTTATTATTTTTTTATTTTTAAGGAATGTGCGGTTTTATTAGATTTACTTTAGAGAATATTTTTTTTTCATATATTGTATGTCTCTTTTAGTAATTTTGATAAAGGAAAAAAAATAATACCGTATAATTAAAAAAGTGGGGCATAAATAGATCAGAAGGGGGTGTGCCAATAGCATCACTCTATAGTAATCCTATTTGATTATGAAAATCAAATTCGTTATTAATCGTAAAACTTTAAAAGACTATTCTTCTCCAAATAAGTAAAATCACAGCGGTTCATAATCACACCCATAAAAATAATAATAATAATAATAATAATAATAATAATAATAAAACAAAGAAGAGATTTTCTTCTTACAATTTTATCTTTTCACCTCCTTTTCTAGATACAATTCTTACTAAACACAAAAATTTTAAAACATTATGATGGAGTGTTTTTAAAAGATAAATGTCAAAAGGTAAAAATGATATATATATATATATATATATATATATATTGAATACTGGTAAAGAAAAACTTAAAATCGGAACTGTTTTTATTTTTCTTTTGCAATGTGATCAAGGCTGAGGAAAATTAGATGTCTATTTTGATTTCTGAATTTATATGCATAGATTTCTTTTAGGAAGAAACAGGATATAGTTACTTCAACATTTTCAAATTAATATTAAATAATTTTAAAAGCATATTGCATCTAACAGATAAAATTAGTCCAATAGTAAATTCTTCAAATTCATATTCATGAGATTATCATTTTTTTTTTAAAGGAATGAGATCATCAGATTTTAACTGACTATTCTGCCATTTAAACTTCAAACAATAATATAATTTTGGGCTAATTACTTCGGTGGGCATCAAATTGATGACACACTATCAAAATGGTCATTGGATTGGAAAGTTGTTCTAAAATGGCCATTTTTGACGAATTTTGTGACACTAATGGCCGTTCCATCCAATATCATCCACTTCCATCCAATAAGTGGCATTTTGGTAAATAATGGAATGATATTAATTTATTTTAGATTTTTTTAAAATTAATTTTTTCTTTTATTTTTTGAAAAGAATAATTATATTTAGTGTGTATATATGTATAGCATATCTCAAATATATATATATATATATATATATTAAACACAATTTAATTAAACAGAAGTAATCAGTATACCCAACAAATAATAAATTAACAATTCTGCTAAAACGCATTAGATCAAGTTTAATACTTTGTTTAGATGCAGCAAAAAGATAAACAAGAAAATTAAAAAGTTGAATTAGCTCAAGTTTGAAATTTTACTTTTATAATTTCAATAGTTCACTCAACTGAGGCAGAGAAAAAAAAAAATAAAAAATAACTACTTGGGTTAAGCATGAAACATGAGCACGGAGTTTAACTTTATTTTATTTACTTTTCCGGTAGTTTCTTGACAACCAAATAGAAGAAATTATAAATTAATTTATAGGAAATATAAAAATGGGTGACAAGTACCAAAAATTGATTTCTAAAAAATATCTAAAAATAAGCTAATGTCATCCGTTTATTTACCAAAATACCATTCATTGGATAAAATTGGATGGAATTAATGGCGTGTTTACTAATCGGGAATCCTACCTTGGAAAGGGAATTAAGTTCCTGATTTTCGAATTCATGTGTTTACTAATTTTATTGGGAATTAAGATCCGTGGATCCCACACACATATTAGGAATTAAGTTCATAATTGAAAGGGAACTTGATTCCGCTCACTCATTCTAGGAATCAAGTTCCCTTTCCTGATTGAAAAAAGAATTCATATGTTCTTACTAAAATATCCCCACTTATTTTTTTAAATAACACTTATAAAAGGAATTAATATATGTTTTTAGAAGTATTTTAAAGGGAAGAGAAAATAGGGAGACCTAGTAGTGTAGCCCTTGCATCAACGATGAATATGTTCCATATACATATTGAGAAGAGTCATGAACCAGGTAGCGTACGAGTGACGTTAAAGATTGATATGAGGTACCATGAGTCCTTAAAGGAGTAATTTTCAAGGCCACTTTATTCAGCCATTCTTTTTGCATAAGAACCTCAGCAATCTCAAATCTGAAAAGTCTAGGGGGTATTGAGTTCACTCTGATTTTGTGCACCCCCAACTCCACAGCCATGACCTTTGTCATTGTATTTTTACTTTATATGTGTGTGAATTGTTAATTACAAAAACAAAACAAAAAAAAAAAAAAAAATTGTTTGATGAAAATCAAAACACTATACTAAAAAAAAAAAAAAAAAAAAAAAAAAAAAAACATGAATTCATATTGATTTTGCTTTGGATTTCTCTTGTTTTTTCTTAAAATATAAACTTTTTTTATTACTTACAGTCATACATATCACTTAATTCCGATTCCCTTCCATTCCCTTTCCGGTGGAACTTGTTTCCGATTCTTCTTATTCCTGATTAGTAAACGTGCCATAAATGGAATTGGATGGAATTGGAGGAATGACCCTTAGTGTCACAAAGTTCGCTAAAAATGGCTATTTTGAAACAATTTTATAATCCAGTGGCCATTTTGATAGTGTGTCATCAATTCGATAGCCACCCGGGTAATTATCCTTATAATTTTTAAAAAATTGCATAATAAACGTTCTCCAATCATATCAAGTTGTATAATATAAACCGGCGGTTAAATTATATCAAATCTTTAATTTCCTCGGAATGAACTAATTATCAATCAAAAATACTAACACTTCTATAATGGTTCTTTTTTTTCACATTCTTAATGTTAGCCAACACTCGTAACTTTCAAATGGTAAGTTTTCCGGGCCAAACAGTCCACATGCACATTCACTTTAAATCAAAACAAAGAAACAGAAAAGACTATTATATATTTTTTTTTTGACACCTCACAATTATAACAAGAAGCAAGAAGCGAAACACATGATTCGTTACCAATGTGGTGGGCCTTTCCCAAGGGAACCCCTACCACCAAGGTTCAAGACCTAGTGAATGCATGAATTTGTGCAAATTTTTCCACCACTTGTGTGGCTGTTGTCCCACTAATATGTGGGTGCTCTCTCCCCTCTTGTGGGAGTTGCAATCCGGGCTGAGCTTGTAAAGCCTAATTCTCGCCGGTCCCGGTAGTTATTGTGTAATAAAAAAAAAATTCAAGAAAAAATCTCAGTCATTTAAATAAGAGAAGTCCTTTTTTTTTTTAAAGCGACACTGACAAGGAAAAAGGTTTAGAAATAAACGTCGACCGATTTGAAAGAAAAAAACTATACCGATATTATAGAGAAAACAATATATAATGATTTTATTCTTCTAATAAAATAATAAAAGTTAATTTAAAACTTACCTTTTTACGATCATTTTGTCTGATGATTTTGATTCATTCTTAATACTTAGAAATTAATTTGTATTTCCTAAAACAAATTGAAAATAAATTTAAAATTAGTTTTTAAAAGAGTATATAGGATTTAAGAAAATAGATAGAGTATTCATGATATATTTTAGGGTTTTTAGCAAAACTACCCTATTTTAAGGTATGAATTGCAAATCTACCCTAAAACCCAAATAGATTGCAAAACTGCCATAAGATTCCCAAAATACCCTCACTCATAACTTCACCCCATTTATTAACCTTATATTTTACATTTACCAATCATCAACTAAGAAACCCTAGCTTCTTTTCATTTTTGTCCTATGTCAAAACTGGCTAATCGTGTTAATATTTTTTTTTTCTTCTCACCCTAAACAACTACAGGATCACAAACCCTAGCTGGTTCAAAACTCAAATAACTGGAGACTGGTTTTCCTAGCATATTCTGGTAAGGACTCTTTTTGTTCCTCGCTAATCTAACTTATTTCCAATTTTATCGTTTATCAAAACCCTAATTGTATTACTACCTTTTTTTTTTCTTCTCGTCGTAAACAACTACAACATTATAAAACCAAGTTGCTTCAAAACTCAAACAACTAAAGACCAGTTTTCCTTGCATATTCCGGTAAGGACTCGTTTTTTTTTTTTTTTTTTTTTCATAATTTGATAATTAATTAGTTTTATTAAATTATTAAATTACATGTTATAGTTTTTCTTAACATATTAAAATGTAAATATATAACAAATAATAGTTAGAATGACATATATGTAAAAGTATTTATTTTTAGATTTTTGTAACTTAAAAAAACAAACAGTTTATCAGTTATATTCAATTTTCAATGAAAAAAACAAACATATTTTTCAATTTTCAGTTTTCAGTCACTATTCAGTCTTCAGTAATATTTAGCACCATTCAGACTTCAGACAAAAAATCAAACGAGGCCTCACTATTTTAACTCACCCAACTCGATTTATTTACATATAGATATTGATTTTCGATTTATTTATACATAATGGTTTAATTATGTATGGGGGTGCAAATCACGACCTTGAACCTTTGATTGAACGACTCGTGTGTGGGCGCGTCCTACGTACACGAATGTCACTCTGATTGGACCGTGCAACCGACTTTTCGCTACTATCTTAAATTTTCTTTTTCCCTAAGTCAGATGTTTAATGATAAGGAAATTCCATTTTGCTACTATCTTAAATTCCCTTTATCGGTTATATATATAAACCCTAGTCTGTTCTTCAAAATAAACATACACAGAATCATGAAATACAAAGTACACAAATGTCGCTTCGATTGGACCATGCAACTGACTTTTTGCTACTATCTTAAATTTCCTTTTTCCCTAAATAAGACGTTTAATGATAAGGAAATTTTGTTTTGCGACTATCGTAAATTCCCTTTTTAAATTCCGTTTTGCTACTATCTTAAATTCCCTTTTTTGGTTATATATATATAAATCCTAGTCTATTCTTCAAAATAGACATACACAGAATCACAAAATACAAAGTAAATAAGTCTTTTGGATTCAATTCCTTTGTTTTATTGGTAAGTTCAAACTCGATATGAGTTCGTTGAGAGTGGTTTGTGCTTTGCACTACCACTAATAAATCGTTATATCCTGGGAGACAATAGCTATACACAAACGGTGTTACACAGTGAAATTGTCTTAAGGACACCGTGTGAAACACGGGTCTTGATTTCCCTAACTTGTTACCTAACGTGTTGTTTATGTTTATTATTTTGTCTCTTCCAGATTCGAACCAGAATTGTTTTGATTTAAAAACAGCAGTTGGAACAGTAAAAAAAAATGAAATAGATAGATAATCTTTTTTGTATATATATATATATATATTTTTAATATATATTTATCTTATCTTTAATATACTTTTTCAACATCCAAATCTAACTGTTTTTTTTTTTTTTAATATGAAATTGGACTGACATAAAGGGGAAAAACATCACAAGAGATCATATGCTGAAAAATCCCTAGACAGTATCCAAAAAAATATATAAATAAAGGAAAAAAGAAACAAAAGAATCCGAAAAACAAAACAAAACAGAGGACACAACCCCAAAAAAACCCAGAGGCACACATGTCGAATAAGAAAAAATAAAACTAGGAAAACATGAAGGATTCTCTACCCATATTACCAACTAACTAAGAACAGAACGAAGGAGTAGAGGAATACAATAGATCAGAAGAAACACCCAAAGTGTGCTTAGAGAAAGTATTCACGACCTGGTTACCTTCCCTAAAGATGTGAGAAACATGGAATTCCATATGCGAGATTTGATAAATACAACACTGCCAAGCTTGACGAACACGTCAGGTAACCTTATCAGACCTTTCAGAAAGAAGATGGACCACATAGGAAGAGTCACTCTCAAGCCAGATTCTATGACAACCCAACTTCCACGCATAATTGATGGCTAAAGTAACAACAAGGAACTCAACCTTAAAAGCAAAAACCTGACCAAGGGGGACTGCAAAACAAGCTTTAACAAAAGATCTGCAAGTACGAAAAATACCCCCACAGCCCTCCCACACCTAGAGAACCTAAAGCAGCCCCATCCATTTTAAACTTGATCTGCCCCGGAGCCGGAGGCGACCAGACAACACTCTTGATAACCGAAGCCTTACTAGGACGACCACTGAGGCCAAACCAACGGAGGATCATCAAATTATCAACACAGTTCAAATGCAGCCAATCCCCAAACTATTCGTGTCATAAACAGAGCACCAAACAAGATATATAGCAGCTCTGCAATCAACAAACTTCACATTAAAAATCCACTGATTACGGGAATACCACACACTCCAAACCACGACATGAATGACAACTTTCCACAAAATCTTAATCTGATCACTGAAAGAAACAGACATGGCCTAACGGAAGAAAGAGCCCCAAGAGTTAGCGGAGACACGCATCTGAAAAGCAGAAAAAAAAAAAAAAAAAACAGCCCCCTAAAGAGCAGCAATAAAAGGGCACTTAAGAAAAAGATGGTCCACAATCTCCGAGATAACGCCACAAACACTACATCTAGAGGCTAATTGAAAACCTAATCTGTATAAACGGTCTTCGGTAGGTAATCTATTAAGAAAAAGACACCAAGATAGGAAAGAACGGGAATGAGGGATATAGCGAGACCAAACATCCCTCTACAATGGGATTTGAGGAATATCATGAAACATCTTAGAGTAAGCCGCCTTACAAGAAATCCTCCCGTCCTTATAATGAGGCCACACCAAATAACCAGTCATAGGAGAAATAACAATTTTCTCAATCCGAAAACAGAGATATGGAATCTAGCACGAAAACGCTCTTCTAAAACCCATATACCATCCCGAATGAAGTTTGAAACCCTAGCATGAAGATGAATGACCACGAAATCAGGAATACGAAAAAGATCCACAATGGGCACCCCAAGCCAATTATCAGGCCAAAAATCTCCCTGGGAGTCTTTCCCGATGAGCCAGATACCATCCTTAAGAAGCTCATCATAGTTAGACTTAAAAAAAGTCCAAATGAAGGAGGTGATGTAGCCACCCTGAGGTTTCTGTAACTGATTAATATATCTCTCATGAAAAAAAGTGAAAGCAAAACTGTTAGAAGTTATAAATTTCCAGGTAAGCTCCTGAAGTACAGAATCGTTCAACAACGCTAGATATTTCAAACCAAGACCCCCAAGAGCATAGGGTATACAACAACGTTTCCAATCAACACGGACCGACTTGGAGTCCTCACAAGAACCAGCCCATAAGAAATTTTTGATCTTCTTAGTAATTATCTGGATAAGGGAAACCGACCACTCATAAACCATAAAAGAGTAAACAAAAGAGCTAGTAATCATCGAACGAATCAAAGTAGCATGATCAGCCATAGAAAGGGACTTACCCCTCCACTTGGCAAATTTACACACAATCTTATCTACAATGGGCATCAAAAAAGACTCCATAGGCTTGCCCCAGAACAAAGGAACCCCTAGGTAAGAAAATAGAAAATGACCAATCTGCATCCCAACTAAAGACATGAGAGAACTAATCCAGGTAGGAGAAATAGATGACCTAAAAAAGATGGAGGATTTTCTCCAGTTAATAAGTTGGCTCGAGATGTTGCCATAAACACTGTAAGCATTCATAACATTCCTCAGATTATTGGTCGTGCCCATATAGAAAATCAACACATCATCGACATACAATGAATGAGAGGGAGCAGAAAAGCCTTTCGGAGAGGATATATGCAAAAGACGATCAGACACCACCATTTTAGAAAGTAACCAACTAAGAAAATCCTCCGTAATACCAAAAAGATGAGGTGAAAGAGGATCCCCCTGTCTAACCCCTCTCGTGCATCTAAAATAACCAGTCGGATAACCATTAATTAAAACCGACAGTCTAGAAGAGCCAAGAATGCTATCAATCCAATCCATAAAGATTTGAGAAAAACCAAAAGCATGTAGCACATTGCAAGGGAATTTCCAATCAAGAGTATCAAAAGCCTTACGAATGTCAATCTTCAGAGCCACACTACCCCCGTATCATTTCTTATGAAGCGCATTAACACAATCGGAAGCAAGAACAATACAATCCTCAATGTGTCAATCTCTGAAGAAACAAAATTGTTGAGAAGAGACAATACGAGCAGCCACCTGAGCTAACTTGTCGACCAAAATCTTGAAAAGAAAGTTACCAAGAACAATAGGGCGAAACTAATCCACAGTGATTGAGTCCCTTAACTTCGGAATAAGCGTGATAAAATTAGAATTCGAACCCAGGGCAACCACACTAGAATGGAAAAAATCTTGAACTGCAAGAATTACATATCTACCCACAATCTCTCAACAGCGCTGATAGAAACGACTAGAAAAGCCGTTAGGCCTAGGGGTCGAAAGAGCATCCATGGTAAAAACCGCATCATGGATAACATCGGTAGAGGGAATAGAAACCAGAAGCGAGTTCTCCTCATAAGAAACCAAATAGGTAACAATGTCATCAATAATAGAGAGGTCTTGATTAGTCTGAGCTGAATTTGAAGAGAATAAATCCTCAAAAATCTGACGATGTGGTCTCTAATAATAGATTGATCATCTGAAATAACACCATCAGTCGAAAAAGAAGACAACACGCCCCGACACTTCCTTCGATTGATCAAGGAATAAAAAAAAGCTAAGTTACAATCCCTATCTTGCAACAATTTCACTCGGGATCTATCACGAAAGAAACACTCATGCGTACGTAAAAGCACATCAAGATCATGATGAGTGCATGACTCTGCCAAAAAAAGCTCCTGAAAAAAACCCAAATCAGTCATTTGGCTTTGAACAGAACGGAGCTCAGCAGATTTCCTAGAGATGTTAGCATTAAGACCATTGAAAACCTCCCAATTCCAAGACTTGAAAGCCTTTTTTATATTCTTAAGCTTATCGATAACAACCTATGGAGGACGACTAAAACAAGGAATGCACCACGCCCTGTAAACTAGGTTCATGAAATCAGGATGATCCACCCACATGCTTTGAAAACGTAAAAGGCCTAGAATAAGAAACTTGAGATTCAAATAAACGAGTCCAAAAAGGACAATGATCAGAAAACCGACAAGGAAGAGCCACACAGGAAATATCATGCCAACAGGAAACGCAACCTTTAGAAACCAAAGTCTTGTCCAATCGCCACTCAACTATAATGCGACAAGATCAACCTCTAACCCATGTAAAACGAGCACCCTGAGAACGAACACCAATAAGATTGCAATCCTTAATCATTGATTTAAAATCCTCACAAAAACTCCTAACAAGAGAGCGAGACCTCAAACACTTATAAGCACCCAAAACAGCATTGAAATCACCCACCACCAACCAAGAAGAAGAAAAAGAACCAGCCATCTCTCGAAGAGAGCACCAAAGCGCCCGGCGAACCGAGGCAGATGTACTAGCATAAACAAAATAGTACCAATGTGTCAGGCCCAATAGAAATGGAGACAGTCAAATGCTGATCATGACACAAAACTATTTGAGTTTTTGCAATAGAATCACAACCAAATACCCAAATATACAGAATCAAACCACCTTTGTCAATCATGCCCACTAAATGAAGACCAAAAGAGGACCAAAAACTGGCAGAAATCGAATCAAAAGCCACCATGGGCTTTGAAATGCAAACCAAAGAAGGTCGATGAGAATAACATAAATCTTTGAGAGTTTGTTTAGTAGAGTTGTTCCCAATAACACGACAGTTCCAATAAAGGATACTAATCATGGGAACTGCTAGGAAGAGTCCAAATCTCGGACATAAATGACTCTAATCTGCTTTTGAAATCGTGAACCTCTAATCCGCCTCATTAATATCTGAAACCTTTACTTCCACTTGATCAGGCCAAGGAGCGACCACCAAAAAACCAATGAGAATCTGTCAAAGAAGACATCGATTGCATGACCTAAGAAGAGCTGATCCTATGTTCCCAAAGAAGCCGTTCCACGGACTTATTGGGATCACCTGAAGACAAAGATTCCAAAATAGACGACCCGAAGAAACAACAACAGGGGGAGGAGGAGAAACCTTATGTGGCAAGAGGCTAGACAAAGATTCCATAAAAGGACCACCCGAAGAAACAACAATAGATGTAGGAGGAGAAGCCTCATGAGTCAAAAAGACTACAAACCTGCTGAACGATATGAAAAATCGGTAATTGGATTGGGATCGAGCCTAGAACCGTAGAAGAAGGACCTAAAAGAGAGATACATGTAGATGACAGAACTGCAATCGAAGAAGGACTTGAAGAGGCTAAATGATAAACAACCACTAAATCAACAGACCCCAAATCTTGAGAAATAGCAGTGACGATAAACCAGGACCGACTTATCTATGGGACCATAAACCATCTTTAAAGACCGTGTGCGAACTAGTTGAAAAACAGGCTCCTCAATAGAACTCTCAGCCATTGACTAAGGAGATTTTACAGCACTAGCAATAGGAACCTTAGGATTGTTCCGGCGACAAGAGTTAGGCAAATGGCCAATAGAAGAGCAAACAGAGCAAATGGACAACAGGTTTTCATACTCAACCAAAATGAAAGAGCTATGCAGCTTGCCTCTCTTTAAAAGGACCGAAGATGGAAGCAGAACGGACATGTTAACATCTACTAAAACCCTGGCAAAATGACCAAAATCACCATCAATAGTAGCCTTATCCATTCTCAACGGAACTTCAATACACCTAGCTAAATCACGAATGATCTTCGGATGCTAGTATTCCCAAGACAGGTCATAAAACCTAACCCAAACCTACTAATTAGTGGACTTATGCAGAGAGGGGATAAAATCTAAAACCCAAGGCTGAAGGCGGAGAACCCCTGGCTTCAAATTAACAGAGCCCAAAACCCAAACCTGGTTCTTATCTTATGGAGACTTCAAAATAATCTGGAAATAGCCTTTCCATAAAGATATAAGTCTCCAATCAACTGAAATCATCTGAATCTTACTAAGCTTAGCCATCCAAATCTAACCGTTGGATAAAACCAACGCTTAGATTTGGATGTTTTATATTTCCTCTTATATATATATATAGGGCCTGATCCATCGTCCCATTTTTTTTACATAGGATTTGACACACTTTTTTGTCCATTAGATCCTAGGTGTTTGAATGGTCTAGATTTATTTAATACTCCCTAATCTTCTTTCTCATTCTTCCATTAATACTTTTATTTACTTTCTATTTTTTCTATTCTCTCTCCTAAATTTTAATTTTTTATTTCATTACATTTCCTCATTTATTTATTTATTTTCTTTTTTTTTCCTCCCTCATTTCACTCTATGTGATTCTTTCCTCACTATCTTAAATCTTTTTTTCTTTCCCTTTCTTCTTTCTTCATATTTCTTTAATATTTCACCCTTATCAATATGTCAAAAATTTTTATTTTTATTTTATTTTATAAAGTTGGACTGATCTAGAAGAAAAAAAACATCACAAGCGATTATATAGTGAAAAACACATAGGCATTATCCATCCATGTAATAATAAAAAGAATAAAATGAAAAGTAACAAAAATGAGAAAAACAAAAAAAACCATGGGAAACATTCCTAACAAAAACAGGGGCGTACAAGCCACAAAAAACTGAAACAGAAAACATCAGGAAAAACAAAAAGAATCCTGACCCATGAAATCATTGCCAACAAACAAAGAGCAGAAAGACGGGGTATTAGACCACCCTGAATCGACCTCCAATCCCAAAGCATGCTTAGAAAAAGAGTCTGCAACCTGATTCCCTTCCCTAAAGACATGAGAAACCCGAAACTCCATTTTCGATATCTGATAGATACGGCGCTGCCAAGCCTGTCGAATCTGCTAAGGAACCTACTCGAAGCGAGAGGAGAGCAGTTGAACCACATAAGAAGAATCACTCTCAAGCCAAATCTAATGCCACCCATTCTACCAAGCAAAATTAATGGTCATCAAAGCTGCAAGAAGTTCTGCCTCAAACATAAACACTTGACCAATAGGAACAATTACGGAAGACACCACTACAACCCATAACACATGGAGAACTCAAGGCAGCACTATCGGTATTAACTTTGATCCAACCAACAGCTGGAGGCGACCAAACCACACTCTGGATAACCGAGGTCCTAGCCGGACGACCATGGAGATCAAACCGACGAAGAATCAAAAGATCATCTACACAATTACGCATACACCCAATCTCTGATAGGTTTGCGTCAAACACCGCACAGCAAACCAAAAACAAAGCAAATATGAAATCCACAACCATACTCTAAAAAATCCACTGGTTACGGATAAACCACACACTCCAAACCATAAAATGAAAAGTTGTAATCCATAAAACCTGTACATGATCACTAAATGAAACTGACATGACCTAAAAGAAGAACGAACTCCACGAATCGGCAGAAATACACTACTGAAAAGCTGAAAAAATCACCTCTAAAATAGTAGCCGCAATGGGGCATTGGAGGAAAAGATGATCAGACAACTCACTACTAACCCCACAAACACTGCACTGAGAAGTTAAGTGAAATCCATCCCTACCCAAGCGGTCCTCTATAGGAAGCCGATTCAATAAAAGACGTCATGTCAAAGCCAAACGAGAAGGAGGGATAAAACGGCACCAAACATCCCTTTACCAAGTGACCTGAGGAGAACCATGAATCATACGGGAATAAACCGACTTGTAAGAAACTTGCACATCCAAAGAATGAGCCCACACTAAAGAATCTGCAACTGGAGAGATAGCAATCATATCGATCCAAAAACAGAGATCCGATAAATGGGCTTGAAAACTATCGATCAGAACCCACATGCCATCATGGATAAAATCAGAAACCCTTAACATGAAAAGGCTAGCCAGTTAATCAAGAATCCTCAGAAGCTCCGGAATGGGAACCCCTAACCAATTGTCACGCCAAAAATCTCGCTAAGAATTCTCACTAATGAGCCAAATGTCCTCTTTAAGAAGATCTGAATAATGAGAACAAAAAAGAAGGCCAAATCAACGAAGTGACATACACCCCCCCTCCCCCCCTGAGATTTCTAAAGCTTTGCAAGATACCGCTCCCTCAAAAATGAAAAAGCAAAACCCTTAGAGGTCATAAACTTCCAGGTGAGTTTCTTTAAAAGAGAATCATTTAATAGCTCAAGATCTTCAAACCGAGACCACTTTGATAGTAAGACCTTCAACAATGATGCCAAGCAACCCGAATCAATTTAGTCTCCTCACAAGAACCTGTCCACAAAAAATTTCTCAACTTGCGATTAACCAACCGCAGTAAAAAATAAGGCAATTTATAGATCATAAAAGAATGCATAAAGGAGCCCGTAATGACCGACTTGATAAGAGTAGCTCGACCGGCCAAAGAAAGGGTTTTCCTCTTCCACTTAGCAAACTTAGACAAGATTTTATCTGCGATAGGCTGTAACATGAACTTCTTGGGCTTTCCCCGAAATAACGGAACCTCCAAGTAAGAGAAAGACAACTGAATAATCTGTATACCAACCAAGGACTGAAAGTGTTATATGCAATCTACCAATCTATAAAAAAAAATGGAATTGAAAGTGTTGTCTGCTATGATTTTTTTTAATTATTATTATTATTATTATTATTATTATTATTAGATTTCTTGAATACTTAACAAGTTTTATGGTCAATTTGGTATTGCTTTTGAGAAGTTAAAATTAATATTTCACTTAATTTTAACTTCTCAATACCAATAGTACATGATTATTTTAAAAGTTACGCAATACCAAACTGGTCCTAAAACTTGTTCAGTATTCAAAAAATCCAAAAGAAAAAAAAAAACAAATTAACAAAATCATAGCATACAACACTTTCAATTCAATTTTTTTTTTTTTCGATATTTTGATTAGGGTGAAATATTAAAGAAACATGAAGAAAGAAGAAATGGTGACATTTTAATAATAGTTATATTGTAAGAGAAATTTAAGTGGAATATTGATTTTAGTTTATTTAAGCTTATTTATCAATTAAATTTATCAATTTAGATATCATTATCAATTGATAAATAGATAAAGTGAGAAATGGAAAAACTTGTACACTAATAAAAATAAATCAAAGTGAAAAGAGGAAAAAAAAAATTGAAATAATACACATGTTTTTGTCAAAAAAAAAAAATAATAACTATTATCTATTGAGAATTGAGATGTAAAAGAAAAAAAAAACAGAAAAAGAGGAGGGAGGAATTTTAAATGAGGAGAGAGAATGAAATGAAATATTGAAATTTAGGTGAGATAAAAATACAAATAATAACAGAAAATGGGAAAGTTAATTAATGACCATTAAATCTGGACCATTCAAACACATAGGATCTAATAGATCAAAAGTGTGTCAAATCCTATGTAAAAAAATGGGGTTATGGATCCTGCCCCTTATATATAATTTAATATATATATATATATATATATATATAAGGCCAAGATCTATGACCCCATTTTGACACTTTTATAGCCTTAGGATCTTATAAGATTGGAGGGTTTAGATTTGATGATTTATTTCCACTTTCTTTCTCTAATTAATTCTTGAATTAAATTTAACCATTCACACACACACTCTCTCTCTCTCTCTCTCTCTCTCTCTCTCTCTCTCTCTCTCCATTAATTCCAACAAAATATTTTTCTTTTATTATTTCATCTTCTCACTCTTAATTTAAATCTTGATGGGGTTACTTTACCAAAATTTGGTGTCCAAATCTTATGCCCAAATAAAGTGGCAATACTACAATCCATTCAATTAAATCATGCAAATCTAATCAAATTTAAATAAATAGATTATATTGTTGCCGTTAGGGGCGAAGTCGGGATTTTGACCTTAGGGAGACCAAGACAAGAACTAATATTAATGGTCACATAATAAAAATATATTAATATACCAAAACGTAATACAAAATAGTAATAATAGTATATAATAATTTTGAGAATCAAAATGAAAATTGACTCTATTTTGTATCTCAAAAGTCATCTAAAATCAAATTTATTTAATTTTCTTAACGATTTCCGTTTCAATATATATAATCAAAGAATTTAGGAGAAAAATAATCTTTCATCTTGTTGCATAGATGCAATATCTCTTTCAAGATGGATATTGTATAATAAAATAGTAAAGAAAGTCTTAATTTGTTTTAATGAATACCTAATAAAAAAAAATACATACATATATAGACGGTTTTAGCACTATACGGTTCATGTATAGTTGCGGGGTAATTACGAGAGGATGCTATTTTTTTTTTAGTTTTAATTTCTTTCAAATTTTCAATTGATTGAAATCCAATGATTAAAAATTAACCCATTAATATAGTAGTTGAACTCATATACAGACTAGATTAAAAAATAATGTATGAAATTATGAGAAATGAAAAATACTAAAAGAGATTGATTTTGCCTTGGATAAAAAATAAATGGAATAAATTTATATTATTAATAAAATGGGGGACTATTTTGCAATTACATGTATACATTTTTTTTTTCAAACTTTCATTGGCTGGGGGGACCATGGCCCCTATGGGCCCCCCTTGCATTCGCCCCTGGTTGCCGCATCATTTAAGCACCAAATTTAGATATCAAATTTGGACAAAGTAGTATTATTAATCTTAAAGACTTTAATTATAATTTTCTATTCTCTTTCATTTTACTTTCTCTCTTCTCTTACATCAAATAATTTTCCACCTCTTTCCACTATTCTCCTGCTCGAAACTATTTTATACATTTTTTTTTTTGCTTTTATAGTATGGCCATGAAAAAAAAAAAGTAATGTTACTTTATTTTATTTCATTTCATAATTTTTTTCAATAAATATACGTGTTAAATAATTTTTTTTGAACAACAATTTTATTCATCGAACCGTAGGTTCGGCAAGAAGGAACAAAACAAAGGCCAAAACAAAAGCCAGGAATAAAACCACCACGAGGAAGGAGAAAACTGTTCATGTAGGAAAAACCAAGAGGGAAAAAGCAGAGGCAGACAAACAGACGCCCTTTAACAATCTCCACATTCGAAAACATCCTCTTCCAAGTTAGATCCTCTCTTTTCCAACATGTTTGCAAAAGAATTCGTCAATCTTGGATTGTAAATGACCTTGGCGTTTCCCATAATTTCCAACTTACTTCGAATCTCATAAATCCACTTAACATTATCCAAATTACCAAAACCGTCGGTGTACACCCGAGAAACTGCAACCTTAGAGTCGGTTATGAAAATGATATTTCTATTAACTAGCTTGCTGTTGGACAAGCAAATATCCACTGCCTTGTGAATGGCACGAATCTCAGCAATGTTCAAGTATTGAACCCCGAAATGAGTAGAGAAAAGGCACAACACCTTACCCGCTGCATCTCTTACCCAACGTATCTCTCACTGATCCATCGACGTTGAACTTCAACATGTCCATCGATAGCGGTGACCATGCCTCCAAATTAATTCTTTTCATCGGAATGGCTTCGACACATCTTGTTAGGATTATGCTCAATAGTAAGAGTGTAATAATGTATTTGACAATCTTTTCATATTAATATAGTGATTTCTATTTTAACAAATCTTATAGCATTTATAGTTTAATTATTATAATTGTCAAAAGTAAATAATCGTAAGTCAAAATACTATGAGAAATAAAGAATTGTTCGTACATTTGGATATGTTTGAGGTAGACACAATTCTTTAGTTAGTCCTGAATAATGTTCACAACTTAAGATAAAGGTTAAGCGTCTTTACCTTGTTAAAGTTGTAGATTCTTTTGTTAGCATTTGAGTGAGATCAAATGTGATATGATGAGTCTAAAATCATCAAAGTGTAATATCTTTAAGTAAAAGAATCTAGTGAACTATGTGCATTGAATAAGATCATAGTGAAATACTTTATCCAAAACCGTCAATGGATAAAAGTTTTCATTATGAGGACAATCGAAGAGTCTATTTTAATCCTGAGATAAATGATGGACTTATGGTTTCAAGTGTTATCATTTGAGTTATCAATGAGAACGATTATATACCATAGTCTATCCTTGATAGTTTGATGGTATTCATTTGTTAATCGATAGAAGACATCATTTATAGATATGGACATTGTCTCTCCATTTATTAAATGAGAGTAGAATATCATCATATGGATATTTTGAGGTATTGGATATTGGATATTGAATCTTAACGTTAAGTTTTCGATAGTGTCTATTGAAACATGACTTCTGGACAAGTCAGAATATCCAAGTTCAAAATGTGGTCATATAAGTAAATATGGTAACTAGGAGAGCTATAGGCGGTCTATGAGCTCTTGGTGATTACTGATATTTTTTACGAGGATACACTATCTCCAATAAGATTGTTTGTCTAGGGTATGAATGAGAAACATTTACTTATTCTATCTTTATTTAAGAGTTCAATTTTAGTTCTTTAGTAGAAAGAGCTAAAATTAATAGATTGAACCTAAGTGAATCATTTGTTGATTGTGATTGGGTTTTATGTCTATTGAAGCTTAAATTTAGATAGCCCGCCAAGATCCCTAATCCACACGGACTTGCATGGATCACTTGATATATTCTACCGAACTAATTTATGGGTCTATCTAGAATTGTAAATGGAGAGGTGCAGTCATATGTGATCAAGACTCGCGGTAACTCTTCAAATACCTGGAATGGACGGCCAAGGATGTGTAAATCCTTTGGTGGTCCTGATATGGTGCAATTAGCATTCCATAAATACATTAAAAATATAATTTGCACATTTTAATTAAATAAGCTGTTAAATTATATTAATGTATTAATTATAAGGCATGTGAACTTGTTTTCTTTAAGTAACAATGAGTCTAGTTCACATGCAGACGTTTTACTAAGGTCTAATGAATTTAATAAAATGAAAACAATAATATATTGCACATGATATATGTTTGGGTAGCAAGGCTAGGTTTATTAGCTTATATTGTTTTATTTTGTTATTTAATAAAATGGAAAAACAATATGTTGCCCATGATCATATACTTGGGCGGCAAGGCTGGTGATATTAGCCTATTATATTGTTTTATTTAATTAAAAGTCAAAATCTTTTTCTAACTAGGAGAATGTCGCTTAGTCAAATTATGAAGTCTTTGATATAGTCACAATTTAATAATACACTAAGGAGTTGGATTATGGTTGAATTCTAAAGATTGATAGGAGTCTTTGGTGGAAACACAAATCCTTATTATGTGAGGATTTCGACCAAAGACAAGAAATCCTACTTATTTGTAGATTTCGGCCAAAAAGAAGATCTCCTACTTGGGAGAGGATTTTCAGCCACTTATAAATTCTATCATATAGAATTCGGCCAACCCTAATGTTTTTTGAGAGAGAGTTATTTCTTTTACTTAAAAAATAATCAAACTCAAAGACACAAGTTTAGAATTCGGCCAAGAGAAAAAACAAGAGGAAGAAACGTTTTATTTTCAATAGTGCACTACTAGCTTTTACATCAAAAGGCTTTACGCACAACTTCGAATAAGGTTCACGCGAGTTTCTATCTAAAGATTGAGAATTCACAAGTGACCGAACGTTCTTCGTTTCCTCTAGGAAGATTATTGTGACTAACAAAAGAAAAAGTTTTTTGTTATCCATCCTCAGGTACACAATTCAAAGAAAGGGAGCCCACACTCCTAGGTGATTCGCGTTCGTGATTGGATTGAAAAATCTTGCGGATTACAATCGATGCAACATCAATCTTCAGTTGGAAAAGGTATGACATCTTTTATTATATATTAATTAATCAAGGGTTAATGTTCTCTTTTAAAGGAAAATTTTAAAATCTATTTTTTGCTTTTGCAGCATGTATTTTCCCTACACATCTATCCCTAAGGTTAAGCATAATAGAGGTGATAGAGTTAGTCGATCCATTACCTAAATATTTGAACCACCAAGCAATTCTAAACTGAACCATGTCTATAGTTTGCTTGAGATCTAGTTTCGTGTTGTTAAAAACCAATTGGTTCCTACACTCCCAAGTTGTCCATACAACCGCAAAGAAACAAGACTCCTAAGCTCTCCTAACTTTAGCTTTCGGACAAAGGCCCGACCACCCACTCATCCATTCCTTTAACGTTCTAGAGGGACAATAAGCAACCTTCCACCACATCATGCATTTAGACCATAGTTTCCACTTCCATGTGCAATGAAGAAATAAGTGATCCAAAGATTCACTCTTGCCAGTGCAAAGTTGGCAGTCCATGTCGAGCAAATTAGGGCCTCCAATGCGTTGCACCACTTCTTTTACCATTATCTTTCCATGAAGCAATTGCCAAGTGAACACTTCAATTTTTGGAGGGAAAATCCCTTGCCATAACATCTTATGATACACCAGCGAGACTGGACTTTCCTTGCCAAGACATCTTCTAAAAAATCCCATCGAAAAAAGACCGTTAGTGTTGAAAGACCACACAATAGCATCCGAAACCGACTTATGGATAGTCAAACATGTAAGTGCCTCACTTTTTGATTGGCTTATTTCATTAATAAAACCACAATTGGGTTCAATCATGTAAGGGTAGCTTAGGATTGAAGATATCCTCATCAAATGTCAAAGGAACTCATTGTGGACATCAAAAGCTTCAAGGAAGGTAGTTTACTTGTCTTGACTCTTTTTTGAAGAGATTTAGTTGCACATACACACTTGTCATGTTTGCATATGTATTCATTGCTCTTATGTGCTCTCTCTTCACATGTCACATTTCACTTGCACTTTGTTGTTGTATCTTATTTTGTGTTAGTGTGTCTAGTAATTCGTTTCGTGAACATTGTTTGGAAACATCTGCGCATGTACGATGGTGTGCTTAGGTTAGCGTGAGGATCGCCCTCGAAGTACGCCATTTGCTTCTCCTTTGGTTTCACCATCAATGGTGAAACGGCGATTTGATCGGCAACCACAACCGCCTTTCGAAATTGCCAATCTAGACCTGATTGATTATTTCATCTCAGTCTCAAATCGACAGTTATGATCGGCGGTCTAACCTCCGAATGAAACATGTATCCTCTGCCCCTTTTTCTGCGGTTTACATCGGCGGCCATAATTCGACCGCCGAATATTTCCAGTGATCATGTTTCACATTTGGTGGTTATAATCGGTGGCCAGACCGCCGAATGAAACCGTAGATCTGGTTTCTAAGCCAAATGTTTCGTATTCTGTGGTCACAATCGGCGGCCTGACCACTGATTGAATATGCAGTTTGGTGTTTTTCAGGCTAACCTTTCTAAAATGATGTCACTTCATTTTGGCCTTATATATATATATATATATGTCTTGATATCATTTGGCCGTTCAATGAAAGCAAAAAAATTATATATTTGAGAGAAAAAGAAGTGACTTCAAAGCTAAGGTATCAAGATTTGATTTTTATTACTCAAAACACAAACACCCTTCACACTTTCATGCTTTCATAAATCATCTAGCATGCTCTAGTTTGATTTTCATAGGGTTTTCATTATTACTCACATGACTTGTAGCTAGACATCATATACATCTTTTACATGTTCTTGCTCTGCAAGATTGCATTTTTATTACTTGACTAGTTCCAAGAATGTTTCTTTATTGTGTTTTGTGAGTCGTTTGTGATAGCTATTGCATATAGGGTTTGATTTGCTCATATAGCCACATGATATCTAGGAGTGTTTAACATGTTCATCCATGCCTAGATAAGTTTAAATGTTTGGCCTTGCATTTATGCATCTTGAATATTGCATATATTCACCTTAGGTTGTTACCTCTTCTCTTAGAGAGTCAAGTCTTGTATTTATCATTTAGTAGTTTGCAAACAAAAGATTAGGTTCACTTTTAAAGGCCTGCGGGTAGCAGTGTGGATTAGTAACCTTCTAGGGTTTGACGTGGTCTACCTAGGTTGTAATCGCATTACAATTAGTGGATTGAGGTTCGTGTGTGGTGCACATAACAACCCATGGTTTTTTCCGTTTGAGTTTCCACGTAAATATCAAGTGTCATTTAAATTCTGCTTTATTACACTTGATTTTAGTTTGTGACTAGTTTGGGGTTTATTAGTAATATTGATTAATAGCGATAATTTGGTAATAGTCAGATTAAAATCTATTCATCCCCCCCCCCCCCCTCCTCCTCCTCCTCCTCTAGATTATTAGGACACGTTTTATATTAATTTTCAAAACACTCTAGAAAAGCTTGAAAAATATTCCATTTATCTACCTCCCAATCGAAAAGCCTACGTTGTAACGAAACCTCCCACACCCATCTAGACCCATCCTATTGACCGAAATCTGCCACAACACCTTTCTTGTTGGAGGCCAAGGCAAAAATCCTTGTAAAGGTCACATGTAAAGTATGTTATCATAGCAAATTTCCATCCAGAATAAGGCTCAATTGCCTTTGCCTACTACCACCCTTAAACCTTCCTTCAAAACTGTTACCGAGTTTGAACCTTCCTTATATAAACTATGAAGAGCCTTAACAAAAAAAGACGGAATAAAACATCCCTTCCAATCCCACCCGAATTGGCTTTCCGAAATCTTATATTTGGCACATATCACTCTACGCCAAAGCGAGATTTCTTTTCTCCCAAATCTCCATACTTATTTAGCCAACAAACTCCTATTCTTATCAAGAATCCTACCAACACCAAGACCACTAACCTTCTTACTTTTACAAATAGTATCCCAAGAAATCAAACGAATCTTCTGCTTCCTCTCACAATCTCTCTAAAAGAAACTCCACTGCAATTTCCAATGTCACTAGCAACCCCCACCGGAATCTTGAACACAGACATGAAAAATGTAAGGATACTAGATAACATCGCCTTTATCAAAACCAAACATCCTTGTTTGTTCAAACAATTCTTCTTCTACAGAACTAAATGTTTTCTGATCCTAGAAATTAAAACCTTCCAAAAACTCAACGAACAAGGCCTAACACCTAAAGGAAAGCCAAGATAAGTCAACGGGAGGTTTGCTTTCTTGCATTTGAGATGTTTTGCCTAATCTACCTCTGCACTAATATCCTTACCGATTCTAACAACAGATGAATTATGAAAATTAATTCTCAAGCCCAAAGCCATCTTAAAACATCTTAGAATCCTTTTCAAATTTAGAAGGAACTCCAACTTAGGCTTTTGAAAAATGATAGTATCATCTGCAATTAGAGTTAGGTTACATGCATTTGGCTAGTACCAAAGGTTATCCCTTCAATCATCTCCAAGTTGTGAGCTTTCTGGAACAAACAACTCAAACCTTATGCTGCTAAGTTGATAAGAAAATGTGATAATGTGTCCCCATGTCTAAGGCCTCTTTCCAAATTAAATTGAGAGGTAGGACTTCCATTGGCCAACACCGACAACGTCGGGAAGGTAATGCAGTCCTTCATCTACGTCTTCCATTTTAACCTGAAACCCATGCCTTCTATTATGTCATCCAAGAAAATATGGGCCATACTATTGTATGTTTTTTTGAAATCCAACTTCACCAGAAGGCCACCTTCCTTTCCTTTTTCCATGAATGAATGATCTCTTCTGCCACTATAAAACTATCGTCAATATGTCGGCCTTAAACGAAGGCCATCTGACTTTCACCAATCACCACATCCATAACCTTTTTCATGCGATTAGCTAGCACTTTCACCAACACTTTATACATGGGACACACCAAACTAATGGGCCTAAAGTCCCTTATCGTTTTCGGCTTCCCAATCTTAGGGATAAGAGCAATAAAAGTGTTGTTCAAATTCTTGATTATGGAACTATCATTATGAAACTCTGTCATGTATTACATAAATTCAAGTTGAATCTCCTTCCAGTTGGCTTGAATGATGCTAAGGTTAGTGCTATTCGAAGCCGATGCCTTATCACCTTTACAATTTTGCACTGCTAACCACACTTCATCTACAATAAACACCGCTTCCAAAGAATTCTTATCCACCATTGACAGTTTGGAAAGATCCAAACCTCTAAATTTCGGTCTAACCCAATTAACGTAATTGTAGTGATTTTTTTTTAAAATTCACCACAACCACTCCCCCTTTACTTTTTGAGGCTTGGTACAGATGACTCCATCAAAGGACATGTACCCCACAAAATTACTTCTTTTTCTTCCATTTGCAATACTATGAAAAAATTTGGTATTCTTGTCACTCTCCTTCAACCATTTAACCCTTGATTTTTGACGCCACATTTGTTTTTCTAACCTAAGATTCTCCAAAGATCCAAGATAAGCTTTAAACGTTCTTCTCTAAAAGATTCTGACCATCCCATTGCTAAAGCGTTCCTTTCCAAAACCTCTAATTGTTCCTCTATGACTTTTGAAGGCCGAATCTCCTTGTTCATAAATAGCCAATTTTTGATTCTACATTTAGAGGATTTTAGCTTAATCGCTAACACCTTACTCATAGTCCCATCCACCTTACCTTCATGCCAACCAATGATAGCTTCTTTTTTTAAGCATCTTTCCCCCTCAACCAACCATTGTAAAAACAAAAAGGATAAGGACCTCAATTCTATACCATCTCTTCGATCATAATTACATTATGATTCGATAGAGTCCTTGGCAACCCCCTTTGAATGAGCTTAGGAAACCAAGAGGGCATTACCAGAGAAATCAAGAACCGGTTAAGTCTTGCCCATGAGCCTCTCTCCTTATGATCGGACCATGTAAAAATGATGCCTCGTAATGGAATATCCACCACTTTAGCATTAAGGATAAAATAGGAGAAATTCCTTTGAAAAGCCGGATTGCCACTACCACACTTTATTTTCTTGAGGTCAAGGATTGTGTTAAAGTCACTATCAATACACCAAGGACACAAAAGAGCATTTTGAGAAGATATGATGAAGTTCCACAACCCTTTCTTTTCACTATCCATGTTAGCCGCATTTATGTTACAAAACATAACCATTTTATTAATTTTCAACAACTCCCCCTAAAAAATGAAACACCTATCAGTAAACAAAACCCTTGAGGCTTCAAAGAACTCCTCATTCCACAAGGATATCAAACCACCTAGTCTACCATCCGCCACCACGCTTATCCCTCTTGTAAGTAAAAACCCACCAGGAGACCTCAACACCCCTCAATCCTAATGGGGCAGTTTCGTTTCTTAAAGAAAAAGCATGATGGCTTATGTTTAGCCACCAAACTTCTTACCCATCTTTTCTTTTCACTTCTACCCAAGGCTCCAGCATTCCAAGAGATCACTAATATAGAAAACAACCGATACCTAGCAAAGCAACAAAAACAACTATTACCTGCCTTCCAGTTCATTAAACCATGAGTTGTCCTCTTCCTCTCTGTTAGTTATGATTTATGCCATTTAAGCTTCTTTATTGTTGAAGTCGAAACCTAGCGCCATCCCCACTTTAAAACCATGGTAATCTCTTCCTCAAGATTCCAAAACTTCTTGTTGAATACATTAGTTGCGCCAACATCATTCCAATAACTGGTAACATTGTCCTCTTTATCAGCTTTCAAAGACGACCGAAAATCTACTCTCAACACCAACCATGTTCTAAAACCTTTGCTATCTCTTCCTCAAGGTACCATATCTTCTTAGTTACCATCTGCGGAGATTTACTTCTCAAAACCTCTTCACTGGAGCCACCCTTCCCTATCTTAGATTTCCTAGTTTGCATTTCATGCCTCCCAACTGAACCAAAACTCTTTCTACCTTTCCAATTCGAGCTTACAACATGTGGTGATTGTGTTAATCTTTCCGATTCATCCAATACACTAACTTCTAAACCTTAAACCTAATGAGTTGAAATCCTCCATACTCATATCTTGTGAATGTCTAAAAATAATATGAGGGCTATCAAAATCACCCCCTTCTAAAACTGACCCATCATTAATATAGACTTCAAAAAGCCTCTTCTGTGATGATCCTTTTGTCTCTTTCGTAGATCTGGACAACTTATTACTTGATGCTCCATAGCATGAACCTAATGCAGTCATTAAATAGGCCTTCTTGTTTCTACAATCTGTAATTGTAATGGGGCAAATAGCTAGGTCATTGAAGGAACCTTTGGTGGGCTTTTCGAGCGCAGTCCCTTCACATACCTCATCCAACCCATATATGGTCACTATGGAGTATAGACATGTCAACTTAAGATTGCTTTTTGTTGCTATCTTTGGAAGAATCGCCCCTCCAAAAATGGAATTTAGATGAAAAATCCTTGGGAGAAACAAAATCAGATGATTGAGAGCTTATATCCTCTTGACATGAATTTTTATGAAACTTCCCTTTCTTCTTCCCAATCACCATATTGCCATGACAGATCTGGTAAAGCATAGACCAAGACTTCGATTTCCTCATCCAATAACCCTGGCCTTTTTCGAGGGAGCTTATGACTTCGGATAGAGCACCTACCTTTCATAGTTAAAAAATACCACCTTCTGTCACCTCAACTTCCCTACCCACTGCACCTTTTCCTTTCCTGAGTAAACCCTGCTTAGATGACTTGCTTTTCATCTCTTTTCTAATCCTGTGAACTCAGATTCTGGACTATACCTATCGTCTTCTGTAACTGGGAATGAAATCAAACCTTCTTTTAGATGTGTCAAATCCAAGAAATCAACCATCCATTGGAAGTCAACCATCTCTGACTCTATCTCTACCCTTACTCTGTGAGGTACACCTCCAAAAACCATACAAAGGTTAATTAAGGATTGAGATTCAATAGGAAGTAAAACCAGTATCTTTCATTTGTCTTTTCTCCTTTTCTCCCTAGTTTCCTTTGCAATGAGAAGAGGTTCCCATACTATCCCCCTGCCTTTTTGAAGAAATCTGGGCACTAGCAACTTAAAGGAACTCCCCATAAAGAAATACACAAAAGTTTCAAATGGGGGATCATGGGCTCATTCCATCTCTCTATAGAAGTAAAACAATCTTTCCAAAAGAAATTATTCCTTAAAAAACCATCTATGTCAACCTCTGATTCAAAAGTCCACATTATGCTTTTGTCCCCTAAAAAGGATGTTGAAAACGAAAATCCTTTTAACCTCAATCTCTGGTTAACAGGTTCGACACTAAAGAAAAAACTTCATAACTCATACCACCACTCTTGATAGCCATTCCTCAACTCCTTACGATTTCCCCCCAAGACATAGACATCAAATCATCATTCGCCCTTCTCTCTCTATCCTGCCTCTCTTTTACAACCTCAGCAAAGGAACAAGCATTATAGTCATCATGGTTTTTAAACTTGTTTTCATGCCTAGATACTCCAGACTCCTTCAATATTTCTGAATCTTTCCTTACAAACTAGGTCACTGTAGATTTTTGCCTATTGTTCCATCCATAAGATGCTACCTTTGACACTATATGCCATCCATACACATGCATTCCATTCACCACATTCGCCACCTTAGATGCATTTTCCAACGATCCAAACCTGATAAAAACGAAAACACTCCTCCTAGAATTGTTTTTCAAAGACAGAAAAAATGTCCCTAACCTTACCAAAAGGTTTGAAAATTCCCCATAAACCTTCCGCATCTACTATTGGGTTGAGATTGTCAATAAAGATAGAGAACATATTATCTCTAAAGTCTTTCCTAGCTCCTCTCCCAATAGAGCTTCTCTCTCATGTTTTTTATTTTTCAATAATTGTTTTTTATTTTTTTTGTATGTTATTCATGTTAAATCATGTCAAAACTTTTCTCTTCATCGTTATTTTTTTTAAAGTTCCAAAATTTTTTTATTCTTTAAGAATGCTTTAACTTTTGGAGATATTCAACACTTAAGAAAACTTTATTGAATAATCTTATTAGATCAATCTTTTAAAAAAAATTCATATTATTAAGATAGATAAATATAGAGTGTAAGGATTCCCATTTATTGATTGACTTATTTCATGGACAAACTACATATTGGGGCTTGATGTAAGGGTAGCTTAGGTATTTGATGGTTGGTGTGTTGCACAACCAATAACCGCTCAAGACCTTAAGAGAAGAAGCATCAAAGGTATATTCTAGTGCTTTCTTACTTTGAAGAGATCTAGTTGCACACACACACAACTCATGCATATATCTTATTCTTGTATTTTGTGTGCTTTATATGAGTGCATGCATGTTCTTGAACATCTCTTCTTGCATGTTTTAATTGATTGCATCTAGTTTATTGAAATGTCATAACATGTTTAAGCATTAGGATGCAAAGCCATGAAGTCTCTTCATGCATGTTTAAATGATTGCATCTTGTTCTTTGAAATGTCATAACATGTTTAAGTATTAGGATGCAAAGCCATGAAGTCTCTTCATGCATGTTTAAATGATTGCATCTTGTTCATTGAAATGCCATGACATGTTTAGGCATCAAGATGCAAAGCCTTGAATTCTATTCATGCATGTTTTAATTGAGTGCACCTTGTTCAATGACAATGCCATGACATGTTAGGCATTTGGATGCATTCACTTCCCACACTTGCACTTCCTGTTAGTCTTAAGTGTGGTGTAATTCGTTTCCCGAAGATGATCGGAAACATCCGCGCTTGCATAATGGTGTGCATGTCTTAGCGCGATGGTTGACCACTTGAGAAGGTCTCATTCATCTCTTGGATAAGTGATTAGATTCGGTTTGGTTATTCAGAGTAAAGTGTCTAGTCTCAAAAGATTGGATTTCAATGATTTAAATGTTTTTCAAAACTGACCTTTGTATAGTTTTATGACCATAACTTTTTATGAAAAGATTGAAATTGAGTTTTGTAAAATTCTAGGCAAACTAGACACCCATCCCTTTCCAACGGTATATTATTCGTAATATTTCATGACCGTTTGGATTTGTTTTGGAATCTTCAAAGTGACCACTAAAACAGAGCATCACTACTGTTATCCAAATCTGACCTTTGGTCACTCAAACATCAAAATGTCATTCCATAAATTGGAGTAGAAAGTATATTTCCATACCTTTCCAACTATATATTATACGAAAGGTTTTGATGTAGTTTGGTCATGTTTTGAGTCGCTTGAAAATCAAGCTCTGTGCTATGACGCTTCGCCGCGGTTCAAGTGCCACTCCTTGGGTGACAGCGACATGCTAGCGATAGCAATTCACCATGGTTCAAGTGCCGCTCCTTGGGTGACAGTGGCATGCTAGCAGCCGTCCCAACCCTATTTCATAATTTGGCCATATTTCACTCATTTGGAGTCCGATTTGGCTCATTTTTGAATGGCAAGTCATGTAATTTATAGGGCTATCATTTTAGCACTATAAATACATCTTTTATGTCTCATTTGTATTCAAGGAACAAAAGATACAAAATCCAAGAGAGAGATTAAGAGTTCCATAGTGAGAGAAAGCACCAAGATTGCTTCTTTAACTCTCCAAACCCATTTCCATATGCATAAATCATCATCTAAGCATCATCTAGGATCATCTAGCATGTGCTAATGCATGGGTCTTCTTCAACACACATGGTATGGTATGTTGAAAACTATTATCTTACATAATTAGTGTTTTTACTTATCAGTTTATCTCATTTATTATTTGTATGTTCTTAGAGTAATTTCTACATACAAGATTGAGATTATGTGTTGATTGGGTTATTTTGTGATAGCTAGGTTTTATTGTTTATATGTCATCTAGCTAATTAATCTCATTGCATGATTGAGATTGTTTTTTGATAACTAGGATTTCATTATTGATATATACATCTAGCTAATTAATCTCATTGAAATGTTTGAGATTGTTTTTTATAGCTATTGTATCTAGGATTAGTTATCCTCTACATAGCTAAGCTTTATGAAATGTCATTTAGCTCTTGATATCTAGGAATGAACTAATTGTCATATTATCATTCTACATAAGCATATAGTGTACCCTAGCTCTATTTGCATATTTGGATATCTTTGCATATTCACTTAGGGTGTTAATCTCTTCATTGAGAAGTAAGTTTTGTGTGGCTACCGGGATTAGGTTACCTTAGACATAAGCAATTGAAGTCTTAATCTAGGATTGCTATTACGGGCCTCCGGGTAGTAGTGGTGGGTTACATACCGGGATTAGGGTGTAAACATCATTACAAGTAATGATTGCGACCAGGATTAGGTAGTGGTGGTGAGTTATATACGAGGATTAGGTTGTAATCACTTTCACCATTAGTGGATTCGAGGTTCGAGTGGCGAACTTACTAGCCCGTGGTTTTTCCTGTGAAGGTTTCCATGTAAATATATTGTGTCATTTATAATTCCGCACTTAGTACACTTGATATGTTATTGACTAGATAGAAGCATTTTCGGAATATTGATTAATCACAAAAATTGGATAATATCAATTAAAATCCATTCACCCCCCTCTAGATAGTTTTATACACACCGTGCATTATTAGTTTCATAGAGCATGCATGAAAAATTAAAATATGTAGTTTTCTCAACCCAACTCATGAAGAGAGGTTTAATGAGTAGTAGAAGGGGGAAAATCTGCTACTCGCACCGGGCATTGGTGTATGGCCCTAGAACTGGAAGGGAACAATAGAGAAGGAAAAAAAAAAAACATAATAATAATTGCTAAGAGAGAAGACGATTAAATTTAATGGGGAGAGAGGGGTTTAATTTAATTCAAGAATTTATTAGAGAGAGATGAGAGGGAATAAATTGTCAAATCTAAACCCACCAATCTTATTAGATCCTAAAGCTATAAAAGTGTGTCAAAATTTTCCAATGAAGACTTTTTACGAAGCACACTTTAAATAACTTTAGTGAAATCTAATGAAATTTATTGAATCTTGATTTACTTTTTTGTATGGATGATATAAATAATGACATACATTTGTGGAAAAAATTGAAAATTTTCCAGGTACAAGAAACTAATATTTTTCCGACTTTTTTGAAGATAAAACATTTAAAGGATGATTACTCATCCACCAGTGCTTACATTGTTTACCTCGGGCGTAATCCAATCCCTTGGAGTTCGAAGAAACAACACACTATTGCGCGCTCATCAATAGAGGCTAAGTATTGCATTGTCACGTCCATTGCTGTCGAACTCAATTGGGTGTCTTTTCTCTTAACAGATCTTGGTCTTACATTGCCAACTGTTCCGATCATTTATTATGACAATGTTGGTGCCACTCAACTATGTTCTAATCTGATCTTTCACTCATGAATGAAACATGTTGCAATGGATTTTCATTTCATTAGGGACCAAGTTCAATCAAGGTCGCTACGGGTGTCTCATGTGTCATCAAAGGATCAGCTTGTAAATGCTCTTACAAAGCCACTTCCGCGGTCAAACTTTCAGACAATCAAAGCCAAGATTGGCCTCTCCAGTCGAGGCCTATCTTGAGTGGGCATATTGGACGTATTAGAGGTCTAGTTGG
Organism: Acer negundo; assembly: GCA_035582765.1. Taxonomy (NCBI): domain Eukaryota; kingdom Viridiplantae; phylum Streptophyta; class Magnoliopsida; order Sapindales; family Sapindaceae; genus Acer; species Acer negundo. The sequence goes on from CM069242.1 coordinate 2,638,763, forward strand.
GTTATAATTATGTAAATATTCAGATTTGCTTTCCTTATCAGTTTAAGTTACTTGCTTTACTTGTACATATTAGTTTAGGAAATAGTGTATAGCTTCGGTTGATTAGCCTGGTAGGATTCAAAGTCTTGTTGCATATATTGATTCATTATTCAATAAAAAAAAAGGGTGTGAGAATTTAACACCAAAACTTATTCAAGTTTATATGGTATCAGAGCTACGATTCTACTCCTGAATTTTTTCTCTTCCTCCCCCACTATAATCAATGACAACAATCACTCCAGACTCCACTGCTACCAACAACTCCTCCATTTCAACCCCAATGATCATCAATGTCATACCGGCAACTTCAACAACACTTCGTTCGCCTGAATTTCATCTCATCACCATCAACATCTTAGCCAAGGCTCCACTCAAGCTCACAGCCAGCAACTATATATCCTGGAAAATTCAATTCCAAACTCTCTTTATTGGATATGATCTTCTTGGATATATCGATGGGTTAAAACCATGTCCACCGGCCACCATATTGTCAATGACGTAGAGATCCTGAATCCAGCGTTTAATATATGGACTCGCCAAGATCAGCTTATTCTAAATGCAATCATTGGTTCCTTGTCACCAACCATTATCTCATTTGTTCCATAACCAAAACGTCAATGGAAACATGGAACATCCTTGCCAACACACATGCCAAACCTTCATGTGGACGCATACAACAAATCAAGGCACTTCTCAAACACTCCAAGAAAGGTAAACAAAACATCACTAATTTTTTTCATTCTCTTAAAGCTTGTGCAGATGAACTTGCTCTCCTTGGTGCTCTGGTGAACGACAATGATCTTACTGAAAGGATCCTTGATGAACTTGATGATGACTATAAGGAGTTAGTTCATGCGGTTCAAGCTCGGGACAATCCCATTACTTTTGATGAACTTCATGCAAAGTAGTTGTTGTTTGAGGCTTCTCTTCAGAACAACAAGAATGAATCTACCACCTTTCCAGCCATAGCCAATGCAGTCAACAAATCCTCCAACAACCATTGGCGCCAACAGTCCTCCAACAACACCAATTGGTGTCCACCATCTTCCAACAACTCGGGTCGGCGCCCGTCACCTTACACAGCTAGACAGCCTCCATCTCCACACAACACCGGCTAGTTGGGTCGCTATCAGATGTGTGGCGTTTAGGTACACTCGGCCAGATGGTGCACCTCCTTTTAGATGGTTCCAATTTAGTCTCCTGGAACAACCCCTGCACCACCGCAACATTCCTCTACACCACCGTGGAAACCACGAGCTCAAATTGTTTACACCAGTGCTTTAGAGCTTCAGGCTGATTCTTGGTGGTTCTCTGTCTCGCCGTTCTGTTCTTCTTTAGTTGGCAATGACTGCATGGGTCGGAAGTCTTTTCGTTTTTCTTGATGTTTTCTTTTTCTTTTTGGTGTGGCATACGTGCCTCTTTTTGTTTGAGGTTGTTTTCCCCCTGGTTCTTTGTGTTTTTTTGCTTTTTGTCACTGTTTACTTTTCTTTTATCTTTTATATATATGGATACTGTTTAGGGGTTTTTCAGTATATGATCGTTTATGATGTTTTTTCCCTTTAGATTAGTCCAATTTTATAAATAAATAAATAAAAAGGGAAATATCAAAAAAAAAAAAAAAGTTCTCATATCCAAAAAATTTTCAATTTGTTTTTACCAAATGTGTATTTTAGTTTTATTAGGATGCATATAAAAAATCTCATAGAAACACATTCAATTGTATATATTGGTGCGCACTGAGAAGAAAAGTTATATATATATATATATATATAGTGGATCTCTCACAAGGGATCCCTTATTTTAATTTCGGTAAGAATCACCATGAAATCACATTAATTTGAATGAATTTTGATCTAAATTTTTTTTTGGATGATAATTTCATTGAAATCTACATATGAATAAAATTTGAGAATTTTTCAAGCACTAGAACTATTTTTCTTGAATTTTTCTATATTTCACCCATTTTCCAATGCCTTCATATATATTTTTTTTTTAAAATCGGGATAAATAATTCTAGTTCCTAAAAAAATTTCAAAATTTTCGTATATGTAGATTTTAATGAACTTATCATCCACAAAAAAATTCAGAACAAAATTCATTCAAATTGATGTGATTTCATGGTGGTTCTTACTGAAATTAAAATGAGAGATTCACTATATATATATATATATATATATATATATTACCACTTTAATCATTCATGCAAGTTCAATTCATTCTAAATTTGTCATGGAACAATGTGGAAGTAAAATTGAGTTGGATATGGCCAGTTATGTGCTGTCCTTGTGGTAAATTTTTGGTATACCCATCATCCATGAACGGAAAATGTAGACTTAACTTAACCAAAATATAAAAAGTAAGTTGAATTTGTTAGCTTACACTTAAAAATAATAATAATAATAATAAATAATAAATAAATAAAAAAAGTTGAATTTGTTAGCTTAATTATATTGGCTATTCTGTTCCTAGGTTCCTGGGATTAAATTTGTTAGACAACCACACAAATTCAGGATATTCTTAACACCTATTTATCCATTATAACTTTGTACTTTATCTTTAATTTCCTTTTTTTGTTGAAAATATCTTTAATTTCCTAGTCTTATGTAGTATATTATCCTTATATAAGAAGAATTTACTTAATTATTTTGACCCAAAATGCTTTAAATAAAAAGCATCCACATTTTTTTTTTTTTTGAAGTATAACAATTGCCGGGACCGGTGAGATAAGACCCTACAAGCACAGTCCGGACTACTGCTCCTACTATCGGGGAGTAGATACAACTGGATTACAACTCTCACAATCATCTGGAGAAAGGGCTACCCACACTTTGGGGGTTAATGGCCAAAGGAGGGACAACAGATAAATATATATACAATCCAAGGTGTTGAACCTTGGTGGTGGAACTCCACTTGGAGGTTCCAACCACAAACACAAGAGGTCTTGTGTTCCACTTTTTTTTTTTTTTATTATTATAAGATGTACTTATTTGACCTCAAATTTAAAGGTTTTGAATATCAATTTATAACCTTTCAAAAAGAAAATAAAATTTTGTCAAAGAATAAAAGAGAAAATAAAATCAATTTATAAAAGTAAAAGTAATTAAAGAGACAAAGTTATGCTGCGTCATATAAATATATATATTTTCTAACGGCTTCCGTGTCATATCATGAACTTTGCATTCAAGTGGTTAAATATACGAATTTAGCTTAGTTTATTCGATCTACTTCAAATTATATTGGATTTTACTGGTCTGAAATTTGATTGAGATTGTGATCATATCTAAGATTAGACATTTTAACCAATCTGTTAAAATGGAATGGATATTATAGTTTAAAATTTAAATAGAATAATATTTTTAAATAGATAAACTAATGAGTATTAGTTTGTAATGAATTGTAATTTTAGTTAGAAATTTACAAACATTTCTGCTATAAGTAGTAACTATGATAACTAGTGCATTTGGCACTTATTCATTTAACCACAAAATTATCATTCATTAATCATTCGTTTAAATAAGACCATAATTTTTCATTTTATTACGTAAAATATTGGGGTTCAATATTTAAATGTCACCATTTGGGGCGTTTTTTTGGGAACAGGCACCAAGTTACTAATTTAAGTTTAAAAGGCACCATTTTATGTGACCAGACAAAATTACCCATTTTTTTATCGCTTCGTCTGTTTTTGAAACATTGAAAGAAAAGATCAGAGAGAGAAACCCCGACGGCGCAACAGTGCTTTAGCGGACCAAAATCTGACGATGAACCACCGGTGACGGCGCTACAGTACCGATGTCGAATAGAACTGAAGGGCGAACAAAAACGAGACTGGTAAGTTTTTGTTTCTCACGCATTTTGTTCTAGATAAGTTTTGTGTATTTGATGTAGATTAGGTTTGATTTGATTTATTGTTCATTATGTTTGTTTGATGAGATTAGGTTAGTGTTTTAGTTTAACAAAAAAATTTCTTTTGAAGACGATGAAGATTTGGGTTTATGAGTGTTTTTGATTCTTTATCGAGCCTTTTTGAAGTGATTTCGAGCCTTTTTGTACTGTTATCGTGCATTTTTTAACTGTTATCGAGCCTTTTTGAAGTGATTTCGAGTCTTTTTGTATTGTTATCGTGCCTTTTGTAACTGTTATCGAGCCTTTTTGAAGTGATTTCGAGCCTTTTTATACTGTTATCGTGCCTTTTGTAACTGTTATCGAGCCTTTTTGAAGTGATTTCGAGCCTTTTTATACTGTTATCGTGCCTTTTTGTACTGTTATCGTGCCTTTTGTAACTGTTATCGAGCCTTTTTGAAGTGATTTTGAGCCTTTTTGTACTGTTATCGTGTCTTTTGTAACTATTATTGAGCCTTTTTGAAGTGATTTCGAGCCTTTTTATACTATTATCGTGCCTTTATATACTGTTATCGTGTCTTTTGTAACTGTTATTGAGCCTTTTTGAAGTGATTTTGAGCCTTTTTGTACTGCTATCGTGCCTTTTTGTACTATTGTTGTGCCTTTTTGAACTGCTATCGAGCCTTTTTGTACTGTTTTCGTGCCTTTTTGAACTGCTATCGAGCCTTTTTGAAGTGATTTCGTGCCTTTTGGTACCTTTTTTACGATGTTTTTGAAACCTTTACTTCGAGCCTTTTTGAACTGTTATCGAGCCTTTTTCAACCTTTTATTTCGAGCCTTTTTGAACTGTAATCGAGCTTTTTTGAACTATTATTCGAGCCTTTTCAAATGTTACCCTAGCCTTTTAATGAAGTGTTTGTGCCTTTTCACAAACTACCCGAGCCTTTTGATACACTACCCAAGCCTTTTACTGAAGTGTTCGAGCATTTTGATACACTTCCCGAGCCTTTTACTGAAGTGTTTAAGCCTTTTGATACACTAACCAAGCCTTTTACTGAAGTGTTTGAGCCTTTTGATACATTACCCGAGCATTTTCATACACTGCCCGAGCCTTTTTGTTCGAGCCTTTTCATGAACTCATATGCTTTTTTTTCTGTGAATGCAGATGAGGAATCAGCTAAAGGAGTCGCTTAAAACCCCAGTGGGAGAATTGTTCAAGGGAAAAATTATACGGCATGACCATTTCCATAACCTGGTTGATATCGACAACGCACTTAATAGTGTACCTGAACATCTGAGGATCAAAGACCGACGTCGGTATACTGAGTCGTGTTTTAGTCATTTCCTAAAGATGCATCGTGAGATTCATTTTTCTGCTGGGATTGTCCATCGATTGCTTTTGCGCGAGTTGCATCACAATAGGCCGGAAGATGAGATAAGATTTTTGTTAGGTAAGCATTCGGTTCGGTTCTCGAAGGTTGAGTTCTGTCTAATCACTGGTTTGAAGTTCAGAGTTATTCCCGACACGGCAAGGTATGATATGGTAGAGAATGGCATACACGAGTGGTACTTCCAAGGTAGAGACATCAAGTTTGAAGAGTTGAGAGCAGTGCTGCGGATTGGTATTTTTGTGGAGCAGTACGATGCGGTAAAGTTATGCTTATTGTTTATGCTCAACTGGATACTAATAGGGGTAGACGAGCGAGATAAAGTTCCAGTATGGCAGTGGAGACTAGTGGAGGACTTGGACGCTTTTGATGCGATCCCGTTGGGCGCACACGTGTATAGGCGGTCAATTTATTGTTTCAAGCATGCGTTGGATGGTCGACGGGAGCGGTTTGAACAACGACAGCAAGAAAGGGGTGCTGACGTACACACAACTGAGACATACAACATATATGGTCTACCGCAGGCACTATTGGTGAGAATTTAAAATTTGAATCTGCATTTTAATTATAATTTTTTTTATATGAGTATTGTATTTACTTTTTATCGTACTTATATATTATACAGATATTTGCTTTTGAGGTTATCCCTGAACTTGGGAATAAAAAATGTGGGACCCGTAGGGCAATCTCCGAGCTACCACCCCCACGTATTCTGAAATGGGAGTTGAGTCAGCGACCGTGGGAGAGAAAACTGGATGTCATTTTCACTGAAAGGGTAAGTATTATTGTTGTTAATTTTCATAGTTTTTAGTATGTATACAATTACAATGATCTAACTCCGATTTCAGATGTTTGCGCGGTGTGAATTGGTGCGGACGAGTGTTGAGATGGCTCAACGTTACTACGAAGGCATAGACATGGGAGGCAGTCTGTATGATACCAATGTTGCTGATATACCTGGTCACGTCCCTAAGCACGAACGACGTAGGAGTGCTGGACCCATTGATACAGAGGGTGTGTATTCCGGACCCAGTGATACAGAGGGTCCTTATTCCGGACCCAGTGATAGGGATGGTGCGTATTCCAGACCTAACGATACAGAGGGTTCAGACCAGGAGGATGGGAGTCGGAGTCTCGTGAGGCGTCAGCTAGTACAATTCACTTTGCCCAGACAGCTTCGACCTGGGGGTGATTCAGTTTCGGAGGGTCTCGGTGAGAGTCCTGAAAGGCATAGACGGGTACGATTCACTATACCCAGACAGTCTCGACCTGGAGGTGATTCCCGAAGAGGCGTTGGTGGGCATGCACAAGTATGTAAAAAATATTATAACCACAGTATTTAATTACAATCGAGTGAACAGTTTAAGTGCTGACAGAATTTTAAATCGTTTCAGGGCTAGGATCGTAAATTCGCTGAAGTGATGGATGATGTCCAATCTCTACGAGTTGATGTGATGGAGGCTATCCGAAAGAGTGATGAGAAGCGAGATCAGCAGCATCAGGAGTTGTTAGATAAGATCTGAGCGCTTCAAGGTTAGGGTCAGGGTCAGGGTCAGGGTCAGGGTCAGGGTCAGACATCGCAGTCCCGTATGGATGGTCCACCATTCGATGACTATCACGGAGACTTTAGTCCCACAGGCAGGACAGGTACACATCAGCATGGGACAGACCCACAGACCACACATAAGCAGGCACCTACTACGGAGGCACATACTGCGGACACAGTATCTGATCAGCCGGGTCATGCTATGACAGAACGAGCAGAGGTACCCGGTGGTACAGAGATAGCACTATTGGAGCAGGTGCCTCCTCTAGTTTTACCCGACGGCAGTGCTGGTACAGAGACAGGACTTCTGGTACGGGAGCCACTTAGTGGATCTGTGCCACCTGTTCTTCCACATGACCTGGCACATGGTTCATTCTCACAATGCACACCACATCCAATAGATCCTAGCATAGTGCGACCCTTGAAGCGATCCAGGCGCAACTCCCCCACTCATCAGCGCGATATAGGGAGGGAGAGCGATACACGGAGGGAAAGATCCTCTTCAGAGCGCAGCTCTTCTCGGGGAGATACACGGCGGGAGAGATCCTCCTCACATCACAGCCCTCCTCATAGAGATACATGGCGGCAGAGATCGTCCTCACAACGTAGCCCTCCTCACAGCAATCCATAAAGGCAGAGATTCTCCTCACTGCGCACACCTCCGGTGGAGTCTAGTTCTGGAGCCTGTAGTCCACCCCAGATTCAACCTCAGTTACGGGTTCGCAGGCCAGGTTTGCAGCTGATGACCCCATACACTGACCCATGTAGGCCGAAGAAGCCAAGGACCAGGTCAGCGTCATCAGTGCATGCATTCAAGCCCTATGATTTGTTAGATCTTGACCACATTACTACGTACCAAGCCTACAAGAGGAACACCACGGGGGAATTGTACGTAAAATCGTTCATTACACAATCTTTTAATTAATATTATTTGGTCATCTAACTTCTTCAGCAATTATGCAGACATGATGTGGATATACATATGCCAGTTGGTGTCACTTGGTTCCAACGGCTCCAAACCAACTTTATGGATTTGGAGGATATGGTATGTTCCTTACTTTAACTGTCTGTATAAGTTTTTATCAGTAATGGTAGAATCCTAACAATATAAAATGTTTACATTGTCAGCACATCGATGCGTACTTGTTGATTTTGCAGAAGCGTCAGCGAGCATACCCCACTGTCTACGCTCAGAGGGTCAACGTACTGGATTCCCAGTTCTATGTAAGTTTTTGTACAGTACGGTTTTCATTTTTTCATTGATGTGTTTAATAGATCTATTACCTAACATTGTGGTTAATTTTCTATATACAGTCATGGTTAAATATTCAGTGGTAGCGGATGTTCGGCAGTGGAGTGGCCGCACCCCCTAAGGAGTGGTCTATGCTGAAACACAAGTGGCACGATGATGACCTGAAGACGGTCCGAGGATTAGTCCCGTCAGGAAACCGGCCATGGCACGCGGTTGATTGGGTGAGTGTTTAAATTACAAGGTTTCAATGTGTTTAATACTATGTTTAGATTTCAGACACATAACACTATGTTGAAACACTAACAGGTTATGATACCTTGCAACCTTGGACGCAACCATTGGGTACTGACCAGCGTCGACCTCACATAAGGGAAGATCTACCTGTTAGACCCGTTCAGACGGGAGGTTACATGGGAGTACAGGAATAAGCAGGTTGCGTGCCTACGTTGGTTTATACCCTCGAAGTTGCATCAGGTCGAGTTTCACTCCAACAGAACGAAGGATGATGTGACATACAATTTGTCGAAGAAGGCCTTCCGGATGAGCATCATGGACGGATCCCGTGGGGTGCCCTAACAGCATCAGGGGTATGATTGTTTCAACATTTTATTCTATCTCACTTGGTTTTAATAAAATTCCATTCTAATGGTTGCTCATATGGTGATTTGCAGCGGTAACTGTGGTGCCCATACTTTGAGATTGGCAGAGTACTTGTTGGCAAACAAGAAGAAGTTCGACTGGAAAGAAGAGGATATGGGCACCATCTGAGAGAAGATGGTTGTGGAGGTTTATTGTAACTCGTTTCACAACACTGTTGTATAGATGATGTATATATGGGTTATTCCCTGAGTTGTAATTGATGTACATAACAGATTCATTTATTATTTTCATTAATCAATTAATTTTTTTCAATTCCAACCCGCGCGTGAACAATTTAGTGCGTTGCAACACGATTTAAAAAAAAAACAATGAAAATGAACAACTAAAGCTTAACGATTTAAACAACACAACCATATCGAGCATGGTTCCCAAAGTCTGAACGATGTTGGAAGACATCAATTTGGAGACATGTTCCTTAAGGTGCTTCTGGTGGCAATTCGTCTTCATCTTATACTGCCTTGTTATGTTTGATTGTCTTCCTTATTAGGGCACGTTTGTTTGTTGTGTCCAATTGAATAACAAATGCTGCACTTGTGACGGTATTCCTTGGGGAAAATTCTACTGGGACCTTCATTAACCATAGGCGGGTTGGAACACCTCTTGCTATTATGTTCTGGTTGTCCACATCTTTTACACGACTGTGTGGTTGTCCTCTCCGAAGACGAGGCATGTCGACCCTCCATCGGCCGACCTGATTGTCTCTTTGTCATTGGATTTAAAACCACTCGCTCTGCGATGTCAGATGGCACAACCCATGAAGAATGATGGCCAACAGGCATAATAGGAACCGAGTATGCATCAATAAGTGTCTCCCTTATGTAGTAGTCTGTACACAGAGATGTGAAATCCAAGTTTCGCTCCCTATAACAATGAAAATAGTGAGATTCACGTTTGGGTAATATAATGTGTGAACTGTAACTTGTCAAGTACCTTGCCGCCGCGAGTGCATGTGAACATGGAAAAAAGTCCATTTGGAATTTGTTGCATGTGCAAGTCTTGCGGGCTAAGTTAACCGTCCACTGTTTTCCCTTGTGTCTGACGGAGAATATGTTCCAGTCAACTGGATTTACAATCATAAAACCGCACTTCTAGACCCGTTTCAGGATCATAAGATATGCTGCATCGGTCAATCGATGACGCATGGACCGTGCAGCTGCATGACGATCGTGAAACCACTTTTGTAGCATATTCCTAATGAACTCTGCCAGCGTCATCAATGGCAATTTTCGTGCGAATTTCAGGCATGAGTTTATGCACTCTGCAACATTTGTGGTCATCACCCTGTACCTTCTTTGGGGACAGTGTACGCGGGACCATTTGTGAGGACCGGCAACAATAGCATAATCGAATGCAGCCTTGTGCAGCTTATGTAACTCCTCCATGTGACGATTATACTTTAATTCACTGTATGACCTAGCTGCTTCATTCATTATGTTAGCAACATCCTTTCTATGGAATCGCTTCTTCATATTTTCACCAAAATGCCAGCAACATATGGTATGGGTTACATAAGGGAACATTTTAGAAATCCCTACTTCAATGCTTACATGACGATCGGAAATGAAAACCAGATCATCTATATTACCAAGGGCACCCCTCAAGCATTCCAAAAACCATTTCTATGAAAGATTATTTTCTGAGTCACCATACTCAAAAGCAATTGGATACACCTGTTCGTTTCCATCTTGTGCAGTTGCCACAAACATTGTACTCCCGAATCTTCCCTTCAAATGGGTACCATCAACTGCAATCACAGGACGTATACACCTTCGAAAACCTCTAATCGATGACCCTAACGACATGAAAAAGTAGAGGAATTTATCATCGTCAGTGCACTGTAAGTCGGTGATTGTGCTAGGATTTTACTGTTCCAGAACGTATGCAAAAGATGGCAAGAGTTGGAAAGCTTCTTCATGCGTTCCATAGGTCAATGATAATGCATATTGAAGGGCATCGTATGCCTTACTGTACATGATTTGTATGCCATACATTGTTTTCATATCGGCGATGACGTCCTTGGGATGCATGAGACGACCATCATGTTGTTGAAGTCTAGGTGCAACGACTTCTCCGATTATGACTGCACTAGCTTGTCGGTGGCAACGGTGAATCTCCTCTAAGGGACAACTATGTTCGTTGACAAACTTCTCACTTGAAAATATGTCCCTTCATCTCTCCTCACTGCTCTTAATTTCCATGTACAGTCGTCAATGATGCAAACCAGATGTAAAGTTGTCTTATTGGACCTTTTCACCTTCCATTCAAAGTTATGATGCATTGCAAAATGGCCAACCAGCCTCTTCAAATCCTTTTTACTCGGAAAAAATTGACCTTTATAAATCATGGTTCTAGGTTCTGGCGTTGCCAAGGTGCTAGTTGTATCAATACCAAACGAGTATGAATCTGCTCCGGGAATAACCCACGTTGCAGATGCTGTTACATTATACCGGACCTCGGAAGGCCCAGGCATATCAAGTGGAGTGCAACTAACTCCTTGTACATGTCTAGCTCGTGTTTCAATTTGTGCAGGGTCTTCATCCACATTTTGTAGATCATCAACCCGATCATTAACCTGTTCATTATTTGCCTCATTATCCGCCTCAGGGTTCGAGTAATTGTTTTGCTCATTGTACTGCTCATTTCAACAACCAAACACATCGCCAAATTAAGGTTCAACTAAATCTTCATGGTCGACCACTACCGATGGGACACCACACATGTTTCCCCCACCTGTAGTGGCACTTCTTTGGGTGAACACTTGGTTGCTACCGCTAAAGGATCCTAATTGTTGGGTATTTTCAAGAGGAGGAATATCATTCCCGATCATATCTCTAGCTGTCCTCTCAGTTACACTGACACATACTTGAGGGATAACTCGATCTTCTCCTAGCACAAACTGCACATCGTTGCCGTTTCTTATAAATGTGTGACATGTACTGCCAGGAACAATTGATATTGATGACAGATCAATATTGAATTTGTTTACATCATAATTCACAATGGTATGCACGATCGCCACCAATTCTTCGTAAGTCATATCCTTTGCCACATACATTCCCTGGTTATCCGATCCAACAAACCTTTGACTTCCGTCGGGTAACTGCTCCCATCGACCATTGTAAGATATTACTATTCTAACCCGATTCATGATGCTGTCAAATTAATCATCACAAAGCATTAATGAAAATTCAGGACTACAAACTTTTTTCAAATATTACATTTACAAAGGCTATGGTGAGGATATTGAAAAGTCTTGGAGAAGACATGAAAATGCTCATAGAATTCTTTAAAAGGCTCGATTAAATCACATGAAAATGCTCAAAAATTTCTTCAAAAGGCTTGAAAAATTCTTCAAAAGGCTCAGATAGTGAATGAAAAGGCTCGAGGAAGACATAAAAAAGTTCGAAAATTCTTCAAAAGGCTTGAATAGTGAATGAAAAGGCTTGGATAGTGAAGACATGAAAAGGCACGGGAAACACATGAAAAAGCACGGGAAACACATGAAAAGGCTCGGATAGTGAACACATGAAAAAGCACGGGAAACACATGAAAATGCTCAGATAGTGAACACATGAAAAGGCACGGGAAACACATGGAAAGGCTCGGATAGTAAACACATGAAAAGGCACGGGAAACACATGAAAAAGCTCGGATAATGAACACATGAAAAGGCTCGGAGATCCAAAAATTCTCACAATGGCTGGTTTACAAAATGTGAACAAATTAAAAGAAGAAAGTTCAAGAAATATTACCTTATTTTATAAGTTGAAGATGAAACTCGAGGCAACGACAAATCTTAAACTTTTTTTTGTAGATAGAGAGAGAGAGAGAAAGAAAAAATAAGAGAGAGAGAGAGAGAAAATATCAGAGAGAGAGAGAGTCATTTTTGTTGGAAGTGTGGAGAGAGAAAAGTACAAAGAAAATAACATAACTGATTATCTAAAGGTAATTTTGGTAGTTCACCATAATTTGTGCTTTTTAAAATTAACTTATTAAACTACTGACAATATCACCAAATGAGTTTGAAAAGGTGACATTTCGCAGCATTTTCACTAAAATATTGTTATTAAACAATTATAGAATCAAGCACATCACCTCTTATAACTTGTGGCAGTATACCTCCATTTAACCAATCACATTTTATAAGTATATGTTGAGAGTTTTCTATCTGATTCGTGGAAATAATTATCTACCATTATAAGTGTAGTCGAGTAGATATCTGAATATAATATGTATTGTTAAATTTCGACTGATCTTGACAGTCCTACTGTAATAGTTATAAAAAAAAAAAAAAATTTCTCCATCATCCCATATGGGAGAGATCACGTTCTACATGTAAGATGAAAAACCCAGAAAAAGGAATGCGCATGCACACCGACCAACCAACCAAAAGCGAATACAAATGTGTATAACTCATGTGGATTAATATAATATATATATATTACCATGTAATAAGAACTTAATGCATAATTAAAAGAGGAAATAGGGATTTTTAGTAAAAAAATTATGGTGCTTTACTATTTATATCAAACATTATCATTTTTACTATTTTTGTCAACAATGTGGCTGTAAGGACATAATTGCCCTTACTTTTTTTTTTCTTAATCTCTTCTCTTTCCTTTCTCTCACTCATTTCACGCATCCCTCTTCTCTCTCCTTTCTCTCTCCATTCACGCTTGCTTCTTCTTCTTCTTCTTCTTCTTCTTCTTCTTCTTCTTCTTTCTTTCCTCCTCTCTCCTCCTCTTTCCTTATTCTTTCACGCCTCCTTCTTCTTCATCTTCATCTTCTTCTCTTTCTCTTTCTCTTTTTTTTTCCAGATTTTAAAAATTATTTCAGATTTTTTTTAAAAAAAAAAATTTAGATCGGACGACCGACCGACGATCAAATGTCCAATCTTCCCTCCTCATTCTTCTTCTTTTTCTCACCTCTCTTCTCTTTCTCTTTCACCTTTTTTCCAGATTTTTTTTTTTTTTTTGAAATTTTTTTTCAGATTTGTGGTTGGTTTTTTTCTAGGTTTTTTTTTTTAAAAAAATTTAAAAAAAATTTTTAAGATTTCATTTTTTTTTTTCAAAGAAAATTTATAGAATTAAGGGTGGGTTTCAGATTTGTGGTTTGGGTTTTGTTAAAAAAAAATTTTAGATTTTTATTATTAAAAAAATTTAGATTTGATTTTTTTAATTTTTTTTTTCTATATTTCATTTGTTTAAATTTTTTTGTGTGGTTCTGTTTAAGTTTGGGTTGTGGTTATGTTTAATTTTAATTTTTTTTTTTTCAAATCTTGTTTTTTTTTTTTTTCCAGATTGTGATTGTTGTTTTGCTTAAGTTTGAGTGTTGTTTGTTTAAAAACAAAATTCAAAATTTTTTTTGTTTAAAAAAAAATTCATATTTTGTTTTGTTTAAAAAAAAAATTCTTGATTTTCAGTGTTATTTGTGTTTTTTTTAAAAAAAAAAAATTTTTTTTTTCCAGATTTTCGTTTGAAGTTAAAGAGTCCAAATTTTCTAGATTATTTTTTTTCCAATTAAACACACCAAGGTTGACCGATTAAACACAACAGGGATTGACCGATTAAACACACCAGGTGTGAACCGATAAAACACACCAATTGTAATCAATTAAACACACAAGACTAATTAAATACACTAGTTGTAATCAATTAAACACACCAGACTAATTAAACATACCAGACCACCAATTAAACACATCGAACTAATTAAATACACCAGACAAAACAATTAAACACATTAGGCCAAAACGAATTAAACACACCAGACAAAACGAATTAAAAACACCAGACCACCAATTAAACACACCAGGTGTGTTTAATTTCGTTTTGTCTGGTGTTTTTAATTTGTTTTGGCCTTGTGTGCTTAATTGTTTTTGTCCTGGTGTGTTTAATTCATTTTGCCTAGTGTGTTTAATTGTTTTGTCTGATTTGTTTAATTCGTTTTGGCCTGATGTGTTTAATTCGTTTTGGCCTAATGTGTTTAATGAGTTTTGCTTGGTGTGTTTAATTGATAGTCTGGTGTGTTTAATTGTTTTTGCTCTGGTGTGTTTAATTCATTTTGTTTGGTGTGTTTAATTGTTTTGCATGATGTGTTTAATTCGTTTTGCCCTGTTGTATTTAATTCGTTTTGGCCTGGTGTGTTTAATAAATTTTGTATGGTGTGTTTAATTGATGGCCTGGTGTGTTTAATTGTTTTTGTCTTGGTGTATTTAATTCATTTTACCTGGTGTGTTTAATTGTTTTGTCTGGTGTGTTTAATTCATTTTGCCTTGGTATGTTTAATTATTTTTGGCCTAGTGTATTTAATAAGTTTAGTTTGGCGTGTTTAATTCGTTTGCCTGATGTAATTAATTCGTGGCTTGGTGTGTTTAAACAAAATGAAATCTGAAAATTTTGTTTGAAAAAAATCAAATCTGAAAAAATATGAAAATTTTTTTCAACAAAACCCAAACTTAAACACAACTTCCACCATTTATAAAAACAACCACAACCTAAATTTAAATACAACCAGCCAGAACCACAAATCCAATTAAACACAACCCAAACTTAAACACAACCACATTAAAAAAAAAAAATGAAATCTTGAAATTTCACAACAAAAAAAAAAACTAAATTTTTTTAAAAAATTCTGAGTTTGGAAAAAATCTGGAAAAAAAGGAGAAAGAGAAAGAGGAGGAGAAGAAGAAGAAGAAGGAGAAGAAGAAGAAAGTAAGAAGACAGATGAGAGAGGAGGAGAGAAAGAAGAAGAAGATGCGTGAGATAAGAGAAAAGGAAAGAGAGAGAGAGAGAGAGAGAGAGAGAAAATATTATAAAGAATGGTAATCTTATCCAAAAAATCAAAATTTTGATAAAAACAGTAAAATTAATAATCTTTGACAAAAACATTAAAGCCACTAATTTTTTATCTAGTTATGAAGTTCTTCCTAATTAAAATGAAATGTTTAGATTAATTAAAGGAAAATAAAAATAAGAGAGAAAAAAAAGTTGGCGGGGTACCCAACAATGGTAGAGCAGGTAATGGAAGAGCATCCCACTCAATCACACATGACTCATCCATCGTCCTTTTAACCAGCTAGGACACCACCCTCTCTTCTCTCTTCACTTTCTTTGCTTTTCTCCAAACTCTCTTTTTCTTCTTTCAATAATTCTTCCATTATAATTTTACCTTTCTTGTCCCCCCAAAAGCCCCTTTATTCATACAAAAAATAATAATAATAAGATAAAATAAAAAAGCTTCAATTTCCTTCTCACTCTTCTTTTTAGAACAAATTAACAAACCCATTTTTCCCTCCACATATCACTTAACTGTATACTAACAAGCCTTCTCCTACACAAGCATTCCAAAAAAACTTAAAAAATTTCATTATAATAAACAAACAAGAACCCACAAAACACACACCAAAAAAAATAAATGATCAATAATACGAAAGAGTTTGATTATGAACAGCTTGTGAAGGCAACACAAAGCTTCTCTGAATCAAGACTCGTCGGCAAAGGAAGCCACGGATCGGTCTACAAAGGCATCTTTCCACAACAAAATGATGATCTCCTCCTACTCGCCGTTAAAAGAGCTTCCTTCAACGTCGATAACATCAACAAGCTCCAAAACGAAATCAAAGTGCTGTCGTCACTACGACATCATCATCATGATCATCAAAATCCTCACGTCGTCAACTTTCTAGGGACGAGTCATGACTCGGGTTTTAAAGAAAACAAGCTTCTGGTCATGGAGTTCATGCCAAATGGTTCTCTCCATGACTTGCTTCACGTCTCCTCCGCCGCTCCTCCTCCACCATGGAAGAAACGTGTAGAGATTGCCGTACAGATATCCAGAGCTGTCAAGTTCATTCACGAGAGCAACCCTTCGGTTATTCACAGAGATATTAAATCAACAAACATTTTGTTCGACTCGGATTGGAACCCTAGGTTGGCCGATTTCGGACTCGCTGTTTCGCAGCCTGAATCACTGAGTCAAATTCAACCCGCTGGGACTATCGGATATTTGGACCCTTCCTACACTTCTCCCGCCAAACTAAGCACCAAAAACGACGTTTTCAGCTTCGGGGTCGTTTTGTTGGAGATCATAAGTTGCAGAAAAGCCATTGATGTGTCTCGAGCTCCGTCTTCGATCGTAGACTGGGCAATGCCGTTGATAAAGGAGGATCGAATAGCGGAAGTATGCGACGAGAGGGTTGCTCTTCCACCCCACATGGAGGTCGCCGTCGGACAAATCTTACGTGTGGCGGCGCGTTGCGTTTCTGAGAAGGAAGAGAACCGTCCCGAAATGGCAGAGATCGTGTTGATGATAGACAAGTACTGTAATTTCATGGAACGTGTTAGATTTCCCATCTGGACAACACTTTTGGGAATGTTGGTGAAGAAGAAGCAGAGGAAATCGGTGAAGGAGAGCGATGTTGGTGGCGAGATTTCGAGAGGGAAGATGATACTGAGAGAGATTTTGGCAGAATTACACTGACTCAGTTTTTTGTTATGACTAGGACTGAATCAACTCAGAGAAAGTCGGCTGAGTCAGTCAAACGTGTGAATATTATTAGTATATATTTGAATTTGATTAAATAAAAACTGGGGTGGCGGTGCAGTCCAAACAGAAGATTCCCAAAAAAGTTGGTGGACAGAGAATATTAGAAATCTTTGTTTGATACCCTGTCATTCATTTTTTTTTTTTTTTTTTTTTTTTCTCTCTTTCTCTCTCTCCTCTTCTCTTCTTAAAGTAGTTCTAGAGTTCCAGGGCTTTTAGTTTTATTTCCTTAAATTTTGGGATTTTTTTTTAATATATATTTTTTTATGAGTTAGTACTCAAGGAGGTTATTAAATTAGTCTCTAGTTTTTCACAATTATCTATTTTTAATGTCTTTATGCGTGGTTCCTATATTTTCTATATTTTCGTAAACTCATTAATTTGATCCTCCAATTAACTGTTTTTCAAATTTAAAAATGCAAAATTGTTTTGGTCTTTAAACAAAAACATGCCGTGTTTTTTCTAAAAAAAAAAGATAACAAAAATATTCAAATGTATTATAAAAAAAGAAAAAAAGTCCTAAATCTCTATCGTCAAAATCTTAGATGGACGGTGGAAATCTATTTATATAAAAAATAATAATTTTTTTTAGAAATAGATAGATGGATCTCCACCGTCCATCTCAAATATGGATAGTGGTGATCAAATCACACAAGATAAATTAAAAAATAAAATTAAAAAAAAGGATCTTCGACATGGGATCTCCATCATGATCTTACTCGTCCTAAGTCTGCCATTGGATCTCCACCTCCTTGTTTTTTTTTCCCTTTTTTTTTGAATAGATTTGTTTTTGTTTTGTTTTTTTTTTTATTTTTTTATTTTATTTTTTTTATTTTTACTTTTCATTTTCTTATTAAAAAAAAATCAGATTTTATATATTGAATTCCTTGTAAAAAATTTCACATTTTCATCAATATTTTCAAATTTTCCTTGTACAATTTTCTTTTATTTGATTATTTTAACTTTTTTAAAATAAAAAATAAAAAAAAATAAATAAATAAATAAAAAAAAAAAAACAATGACATCCATCAAGTTGTTATTGGAAATTAGTTAGATTAAAGTTGTCAAATTATTAAAAGTTTAAGGAAAAAAACTTTAACTCATTTTATTAAAATCAAGGGTAAAAATGTCATTTTGTTTTTACTATTAGGGATGACCGTTAAAAATCTAGTCATAAGGATCAAATTGATGGGTTTACGGAAATATAGAGACCACAGGTACTAAAAATGGAAAGACAATTAAAAAAACAGATAATTTGAGGAAACCTAATGACTAAATTGATAATCTCCCTATTATATATTATAATTAATTCAAGATTTAAGGGATAATATATGACTTGAACTTACAATCTCAATGATGATATAATTGTGAGGGATATACACCGGATTAATTAATTACATCTTGTTATATTTTTATTGGGGTCTTCTATAAATTAGCCATAAAATTATATGAAATGCTAAATTGGGATTTTAGTAAAAATGTCCTTATCTTGAGTTCAAGTTGCAAAACTACCTTTTTCATGGAAAAAGTTGCAAAATTGCCACAATCTTCCCAAAATTCCCTCACCTAATTCACTAAAATTTAATAGGTTGATAATACATGTTGAAAATTTGTCAGGAATGAAACAAAAATTTAGTAGTAAATGTGACTTTAGCCGTGAATGTTCAACATAAATTATCATCCCATAAAAATTTTAATAGTTGAAACAAAATGAATATAACTTTAAAAAAAAAAAAAAAATTGTGATTCATGCTTCAGATAAAGGAGTAACTCAATATGATCTGAAGCAAAATTTTTATGCTTTAGGACAGGGATGATTTAAAAAAAAAAAAAAAAAAAACTTCCACAAAACTATAATGATTTCCATCAGAATATGGATTGTGAGGAAGAGAGAGTAATATTTTTTTCAATACTCACATTTTCACCAGTTCATATAATTTTCTCCAAATTATTAGAAGTGTTTTTTTTAATGGAAATCAACTCGTACCTAATGCATAAAAATTGTGCTTCGTGTAAGGGGCAATGACCCCCTGACTTGAAGAATACAATTTGTGCTTCAAGCCACCCCTTGGCCCGAAGCATGAATATTGTGCTTCACGTAGGGACTTGGAGAAAGATATTTGGTTCTCCTCCTAGATCTCTAGCAATCTTTATTTCACACGAATGTTTCTTCGAAAACTTTGTTCTCATTCCCCATTTCAGATCGAAAACAACAAACTTGAGTCTTGTAGTGTGAAAGATTCGCCAGGTTTAGAATTTCATTGCATTCGAGGAGTCCAGGATTCGTTGGGACTTCTAAATTGAAGAAGAGGCATATCGAAATAGGGTCGCTGGAGGTCACCGATCATATTTAAAGGAGATCGACGAGATCTGGTTTAGATTCCTCCATTTTTGGATGAGATATGAACCAAATCTCCAAGAGTCCAAGATGACAGTCACTTCATTTCTTTTTTTTTTTTCCATTTTTTTTATTAACAAATAAATTATTATTTTATTGCCGATGCTAGTCAACCTAAAAATTTAGCCCAAAAATCAACTAAAATAATGTGTCAAGTGATTTGTCTTGCCATATTATTCACCACATCATCTCATGATTTGTGATAATAACAACTCATTTGTCACATCATTTGAGTTAATTTTTTAGATTGTATAGTATTACACTTACTTTATTATTATATCTCAGTTTAAAAAAACCGAGCTGTCAATATCAATTTCACACCTAACAAACTAGTTAACCATTATCTCTAACGGAGTGTGACTCATGGTTAGGGGGGCTACAACAAATAACTCAATTAGTTGAATATTATGCTTTTTTGGAAAAACTCAGGTTATTTTATTGCAATTAACCCTTGTTTCAATTTTAAGAGTTAGGGGAGGTCTTTGTAAATAAATGCATACTTACTCTCTAATTGTATTTATGCTAAACTTCGGGAGAGGTTAGTGAGTTTACCCCAAATTTTATGAGTAATACTACACAAACTAAAAAAAAAAATTAACCCAAAATTCAACTAAAATGATTTAGTAAATGAGTTGTCATCACCACACAAATCATGAGGTGATATAGTGAATGATATGATGAGGACAAACCTCTTCCTACACCAGTTAGGTTAATTTTTTGAATTAACTAGCATCAATAAAATTTTATACCAAAGAAAGACATATAAGTGGCTACCGATCCTACCATCATGACTCACATACTACCATAACATAGCTTTTGAATAGTTTTCTATATGATCACGATCATCCTGCATGTAAGTTTGTTGATTTTTTGACAACCATCGGTCCATAGATAAGAAATTGTATGGAAATATAATTAAAGATTTCAAAACCTCCACAACCATCGTCACCAAGAATATATTACATCAAATTTTAAAAAATAAACAGAGAAGTTAAAATAAAAAATGTTATTAATTTCTAATTTTAAATTTCTACAATATTATATAAAATTACGTTACATATTCACCGACGAAGTGACATCATAATAGGCCTGATGAATATTTTACAAAAATATTGTACGATGTGGGGGGTACCAAATATCGAAGAAATTGTGGATATTTCAAACACTTGTTGACAATAGTACAATACAATGGAGCATGAAATATAGACAAGCCTGCCTGAGCATGTTTTGGGGAGCTGAGTAGGCCGCTTTGCTCGCGGCTCAGTTTAGAAGAACTGAAAATGCTTCAAGCCCATCCAACGGTCCAAGAACCACCATCAACACACACATGAGAGTTGAAACTCTATCACTTGCAAAAGACATCCCCAATCTATCTCTCTCTCTCTCTTGGAAACCCTAATTTGAAAAATTGGAATCTCCTCCACAAAAATCTCAATCTAAATACCAGAGCTCGATTCAATTACAAAAAAAAAAGGAAAATTCAATAGGGAGGGAGGCGTAAGAGAGACAGAGATATAAAAGAGCGAGATGGAGACTCATTTTACTCACAGTTTCTTCGAGAGACGACCCATTTACAGATCCAAGACTCCCGCCGTTAAATGGGTCAAAGAATGGTACAAATTCCACCAATACCAATCTCTTCCTTTTCAAGAAGATTTCTCTCTTTCTAATTTTTTTTTTCCTCTGGTTTGGATTGCTGTTGTTGTCAGTTTACAATCCCTTTTAAGTGTTGAAGTTGTTGTATTTATTTAATTTTTAATAATAATTAAAAAGCTGTGTGTTATACTTGAAATATTTTGTATACTAGGGTGCCCCAAGATGTTGTGGCGAATGGTGGGAAGTGCCAAATTTTGAGATGGGTGAATGGTAAGTGATTATACTTGTTTCTATTTTATTTTATTTTATTAAGTTTTGGTTCTTTGTGTCATTAATAATAGTTTTATTTCAATTAAGTGATTCTTTTCTTTTAATTGCAACATTATTATATTGCTTATTTGAAAATTGAAACTTGAGGTTTGAGAATTTTTGATAGGCTTCTTGTTGGAAAGAATACTTGATAAGCTATTCCAATTCAGAGAGGTAGAAATTGAAATTTTTTGTTATTGTGTTTTTGCTTTCTTTCGGGATGTTTTGGGGAGTGAAAATCTATGAGAATTTTGTATATGTGAATTAGGTGGGATCCATGAATAGAAATACCAAGGCATGAATCATTTTGGCATGCCATGAAGAGTGTTCATCTGTCCCACTTGTGATTATTGTTTTCTGCTGTCAATGCTAATGCAACTCTGTGGCTTGTGTTCTTTTTATCGTAAAGTGTTGTGTTCTGCAATTATTGATGTTTAAAACTTAAAATTTTCGGATAATTGGTTACCAGGTTTTGTTGTCGTCTCAGTCTATAGTTTGGAATTTTTTATTAGTTTATAGGTTATAGATTCTTAGTTGCCTTTAGTTTCTTGGTCTGCAATATGCTTCACTTGTCGTGTTTCGGTCTCTTAATTCATTTTGTACCAATTATTATAATCACTTCCCTTTTTTTTTCTTGATTACCACAAGAATTTGAGGTGCCATCTAAAGAGTGGTGTAAGAGGATGAAGTTATAAAAGGCTTTTTGTGTCAGTTTTTCATTAGTAGATTTTCTATGTGAGTTTTCCTAACTTAATGTTTTTTTTTTATCCTTTCTGTTTAGAGAATACTTTGAAGGCTTTGAAAGAGAAGGAAAAAGAGCCAGAGGCACCAGAGCCGGAACCAGAACCTACTACTGAAGTTCTATTTCTTTGCAGTTATGAAGGTTGCGGGAAGACCTTTATTGATGCCGGTGCATTAAGAAAGCACTCTCACATCCATGGTGAGAGACAATATGTTTGTCACTATGAAGGATGTGGAAAGGTAACACATCTAATGTTTTTACATTGGTTTGATTGTTTCATTCAGGTTTTATTTCATACTATGCTCTAGAATAATGAGTGTTCACTTTACTTTTTAAGTCTATAATATGCAATCATAGAGACATAGGCACATATCTGTTTTGGCATGACATGCTTTTGTGCATATAAAACAAACTGAGAACTTTTTGCAAACTTCAGTTCTTACATAATTAATTATTTTTTTTTTCATAAAAAATATCACTTTCTGCAAAGTAGGTAATAGATTCAGATTTTGGTTAGTCTTGTATCTTGCGTTAATGCTCCAACACAACACACAACATATAAACTCTTACAAATCCAACTTATCTACTTGGCAAGTAAACAAATTTGCATCTTTTACATTTCAAAAAACAAAAATGATAGAATCTTACAAATTTAATTCATTGTGTTGATTATGTGATCTGACTGTGAAAGTTATTCTTTTTTACTTATGATGATGTTTTATACATAGAAGATGTTAGTTAGATGCACCTAGTAAATGCTAGTGTTAGATATGTTGATTAAGGGAACTGAAATGTTTGGAGAGTTCAGAAAGTGTAAAATTTTGGGAAACTTCATGCACAGAACAGCAATATGAATCAAGAACAAACTGAGCAAATTTTTGAGTGCAGAGATAAAATAAAGTGCTAATGAGGTGATTTTATTAGGTCTGGCTGAGGTACAATGGTGTTATGGTGGTTGAGTCTTGTTGATGTGCAGTTCTTTTTAATCATTCTCATATGTGATTTTTCTTCTGATCATTATCAACTTATCATTGTTTCATCATTTTTCTGCTTCTTACTGAAAGTTATTTATTGATAACCTTTTTTCAGACTTGTATAAAAGTATTTGAAATATTTTGTTTTTATGCTGCAGAAATTTTTGGATAGTTCGAAGTTGAAAAGACACTTTCTCATCCATACTGGAGAAAGAGATTTTGTATGTCCTCATGAAGGCTGTGGCAAGGTGATTACACTATCCATTCTGAAGAGATTTATTATTTTCCTTTTCGGGCTTTCTAGTAGACTAGTACTGAGTCTGTCATGTTAAGGTGCGTTTGGTATGACTTCTCCAAGTGGAGCTCTTAGAAGTAAATCTTTTGGAAGTAGAGCTTTTAGAAGTAAATTTTTTGTAAGTAGAGCTTTTACAAATAGGAGGGCTTCGGAAGAAAAGTTGTTGATCATTTGGTTGTTAATTGAAAAAGTTTTTTTACATCATTTGGTTGTTTAATTTTGAACTAGCTTTTATATAGACATATAGTTAATTCATCTAAAATGACAAAAAAAAAAAAAAATTAGGTTTGATTAGGTTTATAAAGGTTTTAATTTGGAAAGAGAACAATGTAATTAAAATATAATGAGGATAGTTTTGAAATTTTAAATTTTTTTTAAAAGGCTCAATAAGAGCTTTTGGGAATAAAAAAGATCTTCCAAACATACACTTAGTATAGTTTTTCCCACTATGAAGAATTTATATTTCTCATGAGCCTGAAGCATTTTTCTAGTGCTATTTCCTACATGGTTCTCTGTTCCACTTGTGGGAGGATTTCCAAGCTTCTGCTACTTTTCTTATCAAATCTTTTTCATTGACAAATGATTTTATAGACTTTTCCATTAATATTCTACAATCAAATTCAAGTTGCAAACGCAATGTTTTATTTTATTTGTGAAAGAGACCTGTGGTTTGTAGTACATGAATACTGCTTCAGGCTATCCTGGTTCATTTAATAGGATTGTGTAACATTGTAATTGGTGCCGGTTTTAAGATTTATGTATTTAATTGAGAAGGGACCACTAATGGTAAGTCTCATGCTGACAAGCAGAAGATCATGGATTTGAGTCTTGAAACAAACACTTAGTGCAAAAAAATTAAAGGCATGACTATCTTTGGATCCCCTGCTAAGATCTTTTTATGTTGGGACCGACTCCTGATTAAGACCTTTTATATGTTTGAATGAGAATTAATAATTAGGATTACAATTTACCAACCATATGGTAATTGGTTGGAATGCACATGGAAGATTCTTGATTTTGCTTTGCATAATTGTGCCAAAGTTTACTTGAGGTTGCTGTTTTTGCTTCGGGTGTTCTTTTATTGTATGTTTGTGCTTGTGGTTATGCTTTTGATTCTACTTAACATTTGTTATAACTAATGTTAACTACTCAACTGCAGGCATTCTCTCTGGATTTCAACCTTAGGTCACACATGAAAACACATTCACAAGAAAATTATCATATTTGCCCTTACCCTGAATGTGGAAAGAGATATGCTCATGAGTACAAGTTAAAGAATCACATTGCATCGCACCATGAAAAGGTTAGTTACTGTTTTCTATCTGTTACTGCATCCCGCAATTTTGTGGTTTCTGCTTTTCTATTTTGAACTATTTTGTTGCATTCTGAGCTATAACTTATGGGCATGTAAAACACCATGGTGCTCAGAACTTGCAAGATATCAATAGTGCAGTGGAGTATTTGCCATTTCCTGAAGTTGTCCTATGTAATGATGGATTGATTTGGATGTTCTGATTGTATTTAACTTTTTACATATCAAATTCTTTTGAAAGACATTGAACTTGTAACGAGAGTAATTGTTTCGTGTGGAATCGACACATTACAATAGGTTGCTGTTATCTTAAAATGACTTGGTACGTAATGAATGTGCTGCCATTTCTTGATACTCTGAAAAGTACCTGTGTGGTGCTGAATTGGTGAGGGTCAATTCAATTGTGCTATTCTATTGTTGATTCTCTGTTTTCTAGGTGATGTCAGTGATGGAGGGCATGTATGTATGTGGTTTTGTTGACCTTGAGATGTTAAATATGCTTCTTTTTTTCACATGAATTTTTGCAGAATGGGACAATGGAGGTCCCCAAATATGCTACACCTCCTGAGAGGATTATTAAAACACCGAAGCCTCCGTCAGCAGTTTATGGCTCCGCATCATCTGATCGTCCTTATGCTTGTCCTTATGAAGGGTGTGAAAAGGCTTACATCCATGAGTACAAACTTAAACTCCATCTGAAAAGAGAGCATCCTGGCCATATGCCAGATGAGGTTGCTGAGAATGCAACACCAAATGCTGATAATGAGATGGATGAAGGCAGTGACCAAGATGTCTATGTTGGAAAGCGTTCGAATGGCAAAAGTCAAAAACAAAGCAGGCCAAAGCCAAAATTGAAGATGCCTCCTTCGAAAGTCACACAGCGCAAAGGTTCAAGTCCATCTCCTGCCACTTTGGGTGTTGTGAGAAAACCATGGCCTATCAAAGAAGAAGTCTACGAGGAGGAAGATAGCGAAGAAACTGAGGAAGACCGTGATAACGTGGAGGATGGATTCAGGTACGGGCAAAATAATGAGGAGGATGATGAGGAGACGGAGTATGAAGACTGAAAGCATAAATGTGCTACCATTATCCTCAACTTTGATAAGGCTGTGTAACCCACACAAACAAATTCTCCTTTCTTTCTTCCTGCCTGTGGCCATTGTCTAAGCACCTTATACCCATTTTCTGATAGAAGAATATAAATAAATTATAAAATTTTAGTTTATTTTAATTTTTCTTTAATATATTCTGTACCTTAATATTCTTTTTCAAATTGGGTTATACTTTTACTGCTCACTTGATCAGTGAAATTCTGAAATTGAATTGACGAGATGAGATTGATCCTGTGATAAACCCTTACACCTGTATTATAAGATTGTGGGTTCGAGCATTCTCTATTTTTTTTATTTATTAAATCTCGAACTTATATAATAGTGTAATAATTAAAGAAGAAAAAGGAAAAAAAAGAACTTCTGATATTGAATTATCGAAACCTATAAGTCTGTAACTTTGGGTTTGTATTTTTTGGTTAATATTACGGGTTTGTTTTTTTTTTTAGTTAATATTACAAACCTTCCCTGAACTTTCATGTATTATTGGATGTGGGAGAAAAATATTTTCGTCACCGTTATATTTATATTTCAGTTATGTTGACTTGGATTGATTGCTGTCAAAGACTATTTTAACCTTAGAAGCCTATTACCCTTAGACTATATATATATATAGAGAGAGAGAGTGTGTGTCAGAGATGAAGAGATGAAGAGGTCAAGTGGCCCACCCAACCTCCAACAAAAATTATTATTTTTATGCATTCTAATCGGTTATTATTAAATTTTGAATTAAAAAATTCTTTAATAATAATAATAATAAAATAAATTAAAGTCATAGAGATGGAAAGATCCGATTCCAATAAGTCAACAACAATATTTGGATTTGTTTTGGTTGCCTAATTTTTTTTTTTATTATTAAATTCTTGAATTGATTTATACTAGATTTTGGAAAGAAAAAAAAATAATAGGAAAAAGATATATATATATATATATATATATTAAAAAAAATTGGATCTCCATGAGATATGTCCATTCTGCCAACAGGGGTGTAGTTTAGCTGGTGGATGAGCAAGTTTGGGGTTTGGGTAAATGACTCCCAAGTCAGCGGCTCGAATCTTACCAATGATGAAAACTTTCAAAAAAATGTGTGGTCCCGAATTAATAGATATTATCAACAAAAAAAGAAAAGAAAAAGATATCTCTATTCTTTAGTCCCCAACCTCCATTATCAAAGATCACCGTTGTTGAATTCCATCATCGTCGACGAACAGTCGAACACTATCATCGACGACCATCGTCCTCGGCTTCCATCACCCATGACTATTGAGTTTTTTTTTTTTTTTTTTTTTTTTTTTTTGATTTCAACAACAGTAACCAAACCTCCATCCATTGTAACCACACTCCAAATCCAACTCAAATTCCTCAAAAACAACTATAAAGAGAAAAATAAGGAGACAAAGGACAGAGAGAAGGAAGAGGAACAAAGATGAGGGATAGAGTTTTCTGATTTTTAGGGTTTCCTAATTATTATTTTTTTCACTTTTTATTCATGATATTGTAAAAGTCAATTTTGCCTTTAATACCCAAACGGAACGCTAAAATGCTATTAGTCTACAGGAGAGGTTCATGAATAAAAGCATTTTTAACTCTACATCTAATAATAGTTTAAAAGTGATGGGAGGTTTTTAATAATAAACTTTTTATTTTTTATTTTTTTATGGCATTTATCTATCACCTATTTAGAGATCATGTATTTTTTTTAAAGTTTTTTACCATTAGGAGGATTCGAGCCGCTAATTTGAGAATAATTTATCCAAGTCTTAAGCTCGTTCATCTACCAGCTGAGCTACGCCATTGGAATCTTTGGACTTGTTATACATTGAGGTGCTACTAATGGTATGGGCCCAAAGAAGGATCGGTTTGTTTAAAGTGGTGATAAAAAAACTGCAAGTACACTCCTCTCTTACTGAAACCATATTAAATAATCTTAATTTGTAATTATCATATATCTTTTATTATATTATATATTTGTTAATATGCTTAGAATTTTGTTTTCTTTATCTTTTACAATATTTATTATTATTTAAAAATATGAGATTAGTTTTTTTTTTTTTTTTTGGAAGTTTGAATGATATTTTATTTTTCATTCATTCATTATATGTATCGTTAAAATAGAGATAAATTAAACTTTAAAAAGTAAAAAATAAAATCTATGTAAAACTTTTAAATTATAATAAATGTTGAGTGGATAGTAAAATAAGTGGAATTTGTGGAAAATGTCACTCTTTTTAACTGATTTGGTGATAAAGTCAATGCTTTAATAAGTTAAGTTTATAAGACACCTATTGTGGTGAATTACCAAAATTGCCCTTAGTGGAATATTTATTTTATTCTGTTTGTACTTTTCTCTCTTCACACTTCCAACAAAAACGATAACTCAGTAACTCTCTCTCTCTCTCTCTCTCTCTCTTTCTCTCTCTCTCTCTCTCTCTCTCTCTCTCTCTGTGTGTGTACAAATAAAAATTCAAGGTTGCATTGCCTCCCCTTTCTTCTTCAACTTATAAACAACTAGACGTACTTCATTATAACAAGGTAATATTTCTTGCAAATACTTCTTTTAATTTGTTCACATTTTCATTTTTTTTCCTTTTCATTTGTTCTCCGAGTTTTTTTATAAACCTTAAGCCATTGTGAGAATTTGGATCCCAAAAACTTTGTAAGCTCTGTCCAAGCTTTTTAAACCAGTATCCGAGCCTTTTAAAATATTCTCCGAGCCTTTTAATGTCTTCTCCGAGACTTTTCAAGTCTTCTTCGAGACTTTTCAATGAATCCCTATCCGAGCCTTTTCAAGTCTTCTCCGAGCCTTTTCGAGCCTTTTAAATATCCTCACCCAAGCCTTTGTAAATGTAATATGTGAAAATATTTTATAGTCCTGGGTTTTTATTAATGGTTTGTGATGATTAATTTGATAGTATCATGAATCGGGTTAGAATAGTAATATCTTACAACGATCGATGAGAGTAGTTACCTGACAAAAGTCAAAGGTTTATTGGATCCGATAACCACGGAATGTATATGTCAAAGAATGTGACTTACAAAGAATTGGTGGTGATCGTGCATATCATTGTTAAGTATGATGTAAACAAATTCAATGTTGATATGTCATCAATATCAATCGTTCCTAGCAGTAGATGTCGCACATTTATAAGAAATGACGATGATGTTCAGTTTATGCTAGGGGAAGATCGGATGATCCTTCAAGTATGTGTAAGTCTAACTCAGAGGGCAGCTGGAGATGTGATAGGGAATGACCTCCTAAAAATACCCAACAATTTGGATTTTTTAACGGTAGCAACCAAGTGTTCACTCAAAGGAGTGCCACCGAAGGTGGGGAAAACCTGTGTGGTGTCCCACTGGTAGCGGTAAACCATGCAGATGTAGTTGATTCTCAATTCGGCGATGTGTTTGGTTGTCGAATTGAGCAGTACAATGAGCAGTACATTACCTGAACCATGAGGTGGATAATGAGGCAAATAATGAACAGGTATATGATTTAAAAAATGTGAATGAAGAGCCTGCACAAATTCAAACACGCGGAAGACGTGTATAAGGAGTTAGTTGCATTGCACTAGATATGCCTAGGACTTCCGAGGTCTGGCATAATGTAAATGCATCTAATTTTGATAATGCGATAACGTGGGTTATTCCCGGAGTAGATTCATACTCATTTGGTATTGGTAGAAGCAGCACCTTGGCAGTGCAAGAACCTACAAGCATGATTTATAAAGGTCAATTTTTTCCGAGTAAAAAGGATTTGAAGAGGCTAGTTGGCCTTTTTTTCAATGTGAGAGAACTTTGAATGGAAGGTGAAAAGGTCTAATAAGACAATGTTATATCTAGTTTGCATCATTGATGAATGTACATGAAAATTAAAAGCGGTGAGGAGAGATGAAGGGTCTAACTTCCAAGTCAGAAGTTTTGTCAACGAACACAGTTGTCCATTGGAAGAGGTTTACCGTCGCCACCGACAAGCTAGTGCAGTCATAATTGGAGAAGTCGTTGCACCTAGACTTCAACAACATGATGGTCGTCTCATGCGTCTGAAGGACATAATCGTCGATATGAAAACAATGTATGGCATCCAAGTCATGTACAGTAAGGCATATGATGCCCTGCAATATGCATTGTCATTGACCTATGGAACGCATGAAGAAAGTTTCCAACTGCTACCATCTTTTGCATACGTTTTGGAACAACAAAATCCTAGCACAATCACCGACTTAAAGTGCGCAGACGATGGTACATTCCTCTACTTTTTCATGTCATTAGGGTCTTCAATTAGAGGTTTCCGGAGGTGTATGTATCATGTGATTGCAGTTGATGGTACCTATTTGAAGGGAAGATTCGGGGGTACATTGTTTGTTGCAACTACATAAGATGGAAACGAACAGGTGTATCCAATTGCTTTTGGGTACGATGACTCAGAAAACAACCTTTAATGGGAGTGGTTTTCGGAATGCTTGAGGGGTGCCCTTGATCATATAGATGATCTGGTTTTCATTTTCGATTGTCATGCAAGCATTGAAGTAGGGATTTCTAAAGTGTTACCTTATGCAACCCATACCATTTGTTACTGGCATTTTTGTAAAAATATGAAGAAAGGATGTTGCTGACATAATGGATTCAGCAGCTAGGACGTACAGTGAATTCAATTATAATCGACACATGGAGGAGTTACGTAGGCTGCACAAAGCTGTATTCGATTATGCCATTACTACCGATCCACATAAGTGGTCTGGCATACACTGTCCCCTAAGAAGGTACAGGGTGATGACCATAAATGTTACAAAGTGCATAAACTCATGCCTAAAATTCGCATGGCAACTGCCAATGATGACACTGGCAGAGTTCATTGGGAATATGCAACAAAAGTGGTTTCACGATCGTCATGTAGTTGGATGGTCCATGCATCATCAATTGACTGATGCAGCACATCTTGTGATCCTGAAACTTGTCAAGAAGTGCGGTTATATGACTGTAAATCTAGTTGACTAGAACACATTCTCCATCAAACTAAAGGGAAACCAATGGACGGTTAACTTAGCCTTGAAGACTTGCACATGCAACAAATTCCAAATGGACCATTTCCCATGTTCTCACGCACTCATAGCGGCAAGGTGCACGAGATATAACATTTAATGCTTTATATTACCAAAACATGAATCTCACTGTTTTCATTATTACATGGAGAGAAACTTGGATTTCACATCTCAGTGTGCAGACTACTATAAGAGGGAGACACTTATTGATGCACACTCGGTTCCTATTATGCATGTTGGACATCCTTCTTCATGGGTAATTCCATTCAACTTCGCAGCGCATGTGGTTTTAAATCCAAAGTCAAAGAGACAATCAGGTCACCCGATGGAAGGTCGACATGCCTCGTCTTCGGAGAGGATAATCACATAGTATCACAAGTGTAGCATCTGTCATTCAATTGGACATATTGGGGGGGGGGGGGGGTTGGGGACGAAAATTATCCCCAAATTGAAATGGGGATGGGGATGGGGGGACCCCTCCCCATTTCCCCATTTTCCCCACAATTATATTGAAATGGGGGTGGTGGACCTCCCCCCCATCCCCTTTTCAATATAATTTTGGGGAAATCACTGAGAACGACTCTACCGTGGAATGAATGGAGCCGTTAAGGAAAGCGATCAAACATAACAAGGTAGTACAATGGGAAGACGAATTGCCACCATAAAGTTTACGATTGATAATGTGGGAAGGCAAGATGCTAAGAAGCACCTTGAGGAACATGTCTCCAACTTGATGTCTTCCAACATTGTTCAGACTTTGGGAATCATGCTCGATACAGTTATGTTATGAGACCCTTGGTTCTTATGCTTTTATGTTAAACTATTCTGATATATTTTTTGTTCCGAAATTGATTTGAATTTAGTTCTTTGTTTAATGCCATATTGGATCCATTGTTATAGTGTCTAGAATTCGTTGTATTGTTTTATGGATTTGAATGTATGAACCGTGTGTTCAACTTTTAATTGCAAACACTTAAAATAAAAAAAATAATTATCATTTCATTACTCAAATGTTATGTACATCAACTAAATCACTAATTTGAAGACCAGTCCTTCTAGTTGCAAGAAACCTCCACGGCCATCTTCTCCTGGATGGTACCTATATCATTTTTCGACCAGTCGAATGTATCCCTGTTTGCCGCTAGGTACTCTATCAATTTCAAAGTATGGGTACCACTGTTACCTCTGCGATTCACCACATGAACAACCGTTAGAATGGAATGTTATTAAAACCAATTGGGATAGAATAAGATCTTGAAACAGTCATACATTATAACCTGTTGGGCCATACGGTCTCTAGTCACAATGCTCATCGAAAAGGCCTTATTCTTCAATTTGTACGTCATATCGTCCCTCCGTCTGCGACCATGAAATTTCACCTCATGCAGTATTGAGGGTAAAAAATACCTTAAGAACGCGAGCTGCTTTTTCCTGTGACAAATGTTACCTGCCGTCTGAACAGGTCAATTAGGTAGATATTCCCTGTTGTAAGGTCGATGCTGGCTAAGACCCAATGCATACGTCTAAGGTTGTAAAAAATCAGAACCTGTAAGTGTTTCAACAAAGTGTTATCAGTGTGAAATTTATTTATTATACAAATTGAAACCATGTAAAATAAACACTCACCACGTCAACATCGTGCTATGGTTTGTTTCCTGCCAGGAGTTATCCACATACCACAGTAAGGTCATCAATGGACCACTAGTGCTTTAGCAAAGACCAACCACTGCGGGGTTTGTCGGCCCCATTTCCCATCATTCTCTCCCAGTGATGACATAACAATGACTGTACATAGAAAATTTGTAAAAACTTTAGATAAAAGATGTATGAAACACATCAATGCACAAGTGAAAACCGTATAATATAAACACTTACATAGAATTGTGAATCTAGTATGTTGATCATTGCACCGTAGATAGTGGGGTATGCTCGCTGACGCTTTCGTAGAATATGCAAGTACGTGTCAATGTCCTGACAATTTCAACATTATGTATTGTTAGGATTCTACCATTTCTGAAACAACTTATACCGACAGTTCAGGTAAGGAACATACCGTATCTTCCAACTCCATGAAGTTGGTTTGAAACCGGTGGAACCAAGGGACACCAATTGGCTTGTGTAGATCCACATCACGTCTGCATAATTGTTGAATAAGTTAGATAATCAAGTAATTTTACGTAGGTGTTTCAAAATACTATAAAAAGATTGTAATATTTACGATTATACTTACAATTCACCCGTCAAGTTCCTCTTGTAGGCTTGGTACACCGCAAGGTGGTCAGAATCTATCAATATGTAGGGCACCCATACATGTGCTGGCTGTGGCATAATGCTTGGCCTCTTCGGCCAACAAGGGTCAATGTATAGGCTCCACTGCTGCCAACCTCGATTGCGACCGTTTCTAATGCTGAAGGGGTGGGGGAATTCGGTCCAAAGCACTGCGATCCACCAGATGGATTCACTGTAATGAGGAACTTTGTCCCTGTGGATCACCTGCAGGTGTGTGATGTATAGAGGAACTCTATCCCCATGGATCATCTGTAGGTGTAAGCTTCGCTGGGATAGACCTGAGAGGTGTGCTGCGACAGAGGAACTTTGTCCCGGTGGAATGAATAGAGGGGTACGCTGTACTAGGATCGACCGAAAGGGTGCGTTGTAAGAAGGCACTATGTCCTAGGTCCTAGGGATGACCATGTTGATCTGGTACAACCTACTGAAGTACCTACTCTATCTCCATAGGCGCTGTTGATACGGCGGTCGTTGACACCTATACCAAAAAGATATTTCTTTTCTAATTACTTCGCAAATGCAACGAGTCAAATGACTAGTATAGCAAGTAAGCAAGGGTCGTTCCCATAGAGAGATGGAATCCGTTAACTGTATCTAGCTCTAGAGTTTATGAAAGCAATGTAAATGGAATGCAGATGTGGGGTGGAGATGCAAAACTAACTAAAGTTATAAAAGTAAAAATAGAAATGTAACTGGGTGCTTACCTTTCTAATTAGTCTACTCCTAATTACGTTATTCTACTCCCAAAGGCAAAACACCCTAGCTACGAAAATAATGGTGGCTTGGAAAGATGCAAGATATGAGCCACACATGGGAAATCAGTTCACCAAATATAAGATGCAAATAATGTAGATTGTAGATCATGTGAATACCATTTAATTTAGTAAAGGGTTCGTTCTCTTGATCAGGGAATTCCAGAAATCAAATCATCACTTTCCAAGGTTGGAAGAGTAACCGTGTCTAGGTCTAGACCCATTAAGCACAAGAACATGAACCAAAGGTATCCTAGCAAGGTTATGCAAAAGCTTCTCCCATTCTATAGAGCTAATAGCCAAGTTCGTACCCAGAATGGTTATCCAAGCACAAACTTAACTCTCAATCACTCTAATCATTAAAAGCATAGCATGTTGAATCTTCTACCAACATACATACATTAATGAGATATTTGATTACAACTACTCCTACATCATTAGTTAATCTACTCCTAATCTCATTCATACATACATATCAATAAATAAATCTCCATACACATGAATATCACAATAAGAGATTATAATAGATAGCATAGAATAGAACAAAAAACAAATCAAATCAAAGAACAGTACAAACATAATATAGCATAAGTGTTGGTTACAAATATTCCCACATGGCTTACACATCAATAGAAAACAAAGAGATGAGTAGTAAGAGATACCCCTTGAAGTCAAGTCCTCCAAAAGCTTTCAATATACAATGAACTTCCATGGCTCGGTTTTGACACACGAGCCCTCCTATCTCTTTGTATCTAATCCTCCATGGAAGGCTTTCCATGGTGGAAAATCCTCCATAGAAGCATGAAGGCTACTTTCTCTCTTTTATGGTGTTGAATCTAAAAATGGTTTCTTAGAGCAAGGATTGAGGTTCTACTGTTTTAGGACTTGGTTCACACTTAGAAAAAGAGGCAAAAGGGTCTATTTATAGGTTGGGCAAGTTTTGGGCATGAATGGGGTGTGAAAAGACCTAATATACCCTTGAAAATATTATCATTTCAGCTCTGACGGGGGTCTAGCTAGTTCAGCCCGCGAGTTTTTTCTAGCGGGACGAACTAGCTAGGGTTTCATCTAGTTCAGCTTGCTGGAATATTCTAGCAGGATGAACTAGCTAGATTTCCAGCTAGTTCGTGCGGCTAGAATTTACTAGCAGGCCATGAAGCATAAACTAGCAGGATGGCTCTGCGACTTCATTCCAAAGAGCTCTTTCCAACGGACCGGAAAACTTATTCTCGCCTGTAATTCTTGACTTTTGGCACAGCTTCTTTCCCCTTCTTCACGGCTTCATTCGCGTAGACATAACCCGTGGGTTCTTTTAAAATTCTCCCGTGGCTTCAAGGTCTTCTATTCCATGGGTTCATTCTCACAGAGATAGCACGTGGTGCTCTTCTTCTCTATATATTTGCCCTATTTTGCCCACATTTGGTACAAACACCATCTTTGTGGGACATTTACTTGCATATAGCTAAAACACACATTATATACACAAAACTACTCAAAAACGAACACAAAAGATAGAAAAATGGAGTGCTAAATGTGAACATTTGGAGCGTGATCAGCTATCTCTATACCACTAATACCACCAGTAACCTCCTCTCGTAGTGTCACACTAGGCCCCTACTGATCAGATACTGTATGCGTAGTAGGTTGTAGCTAACTTCCGATCTCTGGGTCGGCCATGTCTTGATAGCTACTTATCTGAACTCTAGGACTGAAGTCTCGGTGTCTGCCTCTGTCATCGAATGGTGGGTCATCGAACTGAGTACCTTCACTACGGGAGTGCGACGTCAAACCCTAAAGCCCTAGAATCAAATCCAGCAACTCCTAATACTATTGATCTTGTTTCTCATTAGTCTTTCACACTACCTCCTATAACTCTCGGAACGCATCCATCAGTTCAGTATACCGATGGTCTTGAAAGGATTTTGAATTTATCGTTACTATAACTATCACTCGTTTGAAATTAATTAATATGGTACAAAGAGTTTTACGTACCTCTGCATGCCCTCCAAAGCCTCAAGATGAATCAGTTCCAGTTCGAGGCTGTCTGGGCAACGTGAGTCAAACCCGTCTATTCCTCGTAAGACTGCCACTGCCACCCTCTGGGTCAGAACCTTCCGTCTCATTGTGTTTAGAAAACGGACCCTCAATATCATTAGGTCTGGCAGTCGTATGTCGTTCGGGATCTGGGACGTGAACAGGTATATCACCGGTATCAGTGTCATATAGACTGCCTCCTAAGTCTATGCCTTTATAGTACCGTTCAGCCTTCTCAGCATCCGTCAGCACCAATTCACACCGCACAAACATCTGAAATCGGAGTTAGATCATTGTAATTGTATACATACTAATAACTATGAACATTAAGAACAACAATACTTACCCTTTTAATGAAAATGCTATCCAGCTTTGTCTTCATTGGTCATTGACTCAACTCCCATTTCAGAATACGGGTGAGAAAGGGGGGGGGGGGGGGGACAGCCCGATTACCCTTCGGGTTCCATATTTTTTATTGCCAAGCTCGAGGATAACCTCAAAATCAGATATCTGCGTCATAGATAAGTATGATAAAAAAGTAAATACATCAGTCATATAAAAAAATTACAATTAAAGTACGGATTCAAATTCTAAATTCTCACCAATAGTGCATGTGCTAGACTGCATATGTTGTACGTTTCGGTGGTGTGGACGTCAGCGCCCTTATCTCGCTGTCGTTGTTCTAACCGCTGCCGTTCACTGTCCAATGCATGCTTCAAACCAAAAATAGACCGCCTATACACGTGTGCACCCCATGGGAACACATCAAAAGCATCCAAGTCCTCGACTAGGCGAAACTGAACTTTATCTCTCTTGTCCAACCCTATCAGTATCTAGTTGAGCATAAACAATAAGCACAACATCATCGCATCGTACTGCTCCACAAAAATACCAATCCGCAGCACCACTCTTAGCTCTTCAAACTCGATGTCTCAACCCTGAAAGTACTGCTTGTGTATGTTATTCTCTACCATATCATAGCTTGCCATGTCATGAATGACTCCGAACTTCAAACCGGTGATTAGGTAGAACTCAACCTTCGAGAATCGAAGCAAATGATGACCTAACAAAAATATCATCTCATCTTCCGGCCCATCGTGATGCAACTCGTGCATAAGCAACCGATGGACAATCCTAGTTGAAAAGTGAATCTCATGATGCATCTAAAGGAAATGACCAAAACACTACTCGGTATATCGACGTTAGTCTTCGATCCTCAAATGTTCAAGTATGCTATCAAGTGCGTTGTCGATATCTTTAAGGTCATGGAAATGGTCATGCCGAGTAATTTTTCCCTCATACCATTCTCCTGCTGGGGTTTTAAACAAATCCTTTAGTTGATTCCTTATCTGCATATTCACATAAAAAAAGCATATAAGTTCATGAAAAGGCTTGAACATTTCATTGAAAGACTCGGACAGTGATAAAAAGGATCGAACAAAAAGGCTTGGGCAGTGTATTAAAATACTTGGACAGTGTATGAAAAGGCTCGAACAGTGTATTAAAAGGCTCGGACAATGTATGAAAAGGCTCGATAAAAGTCTCGGAGAATCAAAATCACTAACCTATTCATAAATAATTAAAAAGCTCGGATTACTGTTTAAAAGGCTCGAACTGTGTATAAAAAGGCTTGAATAGTGTTAAAAGTCTTGGAGAATAAAAATTCATTTACCTATTCATAAATAATTAGAAAGCTCGGATTACTGTTGAAAAGTCTCGGACTGTGTATAAAAAGGCTCAGATATAGTGTCAAAAGTCTCTGGGACTCAATTTTCACATACAAATTAAAACGCTCGGATTACGATTGAAAAGACTCGGATATTGTATTAAAAGGCTCAGAGACAATGTTAAAAGGCTCGGAGACTCAATTTTCACATACAAATTAAAAAAGCTCGAATTACTATTTAAAAGTCTCAGACAATGTTTTAAAAGGCTCGGATCTAGTGTAAAAAGGCTCGGAGATTCTATATTGATTAACCTATGAATTTTCCTTGAAAAAGCTCGGGTTACATTTTAAAAAGCTCGGAGACTGTTTTAAAAGGCTCGAACAAAGTGTACAAAGGCTTGGAAACCCAGATCTTCATCGTCTTCAAAACAATTTTTTTCATAAACTAAAACCCTAACATAACCTCTTCAAACAAACATAATCAAGAACAAATCAAATCAAACCTAATCTACCAGATGAAAATGGCATCTAAAATCAAACACACATAAACTTATGAAGAACAAAAATGCGTGAGAAACAAAAACTTACCACTGTCTTTTCAGTTCACCAGTGAGTTCTCTTCGACTTCAATACTGTAGTGTCGTCGCCGATGAGTTCCCCGCCAGATTTTGGTCAACTTTAGGACTGTTGCGCCGTCGGGTTTTCTCTCTCAAAACTTTTCTCTCAACGTTTGAAAAAGACACAAAGCGACAAAAATGGGTATTTTTGTCTAGTCACCTAAATAGGTGTCATTTAAACTTAAATTAGTAATGTGGTGTCTATCTTACAAAAAACGCCCCAAATAATGACAAAAATTTTTTGAACCCAGTAAAATAATTGTGACTTACGAATGAGATTTATTTACAAACATATATTTGCAGCAATAACTAATAAATGAAAAAAAATTTCGATTTTCTAGTACCGTATGTCTATCTTTGAAATGAATAATGAAGATTCATTAAAAAAAAATAATTAAAAGGAAAATAATAAAAATAAAAATTTCAGCCATCCATCTTAAAGATGGACAATGGAGATCAATTTTACAATAAAAAAAAAATGGAAATAAAGAGATGGATTATTGAAGATATAATTTGGATGATTATCCAGAGGAGGCTCGATCTTCCCCTCATAGCGAACAAGGGGAGGCTCCCTGTATTCATGGTAATTGAGGGGAAGCAATGATTATTTTCCATAATAGCTTAATAGATATCGGGTGTTATGCTCGTGGTAGATACACATCTGCATATTTGCAACTACAAGTAGCTATCTTACCATCCCGAAAATACCTTATGCTTTGGAGAATTGTAGTACATCCTTGCTTGTAATATTGCATAATGAATTCAGAACCCATATCTTGAAGGATTAAGTATCAACTTGCTCTTCTAAACTCTTCTTGAAACTTTTTTATTTTTAATTTTTTTTATAATAAAAATGATACGATCCTTGAGAAGAGTGATGAGATGTTAACTTAGGATGTAATCAAATATTCAAGTAGTGGATTTATGTAACTAAGTGGCTAGCGAGGCTAGTCTCATGGGTTTTTTTCCATGTTGGCGAGTTTCCCACGTAAAAATCAAGTGTATTTTATATTCTGCATTTTTACTTGATTTTTTTAATTGTTATTTGAATTGGTTTTTATGATTAATTTTAGGGGTGGGCAAAAAACCAATGAGCCGAACCGAACTGATCCAATCGGTTCTTTTTTCCGATTTTCTTATGTTGACGTGTTCAATTTGGTTCTTTTTATGAAAACGGAATATCACGGTTCGGTTTCCGATTAGCTGTCTCAAACCAAAAAACTGAACCGAGATCCAACATATATAAAAAAAAAAAAATGTACACAAAAAAAAAATGTTGATCATAGCCTTTACACTTTTAATGTATTAATGATGAAAATGTTTTTTTTTTTTTTTTTTTTTTTTTTTTTTAAATATTATTTTAACCTAGTAAAATCAATTTGTTCAAGCCCATAATGAAATTTCCTCTAAGCCCATAAGTTAATCTAGTCAAAATTGGGCCAAACTAATTAAATATGTTAAAAAAAATGTATAATAATAGTAATTTGGCCCAATAGGTCCAAAACCGAAAAACAATTCGATTGGTTTTTGATCAGTTGACAAATCTTAATTTTATTGGATCGGTTCATTTTTTCAAAAAGCGAATAGTATCGGTTTGATAAAAATATGAACCGATCCAATGGATGCCCACCCCTAATTAATTTTGACTAATTGAAAAAGTTGATAATTAATCGATTAATAACTCATTCAACCCCTTTAGGTTTTTTAGACACATATTAGGGTTATTTTCATTAGACATGTTATAAATTCTTCCAAAAGTTGTAGCGGAAGCTATTACCGGTTTAGATTTTCAATTAGTGGAATTTATGAAATTGATGTATGTAAAGTTGGCCATTAAACATTTGTTGTTCTATGTTGACTTGGAATTCATATTTTTATTTCCTATTTCTTCTCATGAATATGTTTGGGCTTATGTTGTCTTTATTACCTAGTCAAGCATGTTTGAAACCAACAAAGACTCAAGTATGTTACCTAGTCAAGCTATCAACAAATAACACATCTTAACCAAGAAACAAAGTCTTACACATGTTAGAAACAACATTAAGTAATAGAGTCAAGCATTTAATCATAAAATAAATGCTAATCCTAGTCAAACAAAAACAAAAGAAATAAGAAGTTCTAGAACATGTTCAAATTACCTAGTCGAATAAACAGGGAAGACCCATGCTTGGATGATGCTAGATGCTTATGAGAATGTGTTTGATTAAGTAAAGATGGGTTCATGGGAGTTTTTCTTTCTTGGGAAGCACTCTCTATTTCAAAGATATGATTTTTAACTCTAAAAAGCATACAAGAGAGAAGACATCATATATATATGAACGCGTTTTTTGGTGTCGTTATCAAATTGCGAATTCAAAAGATATTTATAAAATTGTCCTACGCAATGCGCTCTAAAGTTTTGAAAACTAGTAAAGCGGTAAGCGAGGGTATCGTCCACAGAGAGGTGTCATTCGTCAATCGTTTCACGTTTTAGTGATTATTGAAAGCAATGTAAATAGGAACATGGCAAGGGTGAGAGTGGTGTGTGTGAAGTAAAAGCATGTTCGTGTGTGTGTGAGAGAGAGCATGGGAATGAGATAAAAAAAAAAAGAAGGAGAAATTGGAGGGGTGAGAATGGTGATTAAAATGGATTAATGTAACAAGGTGTTTACCATTCTAAATTAATCTACTCCTAAAGGCAAACACCTTAAGTTACTAAAATAAGTGGCTAAGAGAGATGTAGACAATGTACACACATGGTACTATTGATCACTAAAATATTCAAGCACTAATCAAATTAACAACATTTTAAGAGCAAATAGGGCTAATCTACCTTTATGTGTGATTTGAGAATCAATAACTCTCACTCACAACTACTTGGTTGGATTTGGAGAGATAGAGACTCTTATCACTCA
The DNA here is from genome assembly GCA_035582765.1 of Acer negundo. Classification (NCBI taxonomy): domain Eukaryota; kingdom Viridiplantae; phylum Streptophyta; class Magnoliopsida; order Sapindales; family Sapindaceae; genus Acer; species Acer negundo. Next base: position 2,680,061 of record CM069242.1, read on the forward strand.
ACTCTCTACTACACAACTACTTGGTCGGTTTATGAAAGAGTCCATCTTTAAGCATATGTAGATTTAAGATAGTAAATATGACTTAGATTGGTATTTTCTCAATACACCTCCACCACATTTTAGCCGGGATGTGTCAGATTGATATTTTCTTAACACATCCCTCCCATTGAAGATAGCTTTCTTAGTCACCTAAATGTGAGTATCTCTACTCAAATTGAGAGTTGATATTTCTACCAAATCTAAGAAGATCTCTAATCCCAACTTGATTTGAGAGTTGGTATTCCTACTCAAACCAAAAAAGGATCAATGCAATATAAAACATCAAATTAATTTGATACCAAACAAGAACTAAAAGTTGTCATATGTACTCAAACCAAGAGGCAATCAAAAGCATTAAGAACATTGAATGAAACTATATTGAAGAAATTAAATGCAAGTCAATTAAATAAATGACACAAATGTTTAAGTTTACATATTTCCTAAATGGGGATACACATCAAATACAGAAAATACAAGATATGAGTAAAAGAGAAAACTCAAGGTGTCAATCTCGGATCTCTAAGCTCGGAGAGGGACCCAATTGTCATCTCGGATCTTCATGCTCTATTGAAGATCCTCCTCCTCATAGATAAGAGAGGATGGCTCTTTCCTCATAAATTTCTTCCAAAGATAGGTGGTTAAAAGTGGAAGGTGGTCATGGTGAGGCATCCATGGAAGAAAAACTCCATGGATGCCTTTGAAGCTTCTCTCTCTCTTTAGTGGTGAAGAGGATACAGTGTACAAAAGAGGTCTAGGTTAGGGATTTGTATGAATCAATATGGGTCTTGAGGAAAGTGGTGTATTTATAGTCTTGGAAGAGCTAGGGTACGAATTGGGTATGAATGGACAAGTTTGCCCCTCTAGAAATGGCTTAAAATCGTCCCATGGCTAAGTCGGTGCCCGCAATTAGTTGGTAGTGTGTTGGTAGGTACCAGCACACTACCAGCCAACTAAGAAATACTAAAATTTGGGCTTCTGGTGTGCTGGTAGGTTGGCTGGTAAGAATCGGTGCATTACCCGTGCATTGACACGCAGTAGTTACTAAAATGAGCATAACTCCCTCTAGAAGACTCAGTATCACAATCTATAAAAATCATTGGAAACTAGACTTTCGGGGATTTTCAAATATATGTAGAACAAAATGTGGTTCGATATGAGGAGAGAGATATGACCCTTCAAAGTTGGATGTTCTGTAAAAGCTTTTTTTTTACATTTTCAACCCCTTTGTCCACCAAATCTCCTTTTTTGCCTAAAATAACATTGAATGCTTGAAATGACAAGAATAGAGTCATTAAACAACAAACTATACTCGAAAACAAGCTAAAGAACATGGTAATGAGAGCCAAAATATAGCACATTTTTGGCACAATCAATATAGGAGTCCTAAATAAAGCCACGACATTTAGGATAAGAAAAAATTGATTTATGGCTACAAAAAGCGACTTAAAGGCGATTTGGTGGTCAAGTCACTTCAAGGTCACTTTGATCTCAGGAAAATGACTAGAAAAAGTAACTTAAAGGTCAGGTCGCTTTAAGGTTGCACCAAGGTTGCTTTGTTCTTGGGAAAACGAGATAGCGCAACAAATCCAATTTCAAGCGACCCAAAACATAATAAAATGACATTGAAACCTTTCGTATGATATATCGTTGGAAAGGTATGGAAGTCTACTTTCTACTCCTTTTTATGGAATGAGGTTTTGATGTCTATAGAAGAAGATATGGTCATTTGAGTGACCAAATGTCAGATTTGGACAGCAACAAGATTGCCCAAACTCATGGTATAAGACATGTAACCTAAGACCAATCAAAGAGAAGATAAATGGACCTCTTTAGTGGACACATAACGTTCTAAGAAAAGAACACCATCGTGCAAGTGCGAACATTTCCAAACATACTTCTAGAAGCAAAATGCATAACACACAACCACACCTAACTTTAATAATGAGGTTCAAGTGTGAGATATGTAATGGATGCACACATTTAAGCAATGCACACAAATACAAGATGAATAAAACATGTATGAGTAGTTGTGTGTGTGCAACTAATCTCTTCAAGTGATAAACCTTTGAAGTGCTCTTGAGTATGCCTTTAAAGCTTGATTAAGCACAATGAAAGCCTAATCTACCCTCACACATTTAAATCCCAAATGTGGTTTGTCAACAACATAAACCAATCAAAATATAAGGAACTTACAAACTTAAATCTAACCAATGATACGCACACCGATCTCCAGCAATAGTGCCAAGTTGAACCAGCATAATTTTGTTATGAAATAAAATGCAAGTCAAAAGATAATTTATAAAAATGCCTAGCAATGCTCACAAGTCCAAAGGACAAGTATATCAATAAGCAAGGATCGTTCCACAGAGATCTGAGGTTAGTATTGATCAAATTGAAGCTGTGTACTAGCCTAAGTGCAGCAAATTAAATTTCAAGAGTTTGATTGTGGATTAAAATTAACAACTAGAAATCAAACAAGAAAATGTGATGTGAAAGCATGAGAGGTGATTAGGGAGTCAATGCAATTCCTGAATAAAGGTGGGTGAACCAATTAAACTACATTAAGCACTTATCCAATCAATTAGGGTTAATCTATTCTTATGTGTGGCTCAAAGAACCACCCAAATCTCAACCACAACTCAACTATGGTATGTAGCTTGAGTGTAGAGTATTTACTTTTAAGCTTTGATAGAATTAAAGACCAATATACATTGAAGTTGTGTGCTTCCAATATATCCTTTCCATTCAAGTGAGTTAGTATTCAATTAACATGGTGTGTGTGTCCAATTAAAATCTCAAATAAATTCAATACCTAACTTTATTCAAAGAGTTGGTATGCTTTCTAAAACAAGAAGATATCAAAAGCATTAAATCCCAATGAATGAAATCAATATGATTGAATAACAATAATAATAGTTTGGTGAAACACCCAAAATTCCTAAACTTATTACATTGACTCCCGAAATGGGTTTAGCTACTCATGGATTTACAAAGGAAAATCAAAGAAGAGAAGTAGAAATAACCCATGGCATGTGGTGTTGACTCTTTCCTTCAAGCTTTTTCTTTTTCTCCAAAGAGCTCCAAATTCGTAGCAAGGGATTGGTTCTTGATGGTAATGTGAAATATAGAGAGAGATGTGTGTAGGAATGGATTTGGTTTAGGAAAATATGGTGAGGAAAGGATTGGAAAGGGTTGAGTGTGTAGAGAGAATATTCCTATATCTAAGGGGAATGTGATGTAAGGTCTACAAAGAATGTCTATAAATGGGGTATTTATATGGATTGCCAAAATGGGTATGAATCACGTCATTGCATAGACTCGAGCAACGATTGACGATTAAAATCGACGGTCTATGACCACTGAATGCCTTAACTGTCAAATTCTCTGGAATGAAACTTATGACCTCCACTGGAGGTCGAAATCGGCCTCCAATGGAGGTTTCAATGAAGACGATGACCATTTTTTTTTTTTTTGAAAAATTTCATTTTTGTCTAGAAAGTCTCGAAAACATTAAAGAAAGTCTCGAAAAACAAAAAAAAAAAAAAAAAGTTTAAAAAGAAGCGTGAGATTTGTTTTGTGAGTGTTTTAAGGGTATTTTTTTCAAATCAACATTTTAGATGCTATTAAAACTTAAGTTATTAATTTGGTAATAATCTTACAACTCACTATTTAAAGAGTACTATTAAATTTTCAAACCCTTCCGGAAGGGTTTTTTTTTTTTAATAATATCCCTTAATTTTAATATTATATGTGACATACCCACCAGATTTAATTATAATTTCTCTTCTTTTTTTTTTAACACCGAACAAAAGTATCCACAAACTTTTTAAAAAAGGATAGTATTAACCTGTACCCTACCCTAAGGGATAAACCCCTATAAAATGAAGGGTAAATTACACTCACACCCTTAAGGTTTGAGGCAAAGACAGTAAGATGGAAATGTTTAGTTATTCTACACAAACACTCATATTTGACCATTGTAAGGTCCAAAATGCCCTTGTATAAAATAAAAAATAATTTTTTTTACACTGACACCCAAGGGCATCTTGGACCTTACCATGGTCAAACAGGGGTGTAAGTGTATAATAACTAAACCTTTTCATCTTACTTATTTTTCTTAAACTTTAAGAGTGTGAGTGTAATTTACCCTAAAAGGAAAGGTACACACTATATTTATTGTCTTTAATAACAATAAATGTAGAAATAAGACAATAAATACATTGATTTTCCTTTTATAGCGTTTTATCATATACTTTAAGTGAATAGGTTAACCGGTCCCGTTCCTATCAGAGCATCCTTATATAACTTTATCAGAGCATCCTTATATAACTTTATCAGGATATTGAATGTGAGTCATTCATTTAAAAAAGTGATTTGACAAATGCATACATACCAAGTCAAAGTATGTAAAACGAGTGGCTCACATTCAATGTCCTTATATAATTCTATCAGGGCATCCTCATATGAAAATTTCCGATAGGTTAACAATACGTTTAAAAAAAAAAAAAAAAAGTACACACTTAAAGGAATAATACAAGCATGCAATCATTATTTCAACTTTCTCACAATCTCACGTGAAAATTTCGGACAAATGTATACATACAAAGTCAAAGTATGTAAAACGAGTGGTTTACATTCAATGTTCTTATATAATTCTATCAGGACATCCTCATATGAAAATTTCTGATAGGTTAACAATACCTTTAAAAAGAAAAAAAAAAAATATTACACACTTAAAGGAATAATACAAGCATGCAATCATTATTTCAACTTTCTCACAAGTGAAAATTTCGGACATATGTAAAAAAATAAATAAATAAATAACTACTACATATAAGAAAAACGAAAAAAAGAAAAACAAGAAAAAAAAATCAACATCGAAAGTTAAATTTGTTTTGGACCCACCATTGGATTTTTTTTTTTCTTTAAAAGAAACCGTTGAAATTGACTTGTCATTATAATAAATTAATATGCGGAAACTCATTAGAAACCGGCAGATGAAAGACAGAAGTAGAGAACGAAAACCTTTTACCCTTTCACTTTCAAACAATTATTAGAGATCTTCTTAAACTGCTTTTTTTGTTGTTGGTAAATACGTGTTTGATATCAGCTACTTCTATTTAGTTGAATTGAATGAAACGAAAATAATAATAATAATAATAATAAAAAGTTCTTTTAATGTGTATGTTGACACAGTTAAGGGAAATTATTTGTATAGAGAATAATTTAATGACAAAATTAGACAGATTGTCATATTTTAAAATAAAATTTTGAATTTCCTACAAAAAGAATTGATTTAAGAACAATGTTTGAGTACTCAATCAGTATCTAAAATACTGATCCCATTAATGGTAGTGTAGCATGTGGTATTTTTTTTTATTACTTTTTACATATATTTCACAAATTGAACCACGTGCTACACTCCCGTCGATGAGTTCAGTATTTTAAATACCGACCAATCAGTACCCAAAAGCATTATCCTTGATTTAACTGGTGCCTTTAGAGTACGCGTTGAGATAACACTGAAAATAAAAAGCATATTAATTTTCGAAAGACATAATGTAAATGTAAAGAAAAAGTGCTATTAATTTTTTGGACGTGTGTATGAACACAATGACCCAGAAAAGACTTAAATGCATATGTTGTTTTTAATTTCAAGGAAGCCACTCACGAAGTTTCTCTTAGTAGAAAATGAAAATCAATCAACTAGAATATAATTTAACGCGTATGATATAAAATTTGTATACAGTATATAAATTCAGTTGAAGCAAAGAATCGATCAGATCAAAATTATTGATCAAGAATGGCTACTCTGTTCTCAAAGGTTGTGACTGAGATGGATGTCACAAGAAGCCTATCAATTTCGATCAGCTCTTTGGCTTTGATACTGTTGAAATAGGTTTGCCCATCTCAACATATATAAGCCCAAACCAGAAACTCAAGCTGAGACCCAAATTAGAGGCCCAAATCAGAACCAAGACTTGAGGCAGTCCAACCCAATTGTAAAGCTATTGTGACTAGTGCTGGCAAAATGGGCCGGCTTGGTCGGTTTGGCCCGTTTGCTTAACGGGTCAGGCCAGACCAGGACTGTTAAGGGAGATAGGTCGGGCCAGGCCTGCCTATTGGGGGGGGGGGGGGGGGGGGTGGTCTGGCCTGGGTCCGAGGCTCATGTTGGGACTTGGGAGAGGCCGGCCCGTTAAGGCCTTAACGGGCCGAGCCCAACGGGTTTCAAAATTTTTTTTTAAACATTTTTGTTTATACAATATTAATTTTTATACATTGTAATAATTTTGTGTAATTATTAATGTAATAATTTTAATATGAAATATAACATTATTCATTTCATACAACACTTAATTAGTTTTCGATGAATAATATTTTTGTAATTTCGTATTAAATTTGTGGTGAAATGTATAAATTACAAATCATGATTGCCTTGTTAAAAACCTTACCAAGAAAAACCCAATGGGATAAAAACTTGGTAAGGGAAAAAGAGTGCAATCGGAAAAAAAAAAATAATAATAAGTATTTACAATTACATTAGCTCGCCGGCTGGTTCCTACTGGAACTCTCTTCGATAGTCATGTTGCTATGTTGGAGAAGTCATCCATGAGTTCTTCGGTTTCCAATTGATGTTGTCGTCTGAATCTTGCATTTTGCCAATCCTTAAAACATGTCAAAGCTTCCACCGTATCATGGGTCAATGAACATCTTCTTTCTTATAGTATTCGTCCGGCCATGCTGAACACCTGCTTCTATGAAACTGTTGAAACCAGGATAATAAGGACGTCACATGCTAATCTCGATAGAATGGGGAAGCTGTTTCTCTTACCGCGCAACCATTTCAGAAGATCGTTGGTTGTGAAGTCATCGTTCTCCGTGATGGAGTACTCTGTAGTCAGATATCTGTTTAGCTCCACGTGTTGTCGTTGACCTTGACTTTGACTCGAACTCAAACTTCCTAAAGCACGAGAAGTTGTGGCCTTGTTAGAAAAAATTCTCATGAGCTTTGATTGTTGTTAGGATTATTGTTGAGGAGACATCGGTTCCGCTGTTCTGTGGCTGTACCTGTTCTCATATATAGAAAAAATCTCGAACATTTGGGATTTCAGTGTACTAAGATGTTCAACAATATTCGTTTCACTTAATCTCAGAGCCTCACCCAATTCTTTGGAAAAAACTTCTAAAGCATTAAATCTGAATCTAGGATCTATAACAATACCAAGGGCATACAAAAGAAGAATTTCCCCCTAATATTTTTCAAATTTTTTTGCATAGCAGTAACAGCGGAAGCTACCATCACATTTCTAAGTACATAATCCATGTCATAAAGTTTATGAAGTGCAAAAGGAGATGTGGGGTAATAAACCCCGGAAATTTCTATAGTAGTATCATAAAAAACTTTTAAAAATTGAATAAAAACATTGGTCATATACCAATCACCATCCGTAAGTTTTTCACGTCCGATGTCGTTGGTGGTGTTTAAGTTATAAAAATTAGTAATTTGCGAAGCATATGGTAAAGAAGATTTCAACATTAAATATGTTGAGTTCCACCTTACCGGCATATCTATTTGGAATTTATGAGGTATTAGGTCATTTGATGTACAATATCTGGCAAACTCAGCAATTCTTTGGTTAGATGCCATAATCCAACCCAAAGCCCCCCTAATATTGTCGATTTGACTTTCCACCTTCTTTAAACCTGATTTTACAATCAAGTATATAATGTGACGTGCACAACGAGTATGGAAAAATTTTCCCACAATATTAGGGATTTTAGAATTAATGAAAAGTTCTATAGCTTTGGAGTTAGCAGATGCATTATCCAAAGTAATTGACATGATGAGGTTTTGAATGCCATAATCTTGTATAACGGACATAATAACATCATAAATATTTTGTGCAGTGCGTGAATAATCAATGACACGAAAACCAAAGATATTGGATAAGTAAAATTATTATATATATTGTATATATATTATATATATTGTATAATATAATATTTATTATAACTTATATATATTATTTATATATATATTATATTATATTATATATATATATATATTGTTATTTTATGTATTATATATAATATATATGTATCCGTTATAATTGATGTCACGAGTCTTCTATAGGCTATGTTTGGTTGGATGAAATGGAAATAAAGCCATTTCATTCGTTTGGTTTGTTAAAATGCAATGGAATGGGCATTCCATTGGAATGAAGATTCAACCATTTTGGTGAAATGGGCATTCCATCCAAAAACCAATGGAAAGCCATTTCATTCCAAACTATAATTTATATTCCATAAATACCTTCATATGCCCCAACTCCATTACAAAAATACCCTCAACTTCTTTCCTGAAATAATATATTATTATGTACAATATATTATATTATTATATATTATATATATATACACTATCATTATATGTTATATTATTAGAATATACATAACGACATATAGACATATAAACATATATAATCTAATATATATATATATATATATATATATTATATTATTATATATGATATATATTATATTATATTATATTATACGATTATATATATCATATCATTATATATATTATATATTATTACATATATTATATTATATAATATATACAATATGAATATATTAATATATATTTATATATGATATATATTATATATTATATCATATCATTATATATATTATATATAATATATATATATTGTATAATATGAATATATGAATATATATACATTATATTATAATATAGTATTACTATATATTATATATTTATATTTATATTTATATATATTATATTATATAATATATACATATTATTATATGTATTATAATATATATATATATATATATATATATGTATTATATGTATTAAACAGGGTACTTACAGATCTACCATCCATTAGACAGACAAGGACCTTAAGCCATGAATCAACATATCTTTTCTGATATGCAGGATATTCAATTAGAGACAAGCATAGATCATACTAAGATTTCAGATATCTCAACTAGAGGTAATCTGATATGATTACAAACTGTTTCGTATCTAATAGAGACTTATTGAAGAGGAAATGAGGAAGAAATTTAGAAAGCCAGGAGATTAGAAAACATTTTGATAGTTTATTTTCAACTTCTGATGATTTACAACGAGATGAGAAGCTCCTTATATAGGAGAAGGAAAATAGAAACAAACAAAACATTTAGCAAACGAGGATAAGTGGGGCTTAACAAGTGGCCGACATAAACCTAATAATTACACACAGTTATTAGAGTAACAGAACTCGGATAGGATCCTGCCTAACAGGTGGCAGATAAGCTTGACAGAAATCTAATAATTACACACAATTATTAGAGTAACAGTACTTGGATAGGGTCCTGCCTAACAGGTGGCAGATATGCATGAAAATTAATCAGCGGAGAGAGAAGGTCACAAACTATGCAAATTACAATTCACGTGATCTTCATCGTCTGAATCCTAGGCTCCACAGATAAGACAAGGCCAGGTGGCAAAGTCCATTGGGTCTTGTGAATCAATCATGTAGGAGTGTCGGCTTAGAGAAGAGTTTCGAGAAACAGCTTGGAGGATGAAGCATTCGTCTGTGTAGACTCCATTAACATCACACAAGAAGTTGAGGAGGGGAGTCTGGAGGTTTCGAGGATACCACTTGGGGTAGTCATAAGTGGTGTGTCATTCATAGCAGATGTTTGATGACCATAACAAGCGTTGTTGAGGGTTGAAACAGCAGGGTCTGTTGAGAATCCATATACACGAAGTATCAATAGTTGAGTCATGGTCAAGTTTCCATAGATTGTAATTTCCCATGAGCTTAGTGAGCTTATTTCTCCAGTATGTTAATGAATCAAACGACAAGAACGTACAGAGAAGGGAGTTCTGGTGGATGGGATCATGGAGGTGCAGATACAATGCTTCTAGCGGAAATACAATTGCATGCTGGTGGAGGACAGATAAACATCATAAAAACCAAAGAACTTCTGGAGAAAAGTAGAGGAATGGAGGCATTAGGAAAGGATCTAGAAAGGGTCGACTAGGATTGGTAAAGTCGTGCTTGATTCCTTGACTTTTGATCCGAGAAAGGAAAACAGAGAGATGGGACTTAGCGAAGTCTTGAATTTGTGTCGGTGAGGGCTACTGGTTAAGAGGTAGGTTCGTTAAGAGTTCTGGTGGGAAGTCTTTGACAGCAGGAGTTGGAGAGGATGCCGATGCTGTTGAATAATAAGCCATGTAGATGAGAGGGATGGCTTTGGATGGGGTGATGAGATAGACAAGAGTGGGTCTGGATAACATATCGACAATTATATTATGTTGGCCCTTCACGTGTTTGACAGTGAAAGTCATATCTAGAGAACCAATCCTTTAGTCTCAATAGTTGAGGATTATGAGGGATCTTGTTACGAAACTCGAGGATTTTTGGAAATGACGAGTTGTCCTTTTCAACAGTAAAGTGCTTTGTTCTAAGGTGGAAATCGAACTTTAGAATTCCACTTTTGATCGCAAGAATCTCTTTGTAAACAGTATGATAGTGATGATGGGCGACTTTGAATAGACCACTAGCGTGGCCAAAGTAATTTCTTTTTCCTTCCCTATCTTCGAGAAGGACAGCACCCCGGTAGGTGTCACTAGCATCGGTCTGGAGGATGAGGTGACCGGTGGAAGGAATAGTAAGGGCTGGCGGAGACTGAGCCATGGCCTTAAGCTTGGTAACCACGTCTGTATGGGATGAGTTCTAAGGAAGATGTGTCTTCTTTAGGAGTGACGAGAGAACAGAAATGTACCGGCTTACTTGAGGGAGGAAACCACGGATGAAGTTGACGATACCAAGGAACTGTTGAACTTGCTTGGTAGTTAGGTGGGAATCAGGAAAGTCTAGCAATTAGATTGCTAGGTGAGGACTAGGACGATATTGGCCATCAGATATGTGCATACCAAGGAAGTCAATCTGTGTTTGACCAATCATGTTTTTCTTTTCAAAAAGCATGATACCATGTTGATCGACAATGTGGTGGAATTGATGAAGAAGCTGGTTATGAGAGTTCTCATCAGGAGAGAACAATAAGATGTCATTAATGTAAAGCAGGGCAGAGTGGAGAAAAGGGTAGAATATCCTGGTGACGGTCTTCTGAAACAAGGAAGGGACGATTCTGAGGCAAAAGGGTAAAACCATCCACTGATATTGGGCGTTTAGGAGGCAGAACGCTGTTTTGTATCTATCATCAAGATGGATGCCTAACTGCCAGAAAGCACCTTTGAGGTCAAACTTGGAGAAGATGGTTGTACCAGGCAATTGTGAGAATAAGGTATTTGTTCTTGGGACTGAGAACTTGTCATCTCTGAGAAAGAGGTTTAGGGGCTTGTAGTCGATGACTAGCCGTTTCTTTCCCTTGACTTATTTTGAACGTTTTTCGACATAGAAGGCCTGATAGGCCCATGGTGAGGAGATGGGTTCAAGGCTCCCTACCAATGCCCTGGTATTAGAGCCTCTCTCCCTGGTGTCCAGGAAGATTGAGTTAGACTGTTTTATTATCACGTAGAGACTTTATTGTTGAAGGAAAGAACTTATCATCATGGCTTTAAACACTTCTTCTAGTATGTTATCTCCTGTTAGGTTATCTTCTTCTGTTTCTTTACCGGTCTCTGTCAGACGAACCCAGTCTTGTAGAATACAAGACCCTATAGAATATACCCATATCCCTAATTCTACACAAATCACCGAAAACTCTTTTCCTCTACTTAACCCTTACAATATTTTTAAAGAGGAAAATCTCTTGCTAGGCGAGTCAATCATCTCCTCCGTCACAGAGCCCTACCTGTCAAAGAATATATACAGTCCACTAGTCTAGACAACTGTCTAGTTCCTACTACTACTGCTGAACAATACATCGACCTTGATATCAACCAAAAAATGATCGACCAATGGATCCAAGATGGATATTCACATCTTCATGTTGGAGCTGTACGAATCATCCTCACCTTCTATGGTCGAAAATGTCTTCTAGTCACAGCCCATGTTGCCTTACTCAAAACCATTTACAGAGAATATGAGCATGCGGTTATTGGGACATGTCGGTCCACCTTCCATGCTAATAATATATCTCTCACATACTACCCCAACTTCAACATCCCTTTACAGGATCGGAACCTCCACAGCTGCTTAAAAGTTCAACTCTAGATTTCAAGCATCTTGATGCTACCCGAATCTTATATGGCCACTCTCCACCACCAGATCGCTTACCGCTTACAAGATCATGCCCTTGATCTTCCTATCCCTGGCCATTCTGGAGACACTATCTTTATCAAAGCTGAACAGGAAGATGAAGTTTCTACCATCACCCAAATTCCCAAACAACTACCTAGAGAAAAGCTTCTTAAGATCATGCCACTTGAGTGGATCACCAATTATGAGAAGGCTTTCATGAATTCCACACCAGCCATTGCTTCAGACTCAAAGCATATCAGAGAGCCAGACGGTTCTGTCAAAACTGTTTATGAATCTCTCTCCAAACCTTAGGCATCTGCCAGTGCTTTTGCTCCTCCAATCTTTCATTTCCTCATGATCACACCGGTAACAACTGAGGATGACATCCCGATCTACAGCTTCTAAGCTGACAGGTCGCCCATCTACATCGACAAGATCAATGGTCATTTTATCTGGGATGATAATCCCAATATGTGTGACCCAGACTGTGACTGCCGTCAGAATTTGAAGCTGTCATATTCCTCATGCAAGCCGCAACATAAACCTCGCAAACCTGACGACCCAGACAGTCCCTGGATTGGTCTACCACCTATTAAAACTACCTATCTTTCCATATATGACAGAGCAATAATGATCTTACGTTTTGAAGGACTTTTGCCTTCTGAACCTAAACCCATAACCATTCATCGTCCTCCTGTTGTCTCTTGTTATATGGCTTCGAACTATGATCACGATTTTCCTCCTTTGGAACCCACAACTAACCTTGAGAAAACCAGATTTTCCAGGCCATATGTTCATCCACCGAAGTCCTACCTGATGGATCTCTCAAACATCCTTCACATGCTGAACAAGTTCTCAACTGGCAATCCCATAATGCCAGGATCCAGAATAGAGTCATCAACTCTATTGATCAGAAGATTGATCGAGTCTCCCACTATGTTTCTTAGTAAGAGAACCATCTTCACCGTCTTAACTCAGTCTTTAGAGACCTGTTCACAGATCTCCAAACCAGAATCTAAAAAATGGACTCAAATCTTCACTCACACATCAGACGTGGTTATACTGGTCCTAATTTCGACCGAAAAGGAAGAGAAATTAGACAGCATAAATAACAACTTGAACAAATGCACCAAGACCACTCTACTCCTATACCTCTACCTCTACCTCTACCTCTTGTACCATAGTTGTATTCTTCACCACAGTCCATATTCTTCCCATCATCACCTCCCCATGCAACATCATCTGCTGATCCATCTCAGTATTTTAAATCCACCGGAGAACTTTTTCGAAAATATCCTTATCTTGCTCCTCCTAAAAGGCACTCCTCTAGGAAATCCTTTTCCTCTCGAAAAGACAAACAACCCTTTTCAGAACATGATTATAAGCCAGCCCTGTACAATTCTGTTCCTATGACAAAAACATCCCAAGATGATTCGAAATCCTTTTCTAGTTCTTCCTCAGACTCTTCTTGGCATGTTAGCCCCACTCCATTTGTATCGTCATCGGTCTCTGACCAAGTTACAGACCTCACTCAAGTTTTTATGGCATCTCGAACAGATCATCAACCCTCTACTCGGACTTATGTTTAGCCTGAAGAAGGTGATACCTCTGCTAGACCAGCCCCTTTTGTTGAAGAACTTCTAGATCCTCCGATCTCCGGCCGGCCTCCTAGTACCAAGCCCATAAATAGTCCTTGGTTTGATCTTACTGAATCTCCAACCCCCTAGAGAAAAAAGATTTTTGAAATGAGCGCTTGGCTTGACCTTCAACTAGCCAAATCTGAACAGAACCTTGAAGCTATCATGGGAGAATTTGTCTCCCGCTTTGTTGGTTATCTTAAAGATTGGTACCAGGCTCTTAGCGAATATCGACAATTATAATTTGTCAGATCCGCAACAACATCCCATGCCGTGGGTATCATATTCCGAGAATTCCTTGGCAATCATTTCCAGTTCTATAAATAGGCCCGATAAGATTTCCTTAATATGAAGTGTTGTTCCCTCCGCCGTAAAGACACTGACTTTCATTACAAAAGAATGTCTTCCAGGTTCCACACTCTTGGTGGGATCAATGATTCGAGCTTGAAAGATGTTTATCTAAGTTCTCTTCCTCAAGAACTTCAGGATGATCTTCAACGCAGGCTTGACATTCTGGCAAATCTATCGCAAACACTACTCTAGGTGAAATTCACATGTATACCATCGGTGCCCTAGACAAGCTCTGTGCAACCCAGAAGGTCTTCTCTAAGATGCTACGCGAAGGCAAAAACTATGACTCTTATTGCAAAGAACCTTCGCATCAGATCAAATACAAATCTGTAGAGATGTGTACTTGCAAACCCAAAAAGAAAAAAACATTTTTATACTCCCAAACACAAACGGCCCAAGAAGTTTAAGTACTTCAAAAAGAAGCCAAAGCGTTCTTGGAACAAATCCCAGAAATGCTTTATTTGCGGGTAGAAGGGGCACTATGCAAATAAATGTCCCAAGGCAAAATCAGCAAAGCTAGTTCGTCAACTAGAACAAGTCACGAACGACGTTCCCTCTGATACTGACCTTGAGTCCATTTTCTCTGAACAAAGAGGTGTTAATAACGATACCACATTTGTCCTCCATAATACGGACTCTGCCTCTTCCTCAGACATTTTAGAGTTTTTTGACTCTGGCGTCCTCGACTCATATCAGGCTATCCAAGTTGATTCTTCCTCTGGACCACGTGTCCCTATACAAATACAGCCTGAAAAATTCTCTAAGCCTATTGATGCCATCGCCTATATTGATACTGGTTCTTATACCACAATGATGAACCTTAAAGTCCTTCCTCCTACAGCCTGGAAGTCTCATCTTCGCTACTTTAAACGGCTGACGGTCAGATTTTCACCACCAATCTGATCTCTAAGAACGAAATCGGCATCAAGCTTTTCCCATCTTACACTTACTGGACACGTGTCTTTGACACACCATTACCTGATAAAGACATCCTGATTGGCTGGGATGTTTACTGCCAATGCAAATCCCTCCGGATCATTCCAACGGGAATCAGATTCAAAAGAGACTTCAAAACCTTTTCTCATGTTCCCAAGATCTTTCCTCTCTCTGATATCCAATCACCTTTCCAGCAAATCCAGCAAAAGTTGTTACACCTTTGTGCAAACAGCCATGTAGACTTTCTCTATCCTTCTCCGTTATGGAAAAACCCAGACTTCTTCATCCAACTATCTTTCAAATTAAATGAAGATGTCAACCCTACCAAAGCCTCACATTCATGCATATCTCCCTCAGACGTCCAACTGGCAACTACTGAATGTAATGAACTCCTTGTATTTATATAATATTTAATATTTAATATATTATATAGTATTATTATTATATATAATATATAATATATAATATATATATATATATTTATATATATTATATATATTATTTGTATTATATATTATATATTATTATATTAAATAATATATAATTATATATATAATATACTTTTATATTTTATTATTATTATCCATAATATATCATGTTATTATGAATATTTTATGATTAATGGTATTTTGGTTAAAATATAGTTAACTCCATTCCATTCTGTTGTTAACCATACAAAATAATAATGATTCAGAGACAAGTTTTAAAGTTTCAACCAAACAAAAAACTTAGTTTTACTATCCTTTCCATTCTCATTCTCATTC
Source organism: Acer negundo (assembly GCA_035582765.1). NCBI lineage: Eukaryota > Viridiplantae > Streptophyta > Magnoliopsida > Sapindales > Sapindaceae > Acer > Acer negundo. The sequence goes on from CM069242.1 coordinate 2,696,012, forward strand.
TCATTATCATTCCGATTACCATTCCACCATGTAACCAAACGTGACTGTAGAGTATAGATCAATAACTTGACTATATATGTATTAAAAAATATAATTTTATCAAAAGTTTCAATAAATATTTTTTAATATATATCTATCGTAGAAATTAGAATTTTGATTAGTTGAATAAATTTAAATTGATCTAATAAGTTTTTATTTCTTTCTTTCTAAAAACTCATATAGGTTATATATAAATATTGTTCAATTATTAACACATCCAATGTTGTAGTCAAGTGGTAAAGGCTTGCATCTCAGGTTCAATTCCTAATAATGTCAATTTAATTTTCATTATTATGAGGTGGCGGCGGAGGGTAGGTGGTCGGCCGGTCGGTCGGAGGGGGGTGGTTGAACGGTGGGGGAGCCGGGGCGGTGGCTAGAAAGAAAATTAAAGTTTTTAACTGTCAAGAATTCTATAATTTTGTTGTAGTGTATGTAAATATATAATATATAATGTATAGTGTATAGTATATTAGTATAATAGTTTATAGTATATAAATAATATATTAAATAAATAAAATAAATTACAAAATAGTTGAAAGAGTGAGTGAGAGATGTTGGAGATTGTAAAGATTAGAAAGAATACGAGAGTAGGGAAGTAGAGAAAATGTAAAGAATGAGGTGAGGGTGATGGGGGTATTTATAGGAAAAAGTTAGGTAAGTGTATAATTGGAAAAAAAATGTAATTTTAAAAGTTTTGGATATTTTTTTTCTCCCCGAATGGTCACCAGGTTAATTACAAAAGCCACCCCTCAATTCAAATTTTGAAAAAAAAAAATCAAAAATTTCAAATTTTTAAAGGCCCAATACTTCACCGTTAGGGGCTAAGCCAGCTTGGGCACGCTAACGAAACGGGCTAGGTTGGGCGGCCCACCGAAGCCTGCCCTGTTTTGCCAACACTAATTGTTAATTACAGCAATATGGTGCGTTTCACTTATCAGATATTATCTAATGAGATCATAAGGGCCACGTGATGCAATCCAATGTGGCAAGCTGGTATTGGTGGAAGAAGATTACGGTGATGACTTATTTTGATAGGCCTATATAAAGAAAGATGAGGGAGAAAGGCTCTCGATTGAATCATTATAAGATTAGGGTTTATTTTGTGCTTTCTCTCTCTCACGAGTTCTCTCAACTTCTTAGAGTGTTCATTGTGATTTCTTCGTGATTCCAAGTGCAACTTTGTATAATCTTGTGAGATATTGATTCTCTGAGTGATAACATTGTGTTTGTGAGCTTTTGTAAAGAAAGATGGGTTGTTATCTTTCTAGATTGAGAAGAGGTTGTGTGAGGCTTATGTTCAACGTTTTTTCTAATTACAAATCTAGTGTTCTTTAGGGTTTCTGGGTTGATTTTAGGTTTTGGTTTAGTGTTCTAATTTGTAAATAATCATCTATAGTGGAGAAAGCCTTCCTGTGTAGACTCAACATGGATGTAGGTTATTTTGACCGAACCACGATAAATTTTTGTGTTCTTTACTGATTCTTTTGTTATTATTCTCTTTTGTATGTGTTATACTCTTCGATCTATATCTTGGTACACTAGCAGTCTTCTCTGGTTTGCAAGTGTATCTTGCTAGTTTGAGTAACACAGAGATAAAGTTGTTAGTGATAAGGTTTGATGTAGTCTTGAGATAGATTGGAAGATTTGATTGTCTCAGATCCTGTCTTGTATGGCAGTTACATTTATTTGCTTGTTGAGATCTATATTGCTATTGGTATATATATATTCCCGCCAGAATCTTGTAAATCAATATTACTGTATTGTTTAAGTCTTGACAGGAAGGTGTTAGAGGTTTTTTATATACAGGTACAAAACCTAACTCATACCTTTAGAAGAAGGCCATTCCATGGATATGCATGTTTTTGATGATGATTCTGATCGATTATGGAATTTTTGCTGTTCAATTCAACATAATACTTACTGCGAAGGACATGTTATTTCTGTGGATTGGCTTGAATTTGTTGGGCACAAAAATGTTAGACTTGATGATAAAGTTATTTTCGTTGAACAAGTCACGAATGATCAAAGTATGAGAGCGACTGTGAGGCTGAAAATTGAAGTAAAGAGAAGAATCAGATTATTTCTGTATTCTCTAATTGCTGGGTTCCATAAAGCTATGGGAATATTACATCCGATTTCAAGAAATATGCCATTATGAGTACTACTTAGAGTATCTCTATTTGGAGAACCGATGAATTATTGTAATGATAGAGCTGTCAATGTTTCATCAGGGAAGAAAGAGAATTTTCTGACATAATTATCTTCCTCATAATGTGTAGAATTTCATATCTATCACATTTCAAATCTCCATTGCTCATCTCCATATTACCCTACGATGACAAATAACAAAGGTTTGTAAAACACCGATACCAATTAGCTATATATAAACCTTGTGCAGGGACGGATACAGTGTAAGACGAGGGGGGTCCACTGCCCCCTCTGAAGTTTTAAAAATTTATAAATTTACCTTTGTTTTAATTTTTATAACAACCTTAATTTTCTTGTTTTTATGTTTTTATCCTTAGTTTTCATGTTTTTGTGTTTTTATCCCTTTTTCATTTTTTATTTTTCTAGTTTGATCTATAAACGAGACATCTAATATTTTTCCTTCAAATCACATTTTAAAAATATCTTTGATTTTATATATAGTATTTCTTTCAACGAAGCTTAAATATAAATGAAAATCGAATCATAACATATATGTTCTATCTCAGCTAATATTATTTTCTCATTCAAGTAATTTTTTTTTTCTATCTTACTTATCTCATTCACCATAATAGCATATATTATACTTTTGATGTGTTATTTATTTTTAAATAATCAATGTGTCAACTAAACATATACATATGTTAGACAATATGAGGTTGACATAATGGTATATATGCCTCTCACACCATAAGGTTGTGGATTTGAGTCTCTCCCTCTCCCCAAACCCTCGAATTATTATAATAGTTCAAAAACATATACATATAACTATTAATATATTTTATCAAACAAACTTTTTAAAATTTTAAGAATTAAAATAGTTTTTGGATGTTAGAAAAATATTGAGTACAATTTAATTTTTAATTAATTCTCTAACTCCTAAACATTTTTATTGAATCACGAATAAAGAGCCAAAAAGTTTTTCTATATTACATTTAGAGTAATTTTAGACATTCCTACTGATCTATAAATCAACTTGTATTCCAACTACTAAGGTGTCAATTGATAAATGAATACGGTATTTTTTTATTTATTAATTTTTTCTTTAACATACCCACTAAAATACATTATATAACTCATTATTTTACGACGTCCCTGCTGGAAACAATTTCTGGCTTCATCCATGACCCTGTGTACAATTTATAATAACTACGACAAGCTATATCAATGATAGACTCAAATATGCATGTGTACAATTTATAATAAGGTTTAATATTAAAAACCTCACTTCACCTCACCTTTCAAGTATTATTGAATATTTTGAGAAAGATGCTTTTATTCATAAGCAACCCCCTGCATTTAACACAGTTCAGGTTCTGATACAATGACTTTGATTTGAATAAAAATACTGATATACTCTTTACATAAAAAAGACTATTGTATCTGAGAAAAAAAAAAAAAAACTATATATAAATTTGTTAAAAAAAAAAAAAAAACAGAAATATCAAACAAAAATATGAGTAGATATATAATTTGTTAAAAAGAAGTAGATATATACTAAAGAAATATTAATTTTCCATCATAAAAAAATTATAAATCTCAATATATATATGGTCCGCTCAATTTTCTGACATCAATTATTGTCCTTTTCTCTCTCATTAGCTTCTAGGATTTCCATTATCAATTCAATTAATAATCTTTGCATTTTTTTTAAAAAAAAGGAAAGCACCGGTGACCGATTGACTAACAACCTCCACCGGTGATCTCTTTAGAATGGATGAGCAACCTCCTCCATTCGACGAGATCAAGCTATCTCCTTCGCACGGAAGAGGTGAATCTCCCTTCAGCCTCCAACACCAATTTTGTTTATCAAAATTTTTATTTCCATCAATTTCAACAACCACTATGAAACATATCAAACACAGGAAACACTGTGGCCCACAAACTATCAATTTTAGAGAGAACGCTATAAATGCGAGGGAGGGAGGGAGAGGAAGGGAGGCATTAGTGAAGAAAGAGAAAGAACGGGACATAGAGAGAGAAAAGGAGAGATTTTTTATTTTTACTTCATGTTTTTTTATTTTTTATTTATTTATTTTTAAAGCTTCTTTTAAGGATTCGATTTTATTTATATACATTTCTTTTCAGGAAATAATCATTTTCCTCCTTGTAGTTTACTATATTAGACACTTTACCCTCTTTAGTTTCAGTAATGATTATTTGCCCCCTGAAAACCAAAATATTAGTTTCAGTAATAACCATTTTACCCCTTAACTGTTATGTAGTCCGTTAGTCAACAACTTTGACCATCGAAAAATCAATTAAATGACCTTATTACCCTTGAACACATTAGTTTTGCCCCCTAATAACACCACTAATTGTTTTTAAAGACAAAAATCAGAAATAAAAAAATTAAAACTAATAAAAGTATTTTGAAAAACATTTTTGAAAATAAAAAATTATAAAATTTAATTAAACTTTAATATAAAAAAATTCAGTATTTCAAAAAAAAATATTAATGTATTCTACATTATTTTTACATTAATTAAAAATTTTAATTATTTTTACATTTCATTCTTTATATTAATGCTTTTTAAATGAAATTTTTATTTTTACATTTCATTATTTATATTAATATTTTTTAAATAAATTTTTTATTTGTACATTTAATTCTTTATATATATTTTTGTTTAAATAATTATTTTATTAAAGTTTAAATAAATTTTATAATTTTTTATTTTCAATTATGTTTTTTTAAATATTTTTAATAGTCTTAATTTTTTTTTTTTTGATTTTTGTTTCTTTAAAAACAATTAGTGGTGTCATTATGGGGCATAACTAATATGTTCAGGGGTAATAATGTCATTTAATTGATTTTTTGACGGTCAAAGTTGTTAACTAATGGACTTCCTAACATTTAAGGGGTAAAATGTCTAATATTTTGATTTTTAGAGGGGAAAATGGCTATTACTGAAACTAGAGGGAGCAAAATGTCTAATATTTTAGTTTTCAAGGAAAATGATCATTATTGAAACTAAAGAGGGCAAAATGTCTAATATGGCAAACTTGGGGGGGTAATGATTATATCCCTTTCTTTTTTAAAAACACTTTTTTTTGTTCTAAAATTATCCATTTTATTTTTTAACCCTTATATTCTAAAGACACAATATTTTTTCAAATAAAATTTTACAAATACACAACATTTTATTTTTATATTACCTGTTATTATTTTTGAATTTTAATTTTAATATTAAAATATAGTAAAATAAATAAATAAATAAATAAAACACAATTAATTTTGATCACTTTGAAAAGAAAAAGATAACTTATAAATACATCACTATTCTTATGTTCTTATTGAAGATAGAAATCTCAATTGAGTAACTTACGAATACAACACTCTTCTCCTTTTTTGGCTAAATAAAGGATCTCCCACACATTTATATATATATATATATATATATGTGTGTGTGTGTGTGTGTGTGTATACAGAGAGAGAGTCTCTCATAAGAGATCTCTTATTTTAATTTCGTAAGGACCATTATGAAATCACATCGATTTGAATGAATTTATATCTGAATTTTTGTGTGGAAGATAAGTTCATTGAAATCTACCTATGAATAAAATATGAGAATTTTTCAACCACTAAAACTATTTTTCTTGAATTTCTTATATTTTGTCTATTTTTCCGATGCCTTCATATCTAAAAAAATCGGTAAAACAGTTTAAGGACTTGAAATTTTTTTAAAATTTATTCATAGGTAGATTTCAATGAACTTATCATCCACACAAAAATTCAAATTAAAATTCATTCAAATCGATGTGATTTTATGTTGGTTCTTACCGAAATTAAAATAAGGGATCCTTCATGAAAGACTAACTATATAAATACAGAAATGTTTAAGTAAGTGCACTGATATAACTTCATCAGTTCATTGGATGTGGACCATTAGATTTACATATTTTAACTCATAGTGTATGCACTTGTCAAAGCTTCTCCATAATTAGTGGTCCACATGCATTGGTACTAATGTAGTTACATCATTGCGCACTGACCAAAACAAGACCGTATATATATATATATATATAGTCTCTCGTGAGGGATCTCTCATTTTAATATAAATTAAGGACCTCCATGAAATCCATCGATTTGAGTGAATTTTGATATGGATTTTTTTATGGATGATAAATTAAATGAAATCTACTTGCATACATAATTTGAAAAATTTTCAAGCGCTACAACTATTGTGTGTAAATTGTTGGATACGTAGCATTGATTAATTAAGAATCTAGTATAATTACCTGGACAAAGCAATGTTGAAATGGAGACGAAGCAAGTCAGCAGCTTGGCCGATATCGTCCTTGAAGACCTTCTTGAGCTGTTTTCTGATGATGGATTCAACATTGGGGCAATATTAGGAAAAAAAAATAAGTTGTCTAAAAAATACTAGTTTGGAGTGTCATTAGAATTTTTGATGTCTTGTTTGTTAATTTTAATTCGAGTTAATATTGTCATTAATAAAAAAAAAATTAAAATGCGCACTACAAAAAATGTCTCTATCAGGGACCAAATGTTTTCTACGGCTCTAATTGTTGTTGGTGATTCAGCCTTTTTCGATAGGAATAGCAGCGTTGTCGAAAATGATGGAAAAAATAGTGCAACATTTCTGATGGCCATGGCAGACGAAAATAGTCGAATAAGCCGTCTGTAAAGTCCTCATATTTTGATTGACATATTTCAATGACAAACCACATTTGGAGTTTAATGTGTAGTGGTAGATTAGGTCTTCGTCGTTCATGATTAAGCTCATGGCTTTCTCGAAGACCTCAAGATCAAGAACCCTTCAAAGGTAAATCACTTGTGCTTAAACTCCTTTGAAGAGATTTAGTTGCACACATACACTCTTTCGTTTTCATATGTTGTACATTCATGTGTGTTTCATGCTTGGTGCTTATTCATATTTATATCTATCTTCATGCTTTCTCTTTACTCACTTCACATTTGCACACCATTCATATAAGTTAGGTGTGCCTTGTTGAGTTGAAAAGAGAGTTATTTCTCTTTTCCGCGGTTCGTATTGCTTTGGGTACCGCGATTGGTTCTCTTGCATGAACCGTGGTTGGTTCCTCTTTATGTGCACCTCTGTTATGTTTTGCCGTGTATATCACGTAGGGATGGCCAATGGGGAAACGGGGGTGAATGTAGGTCCCCCCATCCCCATCCACATTTTCCAAACGCTCCCCCATTTTCCCATTTGGGGAAAATGGGGATGGGGTAGTTTTGGGGGGAGGTCCCCCTATCCCCATCCTCATTTCCCCATTTTCCCCATTTCCCCAAGGTCCCTCATTTCCGCATTCCCCCATTTTCCATGTATCAGTAAAAATTACATATAATCCATTAAATTCAAATACAAAATAACATCTCATACAAATTTAAAGGAAAGCTTCATCATAATAATACAAAAAGTTTAGAATTCAAAATAGTATATAGAGTTAGAAAAATAAAAAAATAGAAAAAATAGAAAAAATAAAAATAAAAATATATTAATATATTATATATAAGATTTGGGAGAAATGGGGAAATGATGATGGGTCCCCTCATCCCCATTTTAATAATGGGATGATTTTCATCCCCATCTCTCTCTCACCACCCCCCCTCCTCCATTTCCCCATTTTCCCTAAAAAAATTTCCCCCAATTGGGAATGGGGGCGTGGGGAATTGGGGCCCCGAGAGAAAATGGCTATCCCAAATGTTGCGGCTGGTGCAAGTTGCCTTTGAAGCGGTCACAACCATGAAGTTTTCCAAGAGTGTGACACCGTGTGTACTGCGGTTCGGACACCTTGTCCGTACCGCGGCACGCACCGCGATTTGACGAGTTTTTTTACAGCATTGTTCAAAACGACGTCATTTAGGCTAGGGTTTATTATATATATATATGTGTGTGTGTGTGTGTGTGTGTGTGTGTGTGTGTGTGTGTCCCTTCATCTTCTTAACAGAATTAGAGCTAATATTTTAAGTTTCTTGAGAGCTTGAGAGTGCCTTACAAGAAAAGTCATCAAGATTCAATCTTTATTGACCAAAACCCAAATACCCATCATTCATTCATGAATCCAACATCATCTAGCATTATCTACTCATGGGTTTTCATCAACACACATGACTTGGTAAGTAGAACACCATTCTCATTCATCTTAGTGTTCTTACTTAACAAGAAGTCTCTTTTATGACTTGTATGCATCTAGATTAAGTTTCTTATCTACAAGTTGAGATTTTTGTGTTGTTTGAGAGTTTTGTATTGTGATAGCTATCGCATCTAAGATTGCTTTTATTTTTATATAGCTAAGTTATATGTATGACACATGGCAACATTATATCTAGGATTGTTTGACTTGTTCATTCATGGTTAGATAATTGTTAAATGTGTTGACCTAGCATTTATGCATTTGATATCCACTTAGGTTGTAATCTCTTCTTTGAGAGTTAAGCCTTGTGACTAAGAGGGTTAGTGCACAAGCAAGTTAGTCTATGATCAATATTGAAGGCCCGTTAGGTAAAGTGGAAAAGTATGACCAAGAAATGTTTGAAACTCCGATTCATCTGTAAAAGTCACCAAGATTGTAGAAAAAAATTTCCTTGATAGAAAAAGGTAAGCTTCTCTTGATTTTATTATTATTTTTTTTAATGGTTTGTTTTCTTTTACTTGTTTTTCAAGGTCGAAATTTCAAATTCGAGTTTCATATAATAAAACTTTCTTTGAATTAGATATGTTTTTTTTATGTAGAATTATATATATATATATGTTTAGGGATGTTTCTTAATTTTAATTTGTTTTTAATTTTTCTCTCTTTAGCTTCTCTTTTACTTAAAAACGTTTTTTAGGTTTGAAACTGTATTTCATCTTTAGAAGTCACCAAGACAATAGAGAAAATTTTGCCCTGATAGAAAATAAGTTTCTCTTGATTTAATTTTTTTTTAGGGTTTATTTTCTTGTACTTGTTTTTCTGTCAGAATCTCAATTTCGAATTTCATATATTGAAAGTTTCTTTGAACAAGGTATGTTATATATAGAATTTTATATTTATGTTTAGGAATGATTCTTAACTTTAATTTTTTTTTAATTTTTTTTCAGGAACCCATAATTATTATTTCATGATGTATAGTTATTTGTTTGTAGATTTCCACAGTACATGGGAATATCAGTTTATGTGCATACTAACTGTTTGATTAAATGATTCTTATGAAACAACCAATTGTTTGATACAACATTGAAATATATATATATATATATCTAATTGAGATGTTAATAATATACTTTCATCTATTGCAGATTGTATCTAGACAAAAAGTTTATTCCGATCTTTTCATTGACGAAAGTGTTCTGGTATTGAGGCTTGAAGAATCAAATTGATGTAATTGATGGTTATCAGGATATAATTGATGTAATGCATTTATCTCGAAATTTGTAGTAAATTGGTATATGTACATTAACAATTTTGTAATATATATTTTTTTTCAATTTCTTTTTTCTTTTTCTTTTCTTTCGGTTTTCTGATTATCTATCCCTTATTGTACTTTTTGTATTTTAGTTTTCTTTTAGTTAATAATAGTTGAATGGACCAATATATCAACTTTGATTGAATTTATAACATGTTATCCTCTTGTTAATTGTCACTGAATTTACGTAAAACAAACCAAATTTTCATATGGTTAACTGTCACTAAGTTTGTGTGTAGTGACAATTTTAAATAATTAATTGTCGATAAGTTTATGTATAATGATACAATTTTAACATGGTTAATTGTCATTAAGTTTGTGAATAATGACACAATATTAAAACAATAAATTGTCACTAAAAAGATGTATGGTGACAAAATCTTCAAATAGTTAATTATCACTAAAAATATGTATAATGACAAAATCTTCAAGCAGTTAATTGTTACTGTATATAAATTTAGTGACACAATTTTTATTTTGTCATTAATCAACATCAAGTGATAAAATGTCAATAAAAATTATAATTCGTGACAAGTACCAAAAAACTGTCACAAATACTTTTAGTGACAGGGTAAAAGTGATGAATTGTTAATGACACTTTTTTTATCACAATATTGAAATTGTGACAATTTCTTTACTTGTAGTGACAAATAATTTTTGTCACTGTATGTCACTTTTTTTTGTAGTGTCATAGTCGCTCTTCTAAAGCCCCGGTGAACAAGAGTGTGGTTTGGTTACCTCTGGCTCCTGGTTGGATCTAAATGAATATATATAGTGTTGCTATGGGCTCTCCGGAGGTTGGTGGTTATGGTGACATCTTTTGGAACTGTAGAGCCTTTGTAAATGGTTGTTTTACTCTCTTGGTTAGGTTTTCGCGTTTGAGGCTGAACTTCTGGCGGCCTCATTGGCTATTAATTTTGCTTGGAAGTATGGGTGGCTTCGAATCTGGCTTGTGGCGATTCTTCTTATGTGGTTTAACTTCTTTCTTCTCGTTCTGAGATGGTTCCTTGAAGGGTTTGTCAGGCGTGGCAGCACTGCATCTTCCAGATCTTGCAGATGGATTTTCAGGTTTTCTATATTTTCAGGAAGGGGAATTAGGTTACAGATGCGCTTTCTATGCATGCTTTGCAGCTTCAGACTGATTCTTGGTGGTTCTTCACCCCGTCGTTCTATTCTTATTTAGTTACCAATGACTGCATGAGTCGAAAGTCTTTTTATTTTTTTTTGTACTTTCTTTTTCTTTTTGGTGTGGCATGCATGCTTCATTTTGTTTGAGTTTGTTTTCCCCATGGTTCTTTGTGCTGTTATCTTTTATATATATGGATACTGTTAGTTGATTTTTCAGCATATGATCGCTTGTAATGTTTTTTCCCCTTAGGTCAGTTTAATTTTATTAAAAATATAATAAATAAATAAATAAAAACATTAATAGTAATAAGTCAATCATGCAACGTTTATCCAATTTTATTAAAATAATAATAAATAAATAAATAAAAACATTAATAGTAATAAGTCAATCATGCAACGTTTTATAAATATGGAACAACGTAACGTTAATCAAGAACAGAAACAAATGTATTATTAACCCTGATTATTGGGTAAAAAATGGTAATTATTTTGAAAATTTCAAAAAACTAACTTCTAGCTAAAATATTGGCATGGATGCAGTGAAATATGATTATTATCTGTACCTAGCAAGGAGCAATTATTAAACCTAAATTAACCAATTGCTGGCTTTGATACCATTGAATGCATTTATATATATATATATATAACTTAGGAACGCCATAACCTTTAGTGATTCTTCCAACAACACGATCACACACGTATAAGATTACTTTACATCAGCCCAAATATCTTGGCCAAATAATCTGATTTTTCTTTTCACTTCAATTTTGATCTTTGCTCGTGTGGTTGGATCATTGATGCAGGTTTCTTCAAGGAAAATAACTTTATCATCCACTCTGACGTTTTTTTGACCAACAAATTCAATCCAATTCACAGAAAGAACACGACCTTCACTGCCCATCTGTTGAATTGAGCAGCGAAAGACCCAGAATTGGCCACAATCATCGTAAACATGCATATCCATAAAATGGCCTTCTTCGGAAGGTATCGAACACAATGAACTTGTCGGAATTGATAAGCTTCTCGTAACATCCATATCAGTGACTATCTTTGAGAAGAGCGTTGCCATTGCTGATAAATATATAGTTTATGTAGATGCAAAAAATCTCAGTAAAGATATATATGAATTTGATAACATTCTCTTGCCTCAACAGATTTTATAGATACATGATTGTTTATACGTGTTAACGTTTTTGGTGAACTGATATCATTTCCCTTGAGATTCCATGAAATTAAAGAGAATATATACATCTAAATCTTTCTACGTCAATTTGTTCATTTGCTGAGTTCAACGAAGACTCATGAAAAGAAAACTTTAGTTGAACACTTTATGTCAATTCTACGATCTTCTTCGAAACCCAAAAGCACTTTCGTTTCTTTTGTTTGCTTTAATTTGAAAATATTTTATTTTTATTAAATTTATTACTATTATTGTTTTGTTTTGTTCTGTACCGTACTGTATTCGCGTAGTTCAAACAGTCCAAACGTGTTTGTGAAAAACTTTTATTTTTTTTTATTTTTTTTCGAGACATGAAATGCTATGGCCTATGGGTATAACAAAGGGTTTTGTTATTAGTTTAAAGGGTAATTACTCTGGTGGTTATCGACTTTTGCCACCATTATCAAAATAGTCACCAAATGGGGAATTGGTTTATAAATAGTCATTTTTGGCAAACAATGTTACACTAATGACCATTCCGTTATAATACCGTTAATTTTGTCTAAGAATATTGCACTAATGGCCATCAATTTGTTCACTTGGTATCAAAATGGAATTATAATCATTTTTCTCCAAAATTACTCTAGTGACCATCCATTTAGTTAATTGGTATCAAAATAGCCATTATAATTATCCCATTTTTTCTATAACATGTGTATTGATCATCTATTTAGTTAATTGGTATCAAAACAATTGTTATATGTACAACTATATTCAATTAGAAAAATATAGTAAGCAATCATTAAAAGATGAAGAAGAAATCCAATTTGGTATACTTGTGTAGGGGATTTTGGTATACTTATGCAATTTAACAAGTAGTATTTGATGTGTATGAGACTGAAATTATATTGAATCAAATGAATTCTTTATTTTTTCTATTAAATGAAATTTTATTTTTAATAATTGCTTACTCTATTTTTCTAATAGAATATAGTTGTACATATGATGATTGTTTTAATACCAATTAACTAAATGGATGATCAATACACATGTTATAGAAAAAGTGGGACAATTATAACAGACATTTTGATACCAATTGACCAAATGGATAGCCACTAGAGTAATTTTGGAGAAAAATAATTATAATTATCATTTTGATACCAAGTGAAAAAACTGATGGTCATTAGTGTAACATTCTTAGACAAAGTTAACAGTATTATAACAGAATGGCCATCAGTGTAACATTGTTTACCAAAAATTACCATTTCTAAACCAATTTCCCATTTGATGGTCATTTTGATAGTGGTGGTAAAAGTCAATGGCCACTTGGGTAATTACCTCTTAGTTTAACTTAGACTTAATAGTACGAATGGCTCCTGAATTATTCACGTGTTGCTCATTTGCCCTCTGAACTCTTAAAATGGTCACTAAACCCCCTGAACTATCTGAAATTGGCAACAATTGATGGAATCAAGACGGAAATCACTTTCCGTTCGTAATTCATATCACATGACTGCCATATGTGAAGTCATAAATGGCAATATTGTAAAAGCATAATTTAAAAAATAATAATAATAAAAACTTTAAATTTAAATGTGGAATAAAAAAAAGGGTAAACTCCATCAGTTTTTCAAAAGAACCAAAAATCAAACCCATATCAAAATTCAACACTAGAAATTAAACCCATCCATCTCCAAAACCCAAACTCACCACCATCCATCTCAATCACCAAACCCTAACCAACTCAATACAATCGAGAGTTGCTAACAGACTCTGTTTTTCACACCATTAACGAAGCTTCACTGAGCTTCAAACTCTCATTACTCTCCTAGTCTTTTTTCATTCTTTCTCTTGATCAATTAGGTTGTGGTTTGGTGAAGACAGAGTAAGATTTGGGTGTCATTTTAATGGATTTACATATTTTCCAACTCTACTTTCTTCCTTTCTCTCAATCTAACCTCTCTCTCTCTCTCTCTCTCTCTCTCTCTCCCCCCCCTCTCTCTCTCTCAATTCTCTACAACATTCTATCTTCTTCTCTGTTTTTCAAGATCTTCAATTACCTAGAAAATTCTCAGCCATCATCATCACTAACACTCTCGTGAATCCCTCTCTCTCTCTCTCTCTCTCTCTCTCTCTAAGCCTTGAGTTTGATTTGAAGGTGCCGATTTGGGGATTTTGATTTTTATGGTTTTTGATTTGGGTTTCGTTTGGGGCTGGTGGTCGATTTTAGGTCGAACCTAGTTCTGATTCAAACCTATCCATGATTTTGGAGGTCGATTTTAGGTTTCGTTGGTCGATTTTGGGTCGAACTCAGCCATGATGATGGTTTGATTCTGGGTTTGGAGGTGGTGGTCGGTTCTGATGATGGTGGATGATTGTGGCTTGGAGTTGTTGATAATGGTGGTTGTGTTTTGGATTTGTGGTGGCTGTGTTTAGATTTGCGGTGGCTGTGTTTGAAAATTCTCTAAACCTTTTAGGTGTTTGGATTTGAGGAGTTTTTGATTTTGGTTTGATAATTGACTTTTATTTGATTTTGATTTGATTTCGGTTTGAATTCGATTTGATTTTGGTTTGATTTTAAATTGATTTTTGTTTGATTTTGGCATTTGGTTTGATTTTATTTTCTTGATAAAAATATATCAGATGCTTTGATTTTTGTTATTCCCATTTTATCCATTTTTACAATCGCACATAGAAGTCATGTGACATGATTTACGGACGGAAAGTGATTTCCTTCAGGATTTCGTCAGTTGTTGCCAATTTCAGACAGTTTATGGGGCTTAGTAACCATTTTAAGAGTTCAGATGGCAAATGAGCAACATGTGAATAATTCAAGGGGCAGCCGTACCATAAAGTCTTTAATTTATTACTGCACTTTCCTAGAATTCCCACTAAAAGCTTTGTCTTTGCTTAAACTTCTAATATAAAAGGGAAATTTATTAAATTCCACTATTCTTCATTCTCTACCCTCTTGTTTGAAAATGTCCAAAACCACCCTATAATTTAATTTTTTTCACCACATTTCCCTTGCCGTTAATTTCTGTTGACAAATATGGTTGAAGGATTAAATGACACAACTACCCCTATATCATTTATTTAAAAAAAAAATAGTATATTAAATAATTAATATAAATATAATATTTATTTAATAAAATAATCAAGATATTTAAAAATGAATAAAAAAAACTTCCTTGGGTGAAGAAGAAACGTTTACAACTTATGGTGGCCAATCTCCTCTTTGACATGAAAGGAGATCTGTCAACTCTCCTCCCACGTGATCTTTGACCTCTACGACCAGGAGAAGAATCGTTAGTGAAGACCCGTTAAGGGTCCAGATCCCAATTTCCTTGCAACTTAGATCCAGCTACTTACATCACTCTTCGTTCTCTCTCTACATTCAAACAATAGACAACACTTTGATTACCCAAAAACAAAAACAAACTTGGAAACAATACCTCTCTAATTTCTCTCTGTTTTTCTTTACATATCTCTCTCAAGTGAAAGAGTAAAAAGAGAGACTTCGAATCAGGGCCAGTCTTTGAATCGTTGGTTAATTTTAGGTTGAACCTATCCATGATGATGGTTTGATTCTAGGTTTGGAGGTGGTGGGTTCTGGGTTGGTGTTTGTGATGATGATGTTTCTAGGTTATGGTGATGATAGTGGATGATTATGG
The DNA here is from genome assembly GCA_035582765.1 of Acer negundo. Classification (NCBI taxonomy): domain Eukaryota; kingdom Viridiplantae; phylum Streptophyta; class Magnoliopsida; order Sapindales; family Sapindaceae; genus Acer; species Acer negundo. Next base: position 2,711,652 of record CM069242.1, read on the forward strand.
TTTGGGGTTGATGATAATGGTGGCTATGTTTTGGATTTGTGGTGGTTGAAAATTCTCTAAATCATTTGGGTGTTTGGATTTGAGGAGTTTTTGATTTTGGTTTGACAATTAACATTTGTTTGATTTCGATTTGATTTCGGTTTGAATTCGATTTGATTTTGGTTTGATTTTAAATTGATTTTGGTTTGATTTTGACATCTGGTTTGATTTTATTTTATTGATAAAAATATATCAGATGCTTTGATTTTTGTTATTCCTATTTTTTCCTTTTTTACGATCACACATGGAAGTCATGTGACATGATTTACGAACGGAAAGTGATTTTCGTCTCTATTTCGTCAGTTGTTGCCAATTTTCGACAGTTCAAGGGGTTTAGTGACTATTTTAAGAGTTTAGATGGCAAATGAGCAACACATGAATAATTCAAGAGGCATCTGTACTGTACAGTCTTTAATTTATTACTGTACTTTCCTAGAATTCCCACTAAAAGCTTTGTCTTTGCTTAAGCTTCTAATATAAAAGGGAAATTTATTAAATTCCACTATTCTTCATTCTCTACCCTCTTGTTTGAATAATGTCCAAAACCGCCCTATAATTTAATTTTTTTTCACCACATTTCCCTTGCCGTTAATTTCTGTTGACAAATATGGTTGAAGGATTAATGACACAACTACCCCTATATCATTTATTTTTTTTAAAAATAGTATATTAAATAATTAATATAAATATAATATTTATTTAATAAAATAATCAAGATTTTTAAAAATGAATAAAAAAAACTTCCATGGGTGAAGAAGAAACGTCTACAACTTATGGTGGCCAATCTCCTCTTTGACATGAAAGGAGATATGTCAACTCTCCTCCCACGTGATCTTTGACCTCTACGACCAGGAGAAGTATCGTTAGTGAAGACCCGTTAAGGGTCCAGATCCCAATTTCCCTGCAACTTGGATCCAGCTACTTACATCACTCTTCGTTCTCTCTCTACATTCAAACAATAGACAACACTTTGATTACCCAAAAACAAAAACAAACTTGGAAACAATACCTCTTTAATTTCTCTCTGTTTTTCTTTACATATCTCTCTCAAGTGAAAGAGTAAAAAGAGAGACTTAAAATCAGGGCCAGTCTTTGAATCGTTGGTCAATTTTGGGTCGAACCCATCCATGATGATGGTTTGATTCTAGGTTTGGAGGTGGTGGGTTCTGGGTTGGTGTTTGTGATGATGATGTTTCTAGGTTATGGTGATGATAGTAGATGATTGTGGTTTGGGATTGATGATAATGGTGGCTATGTTTTGGATTTGTGGTGGTTGAAAATTCTCTAAAACATTTGGGTGTTTGGATTTGAGGAGTTTTTGATTTTGGTTTGATAATTAACATTTGTTTGATTTCGATTTGATTTCGGTTTGAATTCGATTGATTTTGGTTTGATTTGAAATTGATTTTGGTTTGATTTTGGCTTGATTTTGGCATCTGGTTTGATTTTATTTTATTGATAAAAATATATCAGATGCTTTGATTTTTGTTATTCCTATTTTTTTCCTTTTTTACGATCGCACTTGGAAGTCATGTGACATGATTTACAGACGGAAAGTGATTTTCGTCTTGATTTCGTCAGTTGTTGCCAATTTCCGACAGTTCAAGGGGTTTAGTGACTATTTTAAAAGTTTAGATGGCAAATGAGAAACACACGAATAATTCAAGGGGCATCCGTACTGTACAGTCTTTAATTTATTACTGTACAAGAATTCCCACTAAAAGCTTTGTCTTTGCTTAAACTTCTAATATAAAAGGGAAATTTATTAAATTCCACTATTCTTCATTCTCTACCCTCTTGTTTCAATAATGTCCAAAACCGCCTTATAATTTAATTTTTTTCACCACATTTCCCCTGCCGTTAATTTCTGTTGACAAATATGGTTGAAGGATTAAATGACACAACTACCCCTATATCATTTATTAAAAATAAGGTATATTAAATAATTAATATAAGTATAATATTTATTTAATAAAATAATCAAGATATTTTAAAATAAAAAATAAAATAAAAAACTTCCATTGGTGAAGAAGAATCGTCTACAACTTATGGTGGCCGATCTCCTCTCTGACGTGAGAGGAGATCTATCAACTCTCCTCCCACGTGATCTTTGACCTCTACAACCGGGAGAAGAATCGTTAGTGAATATCCGTTAACGGTCCAGATCCAATTTCCCTACAACTTAGATCCAGCTACTGACATCACTCTTCGTTCTCTCTCTACATTCAAACAGTAGACTACACTTTGATTACCCAAAAACAAAAACAAACCTGGAAACAATACCTCTCTAATTTCTCTCTGTTTTTCTTTACATATCTCTCTCAAGTGAAAGAGTGAAAAGAGAGACTTTGAATCAGGGCTAGTCTTGACCTTTTAGAGGTCTGGAGTGAAAAATCTAAAATGAACCCCTGTATTCATCTAAGGTTTTTTATTTTTTTATTTTTTTATTTTTTTTATTTTTTTTATTTTTTTTATTTAAACACAACCGTATTTGCTCTCAAGAATTTTTTATTTTTTTTTTAAAAAAAAAACCTTGATTTTTTTTTTTCAAACTCTAAAAGTATCTACTCTCAAGAATTTTTTTCTCAAAAATATTTCGTTTCAAATTGAAAAAATCAATACTTTGGCGATTAAAAAACATATGCTTGATATTTTTTTTTCTTATGAAAACTAACCGTCTGCATTGCTCTCAAGAATTATTTCTCAGCAAGCTTTGGTTTCTAACTAGGAAAATGATACTTTGGCAATAAGAAAATTAAAAGTTAAACTTTTTTTTTTTTTTAATCAAATAGGTACACAGTGATAGTTTATACATATTAAAAATAAAAAATAAAAAATAAAAAATAAAAAATAAAAAAAAACTAATCGGTCCATTTTATCTTTTAGAGTTATTAATTTTGTTTTCATTACTTGGGCCCTTTGATCTTTAATTTGAATTGGGTCATTTGATCTTTCATTAAAAACAAATTGGGTCTTGATCTTTTACTTCAATAATTAATTTTTTCATTTCATAGAAAAATATTTTTGGACCCAACATAATAAGCTTTCAATTTACAAAATTAAAATAGAGCCCGGGCCCGGAGTGGTTGCACTTGGTGCACCGCCCCAGGGCCGCTCTGCTTTGAATGTAGGTTTAAAACATTTAAAAAGGGAAGAAAAAACTAAAGGCCTGTCCTGCAGACTGTTTTCACCCTGTTTTCGTTTTTGTTTTCCAAAAATGATTTCGAATTCGCGTTCGGTAACTGTTTTTTATTTTATTTTATTTTCAAAATTCAAAAACAAAAGGAAAAACAAAACCAATGTTAAAAGTGGAAATTTAAAAATTAAAAAAAAAATAGTTTTTCATGAATTTGTTTTTGTTTTTCATATGAAGTAGGCCCCATATCATTAATAATATATTTTTCCTTTTTTTTTCCTTTTTATTTCTCTTGAACCAGACAATGAACTGATCATCTTCATCTTCTTTCTCCTCCTCCTCTCCGCCAATCGTCCTTGCCTGTTGCCGGTCGTCGCTGCCTTCCGCCGGTCGCCGGTCGTTGCCGCCATCGCCGCTGTCTTCTTCTTCCTCTTCTTCCCACCGAGATCTGCTCTGCATCTCGCCGCCGAGATCTCTTCTTCTTCTTCTTCTTCTTCTTCCTCTTCTTCCCGTCGAGATCTGCTCTGCATCTCGCCGCCGAGATCTCTTCTTCTTCTTCTTCTTCCTCTTCTTCCCGTCAAGAACTGCTCTGCATCTCGCCGCCGAGATCTCTTCTTCTTCTTCTTCTTCTTCTTCTTCTTCCTTTTCCTCTTCCTCTTCCTCTTCAACTGAAAAATTTGTTAAACCCTAAATTAAATTACAAAATGTTTTTTTATTAATTATTTAATCATTTATTCATAATTGTTATAATATTAAACAAAATTTAAAAATTGATATTTCAATTTTCGAAAGTTTTCAGTTATCCTACCAGACGCGTTTTCCGTTTTTATTTTTAAAATACGGATTCCAGTAAATGTTACCAGACGTGTATTCGGAATTCAAAAATAAAACCAAAAACACTGTTTTCATTTTCATTTTTCTTTTCAAAAAACAAAACAGAAAATGACTTGCAGGACGGGCCCTAAGCTTTTTCATGTCGGCCGTCAAGAGGGTGTTGTTCTTGTAATCTTGTTTATGGGTCAAAGCAAAATGTTGTTGAATTTGATGTCGTTTGCTTTTTCTACTCTGTATCTAAGATATAAAAACAAAAATAAAAAAGCCATATGGATTTGGGATTGGTCTGAGTCTTCAATGATTGCCGTGAGTGGTTTTTTTTTTTTTTTTAATCTATTGTTTATTGGACTTGAAGATCAGTAATTCACATTTGTTTCGTGTAAAAAAAAAAGTATTTCACTTTTATTTTGCATTTTTTTTTTTATCATTACTCTTGGATGATCTTGCATGTATGGATCGGACATAGTAAAGTTTTATATTTATGTTCATTTGTTTTACACGTAAAAGGACACTTTTACCCTTGTTAAGATCACCGCTAATCTAACTGTGGTCAACACTTTCAAGGCTATTTATGTGTCATTATAATAAAACTACATTTTTGGTGTATTTATATCAAATGTGAAGCTGTTTACCCTTTTTGTAATTATAACGATAAACCCATTTTCATAGGTTAGTCTAGAATTCATGATAATGATGTATGCATATTTTGTTACAAACAATTATGACATTTATTAGTGTAATACTTAAAATGAAAAATTATGACATATATTATAATGAGGTAACTACTCTAGTGGCCAACAACTTATGCCAGCATTATCAAAATAGCCACCAGATGAGGAATTGGTTTTAAAATGGTCATTTTTGGCAGACACTGTTACACTAATGGCCTTTAATTTATTTCCATCAAATTCCATCAAATGAGTGACATTTTGGTAAATAAGTGGATGACATTAATTTATTTTAAACATTTTTTAGAAATTAATTTTTTCTTTTGTTTTTTCAAACAGATAATTATATTTAGTATGAGTATATACATATAACATATCTCAAACACACACATATATATATATATATATATATTGAAAAGATTAAGGCTACAAAATCTAAAAATTCTAAAAAATATATTGTAGATAAGTTGAAAAGAAATATATATATATTTTTTCTTTTTTGAGAAGATTAAGGCTACAAAGTCTAAAAATTCTAAAAAGTATATTTGAGATAAGTTGAAAAGAAAATAACTATATACATATATAGTTATATACATTCATTTGTTAGAAGACTAAGACTATAAAATCTAAAAATTCTAAAAAATATATTTGAGATAAGTTGAAATGAAAAAAAATATATATATATATATATATATATATGTTTGAGATATGTTATACGTATATATACACTATATATAATTATTTGTTTCAAAAAACAAAAGAAAAAATTGATTTACAAAAAATATCTAAAATGAATTAAGTCATCCCCTTATTTATCAAAATATCACTATTGGATGGAAATGGGTGGAATTGGATGGAAATGGGTGGAATTGGATGGAATAACCATTAATGTAACAGCGTTTGTCAAAAATAGCTATTTTAAAATCAATTTTCCATCTATTGGCCATTTTAATAGTGGTAGATCTAGTGGCATAAGTTGATGGCCGCCAGGTAATTACCCATATTATAATTAGCCAATCACAATTATTAACATCTTTGTCTACAAATCTAAATTATTTTAATATTAAAATAAAATAAAAAACATCTTTTTATCTCTAAATCACTTTTTTGTCAACAATAGCAACTAATATTTATTAAAAACAATTAAACGAAACGAAACATTCCATGTCAGTTGATAATAATTAAGTCGAAAGAATGTCTTGGTTTGCCGACAAACCTGGCTATTTATGCGCATGCACCAGAAAACACAGAGATACTATGTGCGTGCACGTACTTTTGGCAGCATATGTAGTAAGGATATTATTATTTTTTACTCTCACTTATGAGATATTAGATGTTTTACACTCTCTTATCAGCTATTTTCCGCTATAACATTTCATTCGATAGTCAATTTCCACCGTTTTTAACATAATCGTTAATTTGATGTTATGTATACGTGGGTAATAAAATAAATTAGTGGTATTTATGGTTAAAAACAAATATAAAGAAGGGCAACATATTAAATAGACTTCTATTAAAAGTTAGTTAATTGAATTAACTTCTCATTCAATGACATGTGTCACTCAAAATTCTTTCCTGCCTCCACCTCATTTTCTCTCTACATATTCCCTATCTACAAGAAGTACTCTCTCATTTTTAGACCAGCCGTTACGCCCCGCCAACAGCCGATCGTTAGAGAAAGTGAGTCAACACCACCCATACCAGAAGGTGAGCGAAGTGCCAACCTTCCGATCTCTCAAAAGGACCGTCTCCAAATGAAATCGTCATGGTGGTCAAACCGTCGTTCAAAAGTTAAACCCTAATAGTCGCTTTACCTTTAGCGTCAGATCTGCGTCGATCCATCACAAATCCGACAAAACCTATTGCGCCAGCGATCTCAAAGTCGTCCGATCTTCCAAATTTGACCGTCGCCGGAGTTAACCGGCACCATAGAAAGAGTGTCGGTGACCGATCTTGACTGAAACAAGGAAAAATGGGAGCAAAACCATTTAAATCTCTGTATTTAACTCGGAGCTTTGTATATATAAATTCATTGTTTCTGTATCATTTAGAATTATTTTAAGGTTTTGTGCATTTGTTTAATTGTGTGAAAGTTGATCATCCTAATAAAGGGTCGGTTTCCTTTGTTCGGATTTGAAACTGATCATCTGAAGAAGAAGAAAATTTGAGGAGCTAATGGCTTATTAGGAATGGCTCTTGGATTATTAGAAATGGCTCATGGATTCCAGTTCCATCCAACTAATGAGGAGCTGATGGCTTATTATCTCAAAAGAAAAATCAATAAAAGGAGGATCGAATTAAAGAGTGTTTCTATGGAGTCCATTTTGCTCAACCACCCCCCCCCCCCCGTACAAGGGGGGTAAGCATTACCCCTCTCCTGCATAAATGACATGTGTTCATAGAGGGGGTAACTTTGTCCAAAAGATAATCGTGTTTGGACAAGTTTACCCCTTTATGGACACATGTCATCCATACAGAAGGGGGGTAATGCTTACCTCTCTTAAAGGGAGGTGAGCAAAAATGTTCTCAATTCTATGAATCTGATATTAATTAGAGAGTGATTCTAAAAGAAAAATCAATAAATGGCTCCTGCTTTCTCCTGTGTCCGATATTAAAGTATGGGTTATTATATAATAGTCAATGTAAATTTTGAGTGTGCAATGGTCACATTGGAAGGGAAAAAGTCTCCCTAAAATTCAAAAGATTCCAAGGGCAACAATGTAATTTTGCAATCTGTAGATGTCAAAACACCATTTTTCCATCTAAAATTAACGGTAGGGTGGAAAATGGTTGTATTTGACCATCGATTTATGTTTACTTGATATATATATTGTAAGGTTCCTATTTATTGATTGGCTTATTTCATGGACAAACCATAAATTGGGGTTGATGTAAGGGTAGTGAAGGTGACAAGTGTTCAAGCTCAAAGGCCCTCTAAAGACCTTAAGATTGACAAGCACTTCAAATGTATATCTATAGTGCTTATTTTTCTTTGAAAAGATTTAGTTGCATACACTCACTTGCCATGATTGCATACATGTTCATTGATATTGTGCATTCTCTTCACTTGTACTTCTTTGTTGTATTTGTGTGTGCGGTTGTCTGTTTAAATCCTCAATGCTCTTCCTCATTGAGCTTGTTTTTTAGAAGTTGTCTTCCAGAAGGATTCGAAAATAGGGTTGCATATTTTTGACAAGGTCAAATATGCGCCCTAATTCTATAGCCGGTGACCGCAGAACAAGGCGTAGAAATGAGGTGTCAAAATACTTGACACTTCTGCGCCCTTGGGTTCTGCGGCTGGTGACCGTAAAACAAGGCACAAAATTGATGTTTCAAAATACCTGACACTTCTGCGCCCTTAGGTTCTGCGGTTAGGGGTCGCAGAACAAGGGTGCAGAAAAGGGACTAGAACATCAGGTCCAAATCTGTGCCCTCGATTCTGTGGCCCGTGACCGCAGAACAGGGCACATAATTGACCCGACAAGTTGGGGCAATTTTATCTTTTCACTTTAACTTATTTGGTCCTCTATAAATACACCACTTTCTCATAGTCTATGGGTGACTCTTTAATTATCAAGAACCCTAAGTTTAAAAGAGAGATTTTTGAGAGAAATAGCAATCAAGATTGCTCATTTAATCGTTCAAACCCATTTACATATGCATCAAATTATCATCTAAGCATTTTATAGCACAGTTAGGATGCTTGTTTGCATGGGTCTTGCTTAACACACATCCCTTGGTATGTTCTTCACTATTGTTATACATAATTAGTGTTTTATTTATCGAGGCATCTCTTAGATTACTTGCTAGTTCTTAGATTAAATTATAATATTCAAGATAGAGATTGTTGTGTTGATTTGATTGAGTGTTGTGTTGTGATAGCTATCTAGGTTTGCTTAATCTATGATTAGCTAAGCTTTATGACATGTCATTTCGCTATTGATATCTAGGATTGTATTAATTGTTAAATTCATCATCCTAGATAAGCATCTGAGGTTACCTAGCTTTATTTGCACTTTGGATATCATCATATATTCACTTAGGTTTTATTATCTCTTTATTGAGAAGTAAGTCTTGTGCTGCTTCAGAGATTAGGTAGCTTAAATCACAAGCAATTGAACTAGGTTCACTTATACCGGGATTAGGTTGTAATAATTTATCATTAATGGATTCAAGATTCGAGTTTGGTGCACTTATTAACTCGTGGTTTTTCCCATAAGAGTTTCCACGTAAATATCTTGTGTCATTTACGATTCCACACTTTATACACTTGATATATTATTGTGACTAGTTAAGGGTATTTTAGTCAATTTGACTAATAACGAAAATTGGGTAAAATTGGATAAAATCTATTCACCCCCCTCTAGATTAATATTAGGCACATCTTAATATACTTTCAATTGGTATCAAAGTAGGTTCCTAGATATACTTAGGTGATCCTTGCTCATTTTGGTGTGTTTTGCATTTGTGTGATTTTTGTTCATTCATACATTTGCATTCATTTTATTTCATTTATTATACACAATGAGTGGAAACGGTGGCAACAACGAGGGTGCTTCAAGCACGTGACCTTCTCTTCTCACCGACTTGAATTATTCCTCATGGAAAGGAAAGATGGAATCCTACATATGTTAAATTCACAATCGTGCTTGGATGGCGGTTGAAGATGGATATGATCTACCTATGATGACTCCCATGGGTGGAGAAGAGGAAGTTTTGAAGCCGAAGGCACAATGGAATGCACAAGAATTCGATGATTCAAAACACTATGATCGCTAAGAAGACGTGGGACATCCTAGAAGTTGCACATGAAGGTACCGAAGTTGTCAAGGACTCCAAGCTTCAAGTCCTCCAAACACAATTTGAGATGCTTAGGATGGAGGAGGACAAACACTTCGATGACTTTGAGATCAAGTTAATGGATATTGTTAATCAAAGCCATCAACTTGGTGACTCGTATTCGGATAGGAGAATCAAGCAGAAAATTATGAGATCTCTCCTCGATAGGTTTGAATCAAAGGTTACAGCTTTAGAAGAAAATAGTGGATATAAGGACATGAAGTCGAGCGAGGTAATTGGAAGACTTCTCACCTACGAGTCTAAGAAGGCTCATAGCTCTACTCCTCCAAAAAAGCATAAAGGAATTGCTTTAAAAGCCTCTAAGGATGAAAACGAGAATAAGAATCACTTGGATGAAGATTTTGCCTTATTTGTGAAAAGGTTCAAGAAGGTTATGAAGTTCTGGAAAAAGAACTTCGGATCCAAAGGCTAAAACTTCAAGAAAAATGGTCCCTTCAAGAAGTTTGAGCTTAGGCAAGAGAAGGCTGAAAGGAAAGGGATCCAATGCTATGAGTGTGGTGGGATAAGTCACTTTGCTCCCGAATGTGCTAATCACAACGACAAGATAAAGGAAAAGTGATGGCCGCCACTTGGAGTGGAAGTGGTGATGTCTCCAATGAGGGATATGAGTCTTCAGATGATGAAGAACTCATGGCCAACTTCCTAGCTTTTGTCTCCTCCCACAAGAGCAAGAGTGCTAATAAATAAGAGGAAGAGAGTCAAAGGGAAAATAACTCAAGTGAAGATGACTCCTCATCTCACTCCATAAATGGATATATGGATAGAAGGGTTCTTGTTAAACACTACACTGAGTTTAAAAGCTTAGAGATGAAAACCACAAGAAAGATTCAAAGATTGAGAGAAGAGAATCTAGAACGAACTTTCATCTCATAATGACTACTTAAATGAACAAGTGGAAAGAGAAATGAAAATTGAAGATAAGCTAAGAGAGGAGTTAGACTTATCTAAGAAGAATAAAGAAGGCTTGAAGAGGAAGCTTGAAGAAGCTAAAAAGTTAATTACTAGGATGACTACTAGCACTGAAAAACTGACCACATCATAGGTGTTGGAAAGAGTCCTTGTGACAAAAGAGGTCTTGGGTTTGAAGGATGCAAGAAGACCTCCACTCCCAACAAGACCGTGTTTGTCAAGTCTTTGAGTAAGAAGCCTCACTGGTGCAAACTCCTAGGGAGAAGATTGATCTAGAACAATGCTCACATAATGCACAAGTGAATGTGGCTCTAAGAATACAACAACAAGCTCAACCCTCAAGAACTCCTCAAGTTAGCTTTCCTAAACAAATGGCTCACAACAAAGGAAAGAGACCTATCATGCAACCTCAAGCAAAGAAGCAAACTAGACCGGTTTAACAACAAAAATACATTAAACCAATTCAACCACAATGACATGGGAAGGCTCCAATGCAAGCACAAGGTTATGGTATGATCCCTAACTTTATTCCTACATGTCATTTTTGTGGTTTTGATGGTCATATTAGACCAATGTGCTTTCGATACATTAAAATGTGTAAAACTAGAAGTATGATTAAGAAGAAAAAAATAGAGCCATGATGCATATACCTAGGGATGATAGAATTAATTTGCATGATCTTAGGACAACTAGAGCCCATGTACCAAAGTCCACTAGAAAAGTAAATGTTGTTCCTAAGTGGATTAGAAGAAATGAAAATGTTTGCCTTGTAGCATAAATTGCCTTGAAGGCAAATTCTTCTAACTTTTGGTATCTAGATAGTGAGTGCTCTAGGCATATGACAAGAAACAAGAGTTTCTTTGAAACTCTTATCATGGACAAAGTAGGATGTGTCACCTTTGGTGATGGATCCAAAAAGAGTCGTAGGGAAAGGAACCATTTCCATTCCCGGATTACCCTCATTGTCCAATGCTTCATTTGTTGATGGCTTGAAAGCCAATTCAATTAACATTTCTCATCTAAGTGATGAAGGACTTTCCGTCTTATTTAACAAAAATGATTGCTCTATCCTATTGCCTAATGGACAAATCTTGTTGAAATGTATAAGATCTAGCGACAATTGCTATTGTCTTGAAGCTAGAATAGTCTCAAACAATGTGTCCAAGAAAGAGCAAGTTAAGTTGTGGCATGAAAGACTTGGCCACATGAATTTTCGAGATTTATGAATCCTTGACAAGGTCAATGTTGTGCGTGGCCTTCCCAAGCTTGGGAAGAAAGCTAATAGTGTTTGTGGACCTTGCCAACAAGGGAAATAAATCAAAAGCATGCACAAAAAGGGCAACTATCTCTCTACCAAGGAGCCCCCAGAGTTTCTCCACATGGATCTAATGGGTCCTATGCAAACTGAGAGTTTAAGTGGAAAGAGATATATTTTTGTTTGTGTAGATGATTTCTCTAGGTTCACATGGACATATTTTTTTAGAGAAAAATCCGAAACTTTTGACAAGTTTAAAATGCATTGTAATAAAATTCAAAATGAAATGAACTCAAACATTAAAAGTATAAAACAGATTAGAAGTGACCATGAGAGGGAATTTGAGAATGTTTCCTTTGGAACCTATTGTGATAGTGTAGGCATCTCCCATGAGTTTTCGATCTTAGGATACCTCAACAAAATGGAGTTGTTAAGAGGAAGAATAGGGTCCGTCAAGAGATGGCCCGTGTCATGTTGCTTAGCAACAAAGTCCCTACGAACCTATGGGCCAAAGCCGACAATACGGCTTGCTATATAGGAAATAGAGTTTTCCTAAGGCTCGACACTAGGCAAACCTCCTATGAGTTGTGAAAAGGTAGAAAGCCAAATGTATGATACTTCCACACCTTTGGAAGCACATGCTACATTTTAAATGACCATGATCACATTGGCAAGTTTGATGTTAAGAGTGATGATGGTATCTTTATTGGCTACGCCTTAAATAGTAGAGCTTATAGAGTTCTCAATTTGAAGACTCGAAGCGTCATGGAATCATCCAATATTGTCATTGATGATACAAGGCACAAGTCTAATGACCATGAAGAGGAGGTTGCTATAGTTGATGACTCTCCCTTGGAGAATGTTGTGGAGACTCCTAATGTAGAGGACACACAACCTATTAATAGAGTTCCTCTCTTGAACTCTAAAGAACCCGCTTCATTGGTTAGGAAACTCCATGATAAAGAAGACATCATTTGAGAGGTTAATGAGGGTGTTAGGACTAGGCGACAAATAACTAATCTTATTAGCTACACATGTTACACCTCTCAAATGAAACCCAAAAAAGTTGAAAAGGCCTTAAATGATGAATTTTGGGTTCTTGCCATGCAAGAAGAGTTAAACCAATTCGAAAGGAATGAGGTTTGGACTCTAATTCCTAGGCCTAAGAGCACTAATATGAAAGGCACCAAGTGCGTAACAAGTCTAGACTTGTTGCACAATGGTACTCTTAAATTGAGGGTATTGACTTTAAGGAAACATTTGCTCCCGTTGCCCGTTTAGAGTCTATTAGGCTTCTCTTGTCCAATTCTTGTATGCACAAGTTCTAATTACACCAAATAGACGTCAAGAGTGTCTTCCTCAATGGCTTTTTGCAAGAGGAAGTGTTTGTTGAACAACTCAAGGGGTTTGTGGATGCTCACCACCCCAACCATGTCTATCGCCTCAAGAGGCTCTCTATGGGTAAAAATAAGCACCGATGGCTTAGTATAAGCACCTCACTCAATTTCTTGTTGACAATGACTACACAAGGGGTAGTTTTGACAAGACCTTGTTCATCAAGAGAAATAAAAACGAGCTATTTATATCCCAAATCTATGTTGATGACATTGTATTTGGCTCCACCAACAACACCAAGGTCCAACAATTTGTTGAAGTTATGTCTCATGAATTTGAGATGAGTCTTGTTGGCGAGCTAAGTTACTTTCTAGGTTTACATTCTAGGTTTACAAATTAGGCAATTAAATTATGGGATTTTCATAACACAAGCTAAATATGCTAAAAACCTAATAAAGAAGTTTGGTCTTGAAAATGCCAAATATTGTAATACACCTATGAGTACCACAAGCTTAGCAAGGATGCTAGTGGAAAAAGTGTGGAACAAACTTTATATCGAGGCATGATTGGTTGCTTGCTTTATTTGGCCGCAAGTAGGCCCGATATCTCTTTTAGTATAGGTGTGTGTGCTAGGTACCAAGCGGATCCTAAGGAATCCCATATCTCTTCCGTTAAGAGAATCATTCGCTTTGTGAATGGGACATCCAACTATGGGATTTGATACTCTTTTAACACTAATGCTAATTTATTTGGCTTTAGTGATACGGATTGGACAAAAAATTGTGATGATATGAAGAGCACATAAGGTAATTGCTTCTTTCTAGGTAACAACTTGGTATCTTGGTTTTGCAAGAAAAAACTCAATTTCCTTGTCCAGGACCAAAGCCGAGTATATAGCTGAGGTGAGTGGATGCACACAACTCTTATGGATGAAGCAAATGTTAGTCGACTACGAATTCAACCAAGGTACTCTCACTCTCTTTTGTGATAGTATGAGTGCTATTAATATTTCCAAGAATCCGGTACAACACTCTATGACTAAGCATATTTACATCCGTCATCACTTCATTAGAGAGCTTGTTGAAAATAAATGCATAGTGCTTGAACATGTAGGCACTAATGATCAACTAGTGAACTTATTTACAAAACCCTTAGATGCAACAAGGTTTAAAACCCTTAGTAGATCTATTGGGATATGTCTCGTGGAGTGATGTGTTTTGGTAATTGACCACATTTGGGGAACTCAAGCAAAGAGAGCAATTGCATATTTGTTGCATGCAAAAATTTGAAAAATTTGATGCTTCTTTATTAATTGCTTGAGTATCTTGGTTACACACATGTATATATGCTTTTATCTCAATAAGTGTGAACTATGCTTTGAATGCAATCGATGTCATATTTATGTTCAAACATGTATTTTTGGACTAGGAGATTGTTTTAGGAAATACTTATTGAATGACCTATAATGATTTCCATGACATGATGATTCTTAATGACATGCTTTAAAAATGTGTAAAACATGAAATTCAAATGATATGCTCAAATGAAAAAGTATGAATTGATGATTGCTATTCTTAAATGCAAAACAATGTGTGAAAAGCTTATGAGACTCAAAATGAATAAAAGAATTTGTATCCGTTCTAAGGATTTTAAAATCCAAATGTCTCTCTTTCTTTATTTGTTGAACATGTCTACTATCATAGAGACATCTTATCCGGAAAAATCAAAGGTGCAAAGTTGCCCATGACATGTTTTGCTTATAAAGTTGGATATAGTTCTATAAATTTTAAATCAATAAATTCTCTATATGCTTGCTTTAATTCATGACAAATGGTAATATTGGTTTGAATTCCTATAGGAAACCTTTGTCACTTGCTTTACCAAATACCATTGATTTTTGGACTAGAATACAATATGTCTTGCATGCAAAACATTTTTATCACACATTTTCTATGAAAATAAACCTCCTTGTATCTCTCTATTTAATTGAGTTGCATAAAGTGCCTTATATGATTATGCAAATGACTTGTATGCTACACTCTCTCTTTGCTAAGTGACCTGTTTGGAGACTACTCCTTTACCTATATCATGACAAAAAGGGGGAGTAGAATGTGGTAAGGGGAGTTGCTAATTGTAGTAGCAAATTTACATGTTGGGGAGAATACACATTGAAGGGGAGTAACCCTTTTAAGAGGGAGCATTGCATACGCATACATTACATGATGATTGTGCTCAAATTATTAAATGCAAATGCTTGTTAATGTTCTCACTTGATTAATCTCACATTTTCTTGTATTGGATTGTTTAGAAACTTTGTTTTGAAGGTTTGATGTTCTACAAGGGATTGAAGTCTTGAAGATTTTATTTTTAGATATCGCTTTGTAATATAGAATATCATTGTAGACCCTTAGTTTCTTTTTTGTTGTGAGGAATCAATGTGAGTGGTGGTTTTGTCACGAAATAGCCAAAGGGGGAGATTGTAAGGTTCCAATTTATTGATTGGCTTATTTCGTGGACAAACCACAAATTGGGGTTGATGTAAGGGTAGTGAAGGTGATAAGTGTTCAAACTCAAAGGCCCTCTCAAGACCTCATGATTAACAAGCACTTAAAAGGTATATCTTTAGTGCTTATTTTTCTTTGAAGAGATTTAGTTGCACACACTCACTTGTCATGATTGCATATATGTTCATTGCTATTGTGCATTATCTTCACTTCCACACTTACACTTTTTTGTTGTATTTTATGTGTGTGGTTGTCTGTTTAAATCCTCCATGCTCTTCCTCATTGAGTTTGTTTTTTGGAAGTTATCTTCCAAGAGGATTCGGAAATAGGGTCATATATTTTTGACTAGGTCAAAAATGCACCCTAGTTCTGCGGCCGGTGACCGCAGAACAAGGTGCAGAAATGAGGTGTCAAAATACGTGACACTTTTGCACTCTTGGGTTTTGCGACTGGTGACTGCAAAACAGGGCAAAATTGAAATGTCAAAACACCTAACACTTCTATGCCCTTGGGTTCTACGATTCCGCAAAACAAGGGCGTAGAAAAGGGACCAGAACATCAGGTCCAAATCTGTGGCCTCGATTTTGCAACCCGTGACCGCATAATAGGGAGCAGAATTGACCCGATAAGTTGGGGCAATTTTGTCTGTTTACTCTAACTTATTTGGTGCTCTATAAATACACCACTTTCTCATAGTCTATGGGTGACTCTTTAATTATCAAGAACTCTAAGTTTAAAAGAGAGATTTTTTAGAGAAATAGCAATCAAGATTGCTCATTTAATCACTCAAACCCATTTACATATGCATCAAATTATCATCTAAGCATTTTCTAGCGTAGTTAGGATGCTTGCTTGCATGGGTCTTGCTCAACACGCATCCCTTGGTATGTTCTTCACTATTATCATCCATAATTAGTGTTTTATTTATCAAAACATCTTTTAGATTACTTGCTAGTTCTTAGATTAAATTATGATATTCAAGATAGAGATTGTTGTGTTGATTTGATTAAGTGTTGTATCGTGATAGCTATCTAGGTTTGCTTAATCTATGATTAGCTAAGATTTATGACATGTCATTTCGCTATCGATATCTAGGATTGTATTAATTGTTAATTCATCATCCTAGATAAGCATCTAAGGTCACCTAGCTTTATTTTCACTTTGGATATCATCATATATTCACTTAAGTTTTATCATCTCTTCATTGTGAAGTAAGTCTTATGTTGCTTCTAGGATTAGGTAGCTTAAATCACAAGCAATTGAACTAAATTCATTTATACTGAGATTAGGTAGTAGTAGTGAGTTACATACTAGGATTAGGTTGTAATCATTTATCATTAGTTGATTCGAGGTTTGAGTGTGGCACACTCATAATCTATGGGTGACTCCTTAATTATCAAGAACTCTAAGTTTAAAAGAGAGATTTTTGAGAGAAATAGCAATCAAGATTGCTTATCACTCAAGCCCATTTACATATGCATCAAATTATCATCTAAGAATTTTCTAGCGTAGTTAGGATGCTTGCTTGCATGGGTCTTGCTCAACACACATCCCTTAGTATGTTTTTCACTATTATCATACATAATTAGTGTTTTATTTATCAAGACATCTCTTAGATTACTTGCTAGTTCTTAGATTCAATTCTAATGTTCAAGATAGAGATTGTTGTGTTGATTTGATTGAGTGTTGTATTGTGATAGCTATCTAGGTTTGCTTAATCTATGATTAATTAAGCTTTATGGCATGCCATTTCGCTATTGATATCTAGGATTGTATTAATTGTTAATTCATCATCCTAGATAAGCATCTAAGGTTACCTAGCTTTATTTTCACTTTTGATATCATCATATATTCACTTAAGTTTTATTATATCTTCATTGAGAAGTAAGTCTTGTGTTGCTTCCGGGATTAGGTAGCTTAAATCACAAGCAATTGAACTAGGTTCACTTATACCGGGATTAGGTAGTGGTAGTGAGTTATATATCGGGATTAGGTTGTAATCATTTATCATTAGTTGATTCGAGGTTCGAGTGTGGCGCACTTATTAGCTCGTGGTTTTTCCCGTGAGGGTTTCCATGTAAATATCTTGTATCATTTACGATTTCACACTTTATACACTTGATATATTATTGTGACTAATTAGGGATGTTTTAGTCAATTTAACTAATAACAAAAATTTGGTAAAATTGGGTAAAATCTATTCACCCCTGCCCCTCCCCCTAGATTAATATTAGACACACCTTAATAAACTTTAATATATTATATATATATATATAGTAAATGCTTGTATTAACCGTAAAAAATGATCAAAATAATTAAGGGAGCGCTTTCTCAAACGTACCGCGGCAGGGCCGTAGCCGGGGCGGGATTTCCCCTGACTTTAATACAACCGAACTTAGCGCGCCCCATGTCCACTCTCCACCTCTGGCCCTCAAAAAATACCCAGTCCCCAATACAATCAAGACCGCCCCTGTCTTGAAGCAGCAGGATCTAGCTTGACTCCGTTCTACCCTCGAACATTGATTCCTAAGCGGCACTAGGGCTGTCGGTGCAATCGGGAACAACCATCACACCAAAACGCCCCTACCGGCCCCATACCAGACGAGACCACCGGGGGGGGGGGGGGGGGTGGGGTTAATTGAGCTCTTCAAAGTCTCTTAGGACGATCTAGACGCCCTAATTACTAGAAAACAATCTAAAATCACCACCAAAGATCACCAGCAGACTCGTGAAGGGCTATGTAAGCTTTGGCAAGAAGGTTAAACCGATTAGGGAAGAAACCCAGTAGATATTAGGGGGGCAGGTGGGCATTAACTCCGCTCAGTTGACAATAGAAGGGAAAAATAAGGGATCAATGATCTCGATCACGCTTTTTCGACCAACACCAATGATCTAATGGTGGTCCAGCTCAACCATACCAAAGGTTAGCCCCAATCATCACCAAAGAAGGAACCTGAGTTCTAGGAGACATAAGGGATGTAAAAAGTACCTAGGTAGAAAGGGGAAACAATAGGAAGAAGCTTCTGATAGTGGTAGTATGACAGATACTGGAACTATCCCCACAGCGAGTTCCACTTGTAAAAGTGACCTGTCCAGCCAGCTCAAGTGCCTTTAGCCAACCAAAATTAAGGGAAGCACCATATATCCACCTACAAAGCACCCAAGTTGACACTAGGGCACATGTGGGATAATCATGGTCGGCCCATGCAAGTGTCATACTTATTCTCGATGTAGATAAATGGTGGAGATCTCCTAATGGTTATCCCGTTTAAAAGAGAGGTCTCCCACCTACCTACTCAACTGCCAGGTCATCTCTAGATTACAGCTGAAGCATTCACGACCCTTCGATGTGTGTGCCAAGTTGAGCCCAGAGCAAAGGAGCTGTAAGGATCACGTCAAGGACTCCCACATAGGAGGATCCTTCTTACCTACCATATCCATGAAACTTTATAAATACCCCAACTTAAGAAGAGTTAAGGGTTGGACTTTTGATAAACTAGTGTGAGAGAAATAGAGTATCTTGCTACTATAAAATGATTGGTTTCCTCTGTTGAAACCCATATTGTGAGAGAGCGAGAAAGAAAGCAACTTACAAGTCCCAAAATCAAAGTTGTAATCCTTTTGAATTAATTAGGATCATGAGTTATTCATTCCTGTATGATCTATCTTCTTATTGATATCGTCCAGTTTGTGTCGTGACCAGTCTAAGTCATGACCAGTACCAGTAATCCTAGGAATCGATCTTGGTTAGCCACTGGCGTAACCCGGTCCATATAATCATCAGTCCCACTACTCACATTCGAGGTCGGTACCCACACTATGCCATGAACTGCGACTTGGCTACCTAGTCCATGCTTGGGCCCCTCCGACCGTGGAGTACTGCTCCGTCTAGTCTTGGTATTATCTAAGAAATTACCACCTGATTTTTAGGATAATATTTTGGCATCGTCTATGGGAAAAAATCACTAGACCATGGTGGTTTACTTTCATTTTCATATTAACATCCCATTTGCAAGATTTTAAGAAATAAGGTTAAGATCCTCATCGGCTAGCCTGACCTGTCAAGTCCCTACTCTTACATCTCCACCTAAGAGACGCTGGCTCGAGCAAATGCAGCAATCCAACTTGACCAGCCTCACTCCGAGTTGCCACCGGTGTCGCCCCCGTTATAACCGGCTTCGATCGTGCCCACTTCGACCCCGCTCCCCTGCTTTACCTCGTAGGACTTATTCGAGTTCCATGTCATTACATTTGTAGATAGAATCCAACAAAACATATTTGGACCCCTGTCTCAGACTCACCGCCCCGCTTGCTATGCAAATGAAGTTGGGCCTAGCACGAGAGTCCCGGTGTTCGATAGGCTCGGTCTCACTCCGCTCCCTGCCTAAAGGCCAACAACATCCGAACTTCATTGGGTCTGGTCTGCAATCGAGGTCCTTTGAAAAGAGATTGCCCCCAGTTGGCCCATCGAGACGAACTGTTTGGAACCGAAAGTAGAACTGAAGTGAAGCAGACCAAGCCATAAGAAGGGCAGGGGAGAAAAGCCCGAAGAGAGCTAAAGAGGAATGAGGTCTAAATATACCTTTGATGTGCAATGAAGTTTATTTCTCTTGAAGACTCCATCTTGCTTGATAAGTTGCCAATTATTCTTTGAATCTTGAATCATCATAAATCTTAGACAACTAATCAATATAAGTGAAACGTTGTTTTGATATGGAATTATGCCGACATGACTTAAAAACCTAACATGAGTACCACTAGATATGTGTTCACTATAGGGAGTATCACTATTAGTTAGGTTTCTCAATTGTAGAAGATTGTGACGATCTCCACAGCTCAAGCAAAGTATGTGGTTGCAATGGAAGCTAGCAAAGAGCTGATATGATTACTAGCAATGAGCTGATATGGTTACAGGGGTGGTTTGTAGAGTTAGGATTCGAGCAGGTGATGAATGTGTTGTACAGTGACAGTAAGAGTGAAATACACTTGGCCAAGAATTTGTCGTTCCATTCTAGGACTAAGCACATAGACATGCACTACCACTTCATTCGGTCATTAATCGAGGATAGAGTGTTGAAGCTTGTGAAAATTACAGGAAGCAAGAATCTGGATGACATGTTAACCAAGCCAGTCATGACTTGAACTTAAAATAGGGGTATTTTTGCTGAAATCCAAAACAAAACAAAACAAAAAAGAACTATACATATCTTGTATAATAACTAAATTATTCCATTAATATTCATAATTTTCAAACTACTTAGGTCAACAGCTATTATTAACCTTGTAGATGTAAAAAATATTATAAGATAGTGTTCAGGAACAGAGCCAGAAATTCAAGTATGGGAGCCATATAAATAAATAAATAATTAGAGGGTCAAATTAAAAAGGATTAAAATTTAAAAAATTGCATTTTCTTTTCAACAAAATTTTTATTTTAGGTCATTTTACTATTGTGCTAGGCTAAAAAAATTAAAATTTGTGAATTAAAATTTTGACTTCAACATCTCAATAACCAATGTGCTTTTAATCCAAAAGTTATAAATGCATTCAAATCTCAACCATTGAAATAAGAGCACATGAGTGATTGAGATGTTGAAATCATACATTTAAGATGATTTAGCTTGATGATTTAGCTTGATCCTTTACTTTTATACCCCTAATTTAAACTTTTTAATCGAATAATAGTCTTATCCGTCATTGTAAAAAAAAAAAAATTATAATAAGGGAAAACACAATAAGGAACGATTGAAGAATTTGAGCCTGCTACAGCTTGTTACGAGAGAGGAATCCCTACAACAAATGTAGGGCTCGATTGGGACTTTCCGAAAATATATTATGCTAGTGATTCTAACCCTATTTACCCTTTGCAGAGGCCTGCAAAGTCATCTACCCTCGCTTGGGTGCACTACTCGACTTAAATATGAAAACGCCACTCGATCTCCATCATCTAACAAAAATCAACCCATCAAAATACCTAAATTAGAAAAACAAATATATTTTTCTAATTTTGAAGAGGATTGAAGGAGAGAAAAATCTTAAATCTTCGGCTTTTTTGTAAATGGAAAAGAGACAGGGCTACAAAAATGACTAGGCTAGTTGTGGTAGCTTTTGCTTTAGACCCTAAAAATGGAGAAAATTGAACAGAATGCAGAGAGGGAAAGGCGAGGAGAGAGAAAAAGTTCAGACATGTAATTGGGGAGAGAGAAAGATCCATGCCTTTTTTTTAAGAAGCGAAATCTAACAATTTTTAATTTTAATTTTGCATGCAATCTGGAATGACCATTGGATTGATCCAATGACCATGAAAGTATCTTGAATAATTTTTTTTCAGGATAGTGCATGTGATCTATACTCTATATTTGTTAGTGCCTATATGTTGAAGATGAATCAAAAAGCATAGTATGGTTATTCAATATTGGACACAATAATCATATTACTAGAAAAATGTTGTAGAAAATCCGCAATCACAAGTTACACAAATCACAATCACACACAAGCAGATAAAGAGCAATAAAATAAGAAAATAAATGACAATAAAGATTTTTATGTTGTTCAGCAATTTGCCTACATCCATAGAGCGCACATGCACTCAATCCACTATCAGAGTTAGATTACAATATATCTGCCCCTTTCTTTCAATTTCTCATACAATTGCTCTCAACCTCTCTTGCTATTTTCTACACACCCCATCACAATGAGAAACAATAGTATTTATATGGGAGCACTAGGGTAATCCAAAAACTACTAGGAGACTTATTCTTCCTGCACAATATATTCTATTTCGCACAAAATTCGTCGTCAACACGATCTGTAGCCTATGCTCTGCATTATAGTAAAACCTCTAAAAACCACCACTCCTTATGCCACGGCATGTGCACCTTGTCTACATCGCAATCTACACCATGCTAACTCTTTGGAATCCACTATTGTGTGTGCCTCTTGTCTTTGTCATGATCTATGTCATGCTTCCTTCTGAATTTAGGTTCTTCGACTGATTTCAGGCTTCACAAAACCCAACGATCTCCCACTTGAAGACTGAAACTAGAATACGCATTCTACCTCCTTCCTTAATGACTAATGGATAGTTATGGTGCGCTCATCCACCTGTCTTTATCATTCAAGAACATTAAAGTTGCGTACAACTCCAGTTTCTCTGTCATGATTGGCTTGGTTAACATGCCATCCGGATTCTTGCTTCCTGCTATCTTCACAAGCTTCAACACTCCATCCTCGATCAACGACCAAATAAAGTGGTAGAGTAGGTATTTGTGCTTAGCCCTATAATGGAACGTTAAATTCTTGGCCAAGTGTATTGCACTCTTACTGTCACTGTGCAACACATTCATCACCGGCTTGAATCTTAACTCTACAAACCACCCTTGTAACCGTATCAGCTCTTTACTTGTAACCGTATCAGCTCTTTGCTAGTAACCGTATCAGCTCTTTGCTAGTAACCGTATCAGTTGTTTGCTAGTAACCATATCAGCTCTTTGCTAGCTTCCGTTGCATCCTCATACTTTGCTTCAGTTATGGAAATTGTCACTACCTTCTATAATTGAGAAACCCAACTAATAACGGTACTCCCTATAATGAACACATATATGGTGGTACTCCTGTTAGATTTTTGAGTCGTGTTGGCATAATTCCATATCAAAACAACGTTTCACTTTTATTGATTAGTTGTATAAGATTTATGATGATTCAAGCTTCAAAGAAGAATTAGCAACTTAACAAGCAAGATGGAGTCTTCAAGAGGAATAAACTTCATTGCACAACAAAGGTATATTTAGACCTCATTCTTATTTAGCTCTCTCCGGGCTTCTCTACCTTGCCCTTCTCATGGCTTGGTTCACTCCGCTTCAATTCTACTTTCGGTTCCAAACCTATTCGTCGTGGTGGGTCGGCTAGGGGCAATCTCTTATCGGGGGACCTCGATTACGGACCAGACTAGACACGATGAGGTTCAAATGTTGTTGGCCTTTGGACGGGGAGCAGAACGGAGCTGAGCATGTCGAACATCGGGACTCTCGTGCTGGGCCCGACTTCATTTGCATAGGAAGTGGGGAAGGGAGTCTGAGATGGGGTACATACATGTTTTTTCAAATTCCCTCTATGAATGCAGCGACCTGGAACTCGAATAAGTTATGCAAGGTAAGGCCAAGGAGCAGGGCCGAAGCTGGCACGGTCGAACTGGTTATAAAGGGGATGACGCCGGTGGCGCCTTAGAGCAAGGCTGATCGAGTTGGATCGGTGTGTTCTCTCAAGCCCACATCTCTTAGGTGGAGATGTAAGAGTAGTGACTTGACTGGTTAGGTTGGCCCTAGAAGGATCTCAACCTCATATCTCAAAATCTTGCAAAAGGGATGTTAATATGAAAATGAAAGTAAACCATCATGGTCTAGTGATTTCTTCCCACAGACAGTGCCAAAATGTTATCCTAAAAATCAGGTGGTGAATTTTTAGACAACACCAAGACCGGACGGAGCGGTACTCTACGATTGGAGGGGCCTAGGCATGGACAGGCGAGCCGAGTCGTAGTTCAAGGTACGGTGTGGGTACCGGCCTCGGATGTGAGTAGCGAGATCATTGATTATATAGACTGAGTTATGCCAGTGGCTAACCAGGACTGATTCCCAGAATTGCTGGTACCTGTCGTGACTGATACTGGTCATGACACAAATTGAAAGTTCACAATAATATCTTTTGGTTCTAGCATTTTTGTTTTAGTTCAAAAGTCTTGATTATCTGCTTAATGAATATGTCTTATTTCATGCTTTAGTTGCATGAATAAAATCTATGAGTTAAGTGTGTTTTTTGGTGATTCACATGTTCTAGGTTTTTGTTCATGTATAAAAACTAGACAACTTGGTTTTGTGAACTTTCATGGCTATGTCTAGTTCTTCATGAAGTGTACTTAATCCATACATTTCATATGTTACATGCATCATTTTGTATGATGTCATTAGTTTGGATTATAAACTAGAAAAATATACATTGTGTGCTCAATGATCATTTCTAGTTTCCATAGGATATATTGATCTTATATTCTATGTTACACATGTTTGCATTGACATACATTGATCACGACTAGGAAGTCTTTGCAAAAGACATGAAATCTTAACTAGGATCAGGATGATCCGAATAGTTAAGCGAGGAAGTCTTGATTAGGATCAGGATGATCTGGATAGTTGAGAAATAAGTCTTAGCTAGGATGTGATGATCCGGAAAGTCATGCAAGAAATATTTCTAGAGACATGAGTGAAGTATCTTGGACATGAAGTAGACAAAGTCTTTCATTAGTAGGCCTGAGGGTAAGGTAAAAGGGATATCAAATAGAGAGTAGTCAATCGGGATGATTAGTCACTTTTGAGGGTGTACTTATATCATCTAGTGGAAGATAGTTTACCGGTGGTTGTGGATTCAACCCGTTGATGTTTCCTCTTTGGAGATTTTATCGCGTAAAAATAATATGTCAAATGTCTATATCCCTATCTCTTTATATTTATATATGTGATTAATTCTATCTTGTTTAGATCTTTATTTCTTCACATCCTTGTAAACAAGATTCTTTGTAAAGGTTAGAATGCAGACATTCTTTTAATCAAAGTTGTATTTGTTATTTGTATTTTTATAGTGTTTGAACATTGTATCTTGTGAAATTCTATATCAAGTTGTAAAGTTTTACTTAATAAATTTACATTATAATATTCAAAATACAACTTGTGGAATTTATTTTGCATTGAATATATTTGTATATGAGATACATTATCTCTTATTATATGTTTCACTACAAAAAAAGTGTCTATTAGTAACCAACTATTTTCGACAGCCATAATTACCGTTGGTAATTCAACCTTTTTCAACAGCATTTCAACACCATTGAAAATGATGAAAAAAATAATACCACATTTTCGACAGCAAAAGGCCATCGAAAACAGTCAAATAAATCGTCGAAAATGACCCACATTTTCGACGGTATTATTTGTACCATCGAAAATTACCTATATTTTCGACGACACTATTTACACCATCAAAAATGACCCACATTTTCGACGGCACATATACCGTCGAAAATGATGAAAGAAGTAATATCATAATTCCGACGGCCCAATAGCCATCGGAAATAGTCAAATAATTTGGTACTATTTTTTATATTATTTGTTACGGTATTGTCATAAAAAATATAATTAGCTAAATATTGTAATATTAATTAATAAATTATAATGGAATATATTTATGTATGTGATAATTTATAAACTACCAAAAAAAAAAATGACTTATAGGTTGATATTTTAGATGCATCACCATAGGTACTAATTTTTTTTTTTTTTTTTTCACTATATTTTTTATCGAAATCACTATATGAATTTTTCACCAAGTATTTTGGTTCAATTTTAAAATATCAATTAATAAAAAAAAAACTTATAATTTGTAATGATCATTAATAAGAAGTCTACTCTAAAGGTACATCAGGCTAAATTAATCGGGTATGAAATATAAAAAAATTATTAGTAATTACAAGAATATTTAGTTATTTTTAATTATATTTACTAAACAGGACTATATTAAATGTTCTAAAAAATGTTTTTAGAAATTATATCTATTTGTATATTTTACAAAATAATTAGAATTTTTTTTGGAATAAGTTTAAATTATTAGTTAATAAAAATTATTAATTTTTCACTAAAATGTTGATTATAAAATAAAATAAAAATCAATATGGATATAATATAAATTACCTATTAAAATATGTAGCTGTAGCAAAATTGTAAAAACAAGTCATACTTTTCTACCAGATAAGAGAATATTTTAATAAAATATTAATTTGAAAAACAATATCAAAACATAATAAATGATATGCAACATATAGATTTAATTGAATAATGTGTAAAATATATCAATAGTTTATATATAAATAGTATGCAAAATATATCAGATATAAAATTATAGCAAAATGGTAAAAGCAACACTTACTATCTTTAAGGTCTAGAATTTGAACCATGTAAGTTGTATAAATTATTTGGGATTTAACAAAGGATTTGGGTGATGTGAGGAAGGGTCTAAGAGGTGGTGGAGCATCAAAAATACAACTAATTTTTACCCTTTTTTATTACTATTATCAACGGTAAATGGTAGTTGAAAAAGGAGGTATTTTCGACAGCTCATCACCGACTTTTAATACTATTACCAACGATCATTTTCATTTTTTACGACGGCAATTACCATCTAAAAATGTGGTATTTTCGACGGCCTGTCGATGAAAATTTATTTCCGACGAGTGTATGTTCGACAGCATTTAACCCTCGCTGATGACTACTTTTTTAGTAGTATTTGTAGACTAAAGGTGGTATTTTGAGCTTACATGTGATATTTGTTATTTAATAACAATCATGTTAAGGGTTAATTTGTTTACTCACAAAGTGTTTCTCAAAAGCCATGAAAGAGCCCCTCCTATGTTTTTTATTATAATCTTATAGGTATTTCACTTGGTACAAATTTAAGTAAATGTTATGTGGCTTAAATTAGCCGGTAGCCTTATTTGATATAGATTCCTATTCTGTCTCTGCTTATATTATAAATATGTGGTTATGAGATCTTTTAGAAAATAAATTTCTTTTGAGAGTTCGGTGTAACAGGATTTTGGGTTTTACGAGTAATTTTGAGACACTCTTTTGTAATCTTTATTTATCATAGTGAATTTCTTTTTATCTCCGTTTATGGAGATAGATTTTACGTTTAACTATATAAAATTTTCCTATTCCTTTTTGCTTTTATTTTATCTAATTATTTGTGTCTCAACCATTTTCACAACACTACCTTTGTTTTTTGTTTTTTCTAATATCATCGGTTATAGTATAATAGCTTAGCTTAGCCTCCGCTTGCGTTTCCAGGTATGATTATTCATATTTACATATTCAATACGGATTATTAAAGAACGCTGACATTTTCTTCGCACTGCTTTCAAAAGGTTTCAAAATGAACGAACAACAGACAAGAAAACATGTTTGACAGTATCTTGCATCTTCCAAAAGCTTATAATTGGACTTTCAAAAACTTTTATCATACACGTCGGATCATTAGTCATATTTCAATTCGGTCATCCAAATTTATTGTTTAGGTGAGGCCAATTATTCGCAAATTACGAATTCCAAAATCCAAATTTACATTGAAATATTGAATTCAACAATAGAGAAAACGACAATCCAGCTCTGATCATGTCTTTTTGAAATTGATGTAGTACTGATGTTGACATCACTGCATCTCCTAGGTTGATCATTTTATCTTAACTTTACAGAACTTTTTATTTCATTCATCATGCTTGGATTGTCCCCAATAGATCATTTCGAACCCTTAAACTCAACATGCAGATGTATTTGGAAAATTATTGAATCAATCTGATCTTGTTTGTTTGCATAATTCGATTTTAAGTAACCTATTTTGTTTAGATACAAACACTATATTGCGGTATCAATATTTACTCCTATGACCGTAAGAAATTTACTTATAATACAAGAGTGGTCTACTTACACCCAGAACGGACAGGTGGGATCCATACCCAACCTCAAATTTTCAATAAATAAATTGATTTCGGTTTTATATATAAATAGATTAATTAACATGCATCACAGCATACCATTTTATAATATAGCAGGTAGAGTTCCTTTTTTTCACATCCAGGTCAAGGAGGGTTCAAGTCCCAACTTTCACATTTTTAAAGCAAAATAACTTTTAAAAAATAAATAATTTTAATAATTTTTTTATGTCTTTTATTTTATCATCTCTTCCGATTCCTTTTTTAATTTTTCATCTTTTTCTAAAACAAAACAATTCATTTTCTCTTTTCCGTTATTGACATTTTCTTAAGTACCCTCAATTTATAGTTTCTTTATTTTATTTTATTTTACATTTAATTATCTATTATTATTTTAAACTTTTATTATTTTTAACCGTTTTAGTTTCACATACATAACACAGATAATTAATAAACCCTAACACATTCAATTAGTTTGACAAAATGAGGTTGGTTCGGTGGTAAACCTCTCATATCTGCACCGCAAGGTTATTGGTTCGTCCTCTCTCCCTCCTCAAAAAACTCCGAATTGTAAATGTAATGCTTCCAAAAAAAATAAAAATTCCCTAAAATCTAAAATTTTAATTTATTGTATTAAAATAGTTAATCTATTATTATGATTCATTTTTTTATCCTTAGTATTTTTATTTTATTTTATAGTCTTAATTTATTTAGATTAAATAATTAGAAGATAAAAAATTCAAAAACATGTATAGTAATATTTATTAATCAATTGTTTTTGTATAAATTTAAAGTGTAATTATTATAAATTTAAAACACCCCTTAGATTATTCCAATTTATTAAAAAATTATAAATATAAAACAAAATTTATTATTATAAAATTAGATTGTAATCTATTATTTTAAGAATAAATATTGTAATTTTTCATTGTTTATGTTATTTTTCTTGTTATTATATATTTTTTAATATTTTGTTTATTGTTTTTATTCTATTATTTATTAGTTCATCTTGAGTAAATGTTCTAGTTGTTTTAGTTTATCTATACTTCATTATACCATCAATTTTTTGTTATATAAAAAACTCATTTTTGTTTCAAAAAAAAAAAAACTCATTTTATTATAATCTTAATTTGTCAGTAATTTTTTTTAATATAATTGTTATTTTATTTAGGTGCCCCACTTGGTTAAAATTCCCAGGTCTGCCACTGCCTACTAAACGCACTTTTTCTGTTGTTAAAATTTGTGAATTCAAAAGATATTTATAAAGAAGTACTACACAATGTGCTCTAAAGTTTTGAAAACTAGTAAAGCGGTAAACGAAGGTATTGTCCACAGGGACGTATCATCTGTCGATCGCTTCATATTTTAGTGATTATTAAAGTAATGTAAACGAGAACATGGCAAATATGAGAGTGGTGTGTGTGATGTGTAAGCATTTTGCGTGTTGTGTGAAAGCATGCAAAATGAACATAAGAAAGATAAGAGAAGATGGAGGGGGTGAGAATGGTGATTAAATGATATTAATATAACATGGTGCTTGCCTTTCTAAATTAAGATATTTCTAATTAAATTAATCTACTCCTAAAGGCAAACACTTTAAGTTACTAAAATAAGTGGCTAGGAGATATGTAGACAATGTACACACATGATACTCATGAGTCATGACCACCAAAACATTCGTGCCACCTACAATCACCAACCACATAAAACACCCAAGATTGGGTTCAACCTAACCTTTAATACGATATCTAAATATGGAAATGAAGAGAATCTCTTAGTCCTCGATCGATTGTTACTCACCGAGGATGTATCGCGTGAGCAACGACCAAAAAGGGACCGCATTAAGCATGAATATTAAAGGATCAAGCATTGATCGCTACTCACCTATCACGTGCAAGCAACAACCAATGGTAGCATTAAGTTTCAATGGACCCTCGATCACTACTCACCGAGGGTATATCACACGAGCAACGACCAAGGGTCGCAAGGCACAAAGGTTATAGAACGAAAGTCCAATCAAGTATGGTATTGACTTTTTCATGAATTTCACCCGATCAATTAAGAGCATAATCACAACCAAGTGTGATGTTCACCTAGCCCTAATTCTCAAATACTCAAATCAATCCAAAACATGCATTTCGAATCATGGGACGTTTGATTAATCTACTCCTAAATTACGTTAATCTACTCCTAATCTCAATCATGAACACATATCAATTTCTAACCTACATGAACATGAATGTAAAGATGATCTACCCCTAAACATGCATCAAGAAAGGTTGTCATGCCTACTTAAACACAAGTCAAGAATCAATTAAGCAATTGAAAGAGACAATACTTGAAGATATTAAATACAAGTCTATTAAATAAATGGCACTGATTTTAGGCTTACATATTTTCCAAATGGGGATACACATCAAAGAAGAAAATACAAGAGAAGAGTAAAAGATAAAACCTAAGGTGTTAATCTCGGATCTCCAAGCTCAAAGATAACCTGATTGTTATCTCGGATCTCAGATCTCCAATCTCCATTGAAGTTCCTCCTCCTCATAGACAAAAAAGGATGGCTCTTTCCTCTAGAATCTCCTCCAAGGGTGTATGGTTGAAGGTGGTAGGTGGAAGGTGGTAACGGTGAGGCATCCATGGAGGAAAACCTCCATAGATGCCTTTGAAGCTTATCCCTCACTTTTGCTGATGAAGAAGATGAAGAAGATGAAGTGTGGAGAGGATTTGTCTAGGTTAGGGATTAGATATCTTTGTTCTTGAAGAAAGTGGTGTATTTATATGTTTGGAAGGCTAGGGCACAAATTAGGCATGAAAGGACAACTTTTTCCCTCTAAAAATCTTTGAAACCCATCTTTGAGTTGAGCTTGAACCAGTTCTCTCTTGATATGCACGGGTATGGACCCATGTAGTAGATCCGCGCACTGCAACTTATGACTTCTAGCTCTTTGTTGCGCGGTTGATGTGCTGGTGTTGACTAGCGGGGTCTTGGAAGTGCACGAGTAAGGTCACCAGCATAGTACCTGCGCACTGCAACTTGTTGCGCGGGTGGGGACCTGCGCACTGTGCACTTTCTGGAATCTACATTGATGCACTTTATGCTCATTTTTGTCTCCTAATCTTTACTTAAAGTTCAAATACCTTGCTTAGAGAATATAACCTACACAAGGCTCAACAAATACATTATATACATAAACATACTCGAAAACAAATAAAAAAGCTAGGAAAGGAGGGTCAAAATATAACACAATTTTGGCATGATCTACACCTTTACTATTTTATAGACAATGGTAAAATAATATATACAAGGCTCATAATATATATGTATATACATATAAAAGGAACCTTGGAAAATTGACGGAGATTAAAAAGTCTTCTGCAACATCAAGACAATGGGATTTTGACATTTTAAATGTGAATTTGTTTAAGAAATGTTACACGACAAAAACAATTATTAAACACTAAATCGGTAAAATTTAATTTTAAATTTATAAAAATGAGGTAAAATTTTCATGTGAATCTTAATTAGTAACCCTTAATAAGCCATCATTCTCGCCGAGTTAGCCACTTATAGCAGACTATTTCAATGACTGCATTACATCCACGTGGATGAAAAAAGTTTTGGCCATCTCACTTTGACCGGTCAAGCCTTTTATCTGTCAACATATTATTGTTGACGGATTAACTTTTTAAAGATCCAAAAATCACCTATAACAATTTGCATTACATTAGTAATTCACCAAACAACAACCTCGACTTACGGTACAACAAATCTCGAAAAAGTGAATCCTTTTTTCATGTATAAGACGCTCAACATGTTATTTATTTATGAGAATATTGGTGAAGGTGACATGTACTTACATACGTTTCCTGAAATTCTCAATACATCGATTTTATATATTTATGATACTATATTTATCATTTTTGCTGCGCTACAAAAATAAAAATAAAGAGAACAATATTATTCGTCAGAAGCATTGGAGTTTTTACTGAAGTTGAATTTATACATCAGAGAAGCATTTCCCAACATAAGAAAACAAATGCTTATAACTTATTATTGAACTCTGAGGACTTTCTCACGAAAATTCTACTGAAAAATTGTTAAAAAAATATTCGACAGTAACTTATTATGGAGTATCGATCTGTTTTCTTCACTAAACAGAAATCCGATGTGCCAGTCATTGGCTTCAGCTTTTTCTGACATATATACTCGGTATATTATTGAGAATTATTGTGGGTTTTTCTAACTTCAATTTTGTAAGGTGCATCTGTATTATCCTGGTCGACCGCGCTGTGAATAACGATAGTATCACCGACATGGAGATGTTTACTGCTAGCAAAATGAAGCCATCCTGAGCAGAAAGCAGGCCTTGGGTTGATGGCAGATTGAAAAGAGCAAAGAAATGTCCACACGTGTCCCATCTCATCTTTCACCTTCAATTCAACTGCTTGGCTCTCTTGGACATCTGGGAATCGTCAGTCTTCTCACAATATCAAATCTTGTTAGCGTCCTTGTGAATATCGCCATACTAACTATAGATAGGTTTTCAATGAGAAATATTTAATTTGTATCCAAAACCACATATTTATAGTCACAACTCACAAGTGATACACATGCCCACCAGATTCTGGACGAAATGATTGAAATCTTCTTTTTTAAACATGTCATATCACAATTAGTACCGTATAAAGTTGATAGTGACAGTCTGACAGATGATAACATTGAAATATTCTTGCTATTTTATAAAATTATGTGGCATCTTCGTAAAAGCGACGAGGCACAAATAATAATGATCAGATAGCATTTTACCTTTCGGTTCACGTAAGATGTGTTTGAAATTTGAAGTTTGAACTTTGAAGAACACATTTTAACTTGGGGAAAAATACACTCTCATCCCTAAACCATGGCCATAATACACACATATGGCGAAATAAATTATTAGACTTTGAGACCCTATTAACAGATAAGGGGCTTCAAGGACATTTTCAATAATTAAAATAAAAGATTATATAAATATAAATATAAAAAATATATATTTATATTTATTTATTTATTTATTTATAGTGAGCTCCTCATAAAGAATCTCTTATTTTAATTTCGATGAGGACCATGATGAAATCACATTAATTATTATAAATTTTGATTTGAATTTATTTATTTATTTTATTTTATTTTTTTTTTTTTTTGTGTTTGATAAGTTCAATAAAATGTACCTATCTATAAAGTTTACAAATTTTTCAAGCACTAAAACTATTTATCTAATTTTTTTTTAAATATGAATACATCGAAAAAATGGACGAGATATAAGAAAATTCAAGAAAAATAGTTATAGTGATTGAAAAATTCTCAAATTTTATTAATAGGTAGATTTCAATAAACTTATCATCTACAAAAAATTCAAATCAAAATTCATAAAAATCGATATAATTTCATTAAAGTTCTTAATGAAATTAAAATAAGGAACCTCTTTTTTGAGACTCACTATATAAATATATATATTGATAAGAAATGGATTTTAGTATTGAAAAATAGAGAAATAAAATTAAGAGAAGATTTTAGAGGCTCTAACTAGAACTTAAGGAGGAGGGTACCAGATCTTTTGAATTCAATCAATTATTATTTTTTTAAACTCCTAACTTATATTTTCCTTTTTTCTGAATTTTAAATCATCTTTAATTGTTACCAAGGGTGTAGTCTTTTTAAAAATCAGTACAAATCAAACTATCAAAATTGTTAGTCTCCTTTAATGATAGGGAGTCTCGGCGTCTATCAACTGATTTTCATTATTTGTATGTGTTTGGGTAGTTTTATTTGGCTTAACATATCAGCCATAAACCCGTATTTCATGGAATCAAGTCTCCACGACATCAAGCCACGTTAGCTTATGTTATTGGTAAAATCTGAAGGGACTAATAGGACACCAGAGAAAGCGGTGATCAGATATGCAACAATACCAAAGTTAGCAAGAAAAGACCAACTCAAGTTGACTAATGGTTGATCCTAATGCCCGACGAGATTCGATCAGGTTAGTCCAATCGATCGGGTAAAGATAACATGACCAGGTTCATCAGATCAATCAGGTAAAGATAACCTGACCAGGTTCATTAGATCGATCGGGTGGAGATAACTCGATCGGGTTCAACTGGCCTACCAAATGGAGAAACCTGGTCAGGTGAGACAACTAAATAGATGAAAGATAAATCGTTCGGGGTTAATGATCAGGTTAATAAAACCTGATCAGGTTAGATAACCAGTCGACCGGTGGTACATGGAAGATATTGATTCCAAGATAACCACAATTCTAGTATGCAGAGAAAGAATCTCATCAAAACAAGGAACCATGAAGCAATTTTCTATAATGAAACATACTTCCTTGAAGATATTGGAACCCAAATTCAATGGAGAATCTAACTCATTAAATACGCATAATATACAAAATAGGAAAGAAGATAAAGACGACTCCAACAAGTTAGAGTCCTACCAAATCTCGTATAATATCCTTATTTGTACTTTAAGAATTGGGATTCTATGTATGTATAAATAGACCCTCAAAACACCATTACGTAGATGATTTGAAAAACACATAATAAGAAAAAGTGTAGGAGAGATTGAGTGTGTAATCAGTTTTAACAATTGAAATCTTTCTCTCGCCGTCTCCGGCAACTGTGGTTTTTTTCCTTGCTGTCTCCAGCAACTGTAAGTTGCGCAGCGGAAAATCAAAGAGTTAAGATCAATAGATTTTAAAATTTTATCGTCTTTGGACCTTTTTGTATACATGAACATGAGGAAGAGATTTATTTTCATACGTTTGAAAAACACTCCTTCGTTTTCTTTTCGATCCTTCACCACTAAGCCTTTCGAGCTATGTCCCACGATCTAGCAACTGTGTGTGTGGGCACGTCACGGATTCTGGGAGCAGTTGAATGGAGGCTTAAGAGATGCAGAAGAAAACCCTTTGTCTCCACTTGTGAATTCGGTCAAGGTAGGGGGAAGAAAAAATTCTTTTTCTTTCCTTTCTTATGTTGCCGCACCACTCTTGTCTCTCTAGGGTTTCGGTCGGTTTATTTTTCCAGATAAGTATATTTTGTAGACTAGGATCCTAGGGTTTAGTAAATCAAGTCAAAATAGGATTATAAATCTTTTTTAATTCGGTCACCACTAGGGTTTGAACTTTTGACCTCTTTAAAGCAAATAAAAATAATCTCTTATTATTTTATTCTTTTGCTCTTGTTAATGTTCGAAACTGAAATCTCCAAATAACAATTAATTATTAATATGTCAATTAAATAATCATATTATTTAATAATATTTAATTAATCAATTAAATAATATATTAATTAAATAATCATATCATTTAATTAATTTCCAGAATATATTTAAGTTAATTTTGTAACACAATTAATTAGACCATCTAATTCTCTGTGAACCTTGTTACTATCTATCGTAAAGGGCTAACAAGGAGACCTAATAGACCCACAATTTTGAGCTCTAATAATAATTATAAAAATTAATTAAACTCTTTAATTAATATTTCACGATTATTAACCTCGGAGTTATTCCATTAAAAACCCAAGATTGTACACTTGTAACTGTAGATGTTTTACGCAACCAAATTATTATTGTCCATCGATATAGCTATTACATATGGTATGATCATCCACAAGTAGTTCATAATTAGAGCAAGGTCATAAAGTCTATTATACTTCTCTAATTATATATGATTCTCTAATGAATGATTATATCATTCACTCCTTTACGGAAGAATAAGGGCGCTCTTAATCATTCAAGTCCCGAATCAACCCTTAAGAGAACTACTATCTATTTCTCACGAGAAGGAGTGGATTCCTCTATTCTGTGCATACATTCTCAGCCATAAGTCAAACTATGATTCCAAGATATGAAGTTATTGATCGGGAATGTTACTCCGATCTCACCCATGGTATGTCAAAAACTATAATCTAACTCGAAGGAGTCAGTAAGACACTCAATGTAAGTTTATCAAGTTTGATTGGCTTATTTCGGTAACAAATCACAAATGGGGTTTGATGTAATGGTAGCTTAGGCTTTTGTTGGTTGGTGCTTTGCACAACCAAGGCCCTCTCAAGACCTCAAGAGAAGAAGCACCAAAGGTAAATTTCTAAGTGCTTACTTGCTTTGAAGAGATAGTTGCACACACTCACAACTTATTCATATGTTTATTTCTTGTATGTTTTGTGTGTTTATTATGTGCGCATTAATGTTCATTAATCTCTCTTCTTGTATGTTTAATTGATTGCATCTATCTTGTTAAATGTCATAACATGTTAAGCATTAGGATGCATTTTCTTCACTCACACACACTTGCACTAATTGCATTGTTTGTTTGTGAGAAGCTGCATGAGAATGCCTTACCCTTCTCTACTGCGATCTTGCTGCTGCGGTTGGTGAACCGCGGCATGCAAGTGAAAGAGATATGTTCTCTCTGCCGCGGTACACTGCCACTGTTGAGATAACCGCGACATGCAAAACGACTGGAGATGCACATTTTTCCTCGGAGCCCCAATTCCCTGCGTCCCCATCCCCATTTGGAGATTTGTTTTAGGAATAATGGGGAAATAGGGAGGGATGGGAGGAGGTCCCCCATCCCCATTTTCCCATTTTCCCCAAACATATATAAATATAATTATAATATATATTTTATTTATTTTTTATTCTTTAAAAACCCTAACTCCCTAAGTATATATACACATTTTATATAAAATGCACTAATGAATTTTATTTTGTATTTGTACTGGAATGTTTGTTTTTTTAATTTAATTTGTAAATTTTAATCAAATGGGGAAATGAGGGAATGGGAAAAACGGGAAAATGGGGAAAAACTAGGAAAAACGGAAAAAATGGGAATCTAGGGATGAGGATGGATATAGGTCCCCTAAAAATTCTCCATCCCCATTTTTCCCAAGTGGGGAAATGGGGGGGATGGGGGGAAGGGTCTAGGAAATGGGGATGGGGATGGGGATGGGGATGGAGGGACCTATATCTATCCACATTCCCCAAACGTTCATCTCTACAAGTGACAGAGATATGTTCTCTCTGTCGCGGTTGAAGTGTCGTGGTTAACCAAAACGTGGCAATCGGGACCACGACAGTCCATCGTGCCCATAACGCCTAAAACGCATCAGTTTTGTTGGATGCCTATAAATACCCCACTTTCATTTTAGGTCATCCCTATAAGTTCAAAATCATATTTTTAACAAAAAAGATATTTTCTATGAGAGAAAAATCATCCAAGAACTCACCTTTGATTACTCAAACAAATATCCATGTGCATCAAACATCATCTAGCATCATCCATGATCATCTAGGTGTCATCTATGCTTGGTTTTTATTCAACATACTTAGTTTGGTAAGTTGGTCACTAATATCTTACATATTTTGTGTCTTTCTTAACAAGCAATCTCATTTATCACTTGTATGCTCATAAAACATATTCTATTGACAAGATTGAGATAATTGTGTTGATTGTTTAAGAGTTGTATTTTGATAGTTATTATTAGGATTGTTTAATCTTTGATAGCTATGTTTGATGTCATATCATATAGCAAAGATTAATAGCTATGATTGTGATTATTGTCATCTTTCATCTTAGATAAGCATTTAGTGTAACCTAGCATTACTTGCTCTTTGAATATCATATTATTCACCTTAGGTTGTTTATTCTTTTCATTGAGAAGTAAGTCTTGTGACTATCGGTGAATGGTGCAAGCAAATTAGACTAGGTCCACTTTTATAGGTCTGCGGGTAGTAGTGGGGGGTTATAGACCGTGAGAGATTGAGGTCAACCTAGGTTGTAAACGTCATTGCAATTAGTGGATTCGAGGTTTGTGTGTGGCGCACATAACAGCCCGTGGTTTTTCCTTATTGAAGGTTTCCATGTAAAAATCAAGTGTTATTTAAATTCCGCACTTTACACTTGATTTATTGTTTTAACTAGTTTGGGGTATTTTCGTAACATTGACTAATCACGAAAATTGGTAATAATCGTTTAATATCTATTCACCCCCCTCTAGATAGTTTTATACACACCGTGCATTATTAGTTTCACTCAGAATTTAGATCACCCATATATAGCCATCATTTGTCAATAAATATGAATCTTTTCAACTAACGGATCTTAGTAATAGATTCATATATATCGTGGCCCAATCCTATATGATCACATCATATAAGGTGCCTCCATTATCATATCACCATATGAGTAGTCTAGGATAAAACCACCTTACATTACAGAATGGACCGCAGCTGTAGATTAACCACAAATAAAGTACCCAGCTTTATTTGCTTTCTACGGACTCTTTAGATTGTGTAAATATAATCAAGGTTAAATTGTCTAAAACTAGAATTGCAAGCACAATCAACATAGAACATATGATCAATATGAGCTATGGAAACTAGAAACAATGGGCACACAATGTATGATTTTCTAGTTTATAATCCAAAATATGCAATCACACAAAATGATGCATGAACATATGAAATGTATGGATTATGTACACTTCATAAAGAGTTAGACATAGGCAACAAGCAAAAAGTTGTTAAAATTAATTAAGTCAAAAGGTTGGTAATTAATCAATTAAAACCTATTCCTTCACCCCCCCCCCCCCCTTTAGAGGTTAGTTTAGACACATATTATATATTTTCAATTGGTATCAGATCGGATTCCTAAACTTACATAAGAGATTCTTGCTATTTTGTGTGTCTTACATTTGGGTGTTTTTTGGTTGTTGCATTCATTTACATTCATCTCATTCATACCCAAACGTTATGAGTGGGAACAATGGTGGAAACGGGGGAACCTCTAGCACAAGACCCTTTTTGCACACCAGGGTAAACTATGCCTTATGGAAAGGCAAGATAGAGTCCTACCTTTGCCAAATACATGACCAGGCATGAATGTCAATAGAAGATGGCTATACTCCTATAACTATGACCACTACGGATGGAGATGAAGTTTCCAAACCTAAATCTCAATGGAGAGCTCAAGATTTCGAAGCCTTCAAGTGGAAGAATAAGGCAATGCATGAAGGAACCGAGGTGGTTAAGGACTCCAAGACTATGAAGTCAAGTGAAGTGATTAGAAGGTTTCTAACCTATGAGTCTAGAAAGGTTCCTACCTCTACACCTCATAAGAAACAAAAAGGAAACTTTGAAGTCCTCCAAGGTTAAGAAGGGGAATGATGATTTAGATAAAGACATGGCCTTAATGGTGAAGAGATTAAAGAAGTTTGTTAAGTTTGAAAAGAAAGGTTTTTTTATCTAAAGGCCAAGACTTGAAGAAAAACTCCCTTTAAGAAGTTTGAACCAAATCAAGAAAATAACAATAGAAATGGCATCCAATGTTTTAAGTGTGGTGGTATATGACACATCTCTCATGATTGTGGAAATTTGAAGAACAAGAAGAAGGGAAAGGCAATGGCTGCCACTTGAAGTGATAGTGATGACTTGGAAGAGGAAGAAGAATCCTCGGATGATGAAGATCATATAGCAAACTTCATATCCTTCGCATCCTCTCACAAGAGCAAAGAAGAAGTTGATGATGAAGAGGAATAGAAAAAAATGAAAGATGACTCAAGTAATGACGGTTCCTCATCTCACTCTACAAATGGGAATGTGGAAAATATGGATCTTGAGGACTTCATTAATCACTTCCAAAGCTCTAGGATGAAGAGTAAAACAGAGATTCGAATATTCAAAGATTGAAGGAGGGAAACCTTGAGCTTACAACTATGGTGACTTACTTGAGTGAGGAAGTAGTAAGATCCAAGGAGATTTAAGTCAAATTGAGAGAGGAGGTAGCCAAAGCAAGGAATCTACTTGTCAGTATGTCCTTGAGTAAGGAGAAGCTTGATGTTATGATAAATGACATGAAGATTCCAAATGACAAGAGGGGTCTTGGATTTGAAGATAACAAATATAATCCCTCTTTGTGAAAAACGGTGTTTGTCAAGAGCATGGACATTAAGGAACCTTTACCTCCACAACATCCTAGGAAGAAAATTGATCTAGGAGAGTGTTCAAAAAGTGCTCAAGTAAAGATGACACCAAAAGGTCAAGATCAAGCTCAACAAGAGAGCCTCACAGGCTAGAGTTTGGATTATTTATTTTGGAATATATTATTAAGTACTATGCTACTATTATTAAC
The DNA here is from genome assembly GCA_035582765.1 of Acer negundo. Lineage (NCBI taxonomy): Eukaryota > Viridiplantae > Streptophyta > Magnoliopsida > Sapindales > Sapindaceae > Acer > Acer negundo. Next base: position 2,751,909 of record CM069242.1, read on the forward strand.
TGATTTTTTAACTTTTATTTTGGAGTTTGGATGTATTAATATGTTTTTTATATTTTAGAATGAATTTGTTATTATTATGTAATATGTTTTTAACTGATTTAATTTTTTTATATATTTTAGTTAGGTTTGATTTGGGTTTTTTTAGCTTTGGGCTATTCAAATTTATGAAAATTATCAAGTATTAACCCAAAATTAATATCCAATATCCCATTAAATTTAAGTAAATATTAAAAAGACTCATTAAGCCCATCAAGCCCATTAGACCTAAAACCGAATTGAACCAAACCAAACCGATTAAAATCAACTCTGTTCGGTTACCATCTCTTATTCAGTTTAAACCGGTTTAATTTTAAGTAAATCGAAATATTTTCGGTTCAGTTCGATTTTTCCAAAACCGAACCAAACCGTGTCCACCCCTACGTATCAATAACATACAAAATCTCCATATTTATAAGATGAGTCATCAATCATCTATGTTATCAAAGTGGTGAACATTACTTTAGATTTATCGTGTTGATGCATAAATGTAAAATACACTGAACCAAACGCGGAAAAAAGAAAAAAAAAAAAAAAAAAAAAAAAAAATTTCTTACCAAAATGTGAGAGGAAGAATGATATGAATATGGTAAAATAATTCTGGAAATCTGGGCCAAAAATTATAGGCATAGACCAGCAACAATTGCAAACAATCAACATAAAAGCTTTTAAGGATTCTGGGATGATCAGCACGTTAATAATCTGTTGATTACAATTTATCAACCCATAAGTTAATAGCATTTGCGTCAGCCCACTTTCCAGAAACCAGTTTTCATATTACAGGCAGGCATCATCTATTGTTACAGGTAAGTTGGTGCAAGCAACACCATATGCCTCTCTTAAAATCTATCATTCATGTTCTTTGTCTTTAACAAATGGACCCGCCTCATTGTTCTTATCAGCTTCTATGGTTTCTTCTCTTCCTCTGCTTTACTTTCTTCTCTAAACGAGGTTTAGCAGAGAAGCAAGCACGATCTCTTTTTCAAGATGTGCACTTCACATGCCTTCTTCAAGGATAAAAAAAACTAAGACATGCAAGCGAGCTGCCAAAGCCAAGGAAACACATCCATCTACGAAATTAAGGTTGCCGCGAGGGTGTCAAGCTCATGAAATTTTGGGTCTGCACAGAGGAAACAGGCAGCTGCCGCACTTGAACCAATGATGGGGGATTAGTCAATAGCTTCACCGTTTTCAATTAAAGCAGCCAGGCCAAGGCCAAGAACAAGCAGGAGTAGTCCAATCTGCCTAGAAAGATCCGATAAAAGAAAATTTGAGTGGGCAGGAGAACAACAGACATAGAAAGAGAAGACCAAAAGGAGCACAAGGCACTAAGTTGTTTATGTGAAATCAAGGAGCGAACTGTGTAATTGGTGACAATTTCACGTGGTTTGTGGGACACTTGAGTCCGCCACTGGCTCCCGGGATAGAGGAATTGATAAAAGATCATGCTGAGAAACCTAAGAATACCCTGGAAGAAATAAAAAAAAACAAACAAAAATAATAAAGTTTCATTGAGGGGACTTGACTCCATACCTGTAGTTCTAGTATGAGTCAGTACTATCTCCATTGTACACTTGAAAATAGGGAATTACATATTCAGCAAATAGAATATGAGTGAATCATCTCAGGAACCAAATGATTTGTTATGGTAAAACATCTTGTAATAACACAATTTAAAATTATCTAAATATGAACCCCAGAAGAAAATTTTAAATCCAATCTCAAGGGACAGGAGCTGCCTGGCTTTATTACCAGAGAGCAGTGTTTACTTCTTTAATATAAAAAAAAAAACTTGTAAATTGGAAATATAACATATTACCTAACCAATGTTGTGACCAGAAAGAAGAAAGAAAAAAAAGATGTATGGAATATATGTCCCATGATATTCACAGTATTGTTAATAACTTTTCAGAACAACCAAAATTTAGAAGATTCAAAATAAATTATTTTGACTAAATGACACAGAAAATTCCATTAAGTTGTTGAAAGTAGTGACGGACATCATAATCAATGACCCCATTAAACAAAGCAAACTGAAATGGTCTAAATCCACTGTTATTGTGAAATAGGCATAACAAATGGGATCTTAAAGAGAGGTATTGTTCAAGTAAAGACTGCTGAAATGTGTAGAAGCATTTTACTTACCTCGAATGATTGGATCACTTTTCCCTCAAAAGAAGTCAGAGAAATTTGCATCTCTTGGAGCGTGGTTCGTCCATCTCTTTGCACGAGGAGACACTTCCATTGGATTTTCCAAGACCTTGTGATGGGTAAGTGGTTAGGGATTTGAGGGCGTACATTAAACGAACCCCACACTCTCTTATTGTGCAACATTCTATTTTCTTACCATCATAAAGACGCTTGATATAGAACTGAAAAGAGACCTCATTATTTTGACATGATTCACCAATATGTTTAGATGGATACAAATGGAAATCAAACCCCATGAACACATGATCTGAATTGATGTAGCAGGGTAAACCACAAGTACTTGTATTGCTGGCTAAAGTGCTATCGGGAACACACCGGTATTTACATTCAAAGTGAATAACCAAACCCCAATCATAATCTTGATGGTCTCGAAATGCAACAACAACGCACAAAGCAAAACTGACAAAGTTAGGACTAAACCAATTTCGCGGCAGCTCAACATTTATAAAAGATCCCTTATTTCGATAGTGAAACCAATCTGGGACCTCACTTCCAGGGTAACATATACAAGCTCGTGGCATCATATCCCATTCCTGTGTCATAAAAAAAACATCAAATATGATTTGGAATTGATATATATATATATATATATATATATTAAAAAGAAGAGAGTGAGAGAGAGACCTTATCATAATATTCTTGCTTCCATAAAGTTGCTAGATGTTGCATTTGCAATAGCGCATTTTCCAAAATATATTTGCAGACATTCCAATCCAATTTGACAGAATTGGCAAAATTGACAAAGATGAATGGTTGATCCTTTGACACAATTGTGCCCACAACTGATAAACACAATAATGGTTCTAGTGATGTGCAACCGTGTGCATCTATGGATATTAATGGAAGCAACGGTAAATGTTGAAGCCTCTCACAATTGCATATGTTTAGCTCTGATAGGTTAGAAAGATTTATGATGGCTGGCATACTCTCAAAATTGTTCTTGCATAAATATAACCTTTTCAGTGAGGTTAAGTTACTAAGACTGTCAGGTATCTTCATAATACCACAATTAGTTAGATCCAGTTCCCTCAAATGATGCAAGTCAAGTAAAGGAGGCAATAACAAACCCACTGTCTCCTGATTCGTATAATATCTTCTAACAGATAGCATGTTCAGGTTGTTCAAACATTTGATGGATGCTGGTACTTCTTTTATAGCAGTTCCCTCTGCTTCGAGCTCCATCAAAGATTCTAGACTTCCTATTTCATTAGGCAAACTTTCAAGCTGTGAGCAATCAGAGAGATTAAGACGTTTAAGAGATTTCCAATTACAAATGTTGTTTGGTAGACTCTTAAGCCTTGAACAACTTTTAACATCCAATAAAACAAGCCTGCATAGATACTCAATAGATGAGGGAAGTTCTTGTATAGCAGTTTCATCTAAATATAACTCTTCAATATTAGATGCGATCTCAGGCAATATCTTGAGATTGGAGCAGCCGGAGAGATGAAGTTTTCTAAGAGATTCTAAATTAACACAATCTGGAAGATACTCAAGGCTTTTGCAGTCAGTTAGATCCAGGAAATCAAGCTTATGGAGACTTTGAATAGATGAAGGAATTTCACGCAAACTTGTACAACCTACTAAAATCAATCTCTTAAGATTTGGGAAGCCTGAAAAGTCCGGGAGACTGGTTAGGTGCTTGGAGCAACTGAGATCAATTTCTTTCAACCTACAAAGATACTATAAGTAAAAAAGAACACGAAAAAAAAAAAAAAGCACAAGTCAGCACCAATTAAGTATTCAATAATTACAACATAAATATCACAATACAAATATGAAAATCTACCTGGATACCGCTCCAAAGTTGCTCAACGTTACTATATGGCATTGCAAGTGTAACAAGGTTCGCGAGATGAATATTTGACAACAATGATTTTTCTGGGTATCCATGCCAATGGAAATACCTTAACTCAGTGAAATTTGTTTCAAGTCCTGGAAAATTATGTACCTTATTAATATCCTCTTCATATCTTGAGCTAAAGAATTTCAAGAATCTCAATCTACGCATATTCACAAACGCATGTCGACCCAAGTGTATATCTCTTGTATTCGACATATCCAGAGAAATGCCCTCAATTTTTTCAGTTCCCTAAAACATATTCAAGAGAAGAGATAAGTTAAATTGAATATGTAAAAACCAGTAATAAGTGTTTGGTAATGAACGAACTCATAAATAATATTCTTTTATTAAATAAAACCCAATTGAATTCCCTTTCCATGTGAGAAACTAAGCTAATGTTTCACCATATCTTACCGTATTCTTTGTCAGTACATGATAGATATCCTCATGATGCCACAATCGAGAGAGTTTTCCAGGATTTTCGATAGATTCTTGCCGAATGATTTCCCTGCCCATTGCTTGTAACAAATCATGCATCATTATCTTGTTGTCATTCGATATAGTTATCATAGATTTATCGATGAGAGTATTGATTCCGATTTCAGTAAAGAAGCCACAAGCATCCAATAATTCTTTCACAAGATCAACATCCTTTCCTTTAAAGAAACATGCAATATCTAGAAATATATTTTGCATTTCATCATCTAGTCCATCATAAGTTATTCTTAACACCTTTTGGACATCCATATGAGGAATTCTTTTTAGTTTATCCATTGCACTTCTCCAAACTTCTACTTTCTTATCAAGTAGAAACGATCCCAAAACTTTTAAAGCTAATGGAATGCCTCTAGCATATCTTACAGCCATTTCTAAAAGCAGCGAATAATCACCTGTAGGAAGGTTTTGCCTGAAGGCATGTTGGCAAAGGAGATTACGAGCTTCACAATGAGATAATTCCTTAACCTCATATATTTGATCCACACTACAATTCCTAAGTACTTGTTTATCTCTTGTTGTTATAATTATTCTACTTCTTGAATCAAAACAATCAAGACCTTCAATCAAATATTCTATCTGTTTGAAATCAGTCACATCATCAAAAACAACGAGAAGCTTCTTACGGATGAGCCTTGTCTTTGTGAAGGTGCGTCCTAAAAAGGTAGTACATACATTTACGTTTTCATCCCCCAGTATGGTAGAAAGAAGTTCTTGTCGCAAGCACCTTAGTCCATGTTTCTCAGATTCTTCCCTGATATTATCAATAAAGCAAGAACCCTCAAACTGATTAGAGATTTTGTCAAATATAGCGATAGCAAGAGTTGTCTTGCCGATACCTCCAATGCCCCAAATTCCTATCCTGTGAACAATTTTCGACTCTAAGCATAACAATGATTCAATTTCTTTGATCTTTGACCCAATTCCAACCAAGTTGCTGTTATCACTTGGGGACCTGTCATTCAGTTTCTTCAAAATATCTTCGACAATTTCTTGGATAATTTCAGACTCACACCTAACAAATATGTAAAAGAACCTTTAGTTAGTTGTTAATAAATAACAAAGAGACACTAACAACGTACTTATAATTCTAGTAGATTAAATAACAAAGACGTATATATTTTTTCTTTTGATAATAGTAGTAATCGATTTACGATGTTACTTTCCTTGTGGAGATAAATTTCAATGATATCAATCAACATCCTACTCATAAATTATCATTGTAAAACAACTTGGGTGATGATTGGTTAGTGAAATGGAACCAATAGTAGATATATTTTATCACATTAATGTCTCTCTCATTTAATCTGGATATAAAATTATACATATGACAAACGACATATATTATTTTATTTAGAATACTACTACTACATACCCTGAACTTTATCCCAAAGACTGGTATATGAGATATGGAGTATGCAGTTGATGTGTTCGATGAAATGCCTGAAGAGAAATTTAATACTTACCTGGTAAAGCTTGAATCGAACCCACTAAGATTTGATGCTTCCTTCAAAGCATCCTTCCATCTCTGCACTTTGTCTAAGCTATACTTATAACTATCTTCATGCTTTTTAAAAGCATCAGCAAAATCCCCAGTCTGATTTCTTAAATCCGACGGATCAATATTGAGAAAAACAGGGATCACCACCTGTAAGTACTTTTCCTTGCACTCAAGGATGTGAACCAGTTCCTGCAGGCACCAAGTCGAAGAGGCGTAATTTTTTGTGAAAATAACGACCGAAATTTGCGATTCTTCAATTGCTTTTTGAAGAGATGGCGATATCTCATCTCCTCTATTGAGTTTGTGATCGAAGAAAGTTTGAATTTGTTTGTCAATCAGAGCTTTGTGTAGATGGCTAGTGAAATTGTAGCGGGTATCTTCACCTCTAAAACTGAGGAAAACATCATATTTGAACGAGGGAGGAGTCATTGAACAAGCGGAAGAAATCAAATTTTGAAGTTGGAGACAGTTTCAGATCTTCAGTCTTCATGGGCCTCTCTTGAAATATTTTACATGCTAAACAGTGAGCTTCCTTGAAACTTCCTTGCAATTTCATGGAAATGAACGATCCCAATTCACCTTCAAAGCAGGGCAGTTTCCATGGGGCTTCTTGGCTATTTCTTCGAATTTTCAAAGATGAAATTACATCATCTTATATTTCCCTTCACGTAAATACATCCAAATGGAAGAATTGGTATATTCTACCAAAACACTCCCTGCTTTTAACCATTCTTGTGAATGTAATAATTCAAGAACAACTTAAAATTAACAACTACATTTCTGATTTCCCGTTTGTTTAAATCATTAGATTAAAAAATAAAATAGATTTAAAAAAAATCAAAATTAAAAGAACTTTAGATCTCATATGGATCGTGGAGATTAATTCATAAAAATTAAAATTAAAATAAAAAAAAAATAGAAAAACAAATTGGAGATTGACGGTGGATATTCATTAAAAATAAAAAATAAAACATAAAGGGTGGATTTTCTATCTACATCTCCACCAATCCAGATGGATCTCTAAGGGGAATTATCATTTGGATACTTATGTTTTTTAAAAAAAAAAAAAAATTATATGTTATTTAACTGTCTTTCTCTTCATCACTAGCGTGGCCTCCATGTTTTTAAAAACTCATCAATTGGTCCTTCTATGAGTTAGATGTTAGTCAAAGTTAATGGAAAGAAGGTTATTTTCATCTTTAAACAAAGAATCTGATGCCACATGTCAAGACCAACAAATGATAAACAGTTTTTTTATAAAAAAACATTTGGTTAATTGATCTCCACCGTCCATCTATTGACAAGGATGTTGGAAATTTAAGAGAAAAAAATTGAAAAAACAAAAAAAGGGTGGAAATCCAATCTCCGGATTGGATCTCCACCAAGATCCATGGAGATCTCTATGAACCAAAGATTGAATCTCCATTGGAGCTCCAGTGATAGAGATTGGAGACTAGAGATTGATCTGCAATGGAGATAGATCTCCATAGATTGATCTGTGATGGAGATCGATCTCCGTGATGGAGATCCCACATCGACAAATTGGTATGTAATTACAATAAGACACCCTCCCTTTAACGATCAATGGTACGTCCAAAAAAAGGATTTTACTCCCAAGTGTAGGAGTGTCGAAGTGATAATATAATCCGGTAAGTACGGAGTCGGTCCTTAGGGAAGGAGTTTTAATGTTCACAAAGCCAACAATAATCTCAAAAGTTATCAAGAAATAAAATGATTAAATTGGTGAATGATGGGCAAATATAATAATGAAATTACTCAAATAAAAATATGTATCCTAAGGTTAGAGATTCCACTCTTGGTGTTTAGAATAAAGGTATATTTAACTATTTATATAACTTAATCGGAATCCACACACAAAGAAGGTTCCAATTGAAAAATACAACAATTTAAGCTCGTTTGAACATATATGAAATTATATTATCTTTCCATTTAATTAAATTACAAGGATTACTATTTACCCAAAAAAATAAATTACAAGGATTACCCACTCTTCGATTCAATAGGTTTCATGCACTCATTGTGCCAATCACTACAATAAATCAAGAATCCTTAGCCTGTGTAATTAAAACCATGCAATATTTAGAAGGATTCAAGTATCCATTGATAAGATTGTCTACAATAAGTCAAGATCCTTATACACTAGAGAGAAATCAAGATTAGAGTCAAGTTAATAAAGAAAAAGAAATATAAATCATATAAGTGAATAACATATGAATATAAACATTAACCACAATTTAACAGTTTTAATAAACCTTTATTTTCATACCAAGAGCTTCACATTTTCACCTTAGCATAATGAAATTAGTTACTTATGGAAATATAAAAGGAAAAACATGTAACAGAAAACTAATTGGCAAGAAGAAAGTTTATAGTGAAAGAGAGAAATAATAATACATGCAAGATAAACTTGCAATGAACCAAGATGAATCAAGAGATAAATCAAGATTTTCAAGGTGGTTTCAACCATCTACAAGGCCCTTTTTTATAAAGAGTTCGAAGGGCAAAAGGGTCACAAAAGGGGAATATGGTTAATTAATGTTTAGCCACCTAACATTGACAAATTTGGATTGCCCATGCATGTACTATCTTTGAACCTCGATTTTGTGCTGCTTGCTTCTGATTTGGCTTCTGACATGAATATAAAAAGTGTGTATTGTTTACTTAGCTTTCCAGAATAGTTTGGTTCGTAATTATCCGAAATCTATAGCTCAAGTTATGCTCAAAACACTGAAGCATGTTCAATGTGTGCGGAAACTGTGCATATGTCCTCTTCCATCCTCTATTTGGCCTTCAAAACATCTTAATCTTGAATTCAACGTGAAATGCATTTTTGTAGGAAATTGAATCATCTTTTCATAGGAAAAGGAATGGGATTATCCGATATTTGAGTGAAACGTTATGCCTATTTCAAGTAACCTGCATCAAAATAACAATATCAAAAATAAAAGACAAAAGTGTAAATGTGCTTCAGTTAGGAGAGTTAATGACATTACTAGCTAGTGTAAAATAATGATTTCAAATCTATTAAATATTCACTTTTATGTGTTTATCAATCAACAGTTAGACTTAACTGTTGACTTTAAAAATCAAGGGTAAATAGTCATTTTACCTATCATTTATTTAATATTTTGAAAATATTTTATTGGATACTCAAAAACATTAAGTTAAATAATATATAATATATAAATAAATAAACAAAAATAAACAAACGTACAAGTGCTTGTCAGACAAAAACTGGAAAATAGAAAAGTTAGACCTTAAAAAAAACCGGAAAAGTTAGATTTTCACCAGTGGTGAGACTCTTCCAACTAGAAGAGACCGTCGATCTCCTATGACTGGAGGATATCAAGCGAATGGTCTCCTTCGGTCAGAGGAGATCCACGTTGTCGGTCTCCTCCAGTGGAAGGGGATCCGTGTTCTCCTCCGGCTGGAGGAGACCCACGAGGCCACGACTCCTCTTGGTTCAGGTTTTGTTTTAATTTTATTTTTATTTTTTGTAGAAACAAATTATTATTTTTTTCATAGTTGCTTGAAATTGAGTGCTTTTGATTTCTGGGTTTGTATTAGTTTTGGAGTACTTTGAGTGCTTTTGATTTTCTGGGTTTGGTTTGGTTTTTGGAATTGAATGCTTTTAATTTATGGGTTTGGTTTAGTCATGTGTTAAAGAGAGAATCTAATCGTGATATCTGGATGATGCTTGGTGGGGTTATTTGCTTGGAAAAATTTTAAACCGTATATAACACTTTTGATATTGGTTTCTTTATGTTTCTCTTATCATCTTTTGGAACTCATTTGGATTTTTATTTTCATTTTATTAAATACATTTATTTTTTGTTTCGTCGATGAGAAAATATATAGAAGGTGAAAGGAAAAATTCAAGAAAGAAAAGAGGTGATTTGTGCCTTTGAATTATTTTATTTTATTTTTTAATCTCACAACAAAAATTGCAGTAAGGCCAAATTTTTTTCAGATAAGGGGCATTTTGGTCCTTTCATGGGTCAACTGTTAAACATAAATGTTGACCATTAAAGGGAGGGAATTTGACTGTAATTAAGGACATTACTTACATATTTTGTCTTATCACCAAAATATAGGGTAACTTTGTGCAATTTACCCTAGAAATAAAAGACTACATTTATAACTTCCAAAATACACCATATAAAAATAGGCAGAAAACGACAATTTTAGGCGATTTTTGAACGCGCCTAGCACGTGTGTTTTGCAAGAAAGGAAAAGTCTACATGCCCCCATTTTCATTCGTTTCTGGTGCTTTATATGGCAGACATCTTCTTGTTTTCAGCGCAACCGGAGGTAAGGAAGGATGAGGAAAGGAAAGGGGAACCACCTGATCCCGTATCTAGTGAAAAGTGAGCTCGAGCTGATGATTTTGAAAAAAAGTGTCAATCTGAGAAGACCAGTGAGAGAGAGCTTCAAATCGAAACTCTTAAGTGCGTCAAGCCCAAATCTATGGCAGGGATTTGGAACTGGGAAAAAGAAATTGAAGATAAAAGAAGGTGATATCACTATAACTGAGAGTTTGAATGGCCCTGTTATGAAACTATCGATGGATTTGAAACAACAACTATGTAAGCCTTGGGCAAATGCTCTGATTCTGAAAATTATGGGGAGGACCCATGCCCTGAGATTCATGCACGCGAAACTTAGGCAGAAATGGCAGCTCATCGGTGGCAGCTTACTGATTTGGAGGAAGGGTACTTTGTGGTGCGTTTCTAGATGCTTGAAGACCTGGAATATGTCTTGACTGGAGGGCCTTGGGTAATCACCAACCAATACCTTGTTGTTCAGAAATGGAGACCCAATTTTGTGCCAGGTGAAGATGAAATCCAGAAAATATCAGTTTGGGTAAGACTTTCGAAAATCCCAATGGAATGGATTGATGTGGATTTGCTGAGAAGCATTGGTGGAATGTTGGGAACTACCCTCAAAGTTAACCCAATCACTGAAACACGGGCTAGGGGTAGATTCGCCAGAATCTGTGTTGAAATAGATATCACTAAGCCTCTTAAGAGCTCTCTAGTTGTGGAGGATCGGGTTGTTTAGGTTGAGTATGAAAGTCTGGGTCTGATCTGCTTCAAATGTGGGAGAGTGGGTCATACTAAGGAATTATGCAGGAAGGGTATAGTTGTAAAGCAGGATAAGGAAGAGAAGAGTACTGAGCATGGGAGCAATTCTAGTAGTGGAGTCAATGAGCCTTATAGCCCATGGATGATCGTTACTTATGGGCGAAATAATAGAAATTTGGGTGCTGGGTCTGTTGGGAAAAGAGGTAATATTCAGAGCAATGTTGGGACTGGTATGAAATATGCCAATGGAACTCTGGTTGCTGGAGTTAAAACTACTAATAAGGTTGTAGGTAATGGTATGGATATTGGTAAGGGTGTGTTGGGAAATTCGAAGAAGGTTTTTGATAACACTAAGAGTGGGAAGATAGTGTCCAAGCTAGTGGTAAGTTCGAAGACAACCTCTAATTTAGTGGAGGGATCTAGATTTGTAGTACTAAATGAGGAAATAGTTGAGGAAACTTTTGTGAAGACAAACCGAGACTGTATCACTTAGAAAGAAACTCCCACTAAGAAAGTCCTTGCGGAAATCTCCAATAGGAAACCACCCAGTAAGAACACTGCTGCTAGCAAATACTTGATTGAAACTCCTATAGATAAAAGCATTTTCAGAAAACCTTTTAAGGAGAATTCTAATGAGATGTGGGTTAAGAGAAATGGGAAGGAACAGTCTAAAGACATTCAGAGTATAGCCAATAGCACCACTAAATTCATGGAGGAGGATATTGAGGACTCTGAGGTCCTTCAATCTTTACACAAGGAGGTCATGGAGCTAGAAAACCCAACTGGTGGGGATTGTTTTAGTAATGAAGCTGGAATTTCTGCCCCTAAGTAAGTGAACGTGGCTGATGCTACTAACTTTGAAATGGTTGCCTCTAAGCTCAAAGAGGCAATGGAAATAGTTTTAGAGTAGGTTTTTGCACTAGTGTCCCCTATTTTTCATTTTTTTTTTAATGGTTTGTTCTTGGAATGTTAGGGGAGCCGATAAAAAGGGGTTTAGTAAAATTGTTACTGACCTTAGAAATCTTTATCATTTTGATGTTCTTGCAATTTTAGAACCTAGAATTAGTGGTGTTAAAGCTTCCAAAGTAATTGACCGGTTGGAATTTTCTAATAAAGTCATTGTTGTAGGCTTCTCAAGGGGTATATGGCTTCTATGGGAGGATAGTAAGGTTAAACTCCGAGTGGTGGCCAAGTCCAAGTATACAATCACTACTATTATTGCTAAAAGGAATAAATTCAGGGTCATTACCTTTGTGTATGCTAACCCCAATGCTATGCTTAGGAGACATTTATGGAACTACCTTAGTCTTGTTAGGAGCTGTTTTAGGGCCCCTGGGTGGTGTTAGGCGACTTTAACGAGATCACTAACAGTGCTGAAAAAAGAGGTGGAAGAAGTGGCTACACCAAATCAGGATTTGTGGAGTGGATCAACGACAATAAATTGGTTGATTTGGGGTTTGTCGGGCAGAGGTTTACTTGGATGACTAGAAGAGGACTAAGAGAGGACTAAGAAAGGATATATGGGAAAGACTTGATAGAGCTCTATGCTCTATGTAATGGAGATTGATGTTTGAGGAAGGATATCTCAAGCATTTACCTAGAGTATCTTCAGATCATTGTCTCATTCTCCTAAACCTTTACAGCATGCATATTCCCCGCAATTGCCTTAAACCTTTTAGGTACCAAGCCATGTGTATGAAGCATGAGAATTCCAACCACTTGGTTAAACATGCTTGGGATTTTTCTAAAGATAACATTCCTAATAAAATTCAGTCATTGTCCAGCCTTTTAAAGGAGTGGAACAAAGCTTCCTTTGGGTGCATTTTTAAGAGAAAGAGAAGGATACTTACTAGACTCTAAGGTATCCAAAGAAGCCTAAGTGAAAGTGCTAATCTTGGATTGACTAAACTGGAGACTGAGTTGCAAGAGGAGTATAGTCATAAAAGTGAGCAAGAGGAGATATATTGGCTTCAAAAATCTAGTTATACCTTGCTGAAAGAAGGTGACAAAAATTCGCAGGAGATACAACAAATTGGAGGGTCTCAAAGGTGATGATGGTAGCTGGCAAAGTGATAAAAAGGTATGAAGATCATTGTCATCTTTTATTTTGTGAACCTTTTTTCTACTCAACCTAGTGTGGGCAATTATGACGGCCTGCCTCATCTTTTCCCTAATCTAGACTTTGCTGCTCATGCTGAATTGTGTAAAGATGTTAGTGAAGAGGAGGTGAAGGAGGGGATTTTTGGTATTGGTGGCCTGAAAGCCCTTGGCCCTGATGGTATACCTGCTGTTTTCTTCCAAGAATAACGAGAGGTTTGTGGTACATATTTGATCAAACTTGTGAGGGATAGTTTTAGGACTAGCTATTTCCCAGCTAAGCTAAACCAAACCCTCATTGCCCTTGTTCCTAAAGTGCCTAGTCCCCTTGACATGTCCAACTTAGGCCTATTAGCCTATGTAATACTGCCTAAAAAATCATTAGCAAAGTCATAGTCCAAAGACTCGGGAGTTTGTTGCCTAAGATTATTAGCCCTAACCAAGTTGCTTTCATTCAAGGTAGACACATCCAAGACAATATTGTGGTGGCTCAAGAGGTACTCCATAAATTTAAGGTGATGAAAGGCAACAAAGGCGTTGTGGCTTGGAAAATAGACCTAGCCAAAGCCTATGATAGAATCCAATAGAACTTCATCAGACATGTTCTTATGGAAGCAGGTATTGGGGGTACTTTACTGGATTTAATAATGTGGTGTATAACTAGTGTTCAATACAAAGTTGTGCTGAATGGGGAGGTTACTAAGCCTTTCACTCTTGGATGTGGTATTAGACAAGGGGACCCCCTCTCCCCTTACATTTTTGTCATGTGCATGGAAAAACTGTCCCACCTGATCACTCAGAGGTTAAATCTTGGTACGTGGAAGTGTGTTAAGACATGTAGGAGGGGGCCGGAGATATCGCACTTATTCTTTGCAGATGATCTAATTTTATTTGGCCAAACCACTGTCCCTCAAGCCATAATTATAAAGGAGTGTCTAGACATTTTATGTAATTTATCTAGGCAGCGAGTTAGTTATCCTAAATCTAGGATTTTCTGTTCTAAAAATGTTAAAGAGAGTGATGCTAGATTAATTGCTGGGGTTTGTGACTCTTCTCTCACTAATGACCTTGGCAAGTATTTGGGAGTTCCTCTCATCTATGGTAGGACTGGTACCAAAACCTGTGTGGAGATTATGGAGAAGACTTAGAAGAGATTGGCAACCTAAAAGAGTGAGTCTCTTTCGCTTGCTGGTAGGGCTGCTCTTATTAAAGCAGTAACCTCTGGTTTACCGATTTATGCCATGTAAACAGTGAAACTCCCTTCGGAGATCTGTAATAAGTTAGATAAAATTAATAGAGAATTTCTCTGAGGGCATACTTCGTCCAAGAATGTTGTCCATCTTGTTAATTGGGACATATTCTCCCTCCCTAAAAGAAATGGTGGTCTTGGAATCAAGAAGTCTAAGTGCATGAATCAGACATTACTTGCGAAGGCTGGTTGGCGTCTTCTCCAAAATTATAATGGTATTTGGTGCCAATTCTTGAAGCACAGATACCTCAACACCACAATGCTTACAGACCCTAACCTTAACAAGAATAAGGCATGCTCTAGTACCTAGAAATCCATTTTCTTTAGTGCTAAACTTATAGCTAAAGGCCTTAAATGGAGAGTTGGAAGTGGTTCTCACATTAGATTTTGGGTTGATGATTGGGTTCCAAGTGTTGGTGTTTTTATAGACTATGCTAGTGTTAGTATTGAAGAGGATCATTTGAAGCTAACTGTTGAATCTTTCTTGACAAATGGTGAGTGGATATTGCCTTAATTAGCTAATGTTCTTCCTTGGAACATTGTGCACAGAATTATTAGCATTCATGCTGGTAAAACCCATAGTGGGCTGGACAAGGTCATTTGGGGATGGAGCAATCATGGGGATTTCCCTGTGAAATCAGCCTACTTGGGTTCTATTAAGGCAGAGAAGTCTCATTTGTGGCCTTGGAGGTTTATATGGATCCTAAAAATTCCTTAAAGGGTGATCTACTTTCTTTGGACCTTGTTTCATGAGAAGATTCTCAATAATCTCCAAAGAACTGTGCGTGGTATGGCTGTTGATTCCTCTTGTCCTAGATGCAATTCTGGCATTGAAAGTATTGATCATCTTTTGCGTGAGTGTAGAGAATCTATTTCTATATGGGAAAAAATCTCTAAAGGCAGTACTGTTTCTAATGTCTTTAAAGGTGACTTAAAAGGGTGGCTTGTTGACAACCTCCAAAGTGGTAAGCTAACTACTGATAACCTTCCCAATTACTTTCATTTCTCAAGTGTGTTGTGGTTTCTGTGGAAACGGAGATGTAACAAGGCGTTTAATCTGAATTCTTTTACTCCCCAATCTCCTTATCTTGTTATCAATAAGTTTGCCAAAGATTGGCTGGATGCGAATTTTGTTGCCTCTAGTAGAGATGTTGTTTTGTTGCGGATTGCTTGGTTGGAGCCCAATGAAAACTGGGTTAAATTGAACTTTGATAGGAGTAGGAACTCTGACTCAGGTAGCATAACTGCTGGTGGAGTTTTGCGCAATCACCGGAAAATCTGGTTGAAGGGATTCTTGCTGAATATAGGTGTTGGTAGTGTTATTGAAGCTGAACTGTGGAGTTTGTACGAAGGCCTCAAGATGGCCTGGAATTCTGGCTTTAGGAAAGTTTTAGTTGAATATGACTCCCTCACCTCTGTGCATTTGATCTATTCTGATATCAGGCATAACCACACCCTCTATAGCCTCATCCAGAATTGCAAGACTTTTATGGCAGCTCACTGGAACTGCAGCATCACCCATATTTTCAAAGAAGGCAATCAACTTGTTGATGGGTTAGGCCGTATGGGCCATAGCTTGGACACTGGTATCAGGTATTATGAAGACCCTCCTCCTAAGATGAAGACCATTTTCGATGCTGATTACAGGGGTGTTACCTGTCTTAGACAGGGCCCTATTCCTCCCTCCTCTTAGTTCCCCTTCTCTGGGCTTGGCCCTCCTGTGCACACAAAAAAAAAAAATACCATATAAAGTTCATTTGTAATTTGCTATAGCTGCGAATTGGACATACATAAATTAAGGAATGCATGATATATACAATCCATAGCAATTATGTCAAATCAAACAAAAGAGTTTGGAAGTTGAGTTCACTAAAATAGTAAGTTGACTGCTAAATCGATGATCCTGGAATCAACCTGATCAATGCATGGAAATTAAATAAACGTACCTAATTTCTTGTGTTGACGAAGAATCAACGTCGTCCTGAACTTGTGCGAAATT
The DNA here is from genome assembly GCA_035582765.1 of Acer negundo. Lineage (NCBI taxonomy): Eukaryota > Viridiplantae > Streptophyta > Magnoliopsida > Sapindales > Sapindaceae > Acer > Acer negundo. Next base: position 2,768,445 of record CM069242.1, read on the forward strand.
ATGATTGGACACACAAAGTGAAACACAACACAACTACTTTGGTCAACGCGTTTCAATTTCAACTTTTGAGCAAATATGTGCTATAAAAGCACGTCTAAACTTAACTGACCATCAGATTATCCACACATGCACAATAAAGTTTTCCAGTCGTAGCTATAAATGGAGATCTTATCTAAATTACTAACAATCAGTGATGTTACTTCAGGATTGTCGATCCCAACTGGAGCTCTGCTGCATATTCCGATACCGAAAGGAGGAAGACACGACATGGGTTTGGTGGTTAATGACTCGATTGGACAAGTCTGGAAATTCCACTTGTATTTGTACCCTAACAGTCACAGACTTGCTTTCACTGAAGGATGGCTTGAATTTGTTAAAGCTAAAGGTGTTAGAGAAGGTGATAAAGTCATCTTCTCTACCGGGAATAACCAAGATGGAGCCTATAGTATTGTGGTGATGCGATCACCTTTCACTTTCCAAGGTGAGCCTATTTATATGGATGTGGAAGAATTGCCCAGAGAAAGTTTGCCGATCCCTACTACTGAGATTATTTTCTTCAAATAAAATTGAAGCCCAGCTGCTTTATATGTTATATTTTCATTCCGTTTCTTAATAAACTGCTGATAAGTGTAATGTTATCCTTTTTAAATAATAAAATTATTTAAGTACTAATATTATAATATGTATTTAGTGTAATTGTTTCGTATATATTGTAAGAGTATAAACAATAATTTGTAGTTAAACTATCTTAAATTGATATTTGTTAATTAAAAATATAAGAATATGATTTAAAACTGATTAGTGTCTTTTCAAGTGTTTTATTAATATTATAATAAAATAATATATATTTTATCTTAAGAAAAATAAGTATAATATTATAAAAAAATAATAAATATAATATATGAGTTTAATATTTAGATAGTCTCTGCAGAGCTTTAATAATTTTATTTTTTTAATAAATAAAACTTATTTATTTAACAGATCTAACGTGTCATTTATTCAATTAGTAAAATAAAAATAAAAAACAAGAGTAAAAACGTTAGAATAACATTTTTAATTTGAAAGAACTTTAATTTACTATGCTATATAATCCTAGATTTTTACAAATTCAACCCAACTACAATTTTTTCACCACCAAAAGATCAAGATACAACAAAGTTCAAACTCACATAACAACTATTAAAAACATCAATGAGGAAATATAAAGTGAGCAAGGACAAATGTCATGGTACGTTTATGTAATTTGTCCTTTTATATTAAAATAAATATTTTTAATATAATTTTGAAATTATATTAAAAAAACAATTAAGAGCATAACACATAATTTTATCAATATTTCATATTTTATTAAGAATAAAGATAAATGTTTTTTTTTTTTTACTACAATACAACCTAATACTAGAAAATATTATGTATTATTTGATAGGGTGTTTATTTTATTAGACAATTAAATTATACTGAAATGATATAGTACAACGTTTAGTATATATTATTATTTTAGTATATTTTAATTGTTTAATACAATACAATCCTGACAACCAAACATGGCTTTATTGATTGATATGAGTTGAAATAGAATCACTTAAATAGTAGATTAGAGCATCTCCAACCAACACAATATATAGAAAACACTGAAAATACTAAATTGATATAAAAATCAACTCTAACCAATACAATAAAAACACAAAAAATAATATTAATAAAATAAAATTGGTGTAGCTACAGGGCACACCAAATTTGGTGTAAATTGTAGCTACACCAAATCTTTTTTTTTTTTTTTTCTTATCGTAAATGTCACATTAGTCATGTTTTATTTTTTACAATTACTAATTTAACCCTTCTATACTTAATTATAATAATATGTATTTCAAAAAAATATACCGTTGCAAAGATCTCGTTGAGATCTTTAAAATAACACCAATATTGATATACATATTTAATTTAATTAATTTATTTATTAATTATACATTTAACCAATTTAAAATTTTATAATAATTTAAAGATTTATTAAAAGAGTATTATTTAAAGATATTTTTTGATGTAAAATTTAATATAAAATATTAGAGTGGAAAAAAATTTGGTATAAATATATTCGTCCAAAATGCTATATTAACACTAAATTGATATAAAATTTAGTGTTATATATTGGCGATTCTCTTTTAGCATTGAAATAATACAATGTTATTGTAATTGACTCATTGTCGAATCTATTACCATCACTTTTTTTGTAAATCAATGTAAAATTTGATGATAATATATATTATCGATGCTCTTATATCATTGAAATAATAAGACGTTGTTGTCATTGACTCATTTTCGAATCCGTTAACATCACTTTTTTTGTCGCTTCGACGAAAAGAACTAATGCTCATGTCTGCGAAGATGTGCATGATAATGACATCAGGGATTGCAAAGTGGATGACCGAAATGCACGTTATTTTTATTTTGAAAGAAATGACCAACATGCACGTTAGGATTTTATGGAGTACGATACGTCAGTAACCTTTTTATGAGAATAAATTATTTCTGTATCTTAATAACTCATGTTAGAAATAAATAACAAATAAGAAACAAAGATGAGAGAGACGAGAGAACAGTGAGACTACGAGAGAGAGATATTACTTTGTATTGATTTCTGGGGAGTTATAATGCTTTAATGCTGCTCAGCTCGTTCCTTTAGAGCATCTCTAATGCTATTATGTATTTGGAGAAAATGGAGTGTCACATAGGATAGATATTAAAAAAGTTAGAAAAACTCTCTCCAATGCTATTATCTAAGTTTAATATAGAGATGATGTGACCAAAAAAAAGTTAGAGAATATGGAGTTGAGTTTCTAATTCTAGAAACTCTCTTAGAAATGCTGACTAGGATTTCTAACTCTTTCTACCAATAAGATTAAAGTTTTCAACTTTTTCCACCAATGAAATTAAACCTCATTTAATTGTAAAATAAAAGAGGAGAGAGAGTATAATAATTGTTTTATTATGATTGGACATAAAATGGATGCATATTTGACTTTAGATAATTGTATTAGAGATGTGAATATGCATTTCTTTAAATTTTTTTCAAAAGTGAGCCCATAATAAATAGAAATGCTGATGTGGCATTACTTATAAACTTAAAAATCCATATTTGCATTGAAGATGCTCTTATAAATGAAATCAAATTTATATATAGGTAGCAATTTTGGTAGGGTGCTTATTGTAATTCCCCTTAAATCAATGCTTTGTTGACTTATTACTTTGCCGCCTTACTCATAGACTTAGAGATCGTTTGTTTTATCCGTTTAAAACTTAATAGGTTTAAATTGAACTCATCAAATTGTTTTGTTTTTTTTTTAAGTGGGCAAACAACTTAAGAATATTAAAAAATAACTTTAAAAATAAAGTAAGAAATCCTGATTTTTAAGTTAATTCTAAATTACTGGATTACAATTAAAATATTCTCTTCCAAGTCTATCCTCTCAATGAAAATATATTTTCAAATTTATCTTAATTTGATATTATTTAGAGATCTTTCTTTTAACAAATTTCTTATTTCAAACGACTTTTAGTAAGAAGAAGAAGAAAAAAAAAAAAAAAAAACCCTAATCACTTCTCATAGATCGATTCATATAATTCAGGAACCTATTTCAAAAAAAAAAAAAAATCAATAACTTTTTTTATTTGGTTTCTGGTGCATATGATCAAAAAAACCAAAAAAACAAAAATGGTTTCCTCAATTATATACACTAGAAACGTGTACGACATGCAAAATAATTTGATTTTTTTTTTACAATAAATTGAACTAAAAATTTATTTGCAGAACATGCAAAATTATATCCTTTGATAATTTTGCTGTTTTGTTAAATTGCACTTTGTTTGCAGAAGAACATGCATGTTAAATTACTTTTTTTAATTAGCATGGGTATAATTGAATTTCTAGAAATGAGGATATATGTTTTCATGTACATTACTCTAGTATAAATAGCCTTAGTTGTACAAGCTAAAAAAGGAAAACAATCAATCCTAATAATGAAGAATCAATCAATCAATCCTAATAATGGAGAATAAAAATAAAATAATAGATTGGTCAACATGACCCAAAATAGACTAACTAGGAAAGGAAATAATCAAGGAGGAATCTCGTAATTCCAACACTCCCTCTTAAGTTGGGGCAAAGATGTTGACAGGCCCCAACTTGACAAGAGATGATTGCAATTATTATGGACCAACAGATTTAGTGAACATATCAGTTGTCTGATTAGAGGATGAAACATATCTTGGTATGATAACTCCAGAGCATACTTTTTTCCGAATAAAGTGAATATCAACTTCTATGTGTTTTGTTCTCTCATGAAGAACTGAATCATAGGATAACATAATAGCATACTTATTATCGCAAAACAATACAAACGAGTCTTTTACTGAGAATCCTAGCTCAGCCAAAAGAGAACGAAGCCAAAAAAGCTCACATGTGCCCTGAGCCAAGGCACGGTACTTAGCCTCGGCGGAAAACTGTGTGACGACTACTTGTTTCTTATTTTTCCAGGATATGAGATGACTGCAACGAAAGGTGCATAAAGAGGAAGTAGAGCGCCTATCACTCTTCCACCCCACATAATCAACATCTGTAAAGCATGAGAGGTCTGACTATCCTCCTACCACATAGAAAAAGCCAAAACCCGGACAAGTCTTAAGGTACCGTAGAATGTGATAAATAGCATCCAAATAAGAGGTACAAGGCGAGTGCATAAACGGGCTCATAACACTAATTGTAAACGTAAGGTCTGGTCTTGTGTTTGTCAAATAGATAAGACGACCCATAAGACAATGATACACTGATGGATCTGGTAATAATTCCTTTGACTCTGTTGACAGCATAGGATTAGGGTCCATAGGAGTAGAGGCATGCTTACACCCAAGCATACATGTATCTTGAAGAAGATCAAGAGAATATTTTCTTTGAGATAGGGATATGCCTCGGCTAGATCGAGCAACCTCAATGCCAATGAAGTAACGAAGAGGGCCCAAATCCTTAATGTTAAAAATTTGCCCGAGATCACACTTTACTTGGATAATACCAGGAGCATCATCTCCAGTAATAATGATGTCATCAACATAAACTAAAATGATAATGCATTAACCCTGAGGATGGCGACGTATGAAGCATGTATGATCTGAGTGACATTGAATAAATCCCATAGTTAGAACCACATCACTGAAATGGCTAAACCATGCTCGGGGAGAATACTTAAGACCATATAGTGATTTTTGAAGGCAACATACTTTCCCTGAATACTCTCCCTCAGCCTAAAAACTCGGTGGCGTATCCATTGAGAAATGCATTTGTAAGTTCCTTAAGTTTGATTGACTTATTTCGGTGACAAACCACATTTAGGGGTTTGTAATGTAAGGGTAGCTTATGCATTTAATTGTTGATGATCAAGCTCAACAAAGGCCCTCTTAAGATCTCAAGGTGATAAGCACTTCAAAGGTTAAACACTTGTGCTTAATTCCTTTAAAGAGACTTAGTTGAACACACACATTCTCATGCTTGCATATGTGTTCATTGCTCTTGTATGCATTATCTTCATATTTCACACTTGCACTTCTTTGTTAAATCTTGTTGTGTGTTAGTGTGTCTAGTAATTCATTTCCCGAAGATTGTTTGGAAACGTCTGTGCTGCACGTTGGTGTGCTTGGTTTAGCGTAAGGATCACCTTTGGAGAATGCCATTGGCTTCTCTTTTGGTTTCACCACATTTGGTGAAATGACAGTTGTGATCGGTGATTGTGATCGACGGCCAGACCGCAGAATGGAACTGTCGTTTGATTCCAGTAGTCACTAGAGTGATTCTGCGGTTATGATCGACAGCCCCGACCACCGTTTAAACCTGATTGATTTTATCTCGCGGTTTTAAATTGTGGTTGTGATCTACGATCATGAAACCACCGATTGAAACCGTCGTTGGTACTTGATACTCTCGGGTTCAATTCAGCGGTTATGATCGGTGGTTGGTGGCCATCAAATGAAACTGCTGATTGGTGTGTTTCAAGGGCAAACTTGTCTTTCCACCAAGCCTTTTGTTGCTCTCTATAAATACACTATTATGTCACTCTCTTTCATTCAGCTCTTTGAACATCAAGAACCCTAAAAGAGAAAAAGATATTTTTGAGAGAAAAAACACAAAGATTGCTTCTTTAATTCTCTAAACTCATTTCTATGTGCATCAAACATCGTCTAAACATAATCTAGGATCATCTAGGATATATCTATGCATGGGTCTTTTTCAACACACTTGACTTGGTGAGTTGAACATCATTCTTATCCAATTTATTGTTCATACTTGTCATTTAATCTCTTTAAATTACTTGTATTCATTTAGATTAAATTCTATATACAAGATTGAGATTGAAGAAAGAAAATCTAGAGCTTTCAACACAAGTTGACCATTTAAGTGAAGAAATGATGAGATCCAAGAAGATTGAAGATTAGTTAAGGGATAAGTTAGCCTTATCTATAAGGAATGAAGAAGGATTGAAGAGGGAGCTTGAAGAAGATAAAGGGTCAATGACTAAGATGGCTCCAAGCACGAGAAGCTTGACCACATGTTAAGTATTGGAAAAAGTCATTAGGACAAGAGAGGTCTTGGGTTTGAAGATAGCAAGGAGACCTCCACTCCTAACAAGACCGTATTTATCAAGAGTTTGAGCAACAAAGACTTAAACAAATAAAGCACAGTGTGTATAAAACTATCTAAAGGGGGGGTTAATAGATTTTAACACTTTTTACCCAATTTTCGTTATAAAATAATATTCCGAAAATACCCCTAACTAGTCAATTTATATATCAAGTGTAATATGTGCGGAATTATAAATGACACAAGATATTTACGTTGAAACCCTCAACAAGGAAAAACCACGGGCTGGTAAGTGCGCCACACTCGAACCTCGAATCCACTATATGCAATAGTGTATACAACCTAATCCCGGTTTGATGGCCTAATCCCAACCAATATCCCACTATCACTACTCGCATGCCTTTTATAGAGGACCTAGTCCAATTTGCTTGAGAGACCACCTAATCCCAGTGTAGAGACCTAATCCCGGTCAATCTCACAAGACTTGCTTCTCAATGAAGAGATAAAACATCCTATGTGAATATATGATAATATTCAAAGAACAAACAAGGCTAAGAAACCTTAGATGCTTATCTAGAATGACAATATAACAATTAATTCATTCCTAGATATCAAGAGCTAAATGACATGTCATAAAGCTTAGCTAAACATAGATTAGGAAATCCTATGAAGCTATCAAAATACAACACCCAATCATGTCAACACAACAATCTCTATTTTGTATCTAGAATATATTCTAAGAGCATACAAATAATATAAGAGATGCCTTGATATATAAAACACTAATTATGTATGATAATAGTGAAGAACATACCAAGGGATGTGTGTTGGCCAAAACCCATGCAAGTAAGCATCCTAACTATGCTAGAAAATGCTTAGATGATATTTGATGCATATGAAAATGGGTTTGGGTTTGAGTGATTAAATGAGCAATCTTGATTGTTTTCTCTCTCAAAGGTCTCTCTTTTAAGTTTAGGGTTCTTGATAATCAAAGAGTCACACATAGACCATGAGAAAGTTGTGTATTTATACAGGGCCATAAAAGTTAGAGTGAAAAGACAAAATTGCCCTTGAAAAAACTGATCGACGATTTCATTCCGTGGTTTTGAAACCGCAGATTAAACCACCGTTTCAAAACCCGAGAGCATCAGGTATGATCGGCGGTTTCATCACCGTCGTCAAACCGTCGTTTTGAGACCTAAGATATTTTCAATCAGGTCTTCATCGGCGGTTTCGAACGGCGGTCATGGCTGCCAATCGTAACCACATAATCGACCAAAGATATTTATAATCAGGTCTGATTGGCGGTTTCAAACGGTGGCCTGGTCGCCGATCAAACCACCGATTCACCACTATAAGTGAAACTAAAGGAGAAGCCATGGCATTCTCCGAAGGCGATCTTCACGTTGAACCAAGCACACATTCGTGGATGCACGGACGTTTCTGAATAGTATCGGGAAACGAATTACAAGACACATAAACACACAACAATATACAACAATAAAGTGCAAATGTGAAATGTGACATTTGAAGAGACTGCAGACAAAGGTAAAGCATACATATGCAAACATTGCTAGTGTGTGTATGCATCTAAATCTCTTTAATGAAAAACTAAGCACAAGAGATATACTTTTGGCGTGCTTATCCCTTGAGGTCTTGAAGGAGCCTTTGAGCTTGATCCTCAATCACTAAAGCTACTGTTACAACAAATCCTAATATGTGGTTTGTCCACGAAATAAGCCAATTAAAATATGGGAATCCTAACAATCTCCCCATTTGGCTATTTCGTGACAAAACCACCACTCACATTGATCCTCACAACATAAATAGAAACTAAAGGGATTTTCTACATTACAAAGAGATAATTAAAATATATAACTTCAAGTCTTCAATCTCTTGTAGAACAATCAATCCTTCAAAACAAAGTTTCTATACTTTTCAAAAAAAGTATGTGAGATTAATCATGTGAGAATAAAACAAGCATTTGCATTTAAGAATTTAAGCACAACATCATGCAATGTATGAGTGTAATGCAATGCTCCCCTTCAATGTATGGTCTCCCCAATATGCACAAATGCTACTACAATTAGCAACACCTCTTACCACCATTCTACTCCCCTTTTTTTTCATGATATAGGCAAAGGAGTAGTCGCCAACCGGGTCACTTAAGGCAAAAAGAGATAGTAGCACACAAGATATTTGCATAATCATATAAACCACTTTATGCAACACAATCAATTGGAGAGAAACAATGATTTGCATGCAAGACATGTAGCATTCAAGTCCAAAATATAATGGTATTTGGCAAAGCAAATGACAAAGGTTTCCGATAAAAGTCAAACCAATTTCACCATTTGTCAGGAGAGAAGCAAGGATATAGAGATTTCATTGAATTTAATTTGAGAGCAATTATTTCCAACTTTATAGGCTAAACATGGCATGAGCGATTTTGCGCCTTATTCAATTTTTCTGGGAATATTTCCCGTATGATAGTAACCATGTTCAACAAATAAAGAAAGAGAGACAATATATTTTCATTTGAGTCTCATTCGTTTTTTCACACATTATTTTACATTTAAGAATTGCAATCATCAATTCATGTTTTTTCATATTGCATTAGCATGTCAATTAAGAATCATCATGTCATGGAGATAACTATAGGTCATTCAAATCGTACTTCCTATGTAAATCTCCTAGTCCAAAAATGCATGTTTGAACATAAATATGACATGGATTGCATTCAAAGCATGGTTCACACTTATTGAAGTAAAAACATATAAACATATGTGCAACCAAGCTACTCAAGAAATTAATAAAGAAGCATAAGATATATCAAATTTTTGCATGTGACAAGTATGCAATATAGCTCTCTTTGCTTGAGTTCCCCGTATGGGGTCAAAATCCATACCACTTCAATGAAGGGTATAAGGTCCTAAAAACCTCCCAAGTCTATTGGACTTAGTTGAACCTATGTGAGACTTGTTAGTCTCATAGCAAGCGGGTTCATTATTTCTTTTCCACTTACGTTATAAGATTTCAATCCTAGTGGTTAAAGATTCAAGAGTTCTAGGTATCATAGGATCATTAAAATGTATTTCATTCTTCCTATGAACATACATTCTAGCTCTAGCCCTTTTCTTTTCAATCATGCTTTTAACTCTACACATTTTGATGTAATGGAAGCAATTTGGTCTAATGTGACCATCAATACCACAATAATGACATGTAGGGATGAAATTAGAACTCATACAATGTCCTTGTGTAAGCATAGGAGTCTTCCCATGTCTTTGTGGTTGTCTTGGTTGTTGTATAGGATCTCTCCTTCAATTTTTGAATCTCATTTTCATTCTTTATCTTATAGCTTTCAAATTCTTTCAAGTAGTCTTCATGATCCATACTCTCCATATTTCCATTTGTGGAGTTAGATGACACATTCTCAACTATTGAGTCATCTCCTAAATTCTCCATCTCGCCAATGGAGTTATCTTTATCATCAAGATCATCAAATTGGTCTCTTGATGATGTATGAGACATATGCTAATAAGTAGCTACACCAATCACCTCTAGAGCTATTTATTCATCTATCTCTTCTTTGGGATCATTAGTCAAGTCATCCTTGCCATCAACTTTAACTTCTACATGAGTGGCACCAAATGCTGTGTACTTTATGGCAAGGTCTTCATCACTTGAAGACCTATCTCCCTTACCGGAGTCATCACTACTACTACTCCAAGTAGCGACCATCGCCTTTCCTTTTTTCTTATCCATGCGATTAGCAAATTCGGGGGCGAAGTGACCTATGCCACCACATTCATAACATTGGACCTCTTTCTTTTCGGACACTTCTTGCATAGGCTCAAAATTCTTGAAGGGACCCTTTTTCTTCAAGTCTTGGCCTTTTGATCCAATGCCCTTCTTCACGAACTTGACGAATTTCTTGAATCTTCTTAACACCAAAGCCATGTCTTCATCCGAGTCATCTTTATCCTCCTTCTCCACCTTGGAGGTCTTTAAGGCTAGATTCTTTTTTTTCTTTGGAGGTGATGTGGTAGACTCCTTTCTTAACTCAAAGGCAAGAATTCTTCCAATGACTTCACTCGCTTCTAAAGCCGTCACTTTGGACTCGAACCTCTTGGGAAGTGATCGCATGATCTTTTGCTTGATCATTCTATCCGAGTAAGGATCACCAAGTTGGTGACTTTGGTTCACAATGTCCATTAGCCTCACTTGGAAATCATTAAACCTCTCACCTTCCTCCATCCTAAAGGTCTCAAACTGAGTTTGAAGGACTTTGAGCTTACACTCTTTGACCACCTCGTTTCCTTCATGTGCGGTCTCTAGGATGTCCCACGCCTCTTTAGTGATCCTAGTAATTTGAATCAGTTTATACTGATTTTTGTCCACCGCACATCGGATGGCATGTATAACTTTATTGTTCCATAAGGAATCAACAAACTCTTAAGGACTCCACTGTGCCTTAGGTTTGAGAACCTCCTCTCCTCCATCCGTATGAGTCATCTTCGGTGGCGCATAACCATCTTCAACCACCATCCATGCCCTATCATGGATTTGGCATAAGTATGCCTCTATCTTCCTCTTCCATGAGGAGTAATTCAACCCGGTGAGTAAGGGAGGTCTTGTGCTAGAAGCACCCTCGTTGCCCCCACCATTTCCACTCATAGTGTTTATGAATGAATGAAATGAAATGAATGCAAATGTATGAAAGATCAAAAATCACACAAAATGCAAAACACACCAAAAAGAGCTAGGATCACCTAAGTATATCTAGGAACCCGCTCTGATACCAATTCAAACAAATAAAGCACGGTGTGTATAAAACTATCTAGAGGGGTGTGAATAGATTTTAACACTTTTTACCCAATTTTCGTTATAAAATAATATTCCGAAAATACCCCTAACTAGTCAATTTATATATCAAGTGTAATATGTGCGGAATTATAAATGACACAAGATATTTACGTTGAAACCCTCAACAAGGAAAAACCATGGGCTGGTAAGTGCGCCACACTCGAACCTCGAATCCACTATATGCAATAGTGTATACAACCTAATCCCGGTTTGATGGCCTAATCCCAACCAATATCAAGCTATCACTACTCGTAGGCCTTTTATAGAGGACCTAGTCCAATTTACTTAAGAGACCACCTAATCCATGTGTAGAGACCTAATCCCGGTCAATCTCACAAGACTTACTTCTCAATGAAGAGATAAAACATCCTATGTGAATATATGATAATATTCAAGGAACAATCAAGGCTAGGAAACCTTAGATGCTTATCTAGAATGACAATACAACAATTAATTCATTTCTAGATATCAAGAGCTAAATGACATGTCATAAAGCTTAGCTAAACATAGATTAGGCAATCCTATGAAGCTATCAAAATATAACACTCAATCATGTCAACACAACAATCTCTATTTTGTATCTAGAATATATTCTAAGAGCATACAAATAATATAAGAGATGCTTTGATAAATAAAACACTAATTATGTATGATAATAGTGAAGAACAAACCAAGGGATGTGTGTTGAGCAAGACCCATGCAAGTAAGCATCCTAACTATGCTAGAAAATGCTTATATGAAAATGGGTTTGAGTGATTAAATGAGCAATCTTGATTGCTTTCTCTCTCAAAGGTCTCTCTTTTAAGTTTAGGGTTCTTGATAATCAAAGAGTCACACGTAGACCATGAGAAAGTGGTGTATTTATACAGGGCCATAAAAGTTAGAGTGAAAAGACAAAATTGCCCTTGAAAACACCGATCAGCGGTTTCATTCAACGGTTTTGAAACCACAGATTAAACCGTCGTTTCAAAACCCGAGAGCATTAGGTATTATCGGCGGTTTCATCACCACCGTCAAACCACCGTTTTGAGGCCTATGAAATTTTCAATCAGGTCTTCATCGGCGGTTTCAAACGGCGGTCATAGCCACTGATCGTAACTGCATAATCGACCAAAGATATTTATAATCAGTTCTGATCAGCGGTCTGGCCACCGATCAAACCGCTGGTTCACCACTATAGATGAAACCAAAGGAGAAGCCATGGCATTCTCCGAAGGTGATCTTTGCGTTGAACCAAGCACACATTCGTGGATGCGTGAACGTTTTCGAACAGTATCGGGAAACGAATTACAAGACACATTAACACACAACAATATACAACAATAAAATGCAAGTGTGAAATGTGACATTTGAAGAGACTACACACAAAGGTAAAGCATACATATACAAACATTGCTAGTGTGTGTGTATGCATCTAAATCTCTTCATGAAAAACTAAGCACAAGAGATATACCTTTGGCGTGCTTATCCCTTAAAGTCTTGAAGGAGCCTTTGAGCTTGATCCTCAATCACTAAAGCTACCCTTACAACAAACCTTAATATGTTGTTTGTCCACGAAATAAGCCAATCAAAATATGGAAATCCTAACAAAGACCCTTCACTAGTGCAAACTCCTAAGAAAAAGATTGATCTAGGACAATGTTCACATAATACACAAGTGAAGATGGCGCCAGGAAGTCAACCTTAAACTCAACCCATAATAGCTCCTCAAGCCAACTTTCCTCATCAAATAGCTTACCAAGGAAAGAGACCAATCATGCATGTTTAACCAAGGAAACAAGCTAGACCGGTTCAACAACGAATAAGGAATGAACCAACTCAACCATAACGACATGGGAAAGCTCCAATGTACACACGGGGACATGGTATGATTCCTCACTTTACTCTCACTTGTCATTTTTGAGGTATTGATAGTCATATTAGACCAAATTGCTTTCATTATATTAAAATACATAGAGTTGAGAGCATGCTTGAAAAAAAAAATGCTAGAGCCAAGATTCATGTTCCTAGGAAGATAGAACCCATTTGCATGATCCTAGGATATCTAAAGCCCATGTACCATTGACCACTAGGAAGGAAAATATTTCACCTAAGTGGATTAAATAGATGAATATTTTTGCTATGTTGCTCAAATAGCCTTGAAGGTAAATTTTTCTAATTTTTGGTACTTAGATAGTGGGTGCTCAAGGCATATGACGGGAAACAAGAGTTTCTTTGAGATTCTTGTCATTGAGGAAGGGAGATTTGTCACCTTTGGTGATGCATCTAAAAATAGAGTTGTGGGGAAAGGAACCATCTTTATTCGTGGTTTACCCTCCCAATCCAATGTTTTATATATATATGGCTTGAAAGCCAATCTAATAAGCATTTCATATCTTAATGATGAAGGACTCTCCGTCTTGTTTAGTAAAAATGATTGCTCAATTCTAAAGCCCGATGGATAAACCTTGTTGAAAGGAAAGAGATCTAACGACAATTGCTATTATCTTGAAGCTACAGTTGTCTCTTGTAATGAGCAAATTGAGTTGTGGCATGAAAGAATTGGCTATATGAACTATCAGGATTTATGAATCTTAGATAAATTCAATGTTGCACATGGCCTTCCCAAGCTTGGGAAGAAAGTTGATGGAGTTTGCAGACATTGCCAACAAGGAAAATAAACCAAGAGCATGCACAAGAAGGGCAAGTATCTATCTACCAACAGGCCCCTAGAGATTTTCCATATGGATCTTATGAGTCCTATGCAAACCGAGGGTTTAGGTGGAAAGAGATACATTTTCGTTTGTGTAGATGATTTTTCTAGGTACATATGGACATATTTCCTTAGAGAAAAATCTGAAACTTTTGACAAATTTAAAATGCTTTGCACTAAAATTCAAAATGAAAAAGACTCTAACATTAAAAGCATTAAACATATTAGAAGTGACAATAGGAGGGAGTTTGAGAATGCCTACTTTGAAAGCTATTGCAATAGTTTAGGTATCTCCCATGAATTTTCGACTCCTAAGACACCTCAACAAAATGGAGTTGTTAGGAGGAAAAATAGGGTCCTTCAAGAGATGGCTCATGTGATGTTGCTTAGCAACAATGTCCCTAGGAACCTATGGGCCGAAGCCATCAACATAGCTTGCTATATAGGAAATAGAGTCTTCCTAAGACTCGGTACTAGACAAACCTCATATGAGTTGTGGTGAGGTAGAAAGTTAAATGTTAGCTACTTCCACTCCTTTGGAAGCAAATGCTACATTCTAAATGACCGTGATCAACTTGGAAAGTTTGATGCTAAGAGTGATGAGGGTATCTTTATTAGCTACGCCTTGAATAGTAAAGCATATATAGTTTTCAACTTGAAGACTTGAAACGTCAATGAATCATCTAATGTTGTCATAGATGATTGTAGGCCTAAGAATAGTAACCATGAGGAGGATGAGGTTGTTGTAGTTGATGATTCTCCTTTGGAGAAGGTTATGGAGACTCATACTGATGAGAGGTATAACCTTAATGAAGAAGACACACAACCTCTTGATAGAGTTCCTCTCTTGGACTCTAATGAACCCGCTACATGGGTTAGAAAACTTCAAGATAAAAATGACATCATTAGAGAAGTCAATGAGGGTGTTAGGACTAAACCTCAAATAGCTAATCTAATTAGCTACACGTGCTACACCTTTCAAATTGAACTCAAAAAGGTTGATGAGGCCTTAAATGATGAGTTTTGGGTTCTTTTCATGTAAGAAGAGCTAAACCAATTCGAAAAGAATGAAGTTTGGACTCTAGTTCCTACCTAAAAGCATAAATGTCATAGGCACCAACTAGGTGTATAGGAACAAATCCGGTGAGGATGGCAACATTGTGAGTAACAAGGCAAAGCTTGTTGCATGAGGGTACTCTCAAATTGAGGGTATTGACTTTGAGGAGACATTTGCTCATGTTGCCCGTCTTGAGTCCATAAGGCTTCTCTTATCCATAACGTATGTGCACAAGTTCAAATCGCACTAAATGGATGTGAAGAGTGCCTTCCGCAATAGCTTATTGCAAGAGGAAGTGTTTGTTGAGCAACCCAAGGGGTTTGTGGATACACACCACCTCAACCATGTCTATCGCCTCAAGAAGGCTTTATATAGGTTAAAACAAGCACTGATGGCTTGGTATGAGCACCTCACTCAGTTTATTTTTGACCGTGACTACACAAGAGGTAGTGTTGACAAGACTTTATTCATCAAGAAAAACAATGATGAGCTTTTCATTGCTCAAATATATGTTGATGATATTGTGTTTGGCTCCACCAACAACACCAAAGTCCAACAATTTGTTAATGTTATATCTCATAAATTTGAGATGAGTCTTGTTGGTGAGCTAAATTACTTCCTAGGTTTGCAAATTAAGCAATTGAAAGATGGGATTTTTATAACCCAAGCTAAATATGCAAAGAACCTAGTGAAGAAGTTTGGTCTTAAAAATGCCAAACATTGTGATACACCCATGAGTACCACTTTAAAGCTAAGTAATGATGCTAGTGGAAAAAGTGTGGAGCAAACTCTATATTGGGGCATGATTGATAGTTTGCTCTATTTGACCGCAAGTAGTCCCGATATATCTTTTAGTGTGGATGTGTGTGCTAGGTACCAATCGGATCCTAAGGAGTCTCATCTCTCTTTTGTTAAAAGAATCATTCGCTATGTGAATGGGACATCTAACTATGGGATTTGGTACTCGTTTGACACTAATGCTAGTTTAGTTGGCTTTAGTGATGTGGATTGAGCAGGAAATTGTGATGATAGGAAAAGCACATCGGGCGGTTACTTCTTCCTAAGGAACAACTTGGTGTCTTGGTTTTGCAAGAAGTGAAATTCTATTTCCTTGTCCACAGCCGAAGCCGAATACATTATCGCGAGGAGTAAATGCACACAACTCTTATGGATGAAGCAAATGTTTGTCGACTACGGATTCAATCAAAGTACTCTAACTCTTTTTTGTGATAACATGAATGCCACTAACATTTCTAAGAATCTGGTGCAACATTCTAGGACAAAGCATATTGACTTTCGACATCATTTCATTAGAGAACTAGTTGAGAACAAATGCATTGTACTTGAACATGTAAGTACAAATGATCAGCTAGCGGACTTATTTACTAAACCCTTAGATGCAACTAGGTTTCATTCACTTAGTAGATCTATTGGGATATGTCTTGTGGATTGATGTGGTTTGGAAATTGACCCCATAAAGGGAGCTCAAGCAAAAAGAGCAAATTTGTATACTTGTCACATGTAAGAATTTGAAAAATCTTATGCTTCTTTAATAAATGCTTGAGTATCTTGGTTGCACATATGCTTATATGATATTTTCTTCAATAAGTGTGAACCATTACTTTGATTACAATCCATGTCATATTTATGTTCAAACATGCATTTTTGGACTAGGAGATTTACTTAGGAAGTACTCTTTGAATGACCTATAATTATCTCCATGACATGATGATTTTTTAAATGACATGTTTAAAAATGAAAAGCATGATTGCTGATTGCAAATTTCAAAATGCAAAATTATGTGTGAAAAGCAAATGAGACTCAAATGAATAAAGGATCTTGTATTCGTCCAAGGATTTTAAAATCCAATGTTTCTCTTTCTTTATTTGTTAAACATGGCTATTATCATACGGGTATCTTACCTGGAAAAATCGAATAGGGTGCAAAAGTCGTTCATGCCTTATTTTGCTTATAAAGTTGGAAATAGTTGCCTCTTAAATTGAATGAATGATAACTCTATATCCCTTCTTGAATTCATGACAGATGGTGAAATTGGTTTGAATTCTATTGGAAACCTTTGTCATTTGCTTTGCCAAATACCATTGTCTTTGGATTTGAATACAATATGTCTTACATACAAAGCATTATAATCACGCATTTTCTTAAAATAAATCTCCTTGCTTCTCTTCCAATTAATTGAGTTGTATAAATTGGTTTATATGATTATACAAATGTCTTGTATACTACTATCTCTCGTTACTAAAATGACTCGGTTGGGGAATACTCATTTGCCTATCTCATGACAAAAATGGGGAGTAGTATGTAGTAAGAGAGTTGTAGTAGCAAATTCACATCTATGATAGCTACGTTTTATGTCATGTCATATAGTAATATTGATATCTAGGATTGATTATTGACATATTTAATCTCTAGATAAGCATTTAGTGTAACCTAGCATTAATTGCATATTGAATATCATGATATTCACTTAGGTTGTTGATCTCTTCCTTATGAAGTGAAGCCTTGTGACTAAGTTGATTTGTGTGTAAGCAAGTAGGTCTAGAATCGCTATTAAAGGCTCGTAAGGTAGAGTGGAAGGGTTAGTAACCGTGGATGGGTTAGTAACTGTGGATGGTTTGATATGGTCAACCTAGGTTGTAAACTTTCATTCAAGTAGTGGATTTGAGGACCGTTTGTGGCTAACATAGTAGCCCGTGAGTTTTTCCCTGTTGAGGGTTTCTCACGTAAATCAATCAACTTGTAATTTATTGTTTTCCGCACTTATATTAGGTTGATTGTATTTTTGACAACATTCATTTTTTATTGAATATTGACTAATCAAGAAAAATTGGTAATTAACTTGATTAAAATCTATTTACACCCCCCCCCCCCCCCCCTCCCTCCTCCCCTCCCCTCCCCTAGATTTAAACACACCATATTTGTTTCAGCATTCTTGACATCCGGCTAATGAAGAGGCCAAGAATAGGTAGCAGCAAATGATACTAGAAGACGAACTGTGGTTAATTTAGCAATTTGGGCAAATGTAGCACCAAAGTCCTTGCCAGGAACATAAGTAAATCCTTTGGCAACAAGGCGAACCTTACATTGGTCAATAGTGCCATCAACTAGATATTTAACAGTGAAAACCCATTTACAACCAACTGTGTGCTCACTAGTAGGCAGAGTGACAAGCTCTCAAGTCTGATGAAGAGCATCAATTTTCGCTTGCATGGTAGCCACCCACTTAGGATTCAAGAGAGCTGTAAGTTTCTCATATTTTGATTGGCTTGTTTCGTTTACAAACCATATTTTGGGATGTCTATGTAATGGGTAGCTTAGATTCTCGTTGACAAGTTTCCAAGCATCCCGGTGACTTCAAGAGCAAAAACGTAAGGTATATCACTTCACTTACCTCTTGAAGAGATTAGTTGCACACACACACACACTTCTTCATACATGTTTTATTCATCTTGCATTTGTGCTTCAATTCTTATTTGTATGCATTCTTCACACTTCACACTTGCACCTTTTTGTTGGATTTTGTTATGTGATAGTGTCTAGTAATTCATTTCCATGATCGAAAATGTCCGTGCTTACATAATTCTGTTCATGTCATAGCACGATGATTGACCATTTGAGAATGTCCTATTCTTCTCTTGGATAAGTGTTATTTTTGGTTGGTTATTTGGAGTAAAATGTCTAGTTGCAAAAGATTAGATTTTAATGATTTAAAAGATTTTTAAAACTGACATTTGTATGGTCTTGTGACTATAACTTTTTATAAAAAGTTCAAAATGAGTTTAGAAAATTTCTATACAAACTAGACACCTATACCTTTCCAACGGTATATTATTCGTAATATTTCATAACTATTTGGATTAGTTTTGAAATCTCCAAAGTGAGCACCAAAAAAGGGCAATTCTGTTGTTGTCCGTTTCTGACCTTTGGTCACTTAATTGACCATAACGTTTTCTACATACATCAAAATGTTATTCCGTAAAAAGGAGTAGAAAATAGATATACATACCTTTCCAACGGTATATTATATGATATTTTTCGATGTTATTTGGTCATGTTTTGAGGCACTCAAAACTAGAGTTGATGCATTGTCGCATGCCATTCCAACCCAAACCGATGTACACTTGCCGTACAAACAGCGGGAGAATAACAGTTTTTGTCCAGTGGTTGGCCACTTGTAACTCGCCCAAAAACCGCTGTTCGTACAACCATTTACTGGAATTTTGTTTTCCAACTTTTTCAAAACGGCATAGCTTTGGTTTGGCCTATATTTAAAAATCATCCTCTCCCATCTTTTTTTTAGAACCCTAGCCCACAAAATTGATCTTCCAAGAGAGAGAGAGAGAGACAAGGTTTCTAGAGAGAGAAAGCTCCAAGCTTCCATTGATTCACTCTCCATCACCTTCCATGTGCATCTAATGACTTTCTCATACATGAGTCTTCATCTTTGAGTCACTTGGTAAGCAGAACAAACACCATATCTTCATTTATTGTTCTATTTCATCAAGACATGTCTTTGATTGCTTATATTAGCAAATCTTCACTCTTATTGCATATTTAGTGAAGTTATGACATGATTGGGTTTGTGTTTGTGATATCTTAAATAATTAGGTTGTCTTGCCTAAATAGCTAAGTCTTGAATATTCTTGTGGAATTGATTGTTGATTAGGTTGATAGACAAATATTTATTTATCTAGTCAAACTCTATTGAATGTTCATGTGTATTTAATTGACAATTAGGTTGTTAGAAATCTCTACATCTAGGTGAGACCTCATGTATGTGCGTGTAGGCATGTTTGATAATTAGATTGTTAGATTTGCATCTTAACATCTAATTAAATATTTAGTATAGACTAGCATTATTTGCATTTAGAATATTATCATATATTCACATAGATTGTTGATCTCTTCGTGAGAGTTAAGGGCGCGTCCTGTAAGCGTTTTTCAGTTGTTATTTTTCAAAAAGAAAAATGAAAATGAAAACGGTGTTTTTGGTTTCAATTTTGAAATCCGAAAACGCGTCTGGTAGCATATACCGAAAACTGTATTTTAAAAATAAAAACATAAAAAATATGTCCAGTAGGTTAACCGAAAAATATAAAAAAACTATCAATAGTTCATCCCAAACAATTATCAATAATTATCAACTAAGTCATATTTTTTATTAAATAAAAATTTAAAATATTAAACTTTTTTTTAATTTAGCATCAAATGATAATGAATATCAGCTGGTAACAAAATCAACATCAGTTGGGAATCAATTGATAACAAAATCAACACAAATCAACTTGGTGCTACCAGTCAATGAAACAAAACAGTTGACTCGAGATGAACTTAGGGATGAGATATCAGAACTGAGTCGACTCGGGTCCGATGACCTCTGAGTTGAGTCGAAATTTGTGAAGAGAACGTCCATTTTGTGATCTGATTTCACTTCTTCTTCTTCCTCCTCCTCCATTGACTAATGATGATGATGTCTCTTCTTATGCTTCAATTTGGCTTCTTCTTTAGCCAATTCATCGTCGATCTAGCTCGATCGTCATCGTCATCGTCATGGAGCAGATATGGAGCTACGATCGTCATCACCAATCTGGTCAGATCGGTATCACCAGAGGAGGATCTCACCTCCTACGGCCATAGAGGAGTAGATCGGAGAAGAAGAAGAAGAAAAAGGAAAATAAGAAGAATAAGCAAAGTGACGAAGAAGAACAGTCAAACGGTTGAAGAAGAAGAACAGTGATGAGACGCATCGTCAAAGAAGAAGAAGAAAAAAGGTAACAAAAATGTGAATTAAAAAAAATTGAAAAGCAAAATGAAAAACATCTAAAAGTTGTTTTTCAAAATTTTCAATTTTAACACTGGTTTTGTTTTTCATTTTGTTTTTGTTTTTTGAAAACAAAATGAAAAATGGTTAACAAACACGAATTTGAAATCGTTTTCGAAAAATAAAAACAAAAACAAAAACAAAAACAAAAAAAAACCCATTTTTACCTCTACTAGACAGCCCCTAAGTCTTGTGACTAAGTTGCTTAGTACTCAAGCAAGTTGGTCAAGTGCCACTGTAAAAGGCTTGCTGGTAGAGTAGGAGGTGCTCACGCCAAGAGTAGTGGATCGGGGGATATCACTAAGGATTGAACCAAGAATGGTGAGTGGTAGTGTCTATAGCCTGAGGTTGTCTAGAGTGAGAATCCGTGTATCACTTGAGGGTGTAACATTTTATTCATATAGTGGATTTCGGTGACTGTGTGTGGCTAGCATAATAGCTCGTGGTTTTTCCTTGTTGAATGTTTTCACGTAAAAATCAAATGTTCTTTAATTTCCGCACTTTATACTTGATTTCATTATTTGATTGAATTGGGTTATTTTGGTAATTTTGACTAATCCGAAAAATTTGGTAATAATCGAATTAACAACCCATTCACCCCCCTCTATGTTGTTTTTCAGACACACGCATAATATATTAGTTTCAATTGGTATCAGAGTAGGTTCCTAGACATACATAAGAGATCCTTGCTACTTTTGTGTGTGTTGCATTTGTGTGCATTTTTGTTCTTTGCATTCATTCATCCATTCACTCCACCAAACACCATGTGTAAGAGTGAAACACTTAGAGCGGGAATTGCTTCAATGACCTTTAAAGTAGTGAGGAAAGAATTTGACTCCGATTAGGAGGTGACTCTCAAGATAAAAAGATTTAGGAGATTCATGAAATCTCAAAAGAAGGGTATGACCTCCAAAGTGAAGGGGGAGAAGGAAATGACCTTACTTAAGAAGGATAAAGCAAGTAAGGATTATTCCTCAAGGATTGATGATCCTTGCCTTAAGTGTGGTGGATTTGGCCACATTCCCTCTATGTATGGTAACTTGAAGCACGAGAAAGGATGAGAAGCTTTAATCGCTACTTGGAGAGATAACGAAGTTAAAGTAGTTAAAGAATGTTCCACAAGCTCGGTTGAGTATGAGAACAACTACTTGACATTTCCAGTTTCCTACCACGAAGAAACTCAAGACATCACCAAGTGTTTGTCTATTGATGAATTCAAGAAGGGTGACTTTGATTGTGGAAATCGAAGTGGAGCAAGCTTGAGAGAAGCAAGTTTTGAGAATATGACCCACTCAAGCACTAGTAGGAGAAGCTTCAATCAAGAGAGCACATGCTCTAAAATCTCTTGTGATAATGTGGTGAATTATCAAGAGATTATTGACTCTCTTCAAAAGTGTTTGAAGATGAAGGAAGATGAGGGAAAATGATATCCTTAAGTTGGAAAAGGATAATCTTCAACTAAAAGCCGAAGTGACTCACTTGGATGTAGAAGTGAGATGTGGAAGGGAAATTGAAGGCATGTTGAAGATGGAACTTGAAGAGGCAAGAAAAACACTTGCTAAGATGACTTCGGGTTCGGACATGGATGACTCCTTGAAGACGGACGTGATTGATATGTCTAAGTATGAAAAGGAGATTGAATATTGCCACCAACGGATGAAGGCAATAAAAGATGAACTTGCCAATAAAAAAAAACTCATTGAAGATTGTCAAGGAAAGTGAAATGAGGTGCCTTAAAGAATTAAAGAAGGCCAAGGTCAAACAACCTCAACCACAACCTCAACTCAAGGCAAGAGTATAGCTTTATCCAAGCATCTTTCATCTCATGGAAAGTCCACACAAGCCTTGGCAACTTAATCAAAGCCTAGGCAATTCAAGAAATATGGACAAGTCTTTGAGAAGCCAACCACCTCCTCCAACAAGCCAACTATCAAGTAAGGAGGTAACCACATGACTCAACCTTTGAGAAATGTTCATCATGCTTAACCACAAAGGCACCAACATTCGGCTATTGCTCCCAAGAAAACACCCGGTGCACCATCAAATATAACCTTATCAACATGGCAATGCCTCGATGAGAACTCAATGCAATGGTATGAATTCTTCTTTTTTACCTACTTGTCATTATTGTGGTATGATTGGTCACATTATACCAAAATTTTTTAACTACATCAAGCTACGTAGAATTAAGAGCATGAAATAAAAAAGAATGAACCGTAGGGCAAATTTGCATGAACCTAGGGATCCTAAAAATATGTCTATGACCACTAAAAATGAAAAAGTGGAACCTAGGTGGGTTAGAAAGATCGAACCCGAATGCAATTGTACTTACATGGAACCCGTGGATACTATTAAGTCCAATGGACTTGATATGTCTAATAGGACTTGTCCCATGCCTTGATACGGTACGGTAATTAACCCCATAAGGGGAGCTCAAGCAAAAAGAGCAATTTTGCATACTTGTCACATGCAAAAATTTGAAAAATCTTATGCTTCTTTATTAATTGCTTGAGTATCTTGGTTGCACATATACTTGTATGTTTTTCTATTCAATAGGTGTGAACCAATTGCTTTGATTGCAATCCATGTCATATTTATATTCAAACATGCATTTTTGGACTAATAGATTTACTTTGGAAGTACTCTTTGAATGACCTATAATTATCTCTATGACATGATGATTCTTTCAAATGACATGCTTAAAAATGAAAAGCATGAATTGTTGATTGCAAATTTCAAAATGCAAAATTATGTGTGAAAAGCAATAATGAGACTCAAATGAATAAAGGATCTTGTATCCGTTCTAAGGATTTTAAAATCCAAAGTCTATCTTTCTTTATTTGTTAAACATGTCTATTATCATACGAGTATCTAACCCGGAAAAATTGAATAGCATGTAAAAGTCGCTCATGCCTTATTTTGCTTATAAAGTTGGATATAGTTGCCCCTTAACTTGAATTGCTTATTAAATCTATATCCTTGCTTTGATTCATGACAAATTGTGAAATTGGTTTGAATTCTATTGAAAACCTTTGTCATTTTCTTTGCCAAATACCATTGTTTTTTTAGACTTGAATGCAACATGTCTTGTATGCAAAGCATCTTTATCACACATTTTCATAAAATAAATCTCCTTGTTTCTCTTCGATTAATTGACTTGCATAATGTTCTTATATATGACTATGCAAATGTCTTGTATGCTACTATCTCTCTTTGCTAAAATGACCCGGTTGGGGATACTCCTTTGCCTATCTCATGACAAAAAGAGGGAGTAGTGTGTAATAAGGGAGATTGCTAATTGAGAGTAGCTAATTCGCTTGTTGGGGAGATTGCTAATTGAGGGGCAGTAACCCGTTGAGGGGGAGTATTGCATTACACATTCATTGCATGATGTTGTGTGTTTTCTTTAATACAAATGTTTGTTTTTATCTCACTTGATCTTCTCACATACACTTGTCTTGGAAAGTGTAGTTATCTTGTTATGCAGGGATGTTTATTCTACAAAAGGTGGAAAGCTTAAAGATCTAGTTTGACTAGGTTTCTCTTTGTAATGTAGAATAAACTCTTATTGACCCTTAGCTTTTAATTTTTGTGAGGAAAAATTGTGAGTGGTGGTTTTATCACGAAATAGCCAAGTGGGGAGATTGTAAGTTCCTTATATTTTGATTGGCTTGTTTCGTTGACAAACTACATTTTGGGATGTCTACGTAATGGGTAGCTTAGGTTCTCGTTGACAAGCTTCCAAGCATCCCGGTGAATTCAAGAGCAAAAACGTAAGGTATATCACTTGACTTGCCTCTTGAAGAGATTTGTTGTACACACACACACACACACTTCTTCATGCATGTTTTATTCATCTTGCATTTGTTCTTCAATTCTTATTTGCATGCATTCTTCACACTTCACACTTTCATCTTTTGGTTGGATTTTGTTGTGTGATAGTGTCTAGTAATTCGTTTTCGTTTATGTGATCAGAAATGTCTGTGCTTGCACGATGGTGTGCATGTCATAGCACGATGGTTGACCATTTGAGAAGGTCTTATTCTTGTCTTGGATAAGTGTTAGTTTTGGTTGGTTGTTTGAAGTAAAGTGTTTAGTTTCAAAAGATTGGATTTCAATGATTTAAATGATTTTCAAAACTAACCTTTGTATAGTCTTGTGACCATAATGTTTTATACAAAGCTTTAAAATGAGTTTAAAAAATTTATGTACCAACTAGACACTCATACCTTTCCAACGGTATATTATTCTTAATATTTCATAACTGTTTGGATTGGTTTTAAAATCTCCAAAGTGAGCACCAAAACAGGGCAACTTTGTTGTTATCCGTTTTTGACGTTTGGTCACTCCATTGACCATAACTTTTATTATAGACATCGAAATATCATTCCGTAAAAAAAAGTAGAAATTAGACATCCTTTCCCTTCCAACGGTATATTAAACGATATTTTTCGATATCATTTGGTCATGTTTTGAGGCGCTCGAAACTAGAGTTGATGTGATGTCGCATGCCATTCTAGCCCAAACCGATGTACACTCGCCCTACGAATAGCGGGCAAACAACGGTTTTTATCCAATGGTTGGCCGCTTGTAACTCACCCAAAAACAACTGTTCGTACAACCATTTTCTAGAATTTCATTTTCCAACTTTTCCAAAACGGTGTTGCTTTGGTTTGGCCTCTATTTAAACACTGTCTTCTCCCATTTTTTTTTAGAACCTTAGACCACAAAATTGATCTTCTAAGAGAAAGAGAGAGAGAGAGAGAGAGAGACAAGGTTTCTAGAGAGAGAAAGCTCTAAGCTTCCATTGATTCACTCTTCATCACCTTCCATGTGCATCTAATGTCTTTCTCATACATGAGTCTTCATCTTTGAGTCACTTGGTAAGCAGAACAAACACCATATCTTCATTTATTGTTCTACTTCATCAAGACATGTCTTTGATTGCTTAGATTAGCAAATCTTCACTCTTATTGCATATGTAGTGAAGTTATGAAATGATTGGGTTTGTGTTTTTGATAGCTTAATTAATTAGGTTGTTTTGCCTAAATAGCTAAGCATTGAATATTCTTGTGGAATTAATTGTTGATTAAGTTGATAGACAAATGTTTATTTATCTAGTCAAACTCTATTGTATGTTCATGTGCATTTAATTGACAATTAGGTTGTTAAAAATCTCTACATCTAATTAAGACCCTATGTATGTGAATGTAGACATGTTTGATAATTATGTTGTTAAATTTGCATCTTAACATCTAATTAAGCATTTAGTGTAGCCTAGCATTATTTACATTTAGAATATTATCATATATTCACATAGGTTGTTGATCTCTTCGTAAGAGTTAAGTCTTGTGACTAAGTTGTTTAGTACTCAAGAAAGTTGGTCAAGTGCCGCTGTAAAAAGCCTACGGGTAGAGTAGGAGGTGCTCACGCCAAGAGTAGTGGATCGGGGGATATCACTAGGGATTGAACCAAGAGTGGTTAGTAGTAGTGTGTCCATAGCCAGGTTGTCTAGAGTGAGAGTCCGTGTATCACTTGAGGGTGTAACATTTTATTCATATAGTGGATTTCTATGACCGTGTGTGGCTAGCATAACATCTCATGGTTTTTTCTTGTTGAAGGTTTCCACGTAAAAATCAAGTGTTCTTTAATTTCTGCACTTTATACTTGATTTTATTGTTTGATTGAATTGGGTTAATTTTGTAATATTGACTAATCCGAAAAGTTTGGTAATAATCGAATTAACAACTCATTTTTTTTTTAGACACACACACAATATATTTGTTTCAAGAGCCTCATGAACAAAGCGAGGAATGGAAACTGAATCAACCTGACCAAGAAAAGATTGGTAGTGGTCTTGAATTCCCTGATAAGAGATATATTTGGCAATGGGAAGAGTAGTAATGCTAGAAAGAAGATAGCGAGAAAGAGGGCAACGATCACGTGTTGGATAATGGGGAGGAACATCATAAACTAAAGGAGGGTGTAAGATACCTGAGTCTAGAGAAGAAACCGGTAGAGGATCTTGTGCGTATGGATGTTGAGAATAGTCCTGTATGGTTAGAGGTAGGGACCTAGAGGAAGTGAAAGACAGCAAATATAGCTCAAATATAGGAACTGGACGCGAAAGCATAGAGCTATCCTCCATTGAAGTCTCCACAGCAGGTCCTGACAAAGTAGAAGTACTTGAGAAAAAAGGAACTATCTCTAGAAAAGTAACATCCAAAGAGTGATAAAATTGACGAGAGACAAGATCATAGCATCTATACCCTTTGGACATTGATGAATATCCTAAAAAGACACATCGAATAACCTTATCATCGAGTTTAGTTCGCGTAGGACTACGGTTTTGAACAAAATATGTGTATCCAAATACACGAGATAAAAGAGGAAATAAGGTGCCATTAGGCAGGAGGAGGTAAAGAGGTGCCTTACCTTGTACCACCCGGCTGGAAGTGCAATTTATAAAGTAAATGGCAGTGAGTGTAGCCATGTGCCAGAAATGTTTGGGAACACCCATGCCATGTAAGAGGCATCGAACTATTAACATAATGTGACGGTTTTTACGTTCCGCCACACCATTCTGCTCAGGTGTGTAAGGACATGTAAGTTGTTGGAGAATACTTCTTTTGTGAAGTTTAGATCGAAACTCATTTGATAAATACTCTCAACCATTATCAAACCTAATATTGTGTACAACAGTATTATATTGTGTCTTAATTAGTTGAAGAAAATTAGAAAAATGAGTGAAAACTTCAAACTTTTTCTTCATTAGATAGATCTAAGTGCACCTAGTGTAATCATGAATGAATGTGACATAGTAACAGTGTTGGTATAGGGCCGTGACAGATGAAGGGGCCCACACATCAGAGTGAATAAGATCAAAGGCACTAGGGGCACGGTGCATACGAGGAATATATGTAGTGCGAGTATGTGTTGACAATTCATAAACCACACATTTAAATTGAGAATCTTTACAAATTTTATTTCAAGATGGAAATAACCAACACAAATATTGAAAGTTTGCATGTCCTAAACAAGCATGCCACAAATCTAAAGTTTGAGAAGGAAAAATAGAAGAGTCAAAAATGGATAAACCAGAAACTTGCTGACTAAAGAGAGACACTTTGGGAGCTAGAGGGCTGTCAAAGTAGTAGAGTCCATCGCGCTCATATCCCCTGCCAAAACTCTTCTTTAAAGTCAAGTCCTGTAAAAAACAACTGTCAGGTAGGAAAATAACAACACAATTAAGATTTTCGCAAGACGACTAACAGACAAAAGATTATAGGCAAAATTAGGAACATGATAAACAGAGTGAAGGGTGATGTCTAAAGACAAGCGAACATCTCCTTAACTACGAATGGGAATGGAGGACCCATCGGCAATACGAACCGTTTGATCAATAGGTGTGACAAGAGAAGTAAAATTAGATAACTCACCAGTCATGTGATTATTGGCTCCAGAATCCAAAATCCAAGTGAGATAGTCTGATTTACCATGAAGGGCAGTAGGAGTACCTATAGAAATAGCATCCATAGGGCCCGAAGAAGGTGCCATGACCAAGTGTGACTGTAGCTGAGCAATCTAAAACTGAAGTTGACAGTAATCTGATTTCTTCCCATTCAACAACACACTCGTGAGTCGTGACACATTGAGTCAGTGTGGGATGGGGATGAGATAAATCTGGATAAGAAGCCATATGATCTATAGGAGTTACATAAACTGTAATGATAAAGACAGCCATAAGACTATGAATATTGGAAGGACTGAAACAATAAGTTGCAAGATTGTAAAAAAAAAAATGCAAGCCTTTGACAATGGCTCTGATAACAAATTAAATTTCTAGAAATTATGATATGTATTCATGTACATTGCTCTAGTATAAATAGCCTTAGCTGTACAAGCTAAAAAAGGAAAATAATCAATCCTAATAATGAAAAATCAATCAATCCTAATATTGGAGAATAAAAATAAAATAATACATTGGTCAACATGACCCAAATTAGACTAACTAGGAAAGGAAATAATCAAGGAGGAATCTCGTAATTCCAACAGGTATAAATGTAAAATTACTTATTTTCAGAAAATTTTATTTTTAAAAAACAAACATATTGACAGTACATTCAGATGTGAGAAAGAAAAAAAAAAAAAACATGTCATTCGGGTTCAGATTTCAGTCCCTATTCAATCTTCAGAAAAAATTCAAGAATGTTCAGTCTTTAAACAAAAAACAAACGACCCCTTAGTCACTAAGTTAGAAGCAAGCGGTGGAAAACCACATGTGTTATAACACTCCCCTTTAGATTTCCACTACTTGTATTTTAATTTGCTAGATAAAATTCAGTGGGACAAAAACCTTGACAAAAATATATACAATGATCTTCTAGATCTTTTGGTGTTGTACGTTCTCAAAATTATCTCGTTAAAAACCTTATCAGAAAAACCCAGTGGGATAAAACCTGATCGAAAAGAAAAAGAGTATAGTGCACATATTTCCAGAATTATTGTTTTCTTCAAAACATTTCTCACAGTTATACTTTGTTAGGAAAAATCCAATGGGATAAAAACCTGAGAAAGAATATTCATTGATCTGTCCGATCAAAGTAATATTTATGATGATCTTCTAGATCAAGGTAATATATATACGATGATTAGCAAGATCAAAGTAATATTTACAATGATCATTTTGATCAAGACAATATATATACGGTGATCTACTGGATCAACGTAATATTTACGATAATCTTTATGGATCAAATGATTTTGGGTCAGCTTAGAGAATTGCTTCATTAAAACCTTGTCTAGAAAAATCCAATAGGACAAAACCCTTATCGAAAGGAAAAGGAATACAATATACATATGCCCCAAAATAACTAATATATTTCATTTGATATGCTCCCCCTGATGGGATGCTTCCCGTGATAAAAATTCTTTAAAAGCAATCTTCAAGATTGCTAAACCGGGGCATACAGATGTTTATTTCATGAAATGAAATAACATTTGAATAATATTGTCAATGATCGTATGCTCCTTCGTCATTTAAAGCTTGCTAGTAAACCCAAGAAGTCTCCGAAAAAAAAAATAGTTATCTAGCATTGTCCACTTCCAGGTTGGATTAAATTCAACACAGATGGGGCAGCTACTAGGAGCCCTGGCCATTTAGGGTGTGGTGGGGTTTTTAGGAATTGTAGGGGATTTGTCAAGGGTTACTTTACCTGCCATATTGCTACGGGATTTGCTCAGGTTGCGGAGATCATGGTAGTTATTAAAGCTATTGAGATGACTTGGAATAGGAATTGGCTTCGGCTTTGAATAGAAGCGGACACTTCTTATGTGCTTCATCTTTTAAAGTCCAGCTCTTTGGAGGTTCCCTTGTGTCCTAGCATTCTTTGTCTTTTGACTCTCCATAGGATGGAGCACATGGAGATTTGTGTTTCTCATATCGGTAGAGAGGGGAATCAAGTGGTTGATTGTCTCGCTTCTTTTGCAGTTCATGCAACTCAAGATTTTTGGTTGCATACTTCACCAGTTTTTATCCGCAATATGGTTATTAGAGATCTTATCCTGTTTCCCTTTTATCGTTTTTGTTAATGTTGTTTTTGTTGTTTCTCTTTGAATATGTTCTCTTTATGTCTATGAAGCATATTCATAGTTGGTGTTTTTAGGAGGTAGTGTCTTGGTTTTTCTTTTTGGTTGCCCTTTTGTTTCCTTAAGGTTTTATTTATTTATTTATTTTTATTTTTTTTTTGAGTTGTACTTTTGTTCTTTCTTTTTTAAATAAAATTTTTCTCATTAGCGGGTTTGTTGAGCATGGGACAATTTGCAAGTGGGGGGACAAACTAGTGGGCGCTTGATGCTTTTTCTCATTAATGAGTTTTACTTAGAAAAAACAAAACAAGAATTATTGCATTCATGATGACTGTCTTGATTGCTAACAGAGCAACCTTTGTTTCCATGCATTTTCAATGCTAAAGTTATCATTACAATCAACTAGTGAATAACTTAGTGAAAAGGTCTTCATATTGAAACAAAAACCTTTGTGTCAATCTTAACACCATCTATGAAAGTCTGAGGAAATTAAAAATGAAAGTGACAGTTGGTGGACCAGACTTTATTTTATTTTATCTTACTATTATTTTTAATTCCAATTTGGGGGTAGTTGAGACGGTGCCCTATAGAGATTTCAGATTAAATTGAATTGAATTGTATTGTTGATGGAGCCATTTTAGTATCATAATGTGGTCCTCATTTTCTTCCCCTTTGGCTCAATCTCGAGTGAAATCGGGTGTTTAATATCTCATTTTAGTCAATGCAGGTAGAATACTGTAGCAGAGGGCATTAGAGCACAATTTAGAGAATTTTGGGCCAAAAACAAGTTCAGATTGAAGATCAGAGGAGAAAAGAGCAAAGCAAATTTGGCTACCATCCTCAGCGGTTAGTGATCACCAACCAACTCCAGAGAATTCGGCGATTGGTGACCGCCAATCAACATCAGATGATTTTTCCCAAGGTACTCAATGATTAGAGACCGCCAATTCATTCCAGAGAATTCGACGGTCAAGGCGTTCAGCAATTTGTGACCGCCGATCGTTGCTTGAGTCATCACAATGACGTAAATAAGACCTATTTTTGGCAAGTCATCATATAAATACCCCATTTATAGACATTCTCCGGAGACCTTACATCACATGTCCACCTCATTCAACCCTTACATCACCATTTTCTCTTACCCCAAATCATCTCTACACACATCTCTCCTTCATTATTTCACAACACCAATTAAGATAAATGTGAGATATTGGATGGATTGGAGAGATGCAAGAAACATGGTTACACTAAGTGACTCCACCATAATATTATGAAAGTTATTTCTCATTGTCCACCTACGGCCTACGGTTAATTTATGTTTACGTTCAGATTTTGAATAAAAAGACTGTTTTGCCCTTCAATATATTATGAAAGTTATTGTTCTACCCTCTAACTAGTTATACAAAAATAAAAATAAAAATACTAAAGAAACTGAAAATATATAAAAATATCATCAAGTTCATCGGTTCATCATCCCATCATCATCAAAAAACCACAAACCATAATTCCAAGGTTATTAATTTGTTTCTGATTTTCAAATACGAAGTAAATAAAGTTTAGATGATACTGGGCCTTGAAATTAGACATAAAATGGGACATAATCAGCGAAATTTTGTATTGAGTCAAGATCTTTCTGTGGGCTAATATTTTTGCCCGTAGGTGCGGACGACACAGACCTCCCGAGGCCCGTAGAACTGATGATATACGTATTGGCATTTTTTTTTATTTTTTATTTTTGTCGATATATTGGCATTATTATTATCATTTTTTACAAAAAAGTTAATATTGCGAAGGGTTAAAAAATATTTTGTCACTATTTGGGATGGTTTTTGTGAGAGTATCACCACTTTACTAATTCAAGTTTAAAAGGCACATATTTAGGTGACCAAACAAAAATACATTTATTTTGTCTGTTTGTGTCTTTTCAAACCTATAGAAAAAAAAGTTGAGAGAGAGAGAAATCCGACTGAAAATCTCACGGCGAACTCACCGACGATGACTCTACAGTCCTAAAGTCGGCCAGTATCTGCAAAACGATGAAGATCTGGGTTTTCGAGCATATAAGTTCATAAAAATGCTCGAACAAAAAGGCTCGGGAAGTATATGAAAATTCAAAAGTTAATCGGTTTAGAATCTCCTAGCCTTTTTCCACTAGATCCGAGTCTTTTAAACAGTATTTCGAGCATTTTCGTAACATTTTGAGCCTTTTAATACACAATTCGAGCGTTTTCATACATATTTCGAGCATTTTCATACACAATTCGAGCCTTTTCATACATATTTCGAGCCTTTTCATACACAATTTGAGTTTTTCATACACATTTCAAGCTTTTTCATACACAATTCAAGCTTTTTTATACATATTTCGAGCATTTACATACACATTTCGAGCCTTTTCATACATATTTCAAGCATATAAGTTCATAAAAATGCTCGAACAAAAAGGCTCGGGAAGTATATGAAAATTCAAAAGTTAATCGGTTTAGAATCTCCTAGCCTTTTTCCACTAGATCCGAGCCTTTTAAACAGTATTTCGAGCATTTTCGTAACATTTTGAGCCTTTTAATACACAATTCGAGCGTTTTCATACACAATTCGAGCCTTTTCATACATATTTCGAGCCTTTTCATACACAATTTGAGTTTTTCATACACATTTCAAGCTTTTTCATACACAATTCAAGCTTTTTTATACATATTTCGAGCATTTACATACACATTTCGAGCCTTTTCATACATATTTCAAGCCTTTTAATACATATTTCGAGCCTTTTCGTACACGGAGAAGAAAGGAAAAGTTTCGAAGAATAAAGAAAATGCTTAAAGAATAAAGGAAAAGGCTCGGAGATTCAAAATTAACAAAAAAAAAAAAATGGTTGTTGAAAAGGCTCAGAGAAGAAAGGAAAAGGTTCGGAAACTAACTGAAAAGGCACGAGGAACAATTGAAAAGGCTCGAGCCTTTTCATTTAGTCTCCGAGCCTTTTCAGTTAGTCTTCGAGCCTTTTCCTTTCTTCTCCGTGCCTTTTCAATTAAATTCAAAATTCACAAAACTAATTATCTAATGAAGTTGCATTGATAGTATTATGATGTTCAACCTCCATTAGAGGTCTGTTATAGAAGAAGGTGAAAGAATAAAATATCAGAAAACTTCAAAGTAAGAAAGAGAATGTGTAAAGTAAAGGCAATTTTGGTAGTTCACCATAATATGTGTCTTTTAAACTTAACTTATTAAAGGAGTGACTTTGTCACCACTTGAGTTTTAAAAAGTGACATTTTCCACCATTTCCACTAATGGCAAAACCATTAAACCAAACAATAAACCTAACTTATATGTATATCTCATCTCAGCGATACACCGATGACCGATCGATAAACTGGTATAGATGATTTATTTTACTTGTCATATATTATATACTTTAAACGTAAACATAAGAGGATCAGGGGCAGAACACCACGCAACACCCCCCCCCCCCCCCAAAGATTTTGAAAAAAAGAATTTAATTATTATTTTATTATTAAAAAAGTAATAGTACTAGTTTATACTTTTAGTCTATGCACACTTCACAGCCTCCAAAGTTAAAAAATATATATTTAAGTCATTATTTTATTATTAAAAATACAAAAGTATGTAGACCACACTTCACAGGCTCCGGTCACTTTTATTGGTTGTTTTTATAATGAAAAAATTATAAAAAAAAAACTTAAATATTAATACAAGTTCTAATATCTCACGTTTTCCATAAACAAATTTTCATTGAACCCAAAGTCTACCTCTAATTTCTCTATCTCGGTCTAAAATCCACCCCCAATTTTGATTGTTACTTATTTCTAGTATCTTCTCCGATATAAGGGAGTCAAAGACGAATATACTCTCATAACATTTTTCTAAATAGGTATGTTTTAACATTTTTTAGTTTAACCTACATAAGAGAAAATGCTAATTTGATTACTTATGTCATCATTATGCATACCATAAAAAATTTGTTAGGTAAACCCATTATACTTGTATCATAAATTACGAGTTCGAGTCCTCCCCCAAAAAATTCGAAATTAATGTAATACTTAAAATAAAAAATAAAAAATTAAACATAAGAGAGTAAACACATCTACTCTTACGGTCTTACTTGAGTAGTGATGCTCTTCACCTTTCATATCGCTGACAAGAATACCTTACGTCCTTATATCCATTGATTCCAAGTCATTTTCTTATAGTTGTGTTACATACTACATAAACTCAAGACTTCAATGGTAAGTTTAATATTGAATTTACTGTCAAATAAAAAAAAAAAGAGTTTAATATTGAATTCATTAGAGTGATTTCCTCTGATTTCCAACCGACCATACTGACAAATGAGGTGTGATAATTGTGCATTTGTGCTTGAAATAAATATGTTGAGATTCGTAGAAAAAAAGATATTAATTATATAATTTCTCTTCCTTAGAAGAGAAAATTATATATTAATATTAAAAATTTGAGCATAATATTCTAATTAAAATATTTAGATTCATAACTGTATTAGCATAATACATGGTAAGAGAAGCTTTCATGCCAGTTTAGTGTTATAAAATTAAACAGATATATTGTCAAAAAAAAAAAAATTAAACATATATATATATATATATATATATATATACAGTTTTTCTACTATCAGTTCGTCCTGATATAAAATATATCCGGATAAAAAATATGAACCATAGATTATAGAGAAGTTTTGACAAGTGTATATAGTGCTAGCAAAATGAGTCAAACCCTGGCGGGCCACCAGCCCTGACACACCGGCTTAACAAGCCAAGACCAAGCCTGTTAAGCCGACATGCCGTGCTGGGCCCAGGTAGTGTGGCCTGCAAGCCGGCTCGCTAGGCTTGTGGACCTAATTTTTTTTTTTTTTTTTGAAAAAATGAATTCTGACGGGCCTTAACAGGCCGGCATGCAGGTAGGCCTATTAGGGCCCGCCATAATTCAAAATTTCAAATTTTTTGTATAAATAAAATGTTTAAATATTAAAATATATAAAAAAAAAAAAATCAAAGCTCATTAAGGCCTTAACGGGCTAGCCCGCCCTAGGCACGCCCCCACACAGGCCACGTGCCTAGGGCGGGCCCACCATCCCCCCAAACAGGGTGCCCCCGCATGGCACAACTAGTCTCCTTAAAAGGCCGTGCCTGGCTCTGGCCTAATGGATCGGACCGGCCTGTTTTGACACCGCTAAGTGTATACACTTTGAGTCAAAGTATATAAATCTAATGATCCGCATTCTTCGTCCTGATATATTTATATCATGACGAAGAATGCAGACCATTAGATTTATATACTTTGACTCAAAATGTATACATTTGTCAAAACTTCTTCATAATCTATGGTCCACATTCTTTGTCATGATATATTTTATATTAGGATGAACTGATAATGGAAAATTTGTATAAATATATATATATATATATATATATATATATTATTTGGTATCGAAAGCAAACTAATAGTTGACGAGATAAGGTTGGTCCGATGGTAAACATCTTATACCTACGCCACAAGGTTGTAGGTTCGAATCCTTCCCAAAAAAAAAAAAAAAAAAAAAAAAAAAAAAATTCAAACTAATAATTAATACAAATATTTGAAGTAAAAAAAAATAAAGTAATTTTTAAATCTCGTTTAATATAAAATAAAATATAAAATATTTATTTTTTATTACTTTTTTAAAATATAAAATTTGATATTTTTAAATATCAACATTAAAAAAATGTATTGAAATAAAACTTTATGTAATTAAAGTTGGAAATTGGAATATAAGGTGGTG
Source organism: Acer negundo (assembly GCA_035582765.1). Taxonomy (NCBI): domain Eukaryota; kingdom Viridiplantae; phylum Streptophyta; class Magnoliopsida; order Sapindales; family Sapindaceae; genus Acer; species Acer negundo. The sequence goes on from CM069242.1 coordinate 2,804,909, forward strand.
TTAGGTAAAAAATTTCAAAACAGTTTTTACATTTTCAGAGCATCTCCAACTTAAGCACTAATCTCCAATTTGTTGCAAACTTTCCTCTCCAACCAGGCATCGATCTCCTGCGTTATTTTGAAGCAGGGCAAGCACCTACGCATGATCAAGTGTGGGTTGAAGAAATAGCACAGTGATGCGCTTCTTTTTTTTAGTCGCTGAACTTATACTTATTCACAGATTGACTATTATTCAATAAAATTTATTATAATTGTATCCCTTTTAAAAGTTTTGTTTAATCACAGTTTTATCCCTATTAAATCAAATTTATCCCAATTGTATCATTTTAATTATCTAATGCTTTTGTTTAATTTATATTTGTTTTAATTTAATTATTATTTATATTAATATTTATAATAAACTAAAATTAAGTATATAATACAAAAATGACTAAATGTTAATAAAAAAAACACTAAATTGAAAACAAAACAATTAAAGCAATACACAACATTAATAAAAACATTAAGGAAAAATACAACAGAAATTACAACAACAATTTAGTACTCCGAGAGATCATTTGCGGATCCTCCAAGATCATTGAAATATTGGCCAAAATATTGTGTTTTTTATTTCTTTTATGAAATGTAATGTCGAAGCTCAATTAATAATAAATGCAATATTTTAGTTAATTAAATTTAATTTCTTAATGTCTTAACTTATCGTAATACTATGTTAATTAAAGGGTGAAATGTTAATTGTTGAGAAATAAAAAATAAAAAATAAAAAGAATATTTAGAGAATATTTAGGGAGTATTCTTTTTAGAATAACATTTGGCGCAATGGATTTGAAGATGGAAAAAAAAAAATTGGTGTAGAAGTTGCTACAATTTACTGTAAAGTTGTATCAAATTGGTGCAATGGATTGGAGATGGTTAGAGACATCAAAAAAACATTTAAAGGCTTCCTGACACAAGTTTCGAGTTTATAAATTTTAAAAATTAAAAAAAAATTGATTTCTCACTTTTTGCATCGATGAGAACACTATATTTAATTGTCAAATCAATGTTTTAATTTTTTTTCAAATCTTTAATTTAACCCTTCTATAATTAATTCCAAGAAGATATAAGGCCAGTATGGTATTGCCACAACTTTTATAATAATCAATATTAGCTATGCTGGAGGAATAATCAGCTGTGAAGTTAATCAGCAGATTTTTGGTTAATTGTATTTTTAAAACTACTGTATATCTCAAAAGCAGTATAAATATGTTTGGTAATTTTATTGTAAAAGTGTTGTGATTAATTATAATGACTAAAATATACATGATTTTAGGATCTTATTTCATTATTAGGATCGTATTGCCACAACTTTTATAATAATCAATATTAGTTGTGCTGGAGGAATAATCAGCTGTGAAGTTAATCAGCAGATGTTTGGTTAATTGTATTTTTAAAACTACTGTATATCTCAAAAGCAGTATAAATATGTTTGGTAATTTTATTGTAAAAGTGTTGTGATTAATTATAATGACTAAAATATACATGATTTTAGGATCTTATTTCATTTTTTTTCTTCATTAATTATATATTAAATCAATATTTAAGTAGAATATTTAAATTAGAAAAAAAAAATTCCATAAAAACAACAAAATATTTTTAAAAGATTTTATAAATCAAATCTATATTTAAATAGAATATTTAATTTTGAGATGAAATAAGGTATATAAATTATTTTAACTTTGTTTCATAGGGATAATAATGATATTTTAAGAGATTCATTAAATGCTGAAATAGATTATTCAACAATCACTTTAAAAAAGTAATTCTCCACCTACTTCTCAAAATCACTATCAAAACTTGCTAGATTATCAATTAATCACTTTTATAAGTTTTACGTTTACCAAACATCATTTTATGTCAAAATTATAAAATAATCTGATTTTAACTTTACAAAAGCAATACCAAACTGACCCGTATTCTAGAAAATATATACCATTTAAAAGATCTCGTTGAGAGCTTTAAAATGACATTAATATTGATATACATATTTAATTTATTTAATCTACTTATTAATAATATATTAAAATAATGTTAAACTTTTATAATAATTTAAATATTTATTAAAAGAATATTCTTTAAAGATACTTTTTTAGTGTTGTCATTGGAGTGGAAAAAATTTTAATATAAACATATTTTTAAATTATTCTCTTTTAACTCCAAATTGGAGTAGAGTTTGGTGTATTATATTGGAGTTGCTTTCATATTTTTAAATCCAATTGAAAGCACGGCACGGTGTTCATGAATCTTTATTTTGAATTTTGACAAACTTTTTTATTTCTTCTCATCCTCCTTCGTTCAACCTTTTTTTTTTTTTTTTCCTTCCAAAAATAAAAAAATAAAAATTGTATTCATCCTATCTTCAGTTTAGCCATCTTTTTTGCCTGAATGTATTCTCCAATCCACACACCTTTTAATTTTTTTTCTTGTAAATTAATTTTAAATATTAAAAGTCGATTCCATGCGCAACAAATCTTTAATTGCTTTACAATTGTGAAAAAAAAAAAAAAAAAAAGATAAAAATCATTATTAGTTAAATAAGATTATTTTGATGAGGGATGTGATGTTAACGATTCAAATGTCACATCAGTTGGAAATGAATTTGGGGAGCATGACATTACTCGTACTTGATGAGGTTGGCCAAGTAGTCGATCTGTCCCCCTCTTCCAAATCCTAAATTATTGTAATATTTCAAAAAAAAAAAAAATTGTTTTTGTAGATATTATATATAATTTAACTAAATACAATATTATTTTTACTTTTACAATATATTTAAATATGTTTCTAAAAAATTCGAATAAATACATACATACATATATATATATATATATATATATATGTGTGTGTTTAGAATATTGTTTTCAATTATTTCTATCAAATGTATTTTTAGCATTTTTAGCTTATGTAAAAATCAATTTCTCGTTTTCAAATAAAAATATATAAAACAAAAAAATACCGAGCAGAACCCTAACTGTTTTATGTTAAAATTATGGAGAATGATTTGATTATTTAAAACATTCTTCAATCTCAAAGTAGATTGTTTTATAATCACCTTATAAAAATAACCCCTACGATGTTTTCTAAAATTATGGTCAAATTAATTCAAATTATTAATTAATCTTGTTTTAAATTACTAAAGAGTTTTTTTCTTTTTTTTTCTTTTTTTTTTTTTTTTTTTTGATAGGGCCAAGCTATATTAATTTAAAAGTTTGACTTAGATTTTTGACTCAATATTTATCCATTTATTTTATTTTAATCAAATGATGAAAAAAGTAAATAAATTAATAATGGATTTCAATCCTTGTTTATATAGTGCTGTGTGGTGGATTGGATCCATTGGATTTACCACGATCGAAAAAATTATAATCCGATTTGATCCTATCTTAGAACGGAATCCGATCCAATCCAATTACAATTAAATCGGACCTAATTGCATAATACATATATCAAATCCGATTAAATCCCAATAAATTAAGTAATTCTTAATATAATTAAGTTAAAATATTCTTCAAATTAATAAAATTAATAACTAATTCATACAACACTTCAAATAAAATTAACATAAAAGCAATTCAAAATTATACATTTTAAAAAGTCTAATAAATTATAAAATTTAAACAAAATTTCAGAATACGAACTTACGGTCTCGTTCCTATCAGGGTATCCTTATATAACTTTATTAGGATATTGAATGTGAGTCACTCATTTATAAAAGTGATTTGACAAATGCATACATACTAAATCAAATTATGTAAAATGAGTGCCTCATATTCAATATCCTTATATAATTCTATCAGGACATTATTATAGGAAAATTTTCGTTCAAACTTGTATTTGAAATAAAAATATAACTATTTATGATAATAAAATATAATAGCATTAAAAAGTTGCTCGATGTTTATTTGTCTAAGACATAATAAACTGTGCCAATGACTCGTTATAAATTAATCCTTATATTTCAACAAATTTAATGGATTTTCGTATGAAAATTCAAAATCTAATCCAAATAATTAAAATTTATGATCCGATCCGTTCAAATCTTCTTTTTTTTTTTTTTTACTTTCAAAGCAAGTGGATGCAAATATGCAATGATACATAAAGACGAAGTCATTATCAAATATCAACCAACAAGGCTTTTCAAAAAGCGAACTGGCTGATAATCATAAGAATAAGTTACATTTTTTTTGATTTTTTTTCTTGATTGCTTTCTGTTGTTGAATTTGGACGATTTGGGGTTATTGGGTGTTTGTTTGTGGAAAATATGGGCTGTTCGTAATGCAGTGGTGCATGATATTTATATTGACAGGGAAATGAATATTATCAACAGGGAAATGAATATTATGGATTGGGCTTGTAATTTTATCACCGAATTTCTTAGCGTGAATCAGAGGAAGGAGAGAATCTCTGCTTCTCCCGCTGTTTGTGCACCTATTTGGAAGCCTCCGGACCCCAGTTTGTATAAAATTAATTGTGATGCTGCTCTTAATGGTTTTGGTCGGTTAGTAGGTATCGATATTGTAATTCGAGACTCGGATGGTTTTGTTATGGTTTGCAGTTCACAGAAGATTGAAGTTGTTTTCTCCCCGCAAGTAGCCGAAGCTGTAACTATCCTGTGTGGTATCCAGTTTGTGTGTAATTGCGGGTTAAGGTCTTGTAGGATTGACTCTGATGCCAAGGTAGTTGTGGACTGGATTAATAGTGGTAAGTCTCTCCAATTTGAGATAAGAGGGGTTATTGATGATATCAATTTGTTGCTAAAGTATGCTCTTTGTTTGTCTGTTAATTTTGTTCCTAGAAAGGTCAATCAAGTAGTCTATTTGTTAGTTAAAAACGGTTTTTTTGTTGTAAAGCATTTGTTTTGGTCGGAGGAATTCCTTTTCTTTATTGGTTCGTTTATTTTGGCTGAGTACCGTTTTCTTCTGTAATCTTGGTTTCCAAAAAAGAAAAATAAAATAAAATAAAATAAAATAAAAAAAAGTCTCATTTCTGATTTATCACGTAAGGAAATCACATACTGCAGTTGGTGCATGCAAAGCTGACTTTTGTGAAAGTAATTGTACTGTCATAAGGCATCGTATCCTTGTAATGATGTGGAGCGTGATGTGTGATGTTGTGACAAAATTCTTTTACTAGATGTCAAAAGCTAGTAAATCTTCGGGACGATCCATCGTCGGTTAGTGAGTCCGTAACGAGATTACATTATATTATTGTTAATAATATATATTTATATTTTCGAGATAAATGGTATAATTTTATTGGAATGTTCTCATTCACTGAGTAACGGTAAGACCGTCCTATTAAAAACATACCACATAACCATCCACCATGTTATGTCAGTATGCCTCGCTCGCCGCATATGGTGGATAGTGGGCTCCAACCATTTAAACGATGAGAATATTAAATTCTTAACAAAAGCATTTAGAAGGCTGATATTTCACTCCATGTAATCATTGATGTGAATTATTTTAGGTATATTCCTATTTTATCCCTCTGGTTTAATATAATTCTATTTTAGTCTACTAATTTATAAAATTATTATTTTTAATCCTTCTATAACTGCTTCCGTTAAAAGTACCATTGATGATATGGGCAGAGGCGAATGTAAGGGGGGCCCATAGGGGCCATGGCCCCCCAACCAATTATAAAAGAAAAAAAAAGAATCTATTATATATAAAATTAAAATATAAACTAATAAAAAAACTATTTTATATAAAATGTGATATATAAACAAACTAGGTGATACTATTATCTTGTCACTTTATTATTTTAATAATATAATTTAACTAATAATTTTTGTTTCATACTTCTGTTATGAGGCAAATGTAAGTGGGGAATCTATAGGGTAAATAATAAAATTAAATAATAGTTAATTTGGTTTGACATGAATATTATAAAATTAAGTTACAAACATGTAAATAATTGAGATTTAAATATATCAATGGTATAATGATATTTTATTTAAGCGATTGAAATTTATATTTTATAAGCCGGAAACTATTAAAATATTATTTTCAGTTATGCATACCGTTAATAATAGACATATGTTTTGCAACAAAATAAAAGATGTTTTCTCATACACTCTTTAATTATGTAATTGAAATGAAAATTATGAAGAAATTGGTTATAAATACTTTTCTAGATGTAAAATAGACTTTTTACATTTTAATTAGTTAATGTTTATTTTATTTATTTATTTATATCATTACTTTTAACACTGAACGGTATCACATTTTGTTGAAAATTATTGGGTTCGGGATTCCACACTTTTTCTTATACATAATTCCTACTGATATTATTTAAAGATTGTGTGACCTACAATATTAATTTTTATTTTGGTCCCCTCAAAGCTTAAATCCTAGCATATGAGCAAAGGGTAAAATGACCCTACTGCCCTTGAATAGTGTTGATACCTTTTAAAAACCAGTATACCTTCACTGACTAGATGTAAATCAAAGAAATTCTAATAGAATTTGATGGTATGGACAATAAACGAAATTGTTAGTGAAGGTGTGGACTAAAAATGATAATAAACAAACTAGAGGGACTGAAATTCGGATTACATCAAACTAGAGGGACTAAAATAGGGATATCCAATTTTTTATATCCAATTTTTTATATCCTATCATATTCAACTACTGTAAAGATATTTTAGGTTAGCTTCTAGTTATTGGATTTTAATTCATAAGTCAATAAATATTAAAAAAAATTAAATAAAAAAAAGGCAATTACCAATGTCTCAATCCAATCTTCTTCTTCGATAATAGGTCATGAAAAACACATTCATCATTAGCAAAAATGACAATTTTTTTCTGGATTTTACGAGTTCACTGACAAATATCAAATTGAATTGAAAATTGAATTGAAAAGTGGGAACAAATAAGACATTTTTGAGACTTAACTACGACGAAACAATAACAGTCCCTACATGAGAGATTAAATGATCAGTTCCATCTGAAAGTTTAAGTGTGGAACGTTTAGAACAAAGAGAGTAACTAGAAAACAAGTTCAAAGATGAGCTCACATGATTTGTAGCCCCTGAGTCAATAATCCATACGGATTTAGAGGAACATGAGAGGGAAATACCTGTCAAATTTGCTTGTAGTGCAGTACTGTTTGAATCAACCATGCTCAAAAGTTTGCTATATTGTTCCATAGTAAATGTAAGAGGAGAAGTAGAATTAGAAGTAGAGCATGCTGAGATTGCATTAGCATAAATTTTTTTGGGAGGATACCCATGTAATTTGTAGCATGTCTCTTTGTAATGACCAACGACATTGCAATGATCACAATACAAACATGGTTTACCATTGCGATGATTCTGCCTATGTGGTTTGTTGTTGAAAAACTAATTCACTTCCTGTTCTTTGTTGACTTTACCATTGTTATATGGCTGAGAATGATGATAGATTGTCTTCTGAAAATTCAAGGTTGTAGCCTCTGAGACAAGGTTGGACAATGCATGTATTTCTTGTTGCTTTTCTTCTTGCCTGACATGGGAATAAATTTTAGCAACACTTGGAAAGGGATCCATTAGTAAAATTTGGCTACGAATAGCTTTAAAACGATCATGAAGACCTTGCAAAAACTCCATTGCACGATCTTCTTGAACCCAAGTTGCGGTAGCGAATCCATGACCACAAGTGCAAGCAGAAACAGTTGATAATGAATTTAATTCGTCTCACGGAGATTTAAGAGTAGAGTAATAAGTTGATACCATACTTTTGTCTTGTTTGAGCGAAGATATTGATTGCTTGAGCTGATAGATCTTGGGCGCATTCGTCTACGAGAATCGGTCACTTAAATCCTTCCAAATATCTCGAGCAGAATCAGCATATAGGATGCTTCCACGGATCTCTAGCATAATTGAGTTAAGAACCCAAGAAGCAACAAGATCATCACACCAAGACCACTTGGATATCTCAAGAGGATCGGTTGGTGGCTGGGTGGTACCATCAATGAAACCAAGTTTATTCTTCGTTCGAAGTGCCCTTAATATGGACCGTAGCCAAGTGTTGTAATTGTCACCTGACAACATTTGAGAAAGAAGAATGGTTGTTGGATTGTTTGAGTGATGGACAAAGAAAGGGTCATTGGATCTTTGAACAGAGACAATGTCATTAGATCCTTAAGATTCAGAAATTGGATCCTTTGAACTTGAATCCTTTGGGTCAGTCATTCTGAAAAATTGCGGAAAGGAAGAAGGCACAAGCAAAAATCGGGAAAAGGAAAAAAAAATCACAAGCAAAATTGCTCTGATACTATAATAAATTGTTGAACAGTTGTTTTGCTTTTGTTGTATCTTTCATTCAGTAATCGTACAAATATATATACACGGAGGTTTAACATGAATGGAATTCTATCATGACTAAAATTCTATCTAGACTTTATCTAGGATAATAACTAATGATATCTATCTAAAGTGATATGTATTTACAAATATAAAATACATAACTAATGGGATAATATTTATCTTGAGATAACTTAATAAGATAACATTTATCCTGAGATAAGGGTATAAATGTCATAATAAGGTTTTCAAATGTTGTGTTTTGAAAAAACAAACAACCTAACTTTATAATTCAGATTTCAGATACAGAAAAACAAACATATTCTTTGAATTCCAGGTTTCAGTCTTATATAGATTTCAGTACATTTCAGAGCTATTTAGATTTCAAATAAAAAAACAAACGCCACCTAACTCTTTCACATGACTACCAAAGTAACAATCAACTATATAGATCACGTATATACTACACAAGAAAAAGTAAGAATTCAAGGGAAGATACAAAAACTTCAAAAGAGAAGGCAGACAGAAAAGAAACAAAGAAAAAGAAAACGAGAGAATTAAAAAAAAAAAAAAAAATGTCGGTCCAGATTTCTGGCATGGAATATTTTAATGCAAATTTTAATTATGTTAAATAAAAATCGTAAACTTCATTTATATTTTAAGGAAAAAAGAATATCATATTCTTTCCCATTGCTTTGCTTTAACCAGGGATGACAATGGATCAGATTGGGTATGGATACCCCAATATCCATCCCCGTATCCATCATCATTTCTAATTGAACGGGACAGATTCGAATAATCCGTTAATTAAGATAGAGATATCCATCCATGCTCCGTTTATATCCGTATCTGATGAAAAAACTTTTTGTATAGTTTACAAGAGAAAAATATAACTAACATATGTAACGGTACGTTTTATCCAATTTAAAGAGAAACAAATACATCAAATAAAATTCAAATATAAAAATTAATAATAGCTTATATAATTAGAATTAATAATTACATAGTATATTTTTATATTTTTAAAATATTAAAATCTATCATAGATCCGGGTGGGGATGGATATCCATAGACGATATCCATCCACATCCCTGAAAATAAATGAATATTAAGATGACATCTATCCATGCTCCGTCCCCGAAATAATAGTATCCATCCATATTTTAAATGGAACAAATTCTTATGGATATCCGTATCTATGGATAATTGTGCCATCCTTAGCTTTAACGTGAGGTCTCAACTTTCTACTTTGTATAATTGTATGTATGTATCTTTTCCCTTTTTAATTCTTTTTTTTTTTTTTTTAATTATTAAAGGGAGAAGGAATTTGAAATTTTAATAGAGAGATTTAGGGGGGTGTATTGGTTCATGATTTTATTAGACAATTGAAACTTTTAAGACATTTAAAAATCTTGAGGTATTGGATCCAGACTTTTAAGATTTTTTAAAAGTCTAGTGGTATTGGATTGGGATTAAGATTTGTAGGATTTCATGACAAAATGGATTATCCAGACTTTTTCAATGCTTTGTATAAATAGCTAGACTTGGAATTGTCTTGCTCTCACACACAATACTTTCCAGACTTTCCTCTTCTCAAATATGCTCTGCAATTCTCATCACTCATCAAATGTTAACCAGAGAAATTTTCAGCTTCCTCAACCTTTTTTTTTTTTTTTTTTTTGATAAGCTTGATATATATTATTGATCTCCTTCTCAAGCTTTTCTTACAAGAACACAGCTTAGCAATCAAAAGAATTGCTTGAAAATAATAATCTTACAAGGAACACAAAAACATTGAAATTAATGGAAACCAGTGGCTTTCCATATAACAATTCTAAGACTACAACAATTTGCACATGGACTCTCACTTGAATCGTCTCGATGTGCTTCTTCTTCTTCTTAAGCTTCCCTCTCATTTCCAGTTTCCGTTTTGATGTACATATTATGCAGAGCATAGATAAACAAGCTAGTTTATATACATAAAAAAGCTTATCCGCAATCATTTCATTTTCACAATCTATAACGGCTTCCAAACCATGTGGCATGCTATATATTTGTACAACTTCACCTAGGATGGAGCCAAATCAAATGGTTGGTGTGATCTTGGATGTTTAGGCATAATTTACCAAAAATTACTAAAAAAAATGCTATATTAGAGTGTAGGAAATGGACCTTTTGTTTTGTTTTGTTTTGTTTACTTTTACTCCCTTCCATCAACTTAGATTTCACAAGTCATCAGCCGCAAACGGCCTCCACAGCGAGTTGCTTCATAACACTGGGGCATGGATCTCCACCGAACATTTCAGGTGCTACGATCACAGTGCACATGTTCTACCCAACGCAAACCTTTGGAAAGCATCGTACGAGTGAAATGCATGACAGCTGCCTTGACGGTAGCTTCCACAAACCCCTTATAGTGTTCCGAAGCTAGCAAACTTTTTTGCCTAGGGCCACACATCAAATGAGCTTTAGGCCTCAATGGTTTGTTGACTTTACCGGAGGCTTGCATATGCCAATTCACAAGAGTTGGCTGCCACTCGTGCATATAAGTGCACACACTGTCTACTTCTCTTCTAACCAATTGAATTCCATTCGGGTCTCTACCCCATTCTTCAAACACAACCAACAAATTCCCAGTTGGGTTTAGCCATGAACAAGGGATGTGATACCATCTTTGAGAAGAATCTCCATAGTTGCTTAAACATTTCTTCTCATTGTATGTTCCGGTATAACTACAATAACCACAAGAACTGGTTGCCTTATATGCAAGCCAGTAACGTCCAATGCTCTGGCCATTTATCCATACTTGGCCTTTACCCATATTGCCTATATCTATTTTGCAGGAAACTCAATTGTAGAGATTTAATCTTTTTTATGTTTCAAAATATATATTTTTTCTATGAATAAGATGATTGGCAAGAATTTTTGTTTATATGTTTGATGAATTGCCTATGAGAGTTTATAGAAAAGTGGTTATGGCGAGAAGTAGAGGAAGAGACAAAGAGGAGTCAACTGAGAAATTGGTTCAGATACTGTTTTGAAAGCAATTGCAACATTATACAACAACAAAAATAGAAACCATCTTGAAATAAAGTCTAAAAAGTCTTGAAACAAAGTCTAGATAATCCTAATAGTCTCTGAATAAAGTCCAAAAACTCTTTCAGAATCCTAAAAGTCTAATCAATATAATCCTAATAGTCTATAAAGTCTGGCAAATCCATAAAATCCTTGCACCCAAAAACTGTCTATTAAAATCCCAATCCAATACACCCCCCTTAATTGCATTTGATGTCTACTGCCACTTGCCACAACTTTTTTTTATTTTTTTATTTTTTATTTTTTATGTTAATGATTGACGAATTGTATTATGAGATTGTATGTTTATTTTTAAATTATGAAAAGATTATAAATACTTTATTAAAAGAGTATATATAGTTTTTTTAATATAAAGGAAAAAATATAATTAAAGTAGCCCTAAATTATCTGACCGTTCAAATGTTTTTAGACCAAGTTGCCATTGTTAACTATTAGATAGGTAGGTTGAAAAAAAAAAAAAAAATGTGATCACGAATTAAAATCACTCCCCTTTTTTTTAAAAAAAAAAACGGGGTTGTCCAATGGAGCAAAAAAGAGGTTTTTTAGTTTTCCGAAAACGATTTCAAATTCGTGTTGGTTAACCATTTTTTATTTTGTTTTAAAATACAAAAACAAAATGAAAAACAAAACTAGTGTTAAACGTGAAAATTTTGAAAAACTACTAAAAGATATTTTCCATTTTGTTTTTCAACAAATAAAAAACTCATTTTTTTTTCCTTCATAATTCAACAGATCATCTTCTTCTCTTCGTCTTCTTCTTCTTCGCCGCCGCCGACATGTTTTTCTTCTTCCGATCTGTTCATTCTTCGCCGACCATTTTCTCCTCCAAACATAGATCGACCCACTGATCTCCTCTTCTTCTGGTCTTCTTCTTCTTTTGATCTGCTTCTTCTTCTTCCGATCGGCTCTTCTTCTTAAACAAAATAAACAAAAACAAAAAAAAAATTCTTGAAGAGAGGAAATCTGGAAAATTTTCTAGATTTTCCAGATTTCCTTATAAAAAAAAAAAGAAAATAAATTTGACGTATGGTAAATGGGTCACAACTTTAAATGTAAAAACAGATTTCAATGTTTTCTCAAATTATTTTTCCAAACACTAATGTTAGAAAATCCAAAAATTTAGTCCAAATTTCAACCTAAATGATGTGACAAGTGGTTTTTTCATTAACCGCGTCATTTCATGTTGTGTGTGGTGATGACAAATCACTTGTCATATCATTTTGGTTGAAATTTGAGTTAATTATTTAGGTTGTATACCATTACTCTTTTCCAAAATCTCTACATGACATGTTCTTTTCGTTTTTCCAAACGTGAAAACGGTTTCTAAAAATAACACGAAACATACCCTTAGGCTATTTCCAATGGGTCTCCAAATCACAGAGACCGAGAAGCATTAAAATGGAGATCAAAACTTGATCTCCATATTTGGAGATCTAAACCTCAATTTCTATTTTAGTATTCACTTTTTATAATCTCATTTTAACCTTTTATTTATTCTTCAATCAAATTAAATTCCCCCCATATCCTTTTTACATTTTTAACAATTCCATTAATTTACTATAACCTTTTTATTCATAAATTTAATTACTATAAAAATTATACTATTAGAAATATATTGTTGAGATCTTCCAACCGAGTATAATATTGACTATATTTTAATTAGTTTTAAATTATTTTATTTATTTCCAAATCATCAATTTTTTTTTTTTTTTGATAAAATGAGGTTGGTCTAGTGGTATGCTGTTATGCTCTTTATACCTACACCAAGATATATATATATATATATATATATTGATAGTATCTATCTATTCATCTATCTAGACCAGATACATTTTTGAAGCTTTTTGCCATTGGTAGGATTCGAGTTGCTGACTTTAGAGTTATTTGCCCAAGATCCAAACTCGTCCATCTACCAGCAGACCTTTGAGGGATAGTAAATTGTTATATAAAATAATTAAGAGAAAACAATTTTATTAAAGAAAATTTGAAATATTATTAATAAAGTAAAGTAATAATACTTTATTATTTGGAGAATATAAAATGGGGAATGGTTGGAGTAGGAAATTTATGAAGGTAAAATATTCCATTTTCAGTCTCCAAAATGTTCAACGATTGGAGATGGCCTTAGAGACTATCTGGAAGGGGAAGTATTTATAGCACATTAATGGCTCATTTGGTACACTATATTAGATTGCATTTGATTGAATTGTATTATATTGTATCAGATTTGATTGTATTATTATTAATACAAAATGCATTGTATTATATTTTATTAAGTTATTCAAATACGACTTTATTGTAATCTATTTTTATTGATATAAAATTTAAATAATAATATTCTTATAAATAAAATAAATATTTCCAATATAATTTTGAAATTATTTAAAAAAAAATTAAGAGCATAACACATAGTTTCATCAATATTTCATATTTGTTGAGAAGAAAGAGAAAAGAAGAGTGTTTTTTTTTTTTTTTCTAATACAATACAGCATAATACCATCAAATATTATATATTAGCTAATACGGTATTTACTGTATTAGACAATTAAAATGTACTAAAAAAATACAGTACATTGTTTGCACCAAATATTATATTATATTATTTTAGTATGCTTTTATTGGTATATACAATAAGATACAGGCTAGAAAACATGGTCTAACCTAGGAAGCACGGATACTCCATTTGGTAGAGGTAACTCGAATCGAACTCGTATCCGGTTTAGATACTTCACGGATATTTCAGGTTACGTATCTGATACACCGAATAGCGTATCCATTGACTTTTTCATAAGTTTGACCAGCGGATACTTGACAGATACTTGGTAGATACATTAAGGATACTTTTGGGGCAATATTATAATTAATTTAGTATAAAACATGGACAAATTATAATTTCAAAAATTTAGGTGTCAAAATGAAATTGTAATGAAATTTTGGTTTTTATTCCATTGACATGAATAATAATGGGATACATGATATTGAAAACCTTTCTCTTGATAAACAAAAGTTAGAGACCGAATTGCCTAGATCCTTTAACAATGTGAATGATGATAGTGAAGTTAAATATGAATTTAGAATATGTTTTATGAGTTTATTTTATTTTATTTTTTTTATATATTATTTAGATTTTATAATGTGTTATAACTTATGTGACGTATGTTTTATTTAGATTTTGTAATATGTTACAATTTATGTGATATATTTTATTTAGATCCTGTAATATGTTATATTGTTATGACTTATATAGATATGTGACATGTTTTATCTAGATTCTGAATATGTTTTGATTTTGAATGAATTATCAAATATATTTTCATATATTATTATTTTTAAGAAAACATAAATATATATTATTTTAATCGACGTATCTTGCCGTATCCGTATCCTAGTTTTTAAAAATTTATCGTATTCCCGTATCATACCGTATCTGTATCCGTATTCGTGCTACCTAGGGTCTAACTTCATAACATGGTAGATGAACATCTCAATTTTTTTTAAGCCGTCAAGATATGACTAGATGTGTCATTTTATTTTTTCCTTCAGCGGGGACAGATTCGATTTGTTTATTGAAACTTGAAAGTAGAATATTTAATTACCAAACCTATGTACTATCACATTATTTGTAAATTTAATTCCAATACTATGAAGTTGCAGGTTACAGTCCCATTTTTGAAAAATTCTGAATTTATATAATAATGTAATACTTTTAAAAAAATCTAATTAAATTAAATATATAATTTTATATTGATATTCGATAAATGATGTTCATTTAATTCGGTAATATTATAGGTTCAATTAATCGATATATATATATAAATGTAAATAAAAAAAATACATAATACTATTATTCTTAACTCGGATTATATTGCCCTATACAAAATAAAGAATTTATACTAAATCTAATTCAATTCAACTTTATCTGAATTAATTTAATGCTACAATTTAAATCTATCCTAAATGACAATTGGCAACTAGCTAAATGAAAGTAATAGTATGATGATTTTGGAATTAACACTAAAATAATGCCTTCTATTAATTAAACTTACATTTTTAAAAATATTAAGGAAAAAAAATGTAAATACTGTTGTAAAATAAAGAAATAAAGTGAGATGACAGAGAGACACGATAGACATCTGTATTGATTCTGCATTGATTTCAAGAGTAACCAACAAATTACAATACAAATGGCTTATTTATAAGTAAGTAAGCGTAGGGGTCCTTATTGTCATTTCCCTATGTATGTATTATTGTTTCAAGTTCAACCACACAACATTGCCGCCTCACTTAATTGCCACTATCCCACATATTAGAGACATGTGTCCCACTAGTGGATTGTGTGTTTTAGGCTATGGATATAAATCCACACATTAATCACAGCACCTCACTTGGATTTCTAATTTACTATGAAAAACTCAATAGGACGAAAACCTCGGTAGCAATATATACAATTATCTTTTGGATATTGTGATGCTAAACGTTCTTAAAACTGTTTTGTTAAAAAACCTTGTTAGGAAAATACATTGGTAGGAAAACTCAGTGGGACAAAACCTAATCGAATGGTAAAAGAGTATAGTGCCCATAATTAATGTTTTCTTCAAAACATTTCTCACATTTATATTTTGCTAGGGAAATCTAGTGGGATAAAAACCTGAGCAAAGATATTCATTGATCTGACAAATCAAGGTAATATTTATGATGATCTTTATGGATCAAATGATTTTTGGGTGTGCTTATAGAATTGCCTCATTAAAAGCCTTATCAGGAAAACCCAATGAGACAAAAATTGATCGAAAGGAAAAAGAGTACAATGCACACATGCCCAAATATAATTAATGAAACTAATAATACACGTTGTGTATAAAACTATCTAGAGTGGGGGCAGGGAGAATAGATTTTATCTGATTTTCGTTATAAGTCAATTTTATGACAATGCCCCAAACTAGTTAAAGCAATAAATTAAGTGTAAAGTGCGGAATTTAAATAACACTTGATTTTTACGTGGAAACCTTCAACAAGGAAAAACCACGGACTGTTATGTACGCTACACACGAACCTCAAATCCACTAATTGCAATGACATTTACAACCTAGGTTGATCTCAACCTCTCACGGTCTATAACCAGCCACTACTACCCGCAGGCCTATAAAAGTGGACATAGTCCAATTTGCTTACACCACTCACCGGTAGTCACATGACTTACTTTTCTATGAAGAGAATAAACAACCTAATGTAAATAATATGATATTCAAAGAGCAAGTAATGCTAGGTTACAGTAAATGCTTATCTAGGATGAAAGATAAAAATAATCACAATCCTAGATATCAATTTTTGCTATATGACATGTCATAAAACATAGCTATCAAAGATTAAACAATCCTAATCATAGCTATCAAAATACAACTCTCAAAAAATCAATACAATTATCTCAATCTTGTCAATAGAATATGTTTTATAAGCATACAAGTATAGATGAGATTGTTTGGTAAGAAAGCACAAAATAATTGATAAATGAGATTGCTTTGCAAGCAAGACATGTTGCATTCAAATAAAAAATTCAATGGTATTTGGCAAAGCAAATGACAAAGGTTTCCTAAAGAATTCAAACCAATTTCACCATTTGTCATGAATCTAAGCAAGGATATAGAGTTAACAATCATTCAATTTTAATGAGTAACTATATCCAACTTTTTAAGTAAAACATGACATGAGCGAATTTTTGCACCCATTCGATTTTTCGGGATAAGATATCCGTATGATAGTAGCCATGTTTGACAAGTAAAGAAAGAGAGACATAGGATTTTAAAGTCCTTTGAACGATACTAGATCATTTATTTATTTGAGTCTCATAAGCTTTTCACACATAGTTTTGTATTTAAGAATATGCAATCATCAATTCATGTTTTTTCATTTGAGCATGTCATTTGAATTTCATGCTTTTTATATTTAGCATGTCATTTAATCAATCATTATGTCATGGAGATAATCATAGGTCATTTAAAGAGTACTTCCTAAGTATATCTCCTAGTCCAAAAATGCATGTTTGAATATAAATATGACATGGATTGCAAACAAAGCAATGATTCACACTTATTGAAGAAAATATCATAAGTATATGTGCAACCAAGCTACTCAAACAATTAATAAATGAGCATAATGTTTATCAATTTTTTACATGTTACAAGTATGCAATTGCTCTTTTTGCTTGAATTCCCCATTTGGGGTCAATTTCCATACCTCTTCAATAAAGACCTACTAAGTTCATTGTACTTGGTTGGACTAATGGGAGACTTGTTAGTCTTGTCGCAAGTAGGTTCATCTTTTCTATTCCGCTTAGTTAACAAAATTTTAGTCCTAGTGGTTAAGGGTTCAAGAGCACTAGATGTCAAAGGATCATTTAAGTGGGTTTTATCCTTTTTAATCCACTTAGGTGCATGCATATTAGCTCAAGCCTTTTTCTTTTCAATCATGTTTTTAGTTCTACACATTTTAATGTAATGAAAGCACTTTGGTCTAACATGACCATAAATACCACAAAAATGACATGTAGGGGTGAAGTAAGGAATCATACCATGTCCTTGTGCATGCATATGAGCCTTCCCATGTCTTTGTGGTTGTTGATTAGGATTTCTCTTTCTTTGTTGTTGACCACGATTTGGTTGCTTCCTCGGTTGAACTTGCATGATCGGTCTCTTCCCTTGATGGATTTGAACTTGAAGGAAGTTAGTATGAGGAACTCTTGTAGGTTGAGCTTGAGGTTGCCTTCTTGGCCTCGCCTTCACTTGTGCACTATAAGAGCATTATCTTAGATCAATCTTCTTCCTAGGAGTTTGCACCGGTAAAACTTTTTTGTTGCTTAAGCTCTTGACAAATACGGTCTTGAAAAGAGTAGCGATCTCTTTGTCATCTTTAAAGCCAAGACCTTTCTTGTCACACAGACTTTTTCCAACACCAAGCATATGGTCAAGCTTCTTGGTGCTAAAAGCCATCCTAGTCAATGACACTTTAGCTTCATCAAGCTCCCTCTTCAAACCTTCTTCATTCCTCATAGACAAAGCTAGCTCATCTCTTAACTTGTCTTCAATCTTCTTGGATTTTTCCACTTGTTCACTTAAGTGGTAAATATGAGTTAAAAGGTCTAGATTCTCTTCTCTCAATCTTTGAATCTTTCTTGTGGTCTACATCTCTAAGCTTTTAAACTTAGCGAGGTATTCAACAAGAACCTTCTTCTCCATATATCCATTTGTGGAGTTAGAAGAAGAGTCATCTTCACTTGAGTCATTTTCCTATTGACTCTCTTCCTTTTCTTCATTGTAGGAGATCGGAAAGGCAAAGTAGTTATTCTCACAATCATTCAATCTCGAGGGACTTTCTTCAACTGCTTTCACTTTGTTGTCTCGCTTGTGAGAACTAGCAAGTGCCATAAATTTGGCTATATCTTCTTCATCAGTGTCACTTGAAGTGGAGTCCATTTCCTTTCCTTTTCTTCCATCCTTCAAGTTTGAACACTCCTTAGAGATATGCACGAATCCTCCATATTCATAGCATTGAATCCTCTCTCTTGAAGACATCTCATGGTTTGGCTTGACATTCTTGATTGTGGTTTTCTTCTTCTTGAAGTAATCCTCCTTTGAGCCATAACCACTCTTTTGTAGATTCAAGAACTTCTTAAAACCCTTGGCAATGAGTGCCATGTCTTCATTCGAGTCAACCTCATCATTGTCATGCTTAGAGGTCTTCAAAGCAATATTTTTTTTTTCATCTTAGGAGGTGAGGCAAGGTGGTAGCGTTTCTTGTTTCATAGGCTAGAAGTCTTCCAATAACTTCACTCAACTTCATATTCTAGTAGGTGTCATTTTCTTCTAAAGCCGTCACTTTGGGCTCGAACCTCCCAGGAAGTGATCGCATGATCTTTTGCTTGATCCTTCTATTTCAGTAAGGATCACCAAGTTGGTGACTTTAGTTCACAATGTCCATTAGCCTCACTTGGAAGTCATTGAAGTGCTCATGCTCTTCTATCCTAATAGTCTCAAACTGAGTTTGTAAGACTTAGAGTTTAGAGTCCTTGACCACCTCGGTTCCTTCATGTGCAACTTCTAGGATGTCCTATGCCCCTTTGGCAATTATAGTAATTTGAATCAGTTTGTACTGATTTTCGTCCATTGCACATCAGATGGCATGTATGGTTTTGTTGTTCCACATGGAGTCAACAAACTCTTGAGCGTCTCATTGAGCCTTCGGCTTGAGCACTTGCTCTTCACCACCTGTAGAGGTCATCATAGGTGGAGCATATTAGTCTTCAACCACCATCCACGCCCTATCATGGATTTGGCATAAGTATGCGTCTATCTTCCCTTTCCATGAAGAATAATTATTACCGGTGAGCAACGGTGACCTCACGTTCGACGCTCCCTTTTTACTCATCCCAAAAATACTCGTAGTGTATAGATGAATGCAAATGGGATGAATGAAAAATGTAAGAGCAAATCAAACAATCACATAAAATGCAAAACACACCAAAATGAGCTAGATCACCTAAGTATGTCTAGGAACCCGCTTTGATCCTAATTGAAACTAATAATGCATGGTATGTATAAAACTATCTAGAAGGGGGGTGAATAGATTATATCCGATTTTACCCAATTTTCGTTATAAGTCAATTTTATGAAAATGCCCTAAACTAGTTAAAGCAATAAATCAAGTGTAAAGTGCGAAATTTAAATAACACTTGATTTTTACGTGGAAATCTTCAACAAGGAAAAACCACAGGATGTTATGTACGCCACACACGAACCTCGAATCCATTAATTACAATGACGTTTACAACCTAGGTTGACCTCAACCTCTCACGGTCTATAACCCACCAATACTACCAGAAGGCCTATAAAAGTGGGCTCAGTCCAATTTTCTTGCACCACTCACCGGTAGTCACAAGACTTATTTCTTAATAAAGAGAATAAACAACCTAAGGTGAATAATATAATATTCAAAGAACAAGTAATGCTAGGTTACACTAAATGTTTATCTAGGATGAAAGATGACAATAATCACAATCATAGATATAAATATTTGTTATATGACATGTCATAAAGCATATCTATCAAAGATTAAACAATCCTAATAATAGCTATTAAAGTACAACTCTCAAACAATCAACACAATTATCTCAATCTTATCAATATAATATGTTCTATAAGCATACAAGTGATAAATGAGATTGCTTGTTAAGAAAGACACAAAATATGTAAGATATTAGTGACCAACTTACCAAGCTAAGTGTGTTGAATAAAAACCATGCATATATGACACCTAGATGATCATGGATGATGCTAGATGATGTTTGATGCACTTGGATATATGTTTGAGTAATCAAAGGAAAGTTATTTAATGATTTTTTCTCTTCGGAAAAAGGCTAAGTCAAAAATATGATTTGGACTCTCTTAAAACTGACCTAAAACAAAAGATGCATATATATAGTGTGTCAAAATGAAACGACACCGTTTTGATTATTTTTCAAAATTATGCCTTGACCGTCTTATACCCGCTCTATGTAGGGCGATTGTAGGGCAATTCACATGGGAAATAAAGAACAAGTTCTTCGAGACCGTTCTACACAAAGGGGCGGAAATTAGGCGAACAAGGGTCGGTTACTCTTGGGTTTTTGAGAGCCGCCCTACACCCGCTCTACGTAGGGCGGTTGTAGGGTGAACCAAGGGTGATATTTAAATCAACCAATGGCACCACTCTACGTAGGGCGGTCAAGAGCAAATTTGCTCAATGCCCTTTATGGGCGCTGTATGTAGGGCGCATGTAGGGCGATTGTACAACGACCCTTACAAAAATGATACATCCTAAGCCTAATCATGGCATGAAATTTATCATACAAGATGCAATCAAATTAAACATGCAAGAAAAGAGATTAATGAACATTAATGCACATATAATAAAGACACACAACATACAAGAATATGAATTATACATGTGTTGTGAGTGTGTTCAACTACATCTCTTCAAAGCAAGTAAGCACTTAGAAATTTACCTTCGGTGCTTCTTCTCTTGAGGTCTTGAGAGGGTCTTGATTGTGCAAAGCACCAACCATCAAATGTCTAAGCTACCCTTACATCAAACCCCACTTGTGGTTTGTCACATAAATAAGCCAATCAAACTTGAGGAACTTACAATTAATATACTTCATTTGATATGCTCCCTTGATGGAAACCCCCCTGATCAAAATTCTTTTTAAGCAATCTTCTAGATTGCCGAACTGACGCACACTAATGTTTATTTCATGAAATGCAATAACATCATAAATGATTGGAGAGAGTATAAGCAAAAACTTGTTTTGTGAAGCGTTTATTAAATTGGTGTTGAAATGAATCTAGTAAGTTCATTCCCTGAGAATGCACTATTTGGTCTCCAGATATAACAAAGCACCAATTGCATTAAAATATGATACTTCAGGACTAAGTATCTTTTCACAATTTTCTATTGGTTGGAATGGATCTTTTTTTAGGATCAAGAGTTCTAACAACCATATGTTTACTTAATAGATGAGTAATATCCATATGGAATCTTTTCAGAATCCTTTCAACATATTCTGATTAATGGACAAGCATTCCATTTGATATATACTCGATCTTCAGGTCGAGACAATATTTTCTTTCTCACTTCTTTCATTTCAAATTCATTTATCAAATATTCACTAGTTTTCAAGGGCTCTTTGGAAGCTCCAATTAAATTCATATTATCAATATAAATTGTGAATATAGCAAATCCGAATTTTGATTTCTTTATAAAGACACATGAGTATATAATATGATTATTATATCCTTATTTTAGTGGAAATTTACTGAGACGGTTATACCATATCCGTCCTTATTGTTTTTAATCCATATAAGGATTTTTGTATGTTCATCAAATACAAATTACGAGATCTCGATTTACATGCTTCTAGTATTTTAAATCATTCAGGGATTATAAATACCTACATTGAGTGAATCATAGAGATAATATTTTTACGTCTAAAAGACGCATTTCAAGCCTTTTAAAGGCAGCCAAATTTATCAAAAATTCGGAATGTAATCGTATTCGTCAGTAGTGAATACCAAGTTTCTGTAAGAAGCCTTGTACTATGAGTCGTGCCTCATATCTCATGATCTTGTTTTTCTCATTACGTTTCCGTATAAAGACCCCTTAGTATCCAATTAGTTTGACATCTCCATGTGTCTAGAGTACTATTGGTCTAACATTTTATATTTGGCTTATGAAGTCAATTCTTCTTGAATTACTTCTTTTTATGTAGGCCAATCGTGCCTTTTGTCTATAATTATTGATTTTAAGAATATCATAATTATCATTTATAATTTCAGTAGAACTACTGTGTATAAAAATACATCATCACTGATTGTTTCCTTATGATTCCATATTTCTCTCATATGATTTATATAAATTTTCTCAATTTCTATACTCTTGTATCTCTGTTAAGATTACTTCAATTTCAATGGATTTAGTCATTTCATAGACTTGTATAATTTACAGAATTTCTCTCAATTTCTATATTCTTGTATCTCTATTGAGATTTTTTCCATTTCCATGGATTCATTCATTTCATAGACCTTTGTCTCTTCAGATATATCATACTCTTATAGAGTTGATTTAGAGAAAGTAGATTTATTTATAACTTGAGTTTTGTTTACTTTTGGGATCCCGATAACAATACCTTTCAAAAAGGTTCACAAGCTTATGACATAAATCAGATGATTTATTTATTGCCCTATGCTCTGATCGTTCTTCAAGAACAATCACCCGGCCGGGGTTTATGAGATGACAACTAATAAAATCTTGTTACTTTTAATATATCAGGTAACAGATTAATAATCATTTGATGATCAATTATCTTTCATATTTGAGCAATACAATGATTGAAATGAGACACATTTATATATATATATATATATATATATAGAGAGAGAGAACCGAACCGGTATCTCTATTTTGTATAAGAGTAACTTTTCATTTACTCTTCTCTTCTGGAGAAACTTTCCATTTGAAAATTAATCAATATAATAATATACAGATTGTTGTGTAAAAATATAAACTATCAGAAGTTTAAATGATCTAATAGAAGATTAATCAAAATCAACATTAATCTCAAAATGATTTAGAAATCTTATCTTAGATCATGCCAGAGATGAAATAAGGAGACATAATACAACACAATAAAATATCTTAAAAAGTGAGTGAGTCCCTATATAGAATTTAGTAACTGTATCGAAATAATGAAGTTCTCGCAATTACCTAGAGATGTTTAATAAGTGATTCCCCTAATCCATTTTGATTATGAGTATATCTGAAAACAAGATGTTGAACATCAATCTCAGCTGCTTTGCAATAATCATCAAATATCTTGTAAGTTTAATCAAGTCAATATGCCTGAAAAACTAATAACCAGTGCAAGTAATATGGAGATGTTTAATAATAAACAAACATGTGATCATCTCGTAGATGCATCAATTAGAACCGTAAAATAATGAAATGATTCATTTGGTGGATGAATATGTCCACATATATCCCATTGAATGATGATGATTCAAAACCAACTTTAGAAAGAGACGGTTTTATTACAAGTCTCCATTTGTGAATATGCAATGCATATATTATTATAGAATTAAAGAATCTCCTAGCCCTTTAATTAATGTCCATAATTTTTGATGATTATACATATCATCGTAGATCCTTGATGACCAAAACTATCATATCAAAACATAAGTATTTTTGGATCTGAGAACTTAAAGTTCATAACTGTATAATATGATCCAAATGATAAAGCACACAACTATTCTATAATGAGTTTTTGGCCTGAATCATACACAAATATTCAACAATCTTATTATTCATAGTCTCAATATGAATTTAATAAGGTTATATGTCTTTGATCTACGTAGATTTCTTTATGTTCTGCTTGAATGATATAAAGTATCATTGATACACAATTTAATACCATTTGGTAATAAGATTATGGCTCTTCTAGAGCTTTTAATCAGATCCGATGGAATCTGATTTGGTATTAACCTTATATGTTTTTGAACTAAACATATTTCTTTATGTTCTGCTTGAATAATATCAAGTATCATTGACACATAATTTAATACCATATAATAATAAGATTGTGACTCTTCTAGAGCCTTTAGTCAAATCCGTTAGATCTGATATGGTATTAACCTTATATGTTTTTGAACTAAGCATATTTCTTTATATTCTACTTGAATAATATCAAGTATCATTGATACATAATTTAGTATTGTTTGATAACAATATCGTGACTCTTCTAGAGTTTTTTATTAAATTTGTTGGACCTGATATAATATTAACATTTGCTCTAAGCAAAGTCAAATTTCATAAAATATTTATGACTTCGCAGAATTGTAAAATATTTCTGACTCTGCAGAATTGTATGACTTGTTGCACTATCTGCAATTTTAGGAATTTTATGGACATATGTGAAATGCCAAGTTTTTTTTTTTTTATCTAAAATGATGCTTTTTGATAGGTTTATTCTATAAACATTTTCTCATATCATTTATACATTGGATTTGGTGATCCTACCATTTAATATATATATGTTGAAAGTATCTTTCCCCCTTTTTGCTCTGTTTTTGTAGTATTAGGCTCAAACCGCCTTTTCTCAATTTAACACACTTACTCTCTCTTATCATATTCTACCCAGGTAGCCAAGTAGCCAAACTCTTTTCATAAATTCTTGATATTGCTTGTTTAGGAGCATTAAGCATGTATGAAATGGATAAAATATTATTTTCGATTTCATTATATGTCAGGATCTTAAATCCATTTTATGATACTTACAACATCTTATTGGATGTGTAGATCCTTCTCTGAATATTGCTCGTCATGAGCATCAAGCATGTATGAAACGGATAAAATATTATTTCTAATTTCGTTATGCATTAGGATCTTACATCCGTTTTATGATACTCACAACATCCTGTTAGATGTGTAGATCATTTTTCTTAAATGAATCATATGTAAACATATCACTTCATATATATGAGATAAAATAAAATCATGGATCATATTGATTTTTTGAACTTCCTGTTCGATCATGAACTGTATGTTCATATATAAAATTTAGAAACCTTTAGATTCTGAATGGATTTGAAACCCCGGGTTCCAAATAATAAATTATGGAATTCATGTATATAATAGTGGATCTAGAACTCCAGGTTCTTATTGGTTTTCAAAACTATATTGTATGGCATTCATGTATATAACATTGGATCTAGAACTCTAGGTTCTCATCGATTTTTAAAACCGTGCCGACTTAAATATCATAATTCCAGAAACTTTAAGTTCTGATTAGTCGGTTTAGCCGATCTCAGATATTGCGTATAAATAAATAATACGAATATTTAAAGACTATAATAATTAAATCCATAACTATAATAGGTTATGTCGACATAGTTGTAGCCAGTCTCTATCGACACAGCCACAACCAGTCTTATATATTGCAAATAATTAAATATGAATATTTAAAGAGTATAAAAATTAAATCCAGAACTATATATAGGTTCTATGGACACGGTTGTAGCCAGTCTCTGTCGACACAACCACAACCAGTCTTATATATTGTGAATAAATAAATACGAATATGTAAAAAGCATAATAATTAAATTTAGAACTATATATAAGTTCTATAGACACAGCATAAGCCAATCTCATATATTACATAAAAATAAATGCAAATATTTAAACGATTTTAGGAGGCTGAGCTCACAGTGCGAAATTTTTAAATAATATAAATAAATCCAGAATTATATATAGAGGATTCGTTGACGGCATAAGCCATCTTGTATACGGAACTATAAATAGATCTAGAATATTGAGATGTGAATAAATCACCTATCATGAGATCCTTTTTACTTACATACAATCTTGCTGATAACATGTTGTAAAATAAATAAATAATAAATAAAGTGTGTGTGAGAGAGAGAGAGAGAGAGAGAGAGAGAGAGAGAGAGAGAGAGAGAGAGATCTGTATTGATTCTGCATTGATTTCAAGAGTAAGAGTGTGTTTGGTATGACTTTTCAACTAGAGCTTCTATAGTAGATTTTTTTGTAGTAGAGTTACTATAGTAGATCTTTTTATAGTAGAGCTTCTAATGAGTAAAGTTTCTAACAAAAAAAAAAAAGGCTTTTGGTTGTGTAAATTACAAAAAAGGTGTTGACTATGTATTTTTAGAAATAGTTTTTGGTTGAGTGAATTGCAAAAATAAGTGTTGACAATGTATTTATAATGAAAAAGTTATGGTGGAATATCTAAAATTTATAAACGGTTGAGACAATTCATACGTTTTAAAAAAGCTCAAAAAATACTTTTTGAAAAAACCCAAATTTTGGGATTCTCCAAATAGACATAAAATAGCTTTTATAAAGGATAATTGAGATAATTCATATATTAAAAAGGAGTGACGATATTTGCATCCCTTAAAAATCGTACGTATACCTTAAATTAGTATGTTTTTAAAAATATAATAATACCCTTGAGTAAAATTACTAAGATGACTAATTGTTTGTTAGTACATCCACCAATAATTATTAATTAGTTTCCTATTTTAATCTTTTGTATTTTTTTTCCTATTAATGGTTTGATATTATTAACATATATCATAAAACTCTTTCCATTTTAATAAACCATAGATTCTCTTTTAAATATATTTTCAATCTTTTTTAAGGAAATACAAATTAATTGCTACGTATGGAAAATGAATTAAAATCATTAGATAAATTTGGGTGTGAAAAAGTAAAGTTTTAAATTAATTTTTATTAGAAGGACAAAATCATTATGTATATAAACAGACTTTTAAATTAACTATATTATCTACATTATTTCTTTCAAACACACTTTAGAATTTTTTTATATATTATTTATCAATATTATATGTTCTTTCTTGTTAATATATGTATATATATATATATATATATATATATATATATTATATGTTCTTCATTTCATTGAACACCTGTTTTTTAAAAAAATATCATTTAACACATATCTATTTCCACATCAATTGAGATATGACATAAATCTTGCATTTCTTCCACCCTCTCAAAAAAAAAAAATGGTTTTCCAATAAATCAATAAAAATCTTAAAATGGATTTTTAACAAAAAAATGGAGTTTGATTGGTTTTGGAAAAAACAAGAAGAAAAAAAGTAGGGAGGAGAAAGAATAGGAAGAGAATTAAAGGAAACAATTTTTTTTTTTTGAAATAATAATAAAGTTGGTTAAATAATATAATAATAGTCATAGGTGGTGTGTACTTACAAAAATACAATATGTATAATTAAAGAAAAGGTTATTTTTGGTATTTAGTGGGGTTTATTTATAAATTAGTGATTTTATAAAAATTTGGATGGGTGTGATTACGGAAGGGGTGTAAATACAGTTTTTGAAGGGTGTTATTAACGTCACTCATTAAAAATGCTGTTTTAAGTTTTGTCAAAAAACTAAAAAAACCTTCAAAATAGCTTATTAAAAAAACATTTTTGATCCTTTCAAAATCCATAATACATACTAACCAACACTTTACGTAAGTTGTCTCGACACCCACGGATAAAATTAAAAAAAAAAAAAATTACAATAGAAATAGTTTATTTATAGGTAAGTAAGCATAGGGGTCCTTATTGTCATTTCCCTATGCATGCATTGTTGTTTCAAGCGCAACCACACAACATTGCCGCCTCACTCAATTGCCACTATCCCACATATTAGAGACATGTGTCCTACTAGTGGGTTGAGTGTTGTAGACGGTGGATATAATTGGTGTAAGTCAACACAATAATCACAACAAATACCTATATTATTTCCGATATATTCTCAATAATTTTCAATTTTGAAGGTATAAATATATAAAAAAAAACTATCCACTATATTTTGAATTGTTTCATAAATTCGAAATATTTAATACAAATTAACAATTAAAAATGATATAAAAATTGATATTTATTATTTGAAAATACATGTAAATTTTTTATTAACCGATGCGGCGAATCTATCAAGAAGGTACAATATATTAACCGATGTGGGTGGGGTTGGTAGCGAGTCGCTAACAGAGAAGAAAAAAAAAAAAAAAAAAATTGCTCAAAGTGAAATCTTAAATGGAATTCATTGGCGAAGCATTTTTATCTTTTACTTTGGGATTGGTGGTTGAAGAATTACGTTCCTCCGACGTGCTCAAGTTCGCACGGCAGGAGAAGGTCTCCAATGAATTGAAGAAGTGGGAGAAGAATCTGCTGAAGATCCAGGCTGTGCTTCAAGATGCAGACGAGAAACAAATTACCAGTCGGGTGTTGAAACTCTGGCTCGAAGATCTCAGAGACTTGGCCTTCGATTTGGATGATCTACTTGACGAGTTTGCCACCCAGTATTTGCAGCAAAAATTGATGAACAAACCCAAGGTACGAATTCCTATTCCTTCTTGTTTATCTGGGGCTATGTTTAATGTCAGAATGACTCCCAAGATCAAAGAGATGTCTAATAGATTGCAAGATATATTGACTCAAAAAGATGTCTTTCACTTGCGAGAAATTGTTGTACAAAGTTTTACCTATCAGAGACTGCCATCCACTTCTTTGCCTGAATCTAAAGTTTTCGGTAGAGAAAATGATAAAGAGACAATTATTGAATTGTTGTTCAAGAATCAAAATCCGGATGGTGGTGGTGGTGGTGAAGTTGGTGTGATTCCAATTTGTGGTATGGGTGGTATAGGGAAAACAACTCTTGCTCAGCTAGCTTACAATGATGAAAGAGTTACTAATGGTTTCGATTTGAAAGCATGGGTTCATGTTTTTGAAGATTTTGATCATGTAATGATAACTAAAAGAATCTTGCAGGCCATCTCTTATGAAACTTATGATATGAGTGATTTGAATAAACTTCAAGTAACTCTGAAAGAGAAGTTGACTGCTAAGAAATTTCTACTTGTTTTGGATGATGTTTGGAATGAGAATTACAATAGTTGGTGTTTACTAAGAAGACCCTTTACTACAGCTGACCCTGGAAGCAAAATAATTGTTACAACTCGCAATGAAAGGATTGGATCAATTATGGGTACTGTTCCTACTTACCAACTGAAGTTGTTGTCTGATGAGGATTGTATGTCTTTATTTGCAAAGCATGTGTTGGGAAATAGAGATTTTGATGAGCATCCAGATCTTAAATTGATTGGTGAAAAGATAGTGAAAAAATGTAAAGGGTTGCCATTAGCTGCAAAAGCCATGGGAGGCCTATTGCGGACCAAGTTGGATTCTGGTGAATGGGAAGCTGTATTGAATAGCAAGATGTGGAATTTTCCAGAAGAAAGAATTAATATTATTCCGGCTTTGAGACTAAGCTACTACTATCTTCCTTCCTATTTAAAGCGATTGTTTGCTTATTGCTCAATTTTTCCTAAGGATTATGAATTCAATAAGGATGAGTTGATTTTGCTATGGATGGCCGAGGGTTTTCTCCCAAATCAACGAGAAAAGAAACAGGTGGAAGATGTAGGCCGCAGTTATTTTAACGAATTATTGTCAAGGTCTTTTTTTGAAAGATCAAGCAGCAATCACTTTGTGATGCATGATCTCATTCATGATTTGGCTCAATATGTTTCCAGAGAAATATGCTTTAATGCAAACAGTAAATTTGAAAATGATGGGCCAGATGGAACTCTTAGAAAGACACGTCATTTGGCATTCACTCGTTGTGTATATGATGTCTCTCAAAGGTTCAAAGACTGCTACAAAATGAAGTATTTACGGACACTTATAGCACTACCAATCCATCAATCACCTTTTACTGCATGTTGCTACCTAAGTAAAATTGTTTTGATTAAGATGCTGCAAACATTTAGATGCTTAAGATCCCTTTGCTTGAGTGGTTATTACATTAGAGAGCTTCCAAATTCAATTGGTGACCTCAAGCATTTACGATACCTCAATTTGTCTTATACTAAAATTAAGTCCTTACCTGGATCAGTAAGTAATCTTGTAAATTTAGAGACATTGCAATTGCAAGGTTGCTCAGAATTAACAAAGTTACCTTCAGGCATCTGCAATTTAATCCACCTGTATTACCTTGATATTAGAGATACAAACTGTTTGCTAGATATGCCGTCAGGAATAGGTAATTTAACCAGTCTCCGATTATTGACGAAATATATTGTGGGAAAAGGTGATCAGTTCAGTCTCAGAGAGTTGAAAGACTTGTCGCATCTTCGAGGGGAGCTTTCCATTCATGGGTTGGGTAATGTGTGTGATACTAAAGATGCAGAGATTGCCAATCTGAAGAACAAAAAGGACCTTGATGACTTGGCCTTGGAATGGAGTGAGGACATGAATAATTCTCAGAAAAAACAGATTGATACTTCTGTGCTGCTTGACTTGTTACAACCTCATAGGAGTCTTAAGAAGCTTAGAATTTCACATTATGGTGGTACAAAATTTGCATCATGGATAGGGGATCCCTCATTCACTGATATGGTATGCTTAAACCTATGTCATTGTAGAAACATTGTGTCACTTCCATCACTTGGGCTACTACCTAAACTTAGAGAGTTGTGCATCGAAGGCATGGATGGAATAAAAAAAGTGGATGTCGAGTTTTATGGACAAAGATCTGCCAAGTCTTTTCCTTCCTTGGAAATTCTACAGTTCAAAAATATGAAGGAGTGGGATCTATGGTCTAATGACAGAGTTAATGAATCTTTTCCTCGTCTCCATCAGCTTACCTTACATAATTGCCCAAAGTTGAAGGGGGAATTACCCAGCCATATTTCTTCTGTTGTGAAGTTTACTGTTAGTCATTGCCCAAAGTTGATGTCACCTATACGCCTCTCATCGCTTGTTGAATTGAATATTGCAGAATGCAATGAGGTTATGCTTTCTGGCCTCTTCTCCCTATCATCGCTTCTTGAATTGACTATTGCAGAATGCAACGAGGAGATGCTTTCTGGCCTCTCCTCCCTAACCACTCTAAAAATCAGGAAATGTTTTCCTATTGATGAAGGCTGTTCCCAGTCGATGTCATTGGCGATTCCAGATCTCGTTTCTCTCAAATACTTACAGATTGAATCGTGCCCAAATCTTGTGTCATTTCCAGAGACAGGTTTTGGATCCATGCTCAGACATCTTATTCTAAAAGATTGTCCAGCTCTGAAAGCCTTGCCAAAGGATATAATGTGTTGCGAAAGCAACAGTTGTCTTCTTGAAGAATTGGAGATTGAAGGGTGTTGTTCTCTCGAATTCTTTCCCAAAGGCAGGTTATCTACCACGCTAAAAAGGTTGACAATCCAATATTGTGAAAATTTACGGTCCCTACCCGAGGGGGTTATGCAAGATGATAACAACAATTATGAGTCACAGCTTGAGATCTTGAAGATCGTTGGTTGTCCATCCCTTCAATGTTCTACCTCTGGCAAATTGCCCTATGGCCTTAAAATATTGAAGATTTCAGGATGCTCGAGTTTGGAACTACTTACAGAGACAATGATCGTGAATGGTGAATTACTTGAATATATTGAAATATCACATTGTGAAACCTTGGAAATATTACCTGAGTTCCGGAACAGTCTGCCCCATCTCACTGAAATAACTATAATTGGTTGTCTCTTTCTAAAATATTTACCAGAAACTGGACTGCCCATGTCTCTTCAAGTTCTAATGATATGTGATTGTCCAAGACTTGTATCTTTAGGTGGTTTGCCCCCGAATTTAACTTCACTTGAGATATGGAATTGCATGAATCTCAATCCCATATCCGAGTGGAAGCTGCACGGATTGACTTCTCTTATAGATTTCAGCATTTCTGGTGAATGTTTTCGAGATATAATTTCCTTTCCAGATGATGAATATTTGCTTCCTGGAAATCTTATATCTCTTTGCATTAGTAAACTTGAAAATCTGGAAACTCTGACAAGGGGACTCAATAATCTCACATTGCTTCAGGAGCTAGAGATCATTCGTTGCCATAAGCTTCGGTCCTTGCCTTCAGAAGGCCTGCCTTCTTCTCTTGGAAGACTCAGGATCTCAGACTGTCCTCTTTTGAGTAAAGAATGTGTCAAGTTGAAGGGACACATTCCCTGCGTAGAGTTGGATGATGAATGCATTTAGTGAACCAGTTTCATTGGAGAATACTATAATTCCTCTTGGGGAGGTGCAAGCATTGAAGCCAATCCCTCTTTAGTTTCAATCTGGTAATTCTGTCTCCATGGATGAATTTTACTGTACTTCTGTTTTTCTTTTCTGTTATAGGATGTGACTTTTCTGCTCTACTTGTAGGATGAGAATGAACAACAACAGAGCAATTCCAAGGACATCCCAGCCACTGTTGCAGAATACTAATGCAAGTACGTTCTCTAAAAATGATTTATTCAGCTTTTAAACAAATATAGGATATGGAAGAAGAAAAGAGCACAAATCTTGCAATTTTAAGTCTGTATTATGTGTTTGCTTTGGTAAACTATAGTTTATTATTATTTTGTATTTGATAGGGGGAGAAGTGAGGAGAGAGATGAGATGGTCTTAGCTAACAGTGTCTTCAACATTTTGTGACCTCATCAGTTGCAGAATGGCAGTGACCTCTTTGAAGGGTTTCTTAGCAAGAAGTTGGGCGAGCACACCCTTCTTGGCATTATATTCGATAATGGGTTCGTTTAGTCAAGCCACTTCTCAAAACTTGTGGTAATTTATGTTTTTGTGTTTAAATCATTGTCTTTGGTTAATTAACTTCAAATATATTTTGGTTTGGCTTGCCTAATTATTTAGAACTGTTTTGGGAATTAGAATATTTAACATTCAACTTTCTTCATATTTAAAATAGCTACTTGCTGGATATTAATGTAATGTTCTTAATTTATTTTTAATCCTTGATGCATATTTATATGAAACTCGTAATACTAGCAGGTCCTTTTTGTTGATGAAATCATCAAGACCAAAACAGGCACTTGACCTAGAGGAATGACAGTTGTATTGCCTCCTGGAGGCAATGGAAAAAAATACCGGATGAATTTATAAACCCACCAGGAGCTCACCCATCGAGGTCCAATAAAACGATGAAAGAACAGAAATCTCAGCTGCCACATCATCGATCTAAATGACAATGTAATGACACTTATTTTGTGTTGGCCTATTTCCTGATGTCAAAACCAGTGGGATAACTGCAACGTGCCAGCGTCTATGTGCAACAGATTTATTTGGTTACACTATACCATGTTGATTACTCTGGTATGTTTAATTCCCGCTTTCACATGCATTGACAAATCATAAATCTACACGGAGCACTTGTTGACAAATCTACCTAAATTTGTATTACCGAAGATTTTGACTGATCGAAGATTTTGCTTTTCTGTTGTTCAGATTGCAGCTTACAGAGCTCAGAGATACGTGAAGCTTGTATCTCCACTTTCATGGTTTTGCAGCTTTTAAAGAATACCGAATCTCAAGTACAGAATCATTGCTTAACTGATCATCACTTGCATTCGTATCATGGTCAAGGTCAGTCATCGTTCAGGAATTATGATTGTGATTGAACGTGATGAAGAAGCTATAACTAACCTGTATATTCCAGAAGCTGACTTTGTTAGAATTCTGTCAGCTTCTGTTAAAACGATTTTAGTTAGTTAGTAGGTTCTTGAAATTTGGAGTGATGTTATGTTTAGTCATGGATTTATGGCAACCAAAACAAACTTTATAGTGATTGGCCAAGCTAGAGCCTTCACTATCAACACTCAATCTGCTAGCCATTTTTATGGTGTGTTAATGTTAACCTTTATAAGGTTAGCATGTAATGTTACTGAAATTTAAATCTTCTTTTGTTATTTAACAATACACGAGTTTGTTCGGGTTCAAACACAAAATAGTGATATAAACTTAGGGGTGTAAAAAAATATATATTTAAAATAATTTCTCTAAATATATATTACAATATTAGATTTGTTTTTTAGAATTCTATTTTCAATTATCCTTATTAGGCTTGTTTTCAAAATTTTTAGTTTCTAAAATCATGAAAATCAATTTCTTGTTTTAAAATAAAAATATATAAAATAGAAGACTAAAACAGAAAACATTACCGAAAAGGTTTTTAGTTGAGCAATTTTTCTCTCATAAGCATACAACTTTGAGCATACTAATAAACATCATTGTTGGTGGAATGGGAATGTTGAGGTCACTTGTGGTGCACCTCTGAGAGAGATTCTAACACTTAAAAAACGGAGAAGCATAAACTTTATCTCTCTAAGATTTTCTTACACCACTCCACTGCATAACAACACAATCTGAGTTCCTTTATATAGGGAGCTAAGCTGAGCTAACGACTAACAAAAATAAATGCAAAGCAATAAAATCCGATCAGTTTGCAGCTGGGAGAGGGCAGCTGGTAGATGGCAGCTGGGAGGTGGAAGCTGGTGAGATTTGGGCGGTGGAGTAGTCAACAATGTTGGCTTCTAGAAGTGATTGGAATTTGCTGGAAGTTGGCTGGAGGTCAAGGTTAAACTTTCAACATCCCCCCTTAAACTTGACTCTCCATGTTTCGTCATGCCGAACATTCTCTTTAGTTTTGAAAACACATCATGTTTGAGTTGCTTGGTGAAAATATCAGCAGCTTGATCATATGTCCTGCAAGAGACTAGTTCCACCTCTTTATTCTTCACATGCTCTTTGATGAAATGATACCGCATATCAATATGTTTGCTTCTTTCATGGAATACTGGATTTTTTGCTAGCGCAATCGCTGATCGATTGTCGATGTAAACCTCTGTGGGATTAACTTATGGAAATCCCAAGTACCGCAACACATTCCTGATCCAGATACCATGACAAACAGCTGCGCAGGCAGCAACATACTTAGCTTCACATGATGACAATGTCACAATGGCTTGCTTTTTGGATGACCATGTGAACGTTTTATCTCCCATAAAAAACCTTTTACGTTTTTCCAGATCTTTTCCCAAATCACTATCTGAATAGCCAATCAACCAGCAATTTTCACATTTGGTATATAAAATACCATCATCAATAGTACCTTTTATGTATCTGAGTATGCTCTTTGCTGTATTCAGGTGAGATTGGTCAGGAGTCTCCATGTATCTGTTGACTAGTCCAACTCCATAGAGTATATCTGACCTGGTACACGTCAAGTATTTCAGGCTTCCAACCAAACTCTTGAAATAGGTTGGATCAACATCTCCCCTTTCATTCTTTCTTAACTCTAATCCTGTTTCTATTGGAGTTGTGACAGGATTGCATTTTTCCATACCAAATCTTTTCAGAATTTCTTTTGTATAGATGTTCTGAGAGATAAAGATACCTTTTTCGCTTTGCACAACTTCAATACCGAGAAAATGAGCCATTAGACCAATGTCAGTCATCTCGAATTCTTTCACCATCCTCCTCTTGAAATCTTCAAACATGGCTGGATTGTTGCCGATGAAGATCAAGTCATCAACGTATAAGCATGCATATAACAAGCTTCCGTCAATCTCCTTCTTCATATATAGTGCATGCTTATATAGACATTTCTCAAATTTATTCTTTTGAAAGTAATCATCAATCCTCATATTCCATGCACGGGGCGCTTGCTTCAAACCATATAGGGCTTTCTTCAATCTGCAAACTTTATCCTCTTGGCCTTTCTTCACATATCTAGGTGGTTGTTCCAAATAGATTTCTTCTTTAAGAAAGCCATTCAAAAATGCTGACATCAAGTTGGTAAATTTTTCAACTTTTCTGGGCTGCTAATGATTTTAGCAATCTGATGGTCTCTAATCTGGCAACCGGGGCAAAGACTTCTTCGTAGTCAACTCCTTCATTTTGTTTATAGCCTTTTGCTACAAGTCTTGCCTTGTATCTCTGGACTTCTCCTTTTGCATTCCTTTTGGTCTTGTAGACCCATTTCAATCCGATAGCTTTCCTGCCTTTTGGGAGATTAGTCAACTCCCATGTCTTGTTCTTCTCAATGGATCAAATCTCATCATCCATTGCACTTCTCCATTTTCCTTCTTGGTTAGCCTCTTTAAAGCTAACTGGATCACTTGTCATCAGCAAACAATACAGAGTAAGGTCTTCTTCCACCTGTTTTGTATATTCATACAGATCTTCTAGACTGCGTGTTCCTCTAGGCCTCATATCTGAGAAATCACGTTCAATTGGTAAAGGAGTATTATACCTTTGTGGTGAAGGGGAACCATGTTGAGGTGTCTACTGATCTCTGGGTGTTTGTGGCTCTATAGCCATTTCTCTTATCTCTTCTTTAGGTATCAACTTTGCACTTCTAGAAGCTTTGGTCTGATCCCAATTCCAGGATTCATTTTCTTCAAAAATGACATCTCTGTTGAAGATTACTTTCTTGGTGATAGGGTTGTATAGCCGGTAACCCATAGTTCTATCACCATATCCAACAAGGACACACTTCTCTCTTTTATCTTCAAGCTTGGTTCTTCTTGCTTCTGGGACCTTGATGTATGCAATGGAGCCAAAAACTCTAAGGTGGCTGACACTTGATTTATGAGTGCTCCATGCTTCATACGGTGTCTTTGTATCAAGACTCTTCGTAGGATATCTGTTTTGTAGATATACTGCATACAAGACTGCTTCAGCCTAAAAAATTTTAGGCATGTTTTTATCCTTTAACATGCTTCTGGCCATGTTAAGGATTGTTTGATTCTTCCTCTCAGCTACACCGTTTAATTGAGGAATATAAGCTGGTGTAAACTGATGTCTGATTCCTTGTTGCTTAAGGAATTCCTAGAAAGCACATGCAGTGTATTCTCCACCTTGATCTGATCTCAGTGTTTTGACATAGTAGCTACTTTGCTTCTCTATAAGAGTTTTGAACTCTTTGAAGTAACCAAATGCTTCAGACTTCCTTTTTAGGAAATAAAACCAAGTCTTTCTACTGTAGTCATTAATGAAGGTAAGGAAGTATTGATTATGTCCATTTGATACCGGTGTCAATGGAACACACATCTGTGTGAACAAGCTCAAGTGGCATGGTTGCTTTCCAATTTACCTCTTTTCCGAAGCTATTTCTGTGTTGTTTGTTAAGAACATAACTTTCACACATCTTATTTGGGTGATGGATGTTTGACAATCCTTTTACCATCTTCTTACTTCCCAGTTGCTTTAAAATTTCAAAATTGAGATGTCCATACCTAAGATGCCACAACCAGTCTTTGTCGTCGATGATGGTTGTCAAACACCTTAACGTATCATGATGAATTGAGAGAGGAAACATCCTGTTCTTCGTCATCTGGACTCGAGTAACCAGCTTTCCTTGAGCATCTGTGATGGTAAGTTGCATATTTTAAAGGCTAATGTGATAGCCTTTCTCCAAGAGTTGTCCGAGACTTAGGATATTTGTCTTCATGTCTAGAACATAATAAACATTGGAGATGAAAACATGATCTCCATTCTTCTGCTTGATCATGACATCTCCTCTTCCTTGGATAGAGATTTTAGAGAGGTCGCCAAATGATATTTCTCCATGAACTTTCTCATCAAGTTTAGTGAACAAGTCTTTTCTGCTAGTCATATGGTTGTTGGCTCTAGAATCAAGAAACCAAACATCTTGATTTTGATAGGTTGAGTTGTGGGTCATCAGCATCAGCGATTCTCCTTCAACCTGCTATTTCTCTACAAAGTTAGAACTTTCATCTACTTCATTTGGGATACCTCTGCACTCGTTGCTATAGTGGCCATATTTGTCGCAGTTATAGCATTGAACGTTTCTTTTGTCAACGTTCGGACGGTAGTTGTAACGGCCTCTTCTTCCTCGTCCCCTTCCTCATGAGACATAGTTCTGCTGTCCACGTCCTCCTCTACTTGCGTCTCTTCCTCATCTACCTTTACCTTGGGCTTCAGTATTTCCAGAGCCTCTTCCACGAGATCCTCTAACTCGTTCTCTTCCTTGTTGTGAGGTCCCCTCTTGCTCGTATCTTTTTTCATTGAGGGAGAGCTTTGACTGGAAAACTTGCTCCAATACTTTGTCGTTACTTCTTCTTG
This sequence comes from Acer negundo, assembly GCA_035582765.1. Taxonomy (NCBI): domain Eukaryota; kingdom Viridiplantae; phylum Streptophyta; class Magnoliopsida; order Sapindales; family Sapindaceae; genus Acer; species Acer negundo. The sequence continues at coordinate 2,843,377 of CM069242.1, forward strand.
TGACTTTCTGCTCATGGGCTTGCAATGAACCCACTAGATCTTCAACAGACATCATTTCCAGATCTTTTATTTCTTCTAAGGCCACAACTATGAAGTCAAACTTTGGATTTAGTGATCGTAAAATTTTCTCTAAAATTCTCATGTCTACGAGAGTTTCTCCATTTCTTCTTAGCTGGTTTGCAATGACCATGACTCGTGTGTAAAACTTTGTAAGGGATTAATTAGATTTCATTCGTAAAGATTCGAACTCACCTCGTAGAGTTTGAAGACGGATCCTTTTCACTTTGTCAGCACCTTTGTAAGTCTTGTGAAGGGTGTCCCAGACTTCTTTTGATGACTTAGAGGAAGTTATGAGCTCAAACGTGGGTTCGTCTAGTCCTTGATAGATTATGGATTTTACTTTACAATCCTTTTTTCCATCGGCTTTAAGAGTTGTTGTCTGAGCTTCTGTCATGGTTCCTTCAGCTTCTTTAGATGCGGGTTCTATGTATCCATCTTCCATAATTTTCATAACATCTTGAGAACCTAGTAGGGCTCTCATTTGTATGCACCGATTGTCATAGTTGTCTTTGGTGAGTTTCGGGATGACAACTTGCGTGTTTCCGTTGGCCATTGAGCTTGAAATGCTTTAACACTGATCTGGAGTCTGAATTTGCAAAAACGGAGTGCACGGTTGCATTCGGAATAGTCCAAAACCTTGAAAACCAGTCTGAGTTTGTCAAAAAAAAAAGTTCGGAAGCGTCCGAAATAGAATGTCAAACTTTTTGGCAAAAGTCAACCAATATAACAGAATATTCCTTTTCTGACGGAATATTCCAAACGGTCTAACGGCGTTAGTGACGTTAGCGTCGTGTCACAGGTCCGGTCAGATACCGGGTCGGTGACTTGGACCGGGTTGGTGGATTATACTTTGGGTCGGATCACGGGTCGGACCCCTGCAATCGAGTGAAGAAGATGACAGGAGCGTGTAGGTGACGTGCCAGAGGTTTGGGCTGCGCGTGGCGGTGCGTGATGTCACTCTCTAACTTCAGGCTGGGCGTGCGGTCTCTCTGGTACTCCGATTACGATGAAATTTTCACCATTGCACTCTTAGGGACGAGCAGAACACACTAGTATGCTCAAATTTCTATTTTGAGCACTTTGATTTCTGGGCCAATTTGGTTATGGCCTCTGTTCTTCGAATTTCTGGCTCTTCTGGGCTCTGATACCACTGTTGGTGGAATGAGAATGTTGAGGTCACTTGTGGTGCACCTCTGAGAGATTCTAACACTCAAAAAATAGAGAAGCTTAAACTTTATTTCTCTCTAAGATTTTCTTACACCACTCCACTGCATTACAACACAATTTGAGTCCCTTTATATAAGGAGCTAAGCTGAGCTAACAACTAACAAAAATAAATGCAAAGCAATAAAATCCGATCAGTTTGCAATTGGGAGATGGCAGCTGGTAGATGACAGTTGGGAGGTGGAGTAGTCAACAATGTTGGCTTCTAGAAGTGATTGGAATCTGCTGGAAGTTGGCCGGAGGTCAAGGTTAAACTTTCAACAATCATTACACTTTTACTATGTCCGCAATATAACTTCAATCATAATAATATACACAATAAAAGCATGGTATTGTGTCTTAGCACGCTCAAAATATATATACTCATGAGAGAAAAATTGCTTAGTTGAGGGAAACAAGTCAAATGCTAAAGATTGCCAGATTTCCATGCTTAAAAATTAGGGGTATTTTTGTCAATTTAGTAGCTACAGTTTACAAGAAAATAAAAATTAGCGGGGTTGAGTAATTCTAAAGTTTTTACTAATTCGAGGGATAAAATCATAAAACTAGGAATGTGGTCTTACGGGATAAGAAAACAACAACTTAACAAATAATCTGTTAATAGGGTGTTCGAGAAAAATTTAGAAACTTTTGATAGCAGTTTGTAATTAAGTATAATCTGTTAATATTGAATCACCTCATTTTAATTTGTCTACAAACTTCTTCAACTTCAATTAGATTTATTGTTAGGGGGACTCGAATCCACAACCTTCTGGTGCACGTGTTAGGTTTACGATTCAATTAGATAATTAGAAGTTTCAATTATGTGGCGATCGACAGTTTTGACTGGATTTTTAACGATCAAAACTACACTTTGAATGACCAAAACACACTACATTGACTGTTTTTTTTTTTTTTTTTTTTTTAATAGAAAATACAAGAAAACTCTAAATATCTACTAACTGATATCATATGCCCAATTAGCAGGAATGGAAAACCAAATTAGATCACTGAATAAAGTTTGAAACGTAATAATTCAAAACCAAATTGCCTTCTTTTCCTGAAAACTCTACAGGATCAGAAAGAATACTACAAGGTAAACAATATGAGATATTTCCCATTTTTTCATTTGCCTTGCTAGGGATGGTGATCGTGGGAAACCATCAAAGCTCATACTTGCGCTGCCGTTGTCCTCTGCAATTGGTCGAAGCAGGAGCGAATATGCCGGTGTCCCGTCAGGCTTAAAAAGTCCGAAATTCCTCTCTGAGTTTTTTCCAGCCTTCAAATCCTCGTTAAACAAAGCAAATATGTATACATTCAGTTCAGAGTTTGGCCTCATAGGTGTCCCCTTCCTTTCATCCACAAGCTTCATCAGATTCCCATTGTATTCTTTTGCGTTCTCCAATGTGGCTCCGGCTTCATTCTCATCCCCTGCAGAAGGCCAACCGGTTTCCGAGACGTGAACCAGCAATTCCGTGGCACCCAAGGAAGCGAGTGCACTGTAAACAGCATCAACCTGTGCATATAACATGTTGCCATAGTAAAGTTTGGTGCTTTGATCAAAAAATCCTTTGACGGTGGGCCTAAATAGAACCAAATCAAGGTCTATTTCTGTAGGATTATCATTGTAAACAAAGTAAGGATAGGCGTTGATGAAAAATGGAGAGCCAGTTTGATTGTGAAAGCTCACAATCCCTGTAATAATTTCAATCAGGTCTTGTCTAAAACACCCAGAAGACGGAGGATATGAAAGTGCAAGAATGTTCATTGCATGTGAAGTGGTTACAAAAATTTGTCTATCCAACCCCAATTTAACCAGTGCATCAAAAATGTTGTGCATGGCTGGAACCAAACAATTCCTAAATGAAGTATCGTTGAGTGTCAACACTTCGTTGCCTACTGCGACCCCAATGATCTTCGTTGCCGGAGAGTAGGCTTGGATATTGACTGTCACCCACATTAGGGCATTATCAGGGTTTTGCATATCTGACAATAACTCATTTCCAAGTCCAATGGTGAGTTCAATGCCAGTGTTGGCAAAAGCCCTGATAACTTGTGGATTGACATCAAAAATCTTAATTTTGGTAGCACCGATTGATTGAACCAATGGGACAACGTTTTCCGGCAGAGGGAGATTGTCTGCGATCTGACCGTAATTGACTCCAAGGGAAGCCACTCCGGGGGATAAAAACCCGAAAATGAAAAGAACAACCAATAGTACTGGTGAGTGCAATCTCATAGAGTTCATGATTTCTTGGAAGCTTCATAAACAATGCATTGCTCAAAATATATATTTATAGCCATGTCCACTCTTTGTACACGTAAGTCATATGACGTAGACAATCAAATGATCAGTTATTAATCGATGGTCATTATGTTATATGAAAAAGACAGTGTTCAAATGAAATTGAAGGTATGCGCCTAGTCACAATCTTGGTAGACATGTCAATTATTCTTTGTCAGTATATATTATTGTCCTGTAATTCATGCACTTTTCTTTTATGGTTCATAATTTGTACGGTGAATTGACAATAAATATATGACGTCCATTTTCAAATATATATACATATTTTTAATTTGGATTTGTACATGATCATGTATTGATTTTTCAACGTAAATCTTTTTTCTCTTTTCATCCAACATACATTGATAGGAGTCAACCATGCATAGCCAATTATAAAACAAAAAATCTTAGCCACTTGCTCCACCAACCACCATGAAATTAATTCTATTTCGTGTTACTGTTAAGAATATACATACATTTATTTAATATTCAAAGTGGCCCCCACATAAAAGATCCATAAGGTTTTTCAAATGATCAAAATATAAAACAAAAGTGATAAAGTTTGTGTCGATTGGTCTTTATCCGCATTTTAAGCACCGAAGACCAAAACACAATGAAGCATCATAAACAGAAATCAACCGGAAAAAAAGAAAAAGAAATAACAAGGAGTATTATCATGTATTAATAAATACACCTAACCAGAATTTTCTTTCCTACCATCAAAATCATTTTGGTTTCTATTTTTAGACAATTGGTCCAGTGGTTATGTCTACACTATGAGCAGTGACATAGCCAAGATTATGTTTCACAGGAGCCACCGAGAAATAATAAGTTAAATCAACATATATACATACATAAATACACACACACACACATATATATATATATATATATATGAAAATTTTCCTATAAGGATGCCCTAATAGAATTATATAAGGACATTGAATGTGAACTACTCGTTTTACATACTTTGACTTGGTATGTATGCATTTGTCAAATCACTTTTATAAATCTCACATTCAATATCTTGATAAAGTTATATAAGAGTATCTCCAATGGTATCCTCAAAAGTAGGAGAGTAATCAAAATTTGATTATTTATCCAAAAAACACTGTCCAATGGAGTTACTAAAATTTAACAATATCAGTTATCAATAATTAAATTGTCTCTTCAATAATCAAATTTGAAGATTAACTTTCAATCATCAAATACAAACTTAACCCAAATTAACTGTTTTAATTTTATTCTTTCTCTCTCTTATGTGGCTTTTTTTTTCCCTCTTTTTTTCTCTAATCATTTATGTATTTCATCATTGTTTCAACCTCAAAAATTTCAATCAGGTAAAATTCGTCTCTTCATTACGAATGGATCAATACCCATATCATATACCTTTTTTTGTCTTTTATAATTTTTTTTAGCATAAAAATCTAATATACTATTATGGTATCATTACAAGTGTACCATTATGAACTATATAATTATCAAATTTAGCAATCCCTGAAAGAAATCCTAAAATGCTGAGGTGGTAACTTTTAAGGATCCAAATTTGCTTATACCATTGGAGATGCTCTAAGGATGCCCTGATAAGAATGAGACTGTATATATATATATATAAATATATAAATATATATATATATATATATATATATACCATTGGAGATCCTCAAATGCTGAGGTGGTAACTTTTAAGGATTCAAATTTGCTTATACCATTGGAGATGCTCTAAGGATGCCCTGATAAGAATGAGACTGTATATATATATATATATATATATATATATACCATTGGAGATCCTCAAATGCTGAGGTGGTAACTTTTAAGGATCCAAATTTGCTTATACCATTGGAGATGCTCTAAGGATGCCCTGATAGGAATGAGACCGTATATATATATATATTTTAGAAGAAATAATAAGTTAAATCAACATACATACATACATACATACATACATATATACATACATACATACATACATACATATACGGAAATTTTCATATGAGGATGTCCTGATAGAATTATATTAGGACATTGAATGTGAGCTACTAGTTTTATATACTTTGACTTGGTATGTATGCATTTGTCAAATCACTTTTATAAATGAGTAGCTCATATTCAATATCTTGATAAAGTTATATAAGGCTGCCCTGATAGGAACGAGACCGTGTATATATATATATATATATATTTTAGAAGTTGTGTTAAACAAAACATTAATTAAAAAAATATTTTCGTTTATATTTTTAAACATTAATTTTTTTTATTAATTATTTAAAGTAAATAATAATTTTTTATTATGATAAATTATGAAAAAAATTTAAAATGATAATTTATTTTTATTTTTATTTTATTTTTATAAATATTACATAAATTTGGTGTTTTTTGGGAAAGGGAGATGACTCAAACTTACGATTTTATAGCGTAAATGTGAGAGGTATATCACTAGACCAACCTCATCTTGTCAACTTAAAATGATCCTTGAATATGATGAAAAAAATAATAAAAATGTTAGATATTCTAACTTGATCATATCTCAACTTGTAACTTAGACAATTTAATTCATATAAATGTGACGAGTGAAATAAATCATAATTAATATGTATATATTCATTTGTCAATCAACACACAACTAGTTGAGGGTATGTCTAGCTTTACTCTAAAAATAATATAGACTAAAATTTATAGCTATTAATTCAAGATTCGATAATAATGTTTAAAAGTTAGAAAACAAATTAAAATTTAAACTGTATTCCTAATATTTTTCTAATATCCAAAAACTATTCTAATAGTATATTTAGAATAAAATATATTCTCTACATGATTAAGAGAAAATTATTAATAGTGTAATTTATAAAAGAATTAGAAAATTTAAATATGAAATAAGGGTGAAAATGTAAAATTCTAAAGTTTAGGGGAAAATTTTATAAAATTGTAAAACTTCGGGGAGTAGTGGCCCTCTCGTCATATGGTGGCTCTGTCCCTGACTATGAGAGTGTGAATTCGAGTCTGTTCCATCTCCCTTAAATCCAAAACTATTATAATATATTTATAAAAAAAAAACATAGAAATCCAAATTATTTTCGATGTCCTATCCTATCTGCTCACAAAGTTCAATCACCCAATAAACCCAATAATCCAATCAAAGTTTGTTTTTTTTCTTATTAAATGAAATTTTATTATAATATACAATACAAAGAAAAATATACTTGGCTATATATATCACAACCCAAAATATTAGTAAAATAATCAATGCAAATAATATATTAATATGCCAAGTGATCTGTCATCGTCACAGATCAGCCCAAATATCCTGACCAAATAATCTGATTTTCCTCCTCACCTGAATATGCAATCTTGCTCCCACACTTGGACCATTCATGATAATCTCTTCAATAAAAATGACTTCATCATCCACTTTAACATTTTTGTGGCTCACAAATTCAAGCCAATTCACAGAAAGAACAAGACCTTCACAGCCGGTACTCTGTTGTAGTATTGAGGAGCGAAAAATCCATAATCGCCCGCAAGCATCATAAACATGCATATCCACGGAATGGCCTTCTTCCAGAGGTATTAAACCCAAGGAACTCGTCGGAATTGACAAGCTTCTAGTAATATCTATCTCGGTGACGATCTTTGAGAAGATCAGTGGTGCCATTGCGCGCTTTCAGCTATACGCTTTAAATTATGACTTGAGAGAGCCTGATCAGATTCTTTTGCTGCAACAGAATTTATATACAATTCTACGCGTTTCTACTTTATTCATTTTCTGAGCTTAGAAAGTTCATGTTTCATTCCACGAAATTAAGAGAACGTACACCTTCTTTCCAGTTTGTGTTTGATTTAAATTTGTGATTTAATATTCAGCAAAAAATTTGTGATTTAATATTCATTAATCTACTTACTCTTAATACGGTCAGCTGTGGCGAGAAGTAAATGACAATCCTTGCATTTACATTTAGGGCGAAAAGATGGATTAATCTTTAAGACATTTTAAATCAATTTTTTTTGTCGGTTTTGAGGTTTTGTTTTTACCACCCGGGGTATGGAATTCAAACCTATGAACTTGAATGAACACTCTTACTACCAAGTCACGTTGGGTCACTAATTAAGTTTGAGTTTTCTTCACCACAAACATGAGAAAACAGGTGATGATTGTTTTTAATTATTAGGTAGGTATGTGTTGTTATCTTTCAAATCTTACCTTTCAAATTTTTTTTTTGGTGTACAAAAATATGTAATTGGGACGTTGAAGCTCTATTTTTTATTATTTTTATTTTTTAAAGTATTACTTAATTACATAAATTCGGGGTTATATAATTACATAAATTTAGGGTTTTTTTTGGAAGGGGGGAGGACTTGAACTCACAACCTCGTGGTGCAGATGTACGCTGTGTGGAAAGTTTGACATCACACACCTTACATCACCAAATCCTCTATAGTTACACTCAAGAGGCTTTCTTTAAAGGAGAAGAAGGAATCTTCCTCGCATAAAGGGAGATCTGGAACTTAAGCTTGAAGAAGAAGAATCTAGGCACATCGCCATGGATTATTTTTATATTCTTGCAATTATTTGTAACTAAATCCCACATTAGGGGATTGATGTGATTCATTGATGAATGTTGGGTGTAACCTTTGAACCTATTTTTAGACTATCTATTCAAGTACTATTTCATTCAAAGTTCTTAACATATTTAGCATATTGAATTGAAAATGACCTTTTATTAGGAAATAATAATTTGAGAAATTGAGGTTAAGTACACATCATGCTTGATCTCTAGTAAAGCTTTTCTTTTAATGAAAGGGATTAACAAAGAGAAATTGACTCTTGAGTAAATTTCGGTTCATATAATCCAAAAACTTCATGACATCCTTTGCTATTGCTCAAACTACACATCATAGTTGATTAGTAGTAAAGGATTAGGTGACACAACTCGCCATCACACGATTGTGTCATGTAAAAGAAGAGATTGGACCTAGATTTGAGTAGATGAGCATTAATGAGGTTAGATTGGTAACACCCATTATTCGTTAATTGAATCCATCAATTCCCTAATCTCACATTACATATTTACACACATTTCTATTAGTTGTTTTGGTCGTTGTTACTTGTTTTAATTACTTGAAATTGCAATTACTTCAAATTGCAATTCAAAATTACTTGTTTCAAACCAAATGCGATTTTACTTTTCAAGCACATAGATTAGACTATTGTGTATTAGTTTTAGCCAATAGTTTTCCTAATCCTTAAGGAATGAACCTCGCTAAAGCACTATAGGAATCAATCTACGATTCTTGCTCTTGCGGGAAGAGATTAGAGGACATTAAAATCTCGATCAAAGAAATGGTGCAACTACTGGGGATTGGTGGTAGGCTATTTTGTTGAATCTAATTCTTGTAGATAGTTTATTTTCTTTAGGTAGTGATGTGGCCGTTTTTGCACGTCAAAATAAGAAGATTAGTTCTTATATATTTCTAAAATTAACCTCGTAGGCACACGAGTCAAAAGAGACAAGTATAGTGACAAGCAAGGGTCGTCCATAAGGAGGTGTCATTCGTCGACCGTCTTACGTTTTAGTGTTTATTGAAAGCAGTGTAAATGAGGACATGGAAGAGGTAAGAGTGGTGTGTGTGATGTGTAAGTATGGTTTAGTGTGTGTGTGAGCATGGAAATGAAATAAAAATATCCTAAGAAAACTAAAGATAGAAATGTAACTGGGTGCTTGCCTTTCTAAATTAATCTACTCCTAAAGGGAATCACCCTAAGTTACGAAAATAAAGGTGGCTTGGAGGGATGCAAGACAATGTACACAAGGTACTCATGACCACCAAAACATTCGTGCCACCCATAGTAATTAACCGCATCAACACTACAAGCATGGGTTCAACCTAGTCTTTAATATGACCTCTAAATATGGAAATGGGGAGAGTTGTCTAATCTTCGATTGCTATTCACCGTTAGTCTGTTAGGTTTTTGGTTTTTCTTAGAAATGTTGATTCAAAGCTTTAAAAAAAGACTTGACCACAATTCATGCAAGAAGGTGTCTTCAAAGAGGAATGTGCTACATTGCACAATAAAGGTATAATAGACCTCATTTCTCTTACAAAGCATAGGTACACACACACATGACATTCATATGTGTCCCTGCATAGTTGTACACCATTTATATAACACTTTGACACACTTGGTAAAGTATGCATATACAGTAGATTTAATTTGATAAATATTGTTAATTGTATGTTCTAGGACTATGTCTAGGAAATGGCATATGCGTGTGACTTTATGTTTATTTGTTTCCATTTTATTGTTTTTGAATTTGAACATGATCTCTTATGTTTTCTTATTGAGTCTTAGTCATTTATATTACTCATTCATTAGGTTTCGAGTCCAAACTAGGAAGCTACGCTACTTTACGTTCTCATTCATTGAGTTGTCTTCGTTGTCGTATTCCGAGTCGAATTCTCAACTTTTTATCAAAGTTTCATAGTTGTCATTGTGCGTGAGGGAGTCATGATTTGTAATTCGAAGATGGATTTGATATCAGAGTTCGGAGGCTCGGATATGATCAAAGAATGCGAGTGGTGCGGGAAGGAAGCTTGCTTGGCCAACGACCAAGCAAAGGAGGGCGCGTGAGGAGGCCGTGAGGCTCACGACCAGGCACCTCCTCTGCCCCGGTGTGCCTCACGCGATCCTCACGGCTGGGTGACATGGCAGCTATTGATTTGTTGCTTCTTTCCCTCTCTCCATTTCATTTAAATCATCTATATTCCCTCCCATTTCATTCTAAGAAGAAAAAAATAGAAAACCAATGCGCATAATTTTCTCTCAATTTTTTCTCACCTTCCAAATATCATAACTTTCTCATACGAAGTCAAAATTGAGTGATTCAAGTTGGAGATTCTTTGTAATTGAGTCCTCTAACTTTTCCAAGTGATTTGGCAGCTGTTTAATCATGTTTTCTGGTGGCTTCATCCTTAAAACCGAACTAGCTCATGAATCATAGGTAGTGATCGTATCTTTGTGTTTTCTTCTTTTATAGCCTTCAATTACCTTATGGTTTCTTGTTCTATATGTATGTATATGTATGGTGAATGCTATTCAGAAAGATAGCTTCATAATCAAACTTAATCAAAAGTCTAATTAGAGACAAATGTGATCTAGTGTTCTAGGATTCTAGGTTTTCACATGTTTGAGTGTTGTATTATGATTAGTTTGATACTTAGGGTTATTTATGACTTGATTGATTCATTTTATGATTAATAACCTTGATATCTGTTTTGATCCTTTGATTGATAAAATCTAGTATTAGTACATGTGTATGTGTTTTAGAGCTATATAGGATTTAATTGATTTATCATTATATCCTTGCTCTAAATCTTTAGCTAGAATATTCATTGAATACATTTTGTGATTCTAGCATTTATATGTATGTTTATAACATCTTGAATATGTGCTTCATGTATATGATATATTCAAGTGTTATATGTGTTGAATAAAACTAAGAGCTATATGTGTTAGGTGTTTTTCACATACTCTAGGTTTAATTCAAGTTTTGCATCTAGACTATTTTACCTTGTGTTTTCACATGTTTTAAGTTTAGTTTCCATGGAATGTATTGATAACATGTTCTATGTTGAATTGCTTGTTTGCATCACTTGCATTCACATGATCACACTAGAAAGTTCTTATAAAAGACATGAAGTCTTGACTAGGACAAGAGGTTCGGATAGTCAAGCAAGGAAGCCTTGGTTAGGACAAGAGGTTTAGATAACCAAGCAAGGAGTCATGGCTAGGATCGGGAAGGTCCGGATAGTCATGCATGTGAGGTTCTCTAGAGGCATGAGTGCCTTGGATAGAGAGTTGGCTACAATATTGGTAGGCCCGGACGTTTGGATAGACATAGACTTCAATAGAGAGTGGTACATTAGATGTGTATGCACTATTAAGGAATTTCTAATCTTCCAACGATGTTGGTTTGGTATGATCTCCAATATATGGTGGCTCCGCATCATTGAAGGATTTTGTATCTTTCAATAGGGATTGAGTAGACATAGACTCCAATAGGAAGTAGATCTAGGTTAGTCACTTTTGAGGAATTTCTAATCTATCATCCAACATATAGAGTACCCAATGGTTGTAGTTCAACCCGTGGATGTTTCCTCCTTAGAGGTTTTACCATGTTAAAAAATCTCATGTTTCAATTCTTTCTATCTCTTTCTTTCTTATTTGTATATGTGTACGTTTTAATCTTGTAGTACATTCTTCACTTGTGATGCATTTGGAATAAAGATTTGTCATGTGTGATTTGTAAAGCAAAATATATTGATCTTACTTGTATATATTATTCTTTTTTATATTGGTACTTTTGTGTCCATTTATATTTGCTTATACTTGTAACACATTGGACAAATATTGAAATATAAGTATTCTTTATTGTTGAGATTTTAATGTTATTCTTCCTCATACAACTTATTGATATATAGACAATGCTAAAATGATCACATGCTTATCTTGTCTATGTATGTATTTTTGGTTTGTGTGTTGTATGTAAAGCTATCTTGAGGGACAAACGAACGTTTGTTTCAAGGGATTGAAAAATGTATAAAAATCTATTCACATCCCTCTAGGTATGCTTTAAGCAATTTAACTACGTTTGTATAATTTCAGTGTGCCAAATAAGAAACTATAAGTGTCACAGCGGAAAGTTTTGTTAAGATCGATAGGTTTTAAAATTTTATTGTCTTTTGAACCTCTTTATATACACGAACATGAGGAAGAGACTTGTTTTCATACCTTTGAAGACCACTCCTTTATTTTCTTTTTGATCCTTCACCACTAAGCCTTCCGAGCTATGTCCCACGATCTAGTAACTTTGTGTGTAGGCACGTCACGGATTTCGGGAGTACTTGAATGGAGGCTTGAGAGATCTGGAAGATACCTTTTGTCTCCTATGATGAATTCTGCCAAGGTTGGAGAAAAACAATTTCTTTTTCTTCCCCTTCTTTAGCTTGCCGCACCACTCTATCTCAATTAGGTTTAGGTTAGTTTATTTTTCCTAATAAATATATCTTATATACTAGGATCCTAGGGCATAGTAAACCAAGTCAAAATATGATTATAAATCCTTTTTAATTCGGTCACCACTAGGGTTTGAACCTTTGACCTCTTTAAAGCAAATAAAAATAATCTCTTATTATTTTATTCATTTGCTCTTGTCAAGGTTCAAAACTGAAACCTCTAAATAACAATTAATAATTCTTAATTATTAATATGTCAATTAAATAATCATATTATTTAATAATATTTAATTAATCAATTAAATAATATATTAATGAAATAATCATATCATTTAATTAATTCCCAGAATATATTTAAGTTACTTTTGTAACATAATTAATTAAACCATCCAATTTTCCGTGAGTCTTGTTATTATCAATAGTAAAGGGCTAGCAAGGGGACCTAATGGACCCATATTTTTGAGCTCCAATAATACTTAGAAAAATTAATTAAACTCTTTAATCAATATTTCACAATTATTAACCTTGGAGTTATTCCACTAAAAACTCAAGGTTGTACTCTCATAACTATAGATGTTTTACACAACCAAATTATCAGTGTCCATCGATATACCTATTACATATGGTATGATCCCCCACAAGTAGTTCATAATTAGATTTATGTCATAAAATCCGTTCTACCTCTATAATTATATATATATTTTTTCCTTTAAGTACCATTGATTCTCTAATGAATGATTATATCCTTTATTCCTTTATGGAAGAAAGAGAGAGCTCTTAATCGTTCAAGTCTCAAATCAACCTTTAAGGGAACTACTCATCTACTTTTTGCAAGAAGGAGTGGATTCCTCTATTGTGTGCATACCTTCCCAGCCATAAGCCAAACCGTGATTCCAAGATACAGAGTTATTGATCGGGAATGCTACTCCGATCTCACCCATGGTATGTCAAGAAACACGATCTGACTTGAAGGATTCTGCAAGACACTCAGGATTTAGATCACCCATATACATCCATCATTTGTCGATGTATATGAATCTTTTCAACAAATAGATCTTAGTGATATATTCATAAAGATCGTGGCCTAGTCCTATATGATCACATCATATAAGGTGTTTCCATTCTCATATCACTATATGATTAGTCTAAGATAAGACCACCATACATTATAGAATGGACCGCAGCTAAAGTGCCCAGCTTTATTTGCTTTCTATGGGCTCTTTAGATTGCATGTCTTATAATGAATTCCTCTTTATATGACATTCATATACTCAATTTGAGATTATATCTAGCAATCTTGGATGTTTAGCACATATAATATAAACGTATGAGTCATGTTAGTTGAATGAAATAACTACTTCTTTTATTAATGAATTTATAATATTTACAAATTACAAGCTTTAGGGCATAAACCCCAACAGCAACAACCAATGACCACATTAAGCATAAAAACCAACCCTCGATTGCTACGTACCGTTGGTGTGCTGAGAGAGCAATGACCAAGGGTCGCATAAAGCATGAAGGTCATAGAACCAAAATCCAATCAGGCATGGATGTTTACTCTTTCATGAATTCCACCCATTCAATTAAGATCATAATCAAAACCAAATGTGATATTCACCTAACCCTAATTCTCAAATTAACCTAATCCCTAGACATGCATCAATAGTGGGTGTGCAATCAATACAAGTCAAGAATCAACTATTAATCAATTGAATGAGAAAATACTTGAAGAAATTAAATACAAGTCAATCAAATAAATAGCATTAGTGTTAGGTTTACATATTTCCCTAATAAGGATACACATCAAAGAAGAAAATAACAAAAGAAGAGAAACTAGAGAAAACCTAAGTGATATTTCCGGATCTCTATGCTCTATTGAAGTTCCTCTTCCTCATAGACAAGAGAAGATGGCTATTTTCCCTTGAATCTCCTCCAAAGATGGATGAGTGAATGTAGAATGTGGTGGTTGTGAGACATCCATGGAGGAAACCTCCATGGATGCCTCTAAAGGCTTCTTTTTTTTTCTCTCTCTCTCTCTCTACGTGTGTCTTGATTTTGTGAAGAAGTTGAAGTGTAGAGAGGTTTGTTATGGGTTCCCTTTTAAATGGTGGGGAAAGAGGTGTATTTATAAGTTTAGGAGGTTAGGGCACGAATTCAGGTGAAAAGAAGAGATTGCCTTCGCTAAAATGGGCTGAAAATCATCCCTGAGCTGAGTTGGCACTGAATTACGACTCGACATTTGTGGGTAGGGACCAACGAGATCTACTGGAGGCATTCTGGCTCTCAGTCAGTGAGTCACTTTACGGGTATGGACCAGTGTACTACCAGCGAACTAGGCACTCTTGGTTCTACTTCGCAGTTATGGACCAGTGAACTGTTGTCTTGAGATCTTCAGGAGATGATTTCGCGGGTGCACTGCGTTGGTTTAGACTAGGGAATTATGTTTGATTTCCCATTTGTGCAATATTGGCTCATTTTTGCCTCCCAATCGTCACTTTAAGTTCAAACACATTGCTTAGGGAATGTAACCTACACAAGGCTCAACAAACACATTAAATACACAATAATGCTAAAAAACGAGCACAAAAGCTAGGAAATAGGGACCTCATATAAGTACATAAATGTGACGATTAGGTAGCGTGTCATTTACTTTTAGTTTTTGCTTTAGTATCTTTTTATTTCATTGGTAGTTCTTACTTTTGGTGTTTCAGGCTTACAGGTGCATGCACGATCGTTGCTCATAAGGAGGATTTCTATTCCTAGCAAATGATGACATAAATCGAGTAGGAAGATTGGCAAGGGCATTTGAAGGAATCGATGTATTTGTAGACTTGGATAATTCTTCACCAAGAGATAGAAACTCTAAAACAAATATGATGGTGTGTCTAAATATATCTAGGGGGAGGGGTGGGGGTGAATAGATTTTAATTAAGTGAATTACCGATTTTTCTTGATTAGTCAATATTCAATAAAAACACCAATCTAGTCAAAAATCAATCAACCTAATTCTAAGTGCGAAAAACAATAAATTGCTCGTTGATTGATTTACGTGATAAACCCTCAACAGGGAAAAACTCACAGGCTACAATGTTAGCTACACACGGTCATCAAATCCACTACTTGATTGAAAGTTTACAACCTAGTGTAAGGACCTCTATTTTGTGATTGACTTATTTCATGACATACCACATTGAGGATGATTGTGTAATAGGTAGCTTAGGTTTTCTTGATGACTATCAAGGCAAGCTTCCAAGCATCTCCATGACTTCAAGATCAAGAGCTTCAAAAGGTATATCACTTGACCTAGATTCTTGAAGAGATTAGGTGCACACACTCACTTGCATGCATTTTTATCTATCTTGCATTTGTTACCATACATGTGTGCATCTATGTCATTTAGCACACACACACTTTCATTGCATTTATATGATTGCATTTGTGTTTCTCTTATTGTGTGCTTATATATTTTATCATCACATTTATGCATTTTGATATTGCATATCCTTTGTGTGTCACATGCTTGGTGATTATTCATGATGTTATCTATTCCCATGCATGTTATTTATTCATAACCACCCTTGCACTTCATGTTAGTCTTAAGTGTGGTGTAATTCGTTTCCGTTTATCTGATCGGAAACATCTACGCTTGCACGATGATGTGCCTGTCTTGGAGCGATGGTTGACCACTTGAAAAGATCTCATTCTTCTCTTGGATAAGTGTTAGATTTGGTTTGGTTGTTTGGAGTGAAGTGTCTAGTTTTAAAAGATTGGATATTAATGTTATAAATGTTTTTCAAAACTGACCTTTATATGGTCTTGTAACCATAAATTTTTATAAAGAGATTGAAATTGAGTTTTGTAAAATTCTAGACAAACTATACATACATACCTTTCCAACGGTATATTATTCATAATATTTTATGATCGTTTGGATTGGTTTTGAAATCTCCAAAGTGACCACTAAAACAGGGCATCACAGCTGTTATCCTAATATGACCTTTGGTCACTCAAATGACCATAACTATTTCTTTAGACATCAAAACCTCATTATATAAAGTGGATTAGAAATTAGACTTCTATACCTTTCCAACGATATATTATATGATATATTTCAATGTCGTTTAGGAGCTGATCCATAGTCACGACCGCTGTTGTTTTTCGTAGAGGTTCGCTGTCCAGTGGAAACCACTATCAAGACCGCTGTGAAAGCCACATCGATCATGAGAGTGGTCTGGGCTATTTTTTGATGGGTTTTTTGTTGTCCATTGCCAAAATGATGTCATTTCGTCTAGGGCATCATATATATTCATTTCTTACCTCTCTTGGCCTCTAGAGAGCTAAAAAAATACAGACCTAAGAGAGAGAAAGTGATTTCTTAAGAGAGAAAGCTTCATTCAAGCTTCCTTGACTCTCCAAACCCAAAACCCATGTGCAGCTAACATGTTTCATGCATCAATATTCCATGGGTCTTCATCATTCTTGACTTGGTAAGTAAGAACAAACATTTCATCTTTATTTATTGTTCTTAAAGTCCAAGAGTTCATTTTTATTGCATATGATTTGTAGAAATCTCTTATTGAATGAATTTATTGATGAATGATGACATGATTGGGTTTGTATTATGATAGCTAGCGTTTATAACTATTTTGGTCTCTAGCTAAGTCTCTATGCATTGCATTTAGACATTGATGTGTAGGACTCCTTGATTGCATTTGTTAATTGCATGTTTTTAGTCATTGCCATGATTATTGACAACTTGTGTTGAATTGGCTTTGTTTGTTGACAATTAGGTTGTTAGAAATCTCTACAACTAATTGAGACCTCATGTATATGCATGTAGGCTTTGTTGATAACTAGGATGTTGATTTGCATTATAACATCTAGTTAAGCATATAATGTTTAGTCTAGCACCCTTTGCATTTGTGCATCATTGTGATATACACTTATAATTTTTATTCTCTTCATAGAGTCAAAGTCTTGTGGCTTCTAGGTGAAGTTGAACAAGCATTGTGCTAGCTCATCTGTAAAAGGCCTGCGGGTAGATTAAGAGGTGCTCACTTGAGAGTGTAACATTCTCTTCATATAGAGGTTGTCTAAGGTTGGTCTAGGTTCGCTATAAAAGGCCTGCAGATAGTAGTGGTGGGTTAGTAACCGGGAATAGTTGACGTCAACCTAGGTTGTAAATATCATTATATATAATGGATTCGAGGATCATGTGTGACGCACATATCAACCCGTGAATTTTCCTTGTTGAAAGTTTCCAAATAAAAATCAAGTGTTCTTTAATTTCCGCACTTTACACTTGATTTATTTTGTTGTGTGTTTGGGTTTTCATATGTTAACTTTGACTAATCGAAAAATTGGTAATAATCGATTAACAACCCATTCACTCCCCCTCTAGGTTGTTTAGACACACAACAAGATGAAATCAATTAAACATGCATGAAGAGAGTTTAAGAAGATAGATGCACATATATAAAACACACAACATACAAGAAGTATAGATATGCATGAGTTATGTGTGTGTGCAACTAAGTCTCTTCTATGCAAGTAAGCACAAGTGTTTTACCTTTGGAGTGCTTATCAACTTGAGGTCTTGAGAGGGTTTTTGTTGAGCTTGATCACTAACAATTAAAACCCTGAAGGTGGTTTGCCACCGAAATAAGCCAATCAAACTTGATGAACTTACAATCTCCCCCTCTGGCTATTTCATGATAAAACCACCACTCACATTGATCCTCACAACAAAATTGAAACTAAAGGTCAACAATGATTTTCTACATTACAAATAGATATTTAAAAGCTAAAACTTCAAGTCTTCAATCTCTTGTAGAACAATCAATCCTTCAAAACAAAAAGATTACACTTTCCAAAACAAGTGAAGTCAAGTGAAGTGATCAAGTGAAGTCAAAACAAGCATTTGCATTTAAGGAAATCAAGCAACATCATGCAATGAATGTGCAATGCAATGCTCCCCCTCAACGGGTTACCCTCTTTCAATTAGCAATCTCCCCAATATGTGAATTTGCTACTACAACTCCCTTACTACATACTACTCCCCCTTTTTGTCATGAGATAAGAAAAGGATTATCCCTCAACCGGGTCATTTTAGCAAAGAGAGATAGTAGCATACAAGACATTTGCATAATTATATAAGTCACATTATGCAACTTAAGTAATTGGAAGAGAAGCAAAGCGATTTATTTAAGAAAAATGTGAGATTATAATGCTTTGCATGCAAGACATTGCATTCAAGTCCAAAAGCAATGATATTTGGTAAAACAAATGACAAATGTTTCGAATAGAAGTCAAACCAATTTTGCCATTTATCATGAATTAAAGCAAGGATATAGAACAGTCATTCATTCATTTTTAAAGTGCAAATATATCAAACTTTATAAGCAAAACAAGACATAAGCGACTTTTGCACCCTATTTGATTTTTCCGGGTAAGATACCCGTATGATAGTAGCCATGTTTAACAAATAAAGAAAGAGAGATATTGAATTTTAAAATCCTTAGAACAGATACAAGATCCTTTATTCATTTGAGTCTTATTTGCTTTTCACACATAATTTTTGCATTTTTTAATTTGCAATCAACAATCATGCTTTTCATTTTTAAGCATGTCATTAGAAATCATGTTTTTCATTTTAAGCATGTCATTTGAAAGAATCATCATGTCATGGAGATTAATTATAAGTCATTCAAAGAGTACATCCTAAGTAAATTTTCTAGTCCAAAAATGCATGTTTGAACATAAATTTGACATGGATTGTAATCAAAGCAATGATTCACACTTATTGAAGAAAATGTCATATAAACATATGCACAACCAATATACTCAAGTAATTAATAAAGAAGCATAAGATTTTTCAAAATTTTGCATGTGACAAGTATGCAAATCTGCTCTCTTTGCTTGAGCTCTCCATATGGGTCAATTTCCAAACCACATCAATCTATAAGACATATCCCAATAGATCTACTAAGTGCATGAAACCTAGTTATATATAAGGGTTTAGTAAATAAGTCCGCTAGTTCGTCATTAGTACCTACATGTTCAAGTACTATGCATTTGTTCTCAACTAGTTCTCTTATGAAATGATGTCAGATGTCAATATGCTTTGTCCTAGAATGTTGCACCAGATTCTTAGAAATATTAATGGCACTCATGTTATCACAAAAAAGAGTTAGAGTACCTTAATTGAATCTGTAGTCGACAAGCATTTACTTCATTCATAGGAGTTGTGTGCATCCATTTCCCGTGGACAAGGAAATAGAATTTTGCTTCTTGTAAAACCAAGACATCAAGTTGGTCCCTATGAAGAAGCAACCGCTCGATGTGCTCTTCCTGTCATCAAAATTTCCTGCCCAATCCACATCACGAAAGCTAACTAAACTAGCATTAGTGTCAAATGAGTACCA
This sequence comes from Acer negundo, assembly GCA_035582765.1. NCBI lineage: Eukaryota > Viridiplantae > Streptophyta > Magnoliopsida > Sapindales > Sapindaceae > Acer > Acer negundo. The sequence continues at coordinate 2,863,366 of CM069242.1, forward strand.
AATCCCATAGTTGGATGTCCCATTGACGCGATGGTTTTTGTCGTTTAAAATCGCATGTCAAAAATATTTATAAACCGAGCAATACCTCAAAAGGTTTGGAAAAACACTAGTATGGTGGCAAGCAATGGTCGTCTACAGAGATCAGAGGTAGCGATGATTAGCTTAGGATTAATAAAACTAGTGTGCATAAAAGTAAAGTAAATGGTTGGCGTTGTCAAGTGTGAATAAAAATGTAATAAAAACTAAACTAGGAATGCAAAGTAAATGGAGTGAAAGATATGATATGTGGAACTAAGGAATTGACAGACTCGTAAGCAAACATTAGGCAAATGCAACAAACTCGTAATTAAACACGTTTGATCTAATGAAACCAACCTAGGGTGTATAGTGCTAGTTGCTCAATTAGGATTCTAGCCATGAATGCTCATCTATCTATTAAGGGCATAACATCTTACTAATGTAGCCATCCTAGGGTGTATAGAGATGACTTCCAATTCCCTCACAAGTGGCCAACCTAAGGTGTACAGTGACGGCCATCCATTTGAGATTATATTAAGTTAGAGGTTATTTAACCGGATTCTACTTGAAGAGTTAGTTCTTGCAAAATCACTAATGTAGCCATCCTAAGGTATATAGTGATGGCTTCTAATTCTCTCACAAGTGGCCAACCTAAGGTGTATAGTGAAGGGCACCCATTTAAGATTAGGAGAAGATTATTGTTATTGAGCCAGATTCCACATGAAGGGTGTGTCATTGCAAAAATCTTCCATTCAATAGAGTATAAGACAACCAAATAGGGTGTATACCTAGTTGTCTACTCAAATAGTTTCCGAATCAATCTTGCTAAGAGGGTGTATCCAAGACAAGTCAATATTAGAGAGCAATTAATACAAGAGAATAGAAGATAGATTGAATATAGAGAATAATAGAGTTTATTTACTAATGCCCAATATCCATCAAACTAATCACATCTACCCCTTAGTGGGGGATTTAGCTACTCATGTCTATTCAAAAATATAACCTAAGAGAAGAGATTGATAGAAAACCCATGTAGAGAATCCTTGTCTTGAAGCTTTGATCCAATCCCCTTAGTTGCCTTTGGATAAGTAGAGAATGGGTTTGGATGAGAGGGAAAGGTATTCCTAGGTTTAGATTAGCTAAGTTTATGAAAATCTAAGTGTTGGAGGATGTTTGGTTTATTCTCATGCTTTTCTATTTATAGGATTACACGAATACACTACAAGAAACATGGCCTATTGGGACGTTTTTTTTTTTTTGTCCCAATAAGCAGTCTATTGGGACGAATTTTTTATTTCGTCCCAATAGACCTCCTATTGGGAAGAAACAATAGGCTATGTTTGGACTTATTGGGAAGAAACAAAATTCATCTCGATAGAGAACCACTTTGGACAAACAAAATGATCCATAAATATTAGTCTTGAGAGGTTTTCTATTATTTTTTTTAAAAAGAACCGAACCGTCGGAACTGGAATCGAAACCGTTGGTTCCGAATCAAAAACTGAGAATCGAAATCAGGGTCATGTCTAATTCCGAGTACGACTAACGATTGACTCTTTGATCTGACAATATATTATTTTTTAAAAATAGTTGAATTAAATGTTATAATAATTTTTTTTTAGTATCAATTTGTTTATCATATAAAAATAAAATTTAAATTAGTGGAATCGATCTATAAATAAAATTTTGATTGAAAAATAATCAATAAAAATTTAATAATAAGTAGATGTTATATATAAAATTATCTTTTAATTATCACTTGCATTTGAGCAGCATGGTGGATAAGCGGCCGTGGATGGGCGTGTGTGTGCAGGGTTCTATACTCCTTGAGGACACCCAATTAAATGTAATTTGTGTGTGTGCGCAGGTTAGAGGTGGCAAGGTTCTGGTTCGATTCCGTTTCCGGTTTCGACCGAACCGGCGGTTCTGAACCGGACCAAAAATTATTTATTTATTTTTTATTTTTTTAGTTTTTTTTTTTTTTTTACAAAATATTACATTTTATTTATAAAAAAATAAAATGTTAGAAAGAACATTGTAGAGTATTGAGCCATGACCCATAACCCTTGTCCAAGTAATTATGTTTTCAATTCCCTTCTTCTCCTTTTTTTATAGGTTAGACATCTCATTCATTTCTCTATTTTTCCAATGTGGGATGTGGGATAAAGAGTAAGAAGTCATTAATTGATTTTTTTTTTTGATACATTATTAACTAATTTCATATATTAATAACCTATTGGAATCTAAAGACCTATTGGAATCATTAACTTTTTTTTTGAACTATTACAATATTCCATATTGTGGTATAATTCGAATCTAACACAAAAAGAAATAATTGAAATATTTGTTAAAAATGCATAATATGACTTCTTATCCTTCATCTCAAATCCCACATTGGAAAAATAGAGAAATGAATGAGATGTTTAACCTATATAAAAAAGAGGAGAAAGGAATGGAACACATAATTGCTTGGACAAGGGTTATGGGCCATGACTCAATACTTTACAATGTCTACTCTAACATTTTATTTTTTTATAAATAAAATGTAATATTTTGTAAAGTAAAAAAAATTAAAAAAAAAAAAAAACTGGAACCGGGCGGTTCGAACCGAACCGAACCGAACCGGAACCACCGGTTCCATTCCGGTTCGAACCGCCCGGTTCTGAAAAAATTGGAACCGAAACCGAAACCGGTCTCACCCGATTCTGGTTCCGATTACGGTTCTTGAACCGGAATCGAAAAACCGATTCTGGTTTCGATTTTTTTGGTTTCGGTTTCGGTTTCGGTTTCGGTTTCGGTCCGGTTCCACGGTTGGAACCGGAACCTTGCCAGGTCTAGCGCAGGTGGGCCTAGGTTGTACCCAGGTGGGGTGGTGAGTGTGTGCGTGTGTCAGTGGTCTGGTCTGGCAACAATTATTTATTTGTTTATTTATTTATTTTTATTTTTTTAAATTTCGTATCCTATATGGACGAAAAACTATTTAAAGAGACAAATCATTTCGTCCCTATACATTATTAATTGGGACGAAATTGAAATTCGTCCCTATAGGTAATTTTAAGGTACGAATTTCAATTTTCGTCCCAAAGAACTTATTGTGACCCACATAAGGCGACGTTTTTTGGGATGAATTTTATTCGTCACAATACCTATTGGGATGGAAAAAAAAAAAACGTCCCAATAGCCCCCTTCAAAGTTGGATATTATGCACAATATTTTACATTTTCAGCCCCTTTTTTGCACACAATCCCAAAATACGCTTCTAAAACCATAAATGTATGAATACCTGCAATTAAACATAAAAAACCCATAAGAGACACTAAAACGCACGAAAACGGAACAAAGGATATGAAATTGAGGGCCTAAATATACAACATAATTGGCACGATCACCTAGTCACATAACGAATGATTCTCTTAACGGAAGAGAGATGAGACTCCTTAGGATCCGATTGGTACCTAGCACACACACCCATACTAAATGATATATTGGGTCTACTTGCGGTCAAATAAAGCAAGCTACCAATCATGCCCCGATGTAGAGTTTGTTCTGCACTTTTTCTACTAGCATCCTTACTCAACTTCATAGTGGTACTCATGGGTGTATCACAATGTTTGTCATTTTCAAGACCAAACTTCTTCACTAGGTTTTTAGCATATTTAGCTTGGATTATAAAAATCCCATCATTCAATTGCTTAATTTGCAAGCTTAAGAAGTAACTAAGCTCACTAACAAGACTCATCTCAAATTCATAATACATAACATCAACAAATTATTAGACTTTGGTGTTTTTGGTTGAGCCAAACACAATATCATCAACATATCTTTGAGCTATGAAAAGCTCATCATTGTTTTTCTTGATGAATGAAGTCTTGTCAGCACTACCCCTTGTGTAGTTATTGTCAACAAGAAATTGAATGAGGCGCTCATACTAAGCCTTCGGTGCTTGTTTCAACCTATATAAAGCCTTCTTAGGGCTATAGACATGGTTGGGGTGGTGTGCATCCACAAACCCCTTAGGTTGCTTAACAAACACTTCCTCTGGTAAGAAGCTATTGAGGAAGACACTCTTCACATCCATTTGGTGCAATTTGAACATGTGCACACAAGATATGGACAACAGAAGCCTTATGGACTCAAGACGGGCAACGAGAGCAAATGTCTTCTCAAAGTCAATACCTTAAATTTGAGAGTACCCTTATGCAACAAGCCTTGCCTTGTTACACACAATGTTGCCAACCTCATTGGATTTGTTCCTATACACCCATTTGGTGCTTATGACATTTGTGCTTTTAGGCCTAGGAACTAGAGTCCAAACCTCATTCCTTTCAAATTGGTTTAGCTTTTCTTGCATGGCAAGAATCCAATATTCATCTTTTAATGCCTCATTTACCTTTTTTGGGTTTGATTTGAAAGGTGTAGCATGTGTAACTAATTAGATTAGCTATTTGACACCTAGTCCTAACACCCTCATTGACTTCTCCAATGATATCATTTTTATCATGGAGTTTCCTAACCCATGGAGCGAGTTCATTAGAGTTCAAGAGAGGAACTTTATCAAGAGGTTGTGTGTCCTCTTCATTAAGGTTAGACCTCCTTTCAATATGAGTCTCCACAACCTTCTCCAAGGGAGAATCATCAACAATAGTAACCTCCTCCACATGGTTAATAGTTTTGAGCTACAATTATCGATGACAACATTAGATGATTCCATGACGCTTCGAGTCTTCAATTTGAAAACTTTATAGGATATACTATTCAAGGCATAGCTAATAAAGATACCCTCATCGCTCTTAGCATTAAACTTGCCAAGTGGCTTTCTACCTCTCCATAACTCATAAGAGGTTTACCTAGTACCGGGCATTAAGAAGACTCTATTTCCTATATAGCAAGCCGTATTGACGGCTTCGGCCCATAGGTTTCTAGGAACATTGTTGCTAAGCAACATCACATGGGCTATCTCTTGAAGGACCCTATTTTTCCTTTTAACAACTCCATTTTGTTGAGGTGTCCTAGAAGCCGAAAACTCATGAGAAATGCCTAAGCTATTGCAATAGCTTTCAAAGTAGGCATTCTCAAACTCCTTCCCATGATCACTTCTAATTCGTTTAATGCTTTTAATGTTAGAGTCTTTTTCATTTTGAATTTTAGTGCAAAGCATTTTAAATTTGTCAAAAGTTTCAGATTTTTCTTTAAGGAAATATGTCCGTGTGTACCTAGAGAAACCATCTACACAAATAAAAAAGTATCTCTTTCCACCTAAACTCTTGGTTTACATGGGATCCATAAGATCCATGTCGAGAAGCTCTATGGGCCTTTTAGTGGAGAGATACTTGCCATTCTTGTGCATGCTCTTGATTTGTTTTCCTTGTTGGCAAGTGAAACAAATATGACGGTGTGTCTAAATATATCTAGGGGAGGGGAGGGGGGTGAATAGATTTTAATCAAGTTAATTACCAATTTTTCTTGATTAGTCTAGTAAAAAATACAATCAACTTAATCTAAGTGCGGAAAACAATAAATTGCAAGTTGATTGATTTACGTCAGAAACCCTCAACAAGGAAAAACTCACGGGCTAATATACTAGCCACACATGGTCCTCAAATCCACTACTTGTAATGTTGTTTACAACCTAGGTTGACAACCGTTAAACCATATACGGTTACTAACCCACCATTACTACCCAATTGGCCTTTAATAGCGATTCTATACCTACTTGCTCGCGTACTAAGCAACCTTAGTCACAAGGCTTCACTTCACATGGAAGAGATTAACAACTTAAATGAATATCATGGTATTCAATATGCAATTAATGCTAGGTTACACTAAATGCTTATCTTAAGATTAATTATGTAATTAATCAATCCTAGATATCAATATTGCTATATTACATGGCATACAACATAGCTACCATAGATAAAACAATCCTAGGCAATAGCTATCACAATACAACAGTTAATCAATCAACACAATAATCTCAATCTTGTAGATAGATATAATCTAAATGCATACAAGTAATAAAAAAGATTAAATGACACGTATGAACATTAAAAATGGATGAGATGGTGTTCAACTTACCAAGTCAAGTGTGTTAAAGAAGACCCATGCATAAATGCATCCTAGATGATACTAGATGATGCTAGATGATGTTTGATGCACATGGAAATGATTTTGAGTGATCAAAGGTGAGTTCTTTAGTGATTTTCTCTCTTGAAAAATATTATAAGTTGAAGATATGATTTTGAACTATAAAAAATGACCTAAGAACAAAGAGGCATATATATATTGTGTCAAAATGAAACTACAACGTTTTGAAAAGTTGACGCAAAAATTGCCTAGACCGCTGTTCGCCCGCTGTACAGACAGCGGGTGTACAGCGGTTCGCTTAGGAAATGAAAAACATGTTCTTTATGAACCACTGTTCATAAAGGTGACAATTGGGCGACCAAAGGGCTACTTCTCTCGGGTTTGGAGAGCTTCTGCTCACCCGATGTACGTACATCGGCTGAACAACGATACACTAGCGACTTTAAAGTCGATTAGGTGCCTTGCTGTATGTAGGGCAAGCATACATCCCTTATAGGCGGTGTACATAGGGCGACCCAACAACGGATGTACATCGCCCATACTAAAATGATGCATCTTAAAGCCTAACATGACATGACATTTAACAAACAAGATGCAATCAATGAAACATGCATGAAGAGGATTCAAGAACATGAATGCACATACATAAAACACACAACATTCAAGAAGTATAGATATGCATGAGTTGTGTGTATGTGCAACTAAATCTCTTTAATGCAATTAAGCACAAGTGTTTTACCTTAGGAGTGCTTATCATCTTGAGTTCTTGAGAGGGCCTTTGTTGAGTTTGATCACTAATAATTAGAAATCTAAGCTACCCTTATAACACAAACCCCAAATGTGGTTTGTCACCAAAATAAGCCAATCAAACTTGAGGAACTTACATCAAAGTCCACAAACACCATCCACTTTCTTCCCAAGCTTGGGAAGGCCACACACAACATTGAACTTATCTAAGATTCTTAAATCCAGATAGTTCATGTGGCCAAGTCTTTCATGCCATAACTTAATTTGCTCATCCTTAGACATATTACAAGTGACAACTCTAGCTTCAAGACAATAACAATTGTCACTAGATCTCTTTCCTTTCAACAAGGTTTGTCCATCGGGCTTTAGGATTGAGCAATCATTTTTGCAAAACAAGATGGAGAGTCCTTCATCACTAAGATGAGAAATGCTTATTAGATTGGATTTTAAGCCATCTGCATACAAAGCATTGGACAAGGTAAACCAGGAATGGAAATGGTTCATTTCTCTATAACTCTCTTTTTAGATCCATCACCAAAGGTGACAAATCCCCTTTCCTCCATGACAAAAGTTTTAAAGAAACTCTTGTTTCCCATCATGTGCCTAGAGCACCCACTATCTAATTACCAAAAATTAGAAGAATTTGTCTTCAAAGCAATTTGAGCAACATGAAAAAAGTATTCATCTCTTCTAATCCACCTAGGTGAAACATTTTCTTTCCTAGTGGTCATTGATAAATGGGCTCTAAATGTCCTAGGATCATGAAAATGGGTTCTATTCTTCCTAGGAACATGCATCTTGACTCTTGCATTTTTCTTTTCAATCATGCTCCCAACCCTACGTATTTTAATGTAATGAAAGCTATTTGGTCTAATATTGTTAGGTTTTCAATTTGTCTTGGCATGTATTCCATATAAAAACGTTCTTGTATTGTTTAGTGGTCTTAGAATTGATGATTCAAAGCTTCAAAGAAAGACTTGGCCACAACTCATATAAGATGGAGTCTTCAAAGAGAAATGTGCTTAGTTGCACAATAAAGGTAAAATATACCTCATTTCTCTTACAAGGTTTAGGCACGCACACACACACACATATCATTCATTTGTGTCCTTGAATGGTTTTATATCATTGGTATAACACTTTCACACACTTGGTAATGTATGCACATGCATTAGATTTAATTTGATAAACATTGTAAATTGCATGTTTTAGGACTATGTCTAGGAAATGGCATATGTGTGTGACTTTGTGCTTATTTGCTTATGTTTTATTAATTTTGGACTTGAACATGATCTCTTATGATTCCTTATTGAGTCCCGATCATTTCGGTTACTCATTCATTAGGTTTCGAGTATAAACGTTGTAACTATGCTACTTTACGTTTTCATTCGTTAAGTTATCTTTGTCTTCATTTTTCGAGATGAATTCTTAACCTTTTGTCAAGTTTTATAGTCTTTGTTGTGCGTGGGTGAGTCACGATTTGTAATCTGAAAACAGATTCAAAATCAGAGTTCGGAGGCCCGAATATGGCAGAAGAACGAGAGAGGAGCGCGGGAGGAGGTTACTCGGCCAAAGGCCAAGCAAGTGTGTCCACGTGTGCCACAAGGCCAAGGCAATCCTCCGCCCACGTGTGACACATGCGGTCCACATGTGGAGATGATGTCTCACCTTCTAGTTGGCCCGTATTTTCCCTCTCTTGAATTCTTTTAAAAGTTCTCCTTTCCCTCCCATTCATTCTAAGAAGAAAAATTAGAATTTCATATGAGCAGAATTTTCTCTCAACTTTTTAACACCTTCTAAACACTTTATTTTTCTCATACAAAGTTGGAATTAAGTGATTCAAGTTCGAGATTGTTCATAATGGAGTCCTCTACCTTTTCCAAGTGGTCTTGCAGCTGTTTGATCGATTTTCTTAGTGGCTCTACATAGAAAACCAAACCAGCTAGTGATTGTGAGGTAGTTGTCATATCTTTGAGATTTCTTCTTTTATAACCTTCAATTTTCTTGGGGTTTCTTCTTCTATATATATGTGTATGTATGGTGAATGCTATTGAGAAAGATAGCTTCATAATCAAACATAATCAAAAGTCTAATTAGAGACATATGTGGACTAGTTTCTTTGATTCTAGGTTTTTCACATGATTGAGAGTTGTATTGTGATTAGTTTGATATCTAGGATTATTTGTGACTTGATTGAATCATTTTATGATTAATAATCCTTGAAATGTGCTTTGATCCTTTGATTGATAAAATATAGGATTAATGCTTATGTATGTATTTTTAGAGACATCTAGAATTTAATTGATTTATCATTATATCCTTACTCTAAATATTTGGCTAGAACATTCTTTGAATACATTTTGTGATTCTAGCATTTTTGTGCATGATTGTAACATCTTCAATATGTGATTCATGTATATGATTTATTCAAGTGTTATTTGTGTGAATGAAACTAGGAGCTATTTGTGTTATGTGTTTTCACATGCTCTAGGTTTAATTCATATTTTGCATCTAGACTATGTTACTTGTGTTTCACATGTTTAGGTCTAGTTGTTCCATGGAATGTATTGATCACATGTTCTATGTTGTATTGCTTGTTTGTATCATTTGCATTAACCTGGTCACACTAGGAACTCCTTGTAAAAGGTATGAAGTCTTGACTAGGATGAGATGTCCGGATAGTCAAGCAAGGAAGACTTGGTTAGGCCAAGGCGTCCGGATAACCAAACAAGATGTCTTGATTAGAATCGGGAAGACTTGGATAGTCAAGTAAGAAGTCGTAGCTAGGATCGGAAAGGTTTGGATAGCTATGCAAGAGAGGCTTTCTAGAGGCATGAGTGCCTTGGATAGAGAGTTGGCTACATTATTGGTAGGCCTAGGCGTATGCATAGACATAGACTCCAATAGAGCGAGATACATGGGATGTGTATGCACTATTGAGGAATTTCTAATCTTCCATCGATATTGGTTTGGTATGTTGTCTAATGTATGGTGGCTTCACATCTTTGAGGGATTTCGTACTTTCCAATAGTGCTAGGTAGACATAGACTCCAATAGGAAGTAGATTTAGGTTGGTCACTTTTGAAGAATTTCTAATCTATCATCAAATATATATAGTACCCAATGGTTGTAGTTCAACCCATGGATGTTTCATTCTTGGAGGTTTTATCACATTAAAAAATCTCATAGGTCAATTCTTTCTATCTCTCTCTTTCTTATTTGTATATGTGTATGTTTCAATCTTGTAGTACATTCTTCACTTGTGATGTATTTGAAATCAAGATTTGTTAAGTGTGAATTATAAAGCAAAATATATTGATATTACTTGTATATATTATTCTTTTGTATGTTGATACTTTTGTGTATAGTTATATTTGTTTATACTTGTAACACATTGAACAAATATTGAAATACAAGTATTCTTTTTTATTGAGTTTTTAATGTTATTCTTACTCATACAACGTGTTGATTTATAGACAATGTTAAAATGATCACATGCTTATATTGTCTATATATGAATGTTTGATTTTTGTGTTGTATGTAAATCTATCTTGAGGGACAAACGAATGTTTGTTTCAAGGGATTGAAAAAGGTGTAAAAAACCTATTCACCTCCCTCTAGGTATGCTTTAAGCAATTTAGTTATGTTTGTATAATTTCAATTAGTATCAGAGCAGGTCGTTAATTAACACTCGACGAGATCCGGGCTATACTTACTAGTGAATTGCTACGGTTTTTGAAGTATGGTCTTCCAAGAAGATGTGATCACCAAAGAGGTTCAAACTCTAGGCCTCCTTTCCTCAAGGGTCACAACTACGGGTTTTGTAAATTAAGGATGAAGGGTTACATTTGCTCTATGGATGAAAGAGCTTGGATGACCGTGGAAGAAGGTTATCTCTCTCCCAATAAGAGTGAAAATGGAGTGACTGCTTCCAAGCCTAGAAGTGAGTGGTCGACTACTGAGTTTGAGTTAGGAAAGTGGCATCATTGGGCGGTGAATGCTATTTTTAGAGGTGTGGATAGTAGGTAATTCTCCTACATCCAAAATCTAAGGACCGCAAAAAAGGCATGGGAAGCTCTCCAAATCAACAATGAGGTGACTAAGGCGGTGAAGAAGTCTCATCTTCAATTGCTCACTATTAGATTTGAGTATTTGCAAATATGTGAGGAAGACAAGTTTGTTGACTTTCAAGATAAGCTTCTAGACATTGCCAACCAATGCCAAGCTCTTGGTTGGGCTTAGATGAGTTACTAGGGTCTCTTCAAACCTTTGAGGCATGCTTGAAGCCTAAGGCTAAGAACAAGGGTTTAGCTATCAAATTCGTCAAAGAAGCTAGTAGTAGTGAGGATGACGAGGAGATGGCTTTATTGGTTAGGAAGTTTAAGAAGTTTTTGAGGAAAAGTGCCAAGCCAAGTGGCACGTACTCAAAAGAAAAGGAAGACAAGAAAACCTTTACTCTACCTTATAAAAGGAGTGAGAGCAATAGAAAGGTCCAATGCTTTAAGTGAAAGAAGCTAGGACATTATGTTTCGGATTGTCCTAATGGTGATTCTAAGAAGGACAAGAAGGGAAAAGCTATGACGACCATATGGACTGAAGATGATGGCTCTAATGATGAGAAGAGCTCAAGTGATGAGTCTTCTAGTGGAGAAGAGTTGGTAAGCAATTTGGTTGCATTCATGTCCTCTCACTCTATCCTAGAGGATGTTTGTCAAGATTCTTTAGACAAGGAAGTTGATTCAAATCATCAAGTGTGCTTAAGTGAAAATTCAACCTATGTTGTTCTTTTGGCTAAGGTGAAAAGTCTTGAAGAGAAATTGGAGATAGCTTTAAGAGAGGTTGATGAGAAAGATGTTTTGATCAATTTGCAAGTGGATGAGTTTGTTTCAACAACTCAGAGTCTCTAGGGTGAAAAGAATACTCTTGCCAAGAAGTTTAGAGATGTTGGAGGGGTTGTTCTTGAGAGGGATATGATCATCTAGTTTGTCTGTAAGAGGCTCAAGGGACTCGGTAGTTGAGGAGAAGCTCATAGAAGCATCACTTCCTACAAGCGAGGAAAATGTCATTATTGATAAGAAAGCTCCTAAGAAGAGATGTTCCAAGACTAAGAACAAATTGAAGAACAAGGTACCCTTTGAAGCTCTCATTTGTGCTTCTCCAACTCCGGAAGGTAAAATCTATTCTTTTGTTCCCATATGTCATTTTTGCAATACCATAGGCCATATCAAGCCCAAGTGCTATAAATACATTGAATATTGCAAATTAAAAAATGCATCTAGGGATAAAGAGATTGAAACTCATGTTAAGCATGCTAAAGCTTTTGAACATGGAAAGCATGATAATGTCAAAAAGCATGTTAAGAATGTTTGGGTTGTGAAGAAAGAAAACCTTGCTAAAATTGATAAAGCTTGTGTTGCTAGCAATGTTGATGCTAAAAGTATTAATGATATTCTTGTTGAGCAAGTCATAGAAAGTCTTCATTCTAGATACAACCTTGTTGTCAATAGGAATCTTGATAATGTTTGTGTAGGTTCACCCAAGACAAAGTTTGTCAAGGGTGAGTGCTCTTACCATTAGTATAAGTTGCATATGTGAGTTAGTTTTAAGATTAGTGTTATGTTGTTAAGAAACTTAGCTTGTTTGCTTTGTATCTTTATAACATGACATGAACTTAGCTATCTCACATTTGTGTTATGACGGTTGAAATCCGTTGATTAACTTTTGAGAAGTTGTTTTTATGAAATCTATATGGTGACAATCATGTTAAGATTTTTGGAGAAAGTCGTTTTTTTTGTTTTTTGAGTTGAAATGCATAGTTTTTAGTCTCTTGGAATCAACACACCTATAACTTGTTGTCATGAGGACAAACAAGCCAAGAAGACTCATAAAGAGGGTGAAGGCCTTGCATTTGATGAAAATAGCTTGCGAATGTATCTCTATATCATATTGCTTGCTTCTTAATTTTCATCTCTCAACTCATTGTTTATACCACTTCATGAAGCATGTCATATTAGAGAACTAATATAGTGTTTATATGGTTCTTCTTGACATTTGCTTATTTAAGATCTTTTGGTGATAATTGTTCGCATTGATGTTAATCAAGATGTGTGTTATTGTTTGTATGATTGTTGAGTGGCATGTTTTGAAAAATATGAGCTTCATATTCTTTGAAAGCTACTCTCTTGGGAAGTATAGATCTTAAGTAAGTCTCTTTACTTACTTTTTGATCATGTGCTTTTAAGCCGAAAAACTTGGTTTCAAAAATGCACTTTGCTTCTCTTGTATGCTTGGTTGAGTAAGTTGAGTTTGATATATATAAGTTGTGGATACACCTTGAAGTCCAAGGACTAGTACATTTAAATATGACCTATGGTTGGTATCCATTCGCTTCGGCAACATAGAACTCAACGAGCAACTTCATGGAAAGGGATACACACCTTGGTTGTGCAGCCGCCCAATGTAGGAAAGGGCTATGCCACTGTGATGAGTGAAAGCCACTATGAATCGTATATGTTTATGTTAGAAAAATCAAAGAAGCGTTGAAAAGAATCTATTTTTTTTTAAAAAAAATCTTTGATTCAAGTCTAAAACAAAACAAAAGGCTTTATAGAGTATAGTTAAATAATCAAATTAGCTCGGGTTGTCAAATAGAAATGAAATAACGAGCCACACACGCACACAACGCTCATATGTTGAAATATATTCTTTTTAAAAAGAAAAATTCTAGATAATAATCGATTTGACCTTTTTATGAAATGACTTAAGATGAATAGTTGTTGAAATTGTTTGCATGATTGATTATCAAATTACTTCTTTTCATATTCTTGAAGCAAAATCTTCATACACTCACTTTTGCTTATTTGGTATTTTGATACCTTAGCAATTTTTGAAGACATATGAGAGTGATTGAAAATCTTGGTGTAACTCTCTTTGCTATGTGGAGCTTATTTGAAAATCTATTGAAATTGCTTGGTGATATGAATGTGTGGCTATTTTTGTGAACAATTGTCTATCTAGATCTTAGATGGGGTATTTATCAAGGGGGAACATTATATGCTAAATTTGTGTTCTCTTTTATGATATGTTCACATGTTCTTCAAGATAGTTGTTTGTTGGCATTATTCTTGTTTTTGAGAAATCATTGAGATGCTATGATAATTCTTGATATGCATATTGATTTGTTCAAAAATGATGTTTTTGCCTTTGTATATGTTTATTGTTCACTAACTTGCTTTGATGTTTCCATTCATGTTTGTTTTTAGTGTTTTTGTGATACAAGGTCATGGGGAAAGCCAAACAAATTGGGATTAGCAATCCTACAAATCCCAGTGTCAACTTTAAATCTACCTCTTCTTCCAAAACAACTAAAGCTAACAAGTTGAAGCTTTTAGGAATTTTTGGGTGCAAAAAGATTATTCAAAAGAAAGGTATTGATTTAGATTCTTATGTTGATTCTTATGTCCATAATGTTATCATTGATAGGAATTGGAGTACTTGGATTAAAATGCTAGGAATGGTTAATAAAACCATGGTTAGAGAATTCTATTGTGAGTTCAAGAATAGTTATACCTTTGAAGATGTCGTTATGAATATGAGAGGTGTTGTCTTTAGATATTGAATCGGATTTCCTTGATGTTGATGTCTTGGAGAGCCTTGATTTGATGGGTAAAACTCTTTGTGACAATGTTGATTTTGAGTGGGGAAAGCATGCCTTTATTAGGCAAAGTGAGTTGACTAAGGTAAGTGCTTTTTGACATTTATTTGTTTGTACCAATCTTGTTATATCTACTAATGCTACCGAACTTAATAGAGAGAAGATCAAGAATGTGTATGCCTTAGTGACTAACAAACCCATAAATCTTGGTGAAGTGCTTTTAAAACATATTGAGAGAGTAACTTGTTCAATTCGTTTGGAAAAGAAGTTGGCATTTCCAGGGTTTATCTCTCATTGGTGTTTAGCGAAGGGGTTGAAGAAACAAGATGATGATGTGCTACTACCTCCCTTAGAGAAGTTTAATGATAGACGTGTTGCTACCATGACATATAAGGAAAAGGGAAAGTCTAGTGATACATTTACGCTCTTTGTTGAATCTTATGATTCAAGCCATGTATCTAGCACACACATTCTTCCAAGTTGGGTTATACAATTGAAGAATGAGGTTGAAGAGTCACGAAGGATGATTGAGGCGTCACAAAGGAAGATTGAAGAGCTCAATGCTAAGGTAGTGCTTCAAGATGTGAAGATCAAAGAGTTGGAAAGCAAAACATCTACTTCAAAGCATTATATGAGGTCAACCAATCGAACAACATTCCTTGGTGGCAAAAGTGGCTAGAAATGGTCGTGAGGTATATTTTATTACTCTTTCCTTTTGGCTTCATATCATTTCAAAAAAAAGGGAGAAATATGGGGAGATATATGGAGATATATGATAGTTTCTAGCTTGCTTAGTCTCATTTTTAGTTTCTTTGTTTTTGGTGTATTTTGGTATCAAGTTTGAACTTTATGGCATGTAATATTTTTTTGTTGATCTTAGTTAGAATATTTTTTTGAATAACATGTATTAATGAGGACCATACATGATCCATTTGAACTTAAATGTTTTATTTTCTTGCCTAAGAATGTATATTTCCATATGTGTTGTCTCTTGGATATTCTTGTGCTTTCAAGTTATTTTTAGGTGACATCAAGAGAAGACCAAGATGAAGTTCAAGACTTGTTGTTGGAAATTTTGTCTAGAAATGTGTAACTCATTGTACTCATTGTGACCAAATTTTCTTTGTAATTGTTTTAGTATATGTATAGGGGTTTTGACATAGAATTTGCCAAAGGGGAAGATTGTTAGGTTTTTGGTTTGTCTTGACATGTATTCTATATCAAAACGATGTTTTCTTGTATTGTTTAGTGGTCTTAGAATTGATGATTCAAAACTTCAAAGAAAGACTTGGCCACAACTCATGCAAGATGGAATCTTCAAAGAGAAATGTGCTTAGTTGCACAATAAAGGTAAAATATACCTCATTCCTCTTACAAGGCTTAGGCACACACACACATGGCATTTATATGTGTCCTTGCATGGTTTTATATCATTGGTATAACACTTTCACACACTTGGTAATGTACGCACATGCACTAGATTTAATTTGATAAACATTGTAAATTGCATGTTCTAGGACTATGTCTTGGAAATGACATACGTGTGTGACTTTGTGTTTATTTGTTTACGTTTTATTAATTTTGGACTTGAACATGATCTCTTTTGATTCCTTATTGAGTCTCGGTCATTTCGGTTACTCATTCATTAGGTTTCGAGTCCAAACGATGTAGCTACGTTACTTTGCGTTCTCATTCATTGAGTTGTATTCGTCGTCGTTTTTTGAGATGAATTCTCAACTTTTTGTCAAATTTTTGTAGTCTTCGTTGTGCATGAGGGAGTCATGATTCGTAATCCAAAGACGGATTCAAAATCGGAGTTCGGAGGCCCGAATACGGCCGAAGAACGCGAGAGGAGCGAGAGAGGAGGTTACTCGGCCAAAGGTCAAACAAGTGTGTCTATGTGTGAGTCACGTGTGCCACACAGCCAAGGCAGTCCTCTGCCCATGTGTGCCACATGCGGTCCACATGCAGAGGTGAGATGTCACCTTCTAGTTGGCCCGTATTTTCCCTCTCTTGAATTCTTTTAAAAGTTCTCCTTTCCCACCCATTCACTCTAAGAAGAAAAATTAGAATTTCACATGAGCAGAATTTTTTCTCAACTTTTTCTCACCTTCCAAACACCATAACTTTCTCATACGAAGTCAGAATTGAGTGATTCAAGTTGAAGATTGTTCGTAATCGAGTCTTCTACCTTTTCCAAGTGGTTTTGAAGCTGTTTGATTTATTTTCGCATTTGTTCAACACAGAAAATGAACCAGCTCGTGATTGTGAGGTAGTTGTCATATCTTTGAGATTTCTTCTTTTATAACCTTCAATTTACTTTGGGTTTCTTCATATATATGCATGTGTATGTATGGTAAATTCTATTGAGAAAGATAGCTTCATAATCAAACCTAATCAAAAGTCTAATTAGAGACATATGTGAACTAGTTTCTTTGCTTAAAGGTTTTTCACATGATTGAAAGTTGTATTGTGATTAGTTTGATATCTATGATTATTTGTGACTTGATTAAATCATTTTATGATTAATAATCCTTGAAATGTACTTTGATCCTTTGATTGATAAAATATAGGATTAGTGCTTGTGTATGTGTTTTTAGAGACATATAGGATTTAATTGATTTATCATTATATCCTTGCTCTAAATATTTGGCTAGAACATTCTTTGAATACATTTTGTGATTCTAGCATTTTTGTGTATGATTGTAACATCTTCAATATGTGCTTCATGTATATGATTTATTCAATTGTTATTTGTGTGAATGAAACTAGGAGCTATTTGTGTTATGTGTTTTCACATGCTCTAGGTTTAATTCATATTTTGCATCTAGACTATGTTACTTGTGTTTTCACATGTTTAGGTCTAGTTGTTCCTTGGAATGTATTGATCACATATTCTATGTTGTATTGCTTGTTTGCATCATTTGCATTAACCTGGTCACACTAGGAACTCCTTGTAAAAGGTATGAAGTCTTGACTAGGATGAGATGTCCGGATAGTCAAGCAAGGAAGACTTGGTTAGGACAAGGCGTCCGGATAACCAAACAAGATGTCTTGATTAGAGTCGGGAAGACTTGGATAGTCAAGTAAGAAGTCGTAGCTAGGATCAGAAAGGTTTGGATAGCTATGCAAGAGAGGCTTTCTAGAGGCATGAGTGCCTTGGATAGAGAGTTGGCTACATTATTGGTAGGCCTAGGCGTATGTATAGACATAAACTCCAATAGAGCGGGATACATGGGATGTGTATGCACTATTAAGGAATTTCTAATCTTCCATCGATATTGGTTTGGTATGTTGTCTAATGTATGGTAGCTTCACATCTTTGAGGGATTTCGTACTTTCCAACAGTGTTGGGTAGACATAGACTCCAATAGGAAGTAGATCTAGGTTGGTTACTTTTTAGGAATTTCTAATCTATCATCTAATATATATAGCACCCAATGGTTATAGTTCAACCCGTGGATGTTTTCTCCTTGGAGGTTTTACCACGTTAAAAAATCTCATGTGTCAATTTTTTCTATCTCTCTCTTTTGTATTTGTATATGTGTATGTTTCAATCTTGTAGTACATTCTTCACTTGTGATGTATTTGGAATCAAGATTTGTTAAGTGTGAATTGTAAAGCAAAATATATTGATCTTACTTGTATATATTATTCATTGTATGTTGAAACTTTTGTGTATAGTTATAATTGTTTATACTTGTAACACATTGAACAAATATTGAAATACAAGTATTGTTTGTTATTGAGTTTTTAATGTTATTCTTAATCATACAACTTGTTGATATATAGACAATTCTAAAATGATCACATGCTTATATTGTCTATGTATGTATGTTTGATTTATGTGTTTTATGTAAAGCTATCTTGAAGGACAAACGAATATTTGTTTCAAGGGATTGAAAAAAAGTGTAAAAAACCTATTCACACCCCCCGCTCTAGGTATGCTTTAAGCAATTTAACTACGTTTGTATAATTTCAATTATGACCATCAATACCATAAAAATGACAAATGGGAGGAAAGTGAGGAATCATATCGTGTCCTTGTGTATGCATTGGAGCTTTTACATGTCGTTGTGATTGAGTCGGTTCATTCCTTCTTCCTTGTTGAACTAGTCTAGCTTACTTCCTTGGTTAAGCTTTTATGATTGGTCTTTTCCCTTGATGGACTTTAAGTTGAGGGAAGTTAGCTTGAGGAGCCTTCACTTTTGGTTCCCGCTGTACGTACATCGACTGTGCATCAGGTAAAAGCAAAATGGCACAATGCCATTGATAGGCATTGTACGAACAACGACCCAACAGCGGGTGTATACCGCCCATTCAAAAATCATTCATCCTAATGCCTATTATGTCATGACATTTAACAAATAAGATGCAATCAATTAAACATGCATGAAGAGAGTTCAAGAACATGAATTCAAACATATAAAACATACAACATACAAGAAGTATAGATATGCATGGGTTGTGTGTGTGTGCAACTAAGTCTTTTTTATACGAGTAAGCACACGTATTTTACCTTTGAAGTGCTTATCAACTTGAGGTCTTGAGAGGGCCTTTGTTGAGCTTGATCACCAACACTTAAATGCGTAAGCTACCCTTACATGTCAAACCCCAAATGTGGTTTGTCATTGAAATAAGCCAATCAAACTTAAGGAACTTACAAACTCCATCGGATTCACTAACACATCCAAATCACTTACAGTTGAGGACAATGGGAGAGTAATCACTCCCCACCATTGGGAATCAATCGTTACCTATTCTTCTTGACGCTGCAGTAAGAAGTTATGAATTTAAGAGCATGCAGTTCAACTTACTTTATTCCTTCTACGTGAACCCTAATGAAGATTGCTTGCAATTGATGAAAGAATACCATGCGATGATAGAGATGTTTCCAATAGGAAAGCTTTCAAGTGATCAGCTGAAGATGAGGTGTTTCCAATGCCTTATGAAGGACAAAACCAAGTAGTGGCTAATGGCACTCAGACCAGGATCGTTAACCACATGGGCTAGCGTATGTAAAGTGTTCTTCAACAAATATTTTCTAGCTAAGAAAGCTAAGGAACTTTGTGTAAAGATCACCGACTTTTTAGAGGAAGAATGAGAGCCATTTCATAAGGCTTAGTTGCTCTTTGCTTAGTGCCAACCACATATGTTTTCTGATGAATACAAGGTTCAGTCCTTCCAATCTGGACTTACTCCACTCATTTAGGATCTGGTCAACAATGCTTGTGGAGGTACAATTTCGAATAAAACAGCACTTGATGTATATGAAGTGTATGAGAAGTTGGCTAAGAACTCTGAACAAAGGAGTTCAAGTGGAAGTAGAGCGATAAGATATGAAGTGAACTCCAATACCGAGGTGGCAATTGAAGTGTCAAAGTTGGCAAAATAGATGCAGTATGTGCAGACTTTCATGCAAACCATGAGCCAAAAACAAGCTAGTGTAACCCATATTTTTAGAGAGATGGGAAAATAAGAGACATGTTTAACCGTGGAGAAGGGTTCCAAGGTCAACAAGAGAAAGTCCAAGCTATGAGGTACAAAAGGCCGAGAAATGATCTATTTTCAAACACTTACAACCCAAGATAGAGGAACAACCCACGCTTCTCGTGGTTGGATGATAGCAATGCTTTTAACAATCAAGCTAACACTCTAAGGAATAGTGTGGGTACTTGAACGCGCTTTTTTTGTCGTTATGAAATTGCGATTCAAAATATATTTATAAAGTTCTTGGTAATGTGCTCTAAAATTTGAAAACAAGTAAAACGGCAAGCGAGGTATCGTTCCACAAGGATCGAAAGGTAGCAATGGTCAAATTAACATAATCAAATACTAGAGATGCTAAAAAGTAAAAGTTTCAATGGTTTTTGTTTGAGAATTAACAACAACAAAAAGGTAAACTACAATTATGCTAAATTAACTAAAATTAAACTAACAATTGCAAGAATACGATGTGATAAGATATGAGATGGATATGGGAGTCGATACAATTCATACACAAATAGTGGGCAATTCGATAAATCTTTTAAGAACCTGTTTGATCTATTTAAGGCCAATCTACCTATAAGTGTGGTTTGTACAACCACTTAATCCTCACATACAACCTGACTATTGGAGTGCTAGGTTGAGTGTATGGAAGAATCTCATTAAGCTTAGGGAGATTACTTAGTCGAGATGTCTTGGATTACAGTGCTCGCAATCCATCCCTTCTATTCAAGAGAGCTTGTTTAAATCACCTTAATGTGTCTATGGTTAAAACTCAATTCCATTTAACTTCTAGCATGAATTAAGAGTTTGAGTGCCTACTCAACCCAAGAAGAATATCAAATATATTTTAAACTCATATCAATTTAACCTCTAACATGAATTAAGCGTTGAAGTGTCTACTTAATTCAAGATAAGTATCAAATATATGTTTTAGAACTCAAATTAGTTTAACATCTAAGAATTAAGATTTGGAGTGTCTACTTAATCCAAGAAGAATAGCAAACATTATTAAACACATTGAATGGAACTAAAGAGATTAAATACTAAAGATAATGGTGGAAAGCCCACAATCCATGAATTATTACATCAACTCCCACATAAGGCTTAGTTACTCATAATGTAAATACAATGAAGAAATAAAGAAGCAAAAGTCAAGAAGGAACCCATTGGAGTGCTGAGATTCCTCTATTCTTCAAGCTCCTCTCATTCTCCAAAGTGTGCAAATTCATAGCTATTTGAGTGGGCATTTGGGTTTGAGTGAAATGGAAGTGGAAAGGGTGATGTAGAGATGGACTTGGTGTGGAAATTGGTTAGGAATGGTGTATGGTGGGTTTGGATGTGTTGCGTGGCTTGAGAGCCACCCTTTGGTTGCTTCTCTCCTAGGGTTCATTCTAATGTGTAAAAGATATGGAGAACAATCTATCATGGGGTATTTATAAGGCTTCTAAAAATAGGTCTGGAATTGTTGATTTCATCAGATCTAGGCAACTACACGACCCGTAATTCACGGGCAAGGACCTATGAAGTTGGTCCACGAGATCGACCGTGGGAAAAGTTTGTAGTTTCTTCATGGGTGTTTTCGCGTGTCAAAATCGGTGAACTCTGACTGGCGATATCAATTGTGGAACATTCTGGTACATGTTTGCTAGTGTCTTCGCTAGTATGAAGCTGCAGATTTTTGGCACGAGATCAACTGTGAGAATTTGGGCTCTGTTTTCGTGATACAAACCCGCGAGACGTGTGTTGCAAGCTCGTCTTGCGCTGACTCTACTAGTGATTTCGCTAGTGCTGACCAGCGAACCTAGGGCTCAAAATACTTAGAATTTCCACGAACAGACTTCACGGGTTGCTTCTTTGGTGTGGACTAGCGAACTCTACCTTTTTCCTTGAAAATCTTCACTTTTGACTCGTTATGCTCCTGAAATTTCCACTTGGATCTCCAATGCTCGAAAAACAATGTTTTACTTCCAAAGACTAGATTTAAGCCATTAAATACAAGAATTCACTCGGAATCATGCCAAAGGATATAGAAATAGGGGCCAAAATATGATACAATATTGGCTCGATCAAATACCCCAAACCAAACCTCAGAATAAAAACACACAACAAACACAAAACTCAATGATAAAAAAATAAATTTGACAGTTTTATTTAAAAAAAAATAAAAAAAAAACACCGGGTTCCGACCGAGTACCGAGTATACTCGAACCCGAACCAATACACAATTAGTTGGGTACTTGGGATTTCCAGCCTGGGTAAGGCTGGGTATACTTCCCATCCCTAATTGAATCCATCAGAGTTTAAGTGGAGCTCAAGCTAATCTTAACACTGTGAAGCTTGATGCCCGATTGCTTCACTTCTACACCTTATGTAGCCCCATTTCCTTATCTTTTTGTGATCGTTTATTGGGTAAAACCATGTTTTTAATGCTTTAAATGAGTCATGTAGGGTCAAGTTAGTTTTGGAGCTTAATGGTCTTGGACAGAGCTGAAATGAAGAACAAGAAGGCAAGTTAAAGCACAAAGGTGACCTTAAGGCAAGCTCAACCTGAGCTGCCTAAAGGTTATTATTAGCTTGGTTTCAGCCTTCCAAAACAGAGTAAGAAGGCGAGCCCACTCATGGTCGTCTCAAGGTCATTTTGGCCTCAAGTTCAGCCTTCTACTACATGCCCAAAGGCGACCTCGAGGCAAGTTTAGAAGATCGCCCTAAGGTCGCTATCCTCTCAGGTCTAGCCTTTTAAAAGAAAGCAAAAAGGTGACCTCAAGGCGAGCCCAACCAAGATCACCCCAAAGGTCGCTATTGCCTCGGGTTCAGAAATCATACCTTAAGGCGACCTTAAGGTGAGCTCAACCAAGATCGCCCCAAGGTCGCCTTATTACCTAGAAATTACTTTGTCTAAGGAATTTACTACCTTACCCATCCCTAATTTGGCTCCCTATATATCCATTTGCTATATTTAGGCAAAAGTACCAATCCCCCACCCAAGAATATTCACCTAACCATTTTCCTACATCACCATTACTAAAATCCTACACAATCCACCTAATACTTAGAATCAAATCCACGATCACTTCTTGTTTTTTGGCAATAGGGAATTGAAGGAGAAGAAGAGCAAAAGAGGAATAGAAGATCTACTCTACAACTTTGTCTCTTTCATTTTCATTATAGAGCGACATATTCATTTGATCATATATGTTGTATGGCTTACCTTTGTAATATGAGCTAAATTTCTAGTGTTAGGACTTGATGAAACTTCACTCTTGACTTTATATATATTGACCTTTGATTTATCCATTATGTGCAATTGTGATTTTGTATGGATGTTTTTGAGTAATTAATGCTTTCAATAGATTGATCTCCTATTGAATGATTCCGGTGGTGTGTTATGAATCGATCGGAGACACACACACATCGTGTTTGATAAAATGTCTTATATGCATGTCTAGTAAAGTAGTGACAAAGGTCATTTGTGTATATGTAAATTCACTTGTCAAACACTATTTATAAACCGAGAAATGCCTCAAAAGGTTTTTAAAAACACAAGTATGGTGGCAAGCAAGGGTCGTCCACAAAGATCAGAGCTAGCTAAAACTAGTTAAGACTTAAGCAATAATAATGAAATAAAAAAAAATGGTTGATGTTGTGAAATGTGAATGAGCATACAAATAAAACTAAGCTAAAAATGCAATCTAAATGAAATGGAAATGGAGTGAAAGATATATATATATATATATATATATGATGGAAACTAAGGAGTTAACAGACTCGTAAGCGAAACATTGGGCAAATGCAATAACTCATAAATAAGCACGTATAATCAAATGTAACCAACCTATAGAGTTGATTATTTATCCCTAGTAAACAGTCAAACTAGGGTGTATAGAGTTGACCTCCTACTAACGATTAATCTTTCCTAAGCAACCAACCTAGGGTGTATAGTGTTAGTTGTTCATTTGGGATTCTAGGCAATGAAGCTTGTCTATCTAACAAGGACTCAGAACCATCATAAGGTGTATAGTAATGATTTCTAATCCTCTAACAAGTACTGACCTAAGGTGTATAGTGTCGGGCACCTATTCGAGGTTAGACTAAGACCGTGGTTAAAGAGCCGAGATTCAAGAAATCCCATCCATTCAATAAAGCTATAAACAACAAAATAGGGTGTATATCTAGTTGTCTATTCAAACATAATCTAAAGAGAACTTGCTAAGAGGGTGTATCCAAGACAAGCAATCAATGAAAACAATTCATACAAGAGAAAAGAACAATGGAAGATAGACATGAATATATATATATATATATATATATATAATCAAGTTATTTACAAAGCCCAACATTTAACAAATTAATCTATCAACCCTTTAATGAGGATTTAGCTACTCATGACAACAAGGAAAACAAGAGAAAGGAATGAGAGAGAACCCTTGGAGAACATCTCCTTCCTTGAAGGTCCCTTCAATCTCCTAGCTTCCTTTATGTTGAGTAGAGAAAATGAATGTATGAGGAAGAGAGTATTCCTAGATCTAAGTTTCACAAAAGTTCTAAAATCTAAGTAAAAGCTCCTTAAAACGTTCACATCTCATTCTATTTATATTAGTTACAAAATAAAAAAAAAAGGTCACATAAGCTGCACGGAGTGCGGGTGGAGTGCGGTTGGCTGAGCCGCACTCACTCGCACTTTAATGATTTCTTCAACTTTCAAATCCCGAGTTTGGCAAAAGTGCGGGTGAAAGTGCGGGTGAGAGTGCGGTTGGCTAACCCGCACTCACCCGCACTTTATCATTTCTTCAGATTTCCAGCTCTCTAGTCTAGGCAAGAGTGCGTGTGAGAGTGCGGTTGGCTGACCCGTACTAACTTACACTTTATCAAGTCCCGGTTCTGGCTGGAGTGCGGGTGAAAGTGCGGTTGGACATGTACTTGACCCGCACTCATAGAGTTGCTAATGACCATTTGTTACTCTTTCTGCCTCTTTTAGCTCCTCTTTCAGCTGAAATTCCCGCAACATGCTCTTAACACTATAATTGTATAAATGCATGCAATTACGCACAATAAGCCCATCAAAGACATTAAAACGCACGAAAACAGAACAAGGGATACAGAATTGAGGGCCTAAATATACAACATATTTGGCACGATCAAGTAGCCCAGCCGAGGCTAGTGTATAGAGCTCCTTTTAGTGTGCCAATGTTCTTATTAAACTCATACATATATTCTAAGGTTGTAAGTTCTTCATTTTTGATTGGCTTATTTCGGTGACAAACCACAATTGAGGTTTGAATTGTAAGGTTTGCTTAGGTCCATAATTGTTGGCGACTAAGCACAATAAATGTCCTTTCAAGACCTCAAGATGATAAGCACTTCAAAGGTAAAACACTTATGCTTACTTACATTGAAGAGACTTAGTTGCACACACACACACAACTCATGCATATCTATACTTCTTGTATGTTGTGTATTCTATGTATGTGCATTCATGTTATTGAACTCTCTTCAGGCGTGTTTTAATTGATTGCATCTTGATTGATAATTGCCATGTCATTTTAGGCATTATGATGCATTCTCTTCACACTTCACACTTCACACATGCACATCTTTGATGGTTTGTGTTGTGTAGTTAGTGTGTCATGTAATTCGTTTCCTGAAGATTGTTCAAAAACGTCTGCGCTTACTCGCTGATGTGATTGGTTCAATGCAAAGATCGCCTTCGGAGAATGCTCTTGGCTTTTCCTTTGGTTTCACCACATTTGGTAAAACGGTGGTTATGATCGGTGGCCTAGACCATCGAATGAAACCACCGTTTGATTCCAAAAGGTTCTGGAATGAATCTTTGGTTATGATCTGCGGCCAGGTCACTAAATGAAACAAATGTTTAAGACCTGATTAATTTTATCTCTCGGGTTTAAATCTGTGATTGTGATTGGCAGTCATAAAACCGCTGTTGATACCTGATGCTCTCGGGTTCAATTCGGCGGTTGTAATCGGCGGCTTCCAACCGCCGATTGAAACCTCTGATCGTTGCGTTTCAATGGCAAACTTGTCTTTTCACCTAGCTTTTTTCTTGCTCTCTATAAATATACCATTATCTCATTCTCTGATCTTAGCTCTTGCGTATTAAGAACCCTAAAGAGAAATATAAAGATACTTTAGAGAAAAGGCACAAAGATTGGTCCTTTAATTCTCTAAACTCATTTCCATGTGCATCAAACATCATCTAGGATCATCTAGAATATATCTATGCATGAGTCTTCTTCAACACACATGACTTGGTAAGTTGAACACCATTTATTCATTTTTGTGTTCACACTTAGCAAGAAATCTCATTTTTAACTTGTATTCATTTAGATCATATTTTATCTACAAGATTGAGATTAGTGTGTTAATTGATTGTGAGTTGTATTTTGATAGCTATTGCCTATGATTGTTTTATCTTATATAGCAAGTCGTATGCCATGACATATAGCAATATGATATCTAAGATTGATTTAATTGTTATCATTTAATCTCTAGATAAGCATTTAGTGTTGCCTAGTATTAATTGCATTTTGAATATTTCATAATATTCACATAGGTCATTGATCTCTTCATTGAGAAGTAAGTCTTGTGCGTAAGGTGGCTTAGTGTGCAAGCAAGTGGTCTAGGTTCACTATTAAAGGCCCGCAGGGTAGTAGTGGTGGGTTAGTGATCGATAATGGTTGAGAGCAACCTAGGTTGCCAACATTATTACAAGTAGTGGATTTAAGACCGTGTATGGCTAGCAGAATAGCTCGTGCTTTTTCCTTGTTGAAGGTTTCCACGTAAAAATCAATTGTTCTTTAATTTTCGTACCTTACTCTTGATTTATTTTGTTGTGTGTTTGAGTTTTTATATGTTAACATTGACTAATCAAAAAATTGGTAATAATCGATTAACTACCCATTCACCCCTCTTCTAGGTTGTATTAAACATATGCGTAAATATTTGTTTCAGAGGTAATCGAGAGATAGGCTCGGATGTGTTTTGTGTGTAATCTCTATTACTTGACCGAGATTAGATGTTAACAAGTGGGTGCATGAGTCTACAAATTGCATGAGTCTACAAATTGCATGAGCATAGATTAGGTATACAAATGAGTCTAGAAAGGAATTATGAGAGAGTGAGGTGGAGTCCGGTCTTTGCATTATTTCTCTCATTATTACATTTGATTGCATCGCTTGTTATTTCCTTACCACAAAAGTTTAAAACCTTTTGAGTAGTTTAATTTATTTTGCTTGTTGAATTCAAATATGAAAACCATCTTTTATTGCTTGTTTGAATAGCAATTAGACTAATCAATTTTGGTAATCAATCACTCAATCTTTGTCGGGAACGAATCTTACTTATTAGTGTACTACTCTCTGACCTCATACGATTGCGAGTGTCACTAAGGAATGGTCAATGCCTTGAGAAGAGCTTCACTACTCTATGTGCAGTTGTACTAGAGTGCTAAAGTGTATCAAACATTGATCACACATCAAGTCCATCAACATACATAAGATTCAAGAACTAAATATTTATAAGATGCAAAAAATATCAGAAGAGATAGTTATGTTTTTCGAATTCTTAGGAAAAGTTTGTTAGTGAGAGGCAAGTGTGCATTGCATTGTGGTGATTGTATATAAATAGAATGTTGGACATGCAAGTGTACTTATTTTTGAAGAAGAAATAGAAAAATCTCCATTAATGGATTGAACTTTCAGAGGGTGTTTGGTATGAGGTAATCAAAATAATCTGATTCCTGATAAAGTTAAACACAGTAATGTGATTCCTGAGAATATCAGATAATTGTGTTTGGCTGCATGTGGAAATCTTTTTGTCTGAAAACATAAAAACATGCCAAAATTAATTTTAAAAAAATTAAAATTTCCTCAGTAAATAAAATAAAAAAATAAAAAATAAAACAAAATTCATATCATCGATTCATCATCTTCTTCTTCAATCAGTTAAGAAAATTTGGAAGAGATCTGGTTCTTCCTAGGTCCATATAGTTCTTCTCAAATTCTCTAATTCTTCATTGTTGTGAACAACTAAGAAAATTGTTAAAAGATGGAGTCCCATAAAAGATCAAACCGATTGAAGATATGAAAGAAAATCAGAAATTTCTATAGAGGAAATTAAATAATAAAAAGTAAACATGTTTAAAATCTCCATATCAAATAACAAAATAAAATTGTTTAAAAAAAACGAATATAAAAAAAATTAAAAAAGGAAAAATTGGGAAGAGATCTTGAATTTTCCAGATCTAGAAAATCTAATAAGAATCTCGATTTCACCATGATTGACTCTTCCATTTCTACAACTTGTAAATCCTCCACATCTCGCAGACCATAGATCAAATCACACACAACAACAACAACATAAAAAACACATGCTCAAAGATATATTTCCAGCTCATTCTCTCAACAGGTGGGTTTCATATTACCCCCATAGAGGGTTAAAGTTATTCCTATGGTAAACACTTTCAAGGAATCAAAAAATGCAAACCTAGTAACAAACATGAGAAAGTTATCTAATTCTTATTCCCATACAAACATGACCCCACACTGACACCCTCGAACCGGTTCTAATTAAATTACGCTAATGATGATGACTAAAGCCAAGTGGATCCTAGATCAAGGACGCTAAGCAACTAAACTACAATGAGAATTAAAGGGGCACGCTGGTGGTTCACCCATTGCAAGTGTACAAGTCGTATGAGTAGTAAAGGGTACACTAGTAAGGGTTGTCGTTCCCACGAGGAGGTAGATTAGCTAACAAGTAAGCTCTAGGTTATCATTGCTTATCGGTTTCTAATTTCTAACAAGTTCACTAATTAATGCTATCTAAATCAATTATACTAAGCTTGCAATGAACTAAATTACCAAATCTACTACAACAATATAAGATTAAGCTAGATTAAATGATGTTAGGGGATTGATTCATTCAAGTAAGAACCATTTCATTAACCAATAATTCATTAAGCACATTCACAACCATTCTAAGGCATGCATCTCATTATCAATAATATCAAGAACCAAATTCATCATCTTACACATAATCTAAAATCATAGACAAGTGATAAAGAGAGAATTTCGGAATAGTGATGTAGAGATTCTCTAATTAACCAAAGTCATGAATTACTTAGAGAAATCTCTATAAAAAGGATAGTGGAAGATTCATACACATAATTGGACACTCTATGCATGAAATCAACTACCAAGTGTTTACAAATAGATTTATATGCAAGACATATCATCCACATATCATTCGAGTTCATAATACACACATACAAAGCCTTAGAGAAGGAAACAATAAATGGATTGATTAATTAATGGTTTAATTACAAGAGTTACATCAATTCCCCAACAAAAAGGTTTAGTTACACATAGAAGTACATAAACAAGAAACTACGAAGGAAGAGCAAAACAAACCCATTTGGATTGGTTTCTTGGCCAAGATGACTCCTCCTTGCAATCCAAGCACAATATCCTTCTAAAGCAACTCCAAATGATCAAGTCTAAGTAACTCAAAGTGGTGTATGACTACCTAGAAAGTGACGGGAAAATGCTAAGAAACTAAAACTAAGTGAGAGAGTTCTTCTCTCTCTCTAAGATTCTACACTAAGTTAAGTTATCTAAAGTAATTCTACAGTAAGTAAGTACTCTTAGTTAAGTTATCTAGGTGTGTCGTATAAGGTGGTAAGGTGTGTTCAACAAGATAAGGTGATGGGAGAGGCAAGTGGTGACGGGAGAGGCAAGTGGGATGCGTTGGCATCAGCTGGAGGTGTTCTTGCGAGTTTGTTCACTTTGGATCGCAGGTTTATTCCTGGTGGAATTGGTGGCAAACTGACTGGCGTGACGTCGGCGGTCGATTTGGGTGGAGAGTCGCTGGAAATATGGTCAAAAAACGGCCGGAATGAGTCAAGTCAAAGACTGGGTCAATCGGGTCGTTAGGTCGGGTCACATAGGTCCAGCCGAGTCATCAACTGGTTGAAGATGACGTGAGGTCATCCTGACTTCACGATGACATGAGGTCATCCTAACGTCACGATGACGCGAGCTTATCAAAATGTTGTCGTTTTACTTAGGTGACGTGGCACTGACGCCTGCTTTTGTTGGCGAATTACAATTAGCTCCCCAAAACTCTTCCTTAATCACCAAATATTCAATAATATCTGTAGATTTACACTTTGACACCTGATTCTCCATAATGACGTAATTGCCCTCTTTTGTCCATGATTTTGTTACTTTCCTCTAGTTTGGCCTAGAATACCCTTGATGAACTGAAATACCTGAAAAACACTTATTTACAACATTAAACACTTAAAAAGGCTCAGAAAACGGTTACAAAAGCTAAGTTAGGGAACGCTAAATGTGAATATTTGAAGCGTGATCACACACCAAACGGCCCTTCATAGAATACTTCTACTTTTTTTGTCAAAAACAAAATACCTGCCTTCTTTCATCAATATGCATACTTTTTATCAAAAGTACAGTATACATATTACCAGTATTCTAGTATATGTTAGGCGTTAAGTGTATGGTAGATCGCCGCCTAGCGTCTACGCTGAATTTTTTTTACATCATGTTTTGTTCTATTCCTGTCTTCCTGATCTAAATTGATAATTTTAGAATAAAAAAACAATCAATATATACATTTATATATATATATATATATATATAATTCTTTCATTTTGAAAAAGATAAAAAAAAAAAAAAAAACAATTTATTACCTGATAACTTTGGAAGGCGTGTCACATCAGTACACCACTCTTATCCTCTATATCACCACCCAGTTGGCAGTTGGCACCCACAAATTTCATCCTTTATTTTTTTCTTTTTATTTTTATTAACATATTTATATATTTTTTATTAAACTCGATTAGTGTGTATCAATCAGAGTATTTTTTTTCTTGTCTCAATTTTGTCAACACTCTCTCTCTCCAAGTCTCCAAGTCTCCAGTTTCAAAAAAAAAGACTCACTCTCTTAAGCTATGTTTGGTAAAAGAGAGGGAGAGAGAGTATGAAGGATGAGGAGGATTACATCAATCTTTCATGTTGTTTGGTATTGAAAGGAGGGTTGGATGGATAAACTGATATTTAATTTGTAAAATTACTTTATTACCCTTAAAAAAATTAGAAAGTAGTGTAAAAAGGGTGGGCATTTTGGTCTTTGCCCCCCACCCAATCACTCTCCCTCCATTGATCCAGCTATCATTGGGAGGATCCAATTTTATGGGCCCATAGGGATTTCTTCTCCCTCCTCTCATCCTCTCCCTTCACTTCTCCCTCCAACCAAACAAGTGATTTCCTCTCCCTCCCTTCTCCTATCCCTCCACCCTCCCTCTCCCTCCATCCTTCCCTCATACCAAACACAGCCTTAGAGTCTCAGTCTCTCCATCTCTCTCTTCATGATTCACCTTCTGCTTCTTCTAAATTTTCTATGCTTTGTTTCTTTTTTTTTTCTTTTTCCTTTTGTTTCTTAATCTTTTTCTTCTTCTTCTTCATTGGACGACGACGGCTTCGACGATGACGGTGACTGCACTGACGAGAGGCTTGGTTTTAATGAAGATTTTTTTTTAAACGATTATACCGATTAATCGGCTATAAAAATTGGCCTAAAAGGCCGATTAGTCGGCGTCCAGTCGTCCAGCCGCCTAGAAAGGCCAAATAAGGTCTAGTCGCGGCAGTCGAAACAGCCTAAGGCCTAGTCGGCCAACTAATCGGCCGCCTAGGCTGATTTCTAGAACACTGCATATTACCTTTATTGGGTAATTTCACTAAAGTCTCCTTTTTTTATTTTTTTATTTTTTAAAACGAAGTGTAACCTTTTTAAACATTTTTATCATATTAGCAACTCTAGTCCATTCTTTTTCCGAAATACTAACAGTCAACTATAACTATATGTATAAAGGTCAATTTTGCCCCTAAACATGTTTTGTTATTGCATTTTCATTTTCCAAAATATATTTAAAATACTTTTCATAGTTTAATAATAAATAAAAATCAAATTAAGAATACAAAAAATATTTTCTAAAAAAAAAAAACCAAAAAATATGAAAGAATTAAAAAATATATATATATATATATCAACAAAATTTTAATTAAAATATTAAAAAAAATAAGATTAAAAAATATTTATAAAATAAAATAAAAAAAAACTAAACAAAAAAACTAAGAGATCCATTGGATCTCCATCATTGGATGTGGAGATCCAATGATCTCCAAATGATGGAGATCTGAAAATTATCTCTGTCATTACGACAATGGAGATCCATCGATGAAACTCCTTCAGCCGACAATAGAGATCCGTTGAGGGATCTCTGTCGACCAGTGATGGAGACCATCGAAAGATCTTCATCGACCGGCGATGGAGATCTCCATCGGGATCCCCATCACCAGTAAGAATCCAAAGATGGATCTCAACCGTTGGATGGAGCTCTATCAATGGTCACTGGATCTCCACCGTTGATGACCATATATTTATTATTTAAATTTTAATTCACTTTCCATTCAAATGGCCAAAATAGTGCTATTTTCGATAAGTTTGACTAATCATAGGTTTAAAGTGGTGTATTTTTGAAAATGCTGGGACTAAAATTATGATAAAGAAGTTTAAAAATATAATATTTTACAAAAATTTAGGAACTTTAATGAAATTTTCCCTAAATTTATTTCAACTGATGGACGGACTATCTTACAACTCATAACTTTCACAATGCATGCATCTTTTGACTTTAATATCTTTCTTTTTTCCTGACAATATCTATTAATTCGGGTTTATGTATTTTTTTGAAAGCTTTTACCATTAGTAAGATTCGAGCCGCTGACCTGAAAGTCATTTACCTAAATCCCAAGTTCGTTCATCTACTAGTTAAACTACGGCCTTATTGGCTTTTGACTTTAATATCTTAATCTCGTGCCCAACTTTGTTTAATGATTTTGAAATGGAAGAAATGGCCTGACTCCTTTTCAAAACCAAAAACAAAAAAACAAAAGACAAAAGGTCTAGCATAGCCATCATTATTAATCACCAATAAACAAATATATTATGGTGGTTGAACAACCAAAGATGTAAAGAATATTATTCATTGTTTAAACACATATATACTTGTATTAATGCTCACCAAACACCATTTTAAAATCAATCATGCAAATATCTTCCAGAAAGTTCATGATTAAACGACACAAAGTACCACACGGCACATACATTACTGTGAATTGGATATGTATTATCTCAAATTAGAGTGTGCTGCTAAGAAGGGAACATGATAACTTATAAATTAAGTTTTTGGATCTTCAAAGTATCTTCGTTGTAAAAATTGTTTACATAATAATAGAATACTAGTACAAATCGATCCAAATACTGACAAATCGAATGATATCGAAGGCCGTTTATATATAGACAGTTAGACAGAGACTTGAGCATCCATGCAATATTCAACAAATTAAAGAGAAAGAAAAATATTGCCAGTTGTGTCATATACTAACAAAAATCACTCGATGATCAGGTTTTATTCAAAAAAGTACATTTAGAATCTCGACAGGGATCTCAATATTCCATCAAACTATGGCTATAAAAAAAAGGATAATTTTTGGGTGCCGATCGATCGGCAATCAAAATACTGATCCAATAAAACTAAACTTCATACAACTACAAAGTCATAGAATGGATAAAGGAAAAAAGGACACGAGTTACAGTTCAATTGAACCACATCACTGGATCAGTATTTTGGGTGTTGACCGGTTAGCACCCAAAGATTATCCATAAATAAAAACTAGCTAGATAAAAACCGGCCATCTCAAACCGTCCAAATGTACTATATATTGAAAATGACATTTAAAGTGCTTATGAAGCAATTTCTTTTGTTTTCTTTTTGACAAATCCAATCATCCGAAACCATATTTATTCTAATGACGATACATGTAAATAATAATAAAAACCTTTTGTAGGGGCCACCACATCATCCCATGATCAAATCCACACAGTTTCAAACTTAATCAGTAATCAGTCATCACGAACAACTTGGCTAGCATCAAAGGTTCTTTAATTCGACCTAAAAAGCATTCTAGTAAACTAATATTAATCTAGTCACAATAATTTTGAATTATTTATTCATTTTTTTATTACTTAATACTGTGTTCATGTTAACAAAATATTATAATAACCGGTGGGAGAGGCATGTGCATTGCACGTACCAAATTTATAATATTAAAATTTAGTGCTTCTACTGTTGCAATAAAAATTAGAGTTCAAATAGACACAATATCTAACTACATCTTATAATTTACTGTATAATAATAATAATATTAATAATAATAATAATAATATCATTATGATTATAAATTATCAGCAGTAGAAGATTTACAATCATCATTAGATATTCGGTTTAAAATAACTTTGTATTTTTTAATTTTAGCTTTCAAATATTTATTCTCTTCAGCTGTCTCACCGTATCCTCTATTCATTCTGTGATAACACCATTTATAGTATTGGTAGTTCGCAAAGTTGACATCACAAACTTCAAATTTGTAATGTCTTTGTAGGTAATAAACTGTTTCTTTAGCTGCATCTTGCTCAGACTAATTTTTGTTGTTTGAAAGTTTAACCCAAAACACTTCGGTATTGAGCTTGGAGTCAATACGAAGATCGATCTTAACGTATATTTTAAACAGTTTTGGTCCATCAACTTCGTATCCATAGCTGTATCTATCAATCTCTAATTTTTCAACAACATTTTGAAGCATACTTTTATAACATATATCGACACACAAAGGTTCCATATTGATAAATCTACACATGCACATAGAAAATATAAACATATCACAATTTATTTAATTAATTAAAAACTTGATAAATAACACCAAAATATATCAAACTGAACTGGCAAATTACTAAGATGATAATTTGACTTCATGGAAGCATATTTAAGATTGATTTTCTCCCATATCAAGCATAAATCACACATTCAAGCTAATAAAGCAGATAAAATCATTGATCCTCAATCAGATTCAGAGTCTCAAATTTAACCCTAATTAATCAACAAAACTGCCAATGGAGCATAATGCACATTCCTCAATTATTAGGTAAATAAATACGAAGCTCTAAGTATATAAAAAAAAAAGTCTGATAATTAATCAATAATCATTA
Source organism: Acer negundo (assembly GCA_035582765.1). Taxonomy (NCBI): domain Eukaryota; kingdom Viridiplantae; phylum Streptophyta; class Magnoliopsida; order Sapindales; family Sapindaceae; genus Acer; species Acer negundo. The sequence continues at coordinate 2,898,503 of CM069242.1, forward strand.
TCTAAAAGTGCAAACTATAAAATTATAGCTCAAACTCAGTACCCACTTAAAATTGCTAAACTATAGTAATGTTACGATACCCAAAAAATTTATCCATATTAGATGTTATTTAAGTTCTTAAATTAACATGCCATGTTATATGAGTTCTTAAATTAACATGTCATAACAAAAAAAATAAAAATTCACATAGAAGAAAACGACATATTCTGAATTTAGTTACAAAAAAAATAATAAAAGTTTAGTGGCATAAATAACTTACTTCGTATAATGTCTACAAACTCTGCCAAAGCCAACAACACTTGAGTAATCTTTAAACAAAAAACACATTAGATAGTGTCAAGAAGTTATTACGTAGCATTGTAATAAAGCCTTTCTCAAAATAATTTAGTTTATGATATTGACCATCTAGCTAATCCAAAAACTATGACTAATAAAGAAAATACAATACAAACTTCGCAAAAAACAACAAAATTGAAAAACAATTAACCTTGTTGAGAAAGTTTCTGAATATTTATAATTGTCAAAAATACACTTTCTCTCTTTTCACAACCCGACAGTAACGAAAAAAAAAAACCTAATACTCATATATATATATATATTTTAATAAAAATTTCACATAGAAGAAAATGACATATTCTAAATTTAGTTACAAAAAATAGTAAAAATATAGTGGCATAAATAACTTACCTCGTATATTGTCTACAATTTCCTGCCAAAGCCAAGTAGCCAATAATACTTGTTTAACTTGTAAACAAAAAATACATTAGTGTCAATCTCAAAATAATTTAATTTAGGATGCTAATCTAAAAACTATGACCGATAAAGAACATATAATACAAACTCCGCAAGAAAAACAAGATTGAAAAAAATTAGCCTTGTTGAGAAAGTTCTTAAATATATATAATTGTCATAAATACACTTTCTCTATGTTCACAACCAACATCAATTGCTGGATTTAATGTTAAATTTGTTTGTTTCCTTAACTTTTTTGTTTTTTTAATTATTTTTGTTTTTCAGGATTTCTCCATGTTCAACATTGTGATTTAATTTTTTAATTTTTTTTTTAATTGGTGATGGTTGGATACTTGGATGATATTTGATGATTGTGGGATTTTTATGGTGTTTTCAATGTGTATGTTGTGTTGGATTTTGCTAGTATGTAGTTGATTTTTCAGGTTTTTTTAACTTTAATTAAATTTGGGTTGTGTTGATGAACTGAGTTTTGTCTTGTGGTTTGCGTGATTTGCTAGGTCTGGGTTTGATATTGGTGGTGTGAGACATGTTACAAGGGGAAAAAAAGGATAAATAAATCAATTGATCACAACTGAACTGGAAAGGACACAAAGGGAAATAAGGCAAATGGTCACATATTATTATTTTTAAATCTTAAAAACTATTATTATTATTATTATATATTATTATTTTTAAAGTTTATTATTATTATTATATATCATTGTTTTTAAAATTTATTATTATTATTATTATTATTATTATTATTATTATTGTTATCATTATTATTATTTTGTTAAAAAATTTATTAATATTATTATTATTAGTAGTAGTATTATCATCATCATCATATTTCGTTGGGCTTGAAAACTTATTTGGACCAGAAATAACTTATGTTGACTGAAAATATCTAGTCTTATTTCCATTTGAACCCAAAATCTTATTTGGGTCAACATTTCATTTAAACCAAATTTGGGTCAGCAAACTCTTTTTGAAACCCAAACTCTTTTGTAATGAATTTTCAGTGAAGGCTGATAATTATAAAACTCCCATTCTTTACTCATTTGTATATCTAATAACCCTAATTTATACCCCTTCTCTTTCATCAAACACCAAAATCCTATGATCTCTCTCTTCTTTCTTACCAAAACAACACTGAAATCCATGGTTCCTTCTTCTTGTCTTCAGATTTCATCCATGGTTTGGATTTTTTGATTTCTCCTTTACAGATGTCTATTTCTATTTTCTTCTCTTGTTCAGATTTTGATTATAAGTTTATTTATTTATTTATTTATTTTCCGATTTGAGATTTTGGATTTCCAAAATCTAATATGTTTTATTTTTTGTTTTTAGGTTATTTTGTGGTGGTTGCATGTGGGTTTTTAAATAAACCAAACTCCCTCTTCTCTTCCTCATATCTCGTTTTTAGATTTTTCAGATTTCTATCTTAGTTTTCTTCTCTGTTTCAGAATTAAAATTGTGATTTCAAGATTTTAGTTTTCTGTTTTTTTTTTTTTTAAAAAAAAAAGAAAGAAAGTGGAAGATGATGATGGGTTTGATTTGGTGTTTGCTTTCTCTTTGGTTTTTGTTTCTTGGATGCCTATTTGTTACTTTTTTGTTTACATGATTTAGTTGGACAGTGTTTTCGCTCTCTTTTTCTTTATTTATTTTTTTCTTCGTTGTTGAAACAATTAAAAGAAAATGACCGAGTTAAAGAAGTGGACGAACAGACATGTCCTGTTTTGGATGGTTGACCAAAAGAATTTTGATTTCAAGTTAAAATTTTTTTTTTTTTTTCGCTTGTACTTTTCAATCTAGATCCATGTTGTAGTAGCATCAATTTCTTAGTTTATTTACCTTTTTTTTGGTAGATCTTAGTTTTGATGTTATATCCTTCGGCTTTAGGTTTAAAGATTTTGTTTAGATTTCTATTTTATTTTTCTTTTCAAGTTTATATTTTTGTTTCCAAGATATTTTTTGTCCTTTTAATTATTTCTTATGAACCGAATTGACTTATACTTTGATATAATCTGGTTTGTTTGTCACAAATTGGTTATTTTGGAACTGCTTTTTATATGATTGTTTTAAAGTTCCATATCGATGTGTGCTTTAATTTTCTCTTGTTATTGTTTATTTTTGTTTTCCAGGATTTCTCCTTGTTCATCATTCTATCGTGATTTTAAATTCAACAAACACAATAAAAAAAATCAATCATATTCAACAATCATTATCACAATTACAAGCTTTATACATCAATATCAATAACCTTTAAAGCAATAAAATCAAAATCCACAAACTTGGATGTGATGCATTTAGACCCAGCAATCAGTTTTTTTTTTTTTTGCTCATTTTTTGTTTTGTTTTTTTTTTTTTTTTTTTTTTTTACAAACTCACTCTTCTCTTTATCTCAATTTCTTTTCTTTTATCCCTATTTTTCCCTAGCATAGCCTAGGTTTGCCAACTTCAATCCCAAATAACGCAACAAAGACACGTAAGAGGAATGGATAAAGAGGAAATATAAGGCAGTTATAGAGGTAAATTGGACAATTAAAGACAGTAAAACATAAAAAAAAAAAAAAAAAAAAAAAGGATATAGAGGGAAATAAGGTTAAAGTGCAAACGAAAAACTGCCCATTTAAAAGTTTTAGGCTCTTTTATATATATATAGGATATGAGCTTTTTGTGTGATACGAATTGTAGGCTGCACGTGTGGGCTTCCAAGGCAGGAGATCAGGACCAAGTCTTAGTGGTTAGAGTTGTTATTTGATTGCTTTCCAAATAAGTTAGTTATGGGTAAAGTGGGCTTGAATATCTCCGCGGAATCTCTACATCTCAACACACGTTTTTACCTTTGTTATTTGTTACCTTTCATTGTTTTGTTTATTTGTAAGACCTATAAAGGCCAGTGGCTTGAATAAAAAGGGATATCGATTATTTTATCTCAATTACCTCTCCTCCTGAAACTCTCTTCTAAACCTCATTCTTTTAAAGAGGATAGATAGAATTGTTTAGTAAAAATGTCTTACATTACATTGTGTTTGTACAGAGTATAAATACACAAAAGAGTGATGATACTGAGTGCTATTAACAGCTGTATATCAGCCAATAACATAATAGTGAATCATGAAATTGAATCTATACTTGACAATGACAGTAATACTCAATCCTTGACTTATGATGTATCAATTACAATCTTCAATGTGTTGACTATGAGACTTTGATTGCTCTAATTGCTCTGATTGCTCCTTCCTTATATGCCCCCGTAAGATTAGGGTTCCATCATGAACAGCAATCTTGGCCCTAATTTGCTGCAGTTTTTGTCGAGGTAGAGGCTTTGTGAGTGCATCTGCAAGTTGATCTGCTGAACTGACATGGAAGACATGTAACTTTTTCTTTAACACTTGATCCCTTACAAAGTGAAAATCAATAGCGATGTATTTCATACGGGAGTGAAAAACCGGATTGGCACAAAGATACGTGGTACCAAAGTTATCGCAAAAAATAGTGGGAGATGTAGGAAGTCGAATGCCAAGTTCCATGATGAGATTTTGTAACCAGTTAATTTCAGCTGTTGTAGAAGCTACTACCCGATATTCGGCCTCGGTAGAGGATCTGGCTATTGTTTTTTGTTTCTTAAAGCACCAAGAAATTGGATTAGCACAAAGAAATACAACATACGCAGAAGTGGAAGACCTGTCATCTTTATTCCCTGCCTAGTCCACATCTGAAAAGACATGAAGTATGGGATATTTGGTTTGGCGAAGATGGAGACCACGGTGAATTGTACCCTTTAGATAACGTAAAACTCGTTTTCCAGCAGCCCAATAAGTAATACTCGGTCGATGCATATATTGAGAAAGTTTATTTACTGTGAATGATATATCTGGCCTAGTTAATGAGAGATATTGCATGGCACCTAGAACTTATCGATATAGTGTAGCATCAGCCTCAGAAGTTCTATCATGAAGATTAAGAGTCTCGGTTGCGGAGAGTGGTGTTGAGACATCCTTAGCACCTTGCATTTTTGTCTTTTCTAATAAATCACGGATATATTTGTGCTAGGAGAGAAACGGCCCATGCTTGGTAAATGTGGCCTTAATGCCTAAAAAATAATGTAGAGATCCCATGCCTTTAAGAGAGAATCGTCGAGCCAGTGAGTTAATGAATTTCTGAACAAATTCATGAGAATTCCCTGTAATCACAAGATAATCCACATACACTAGAAAAAAAAAGTGTTAAATGATCATGAGAATAAATAAACAAGGATGTATCAGATTTAGAGTTATGAAACCGAAATATTTGAAGAAATCCTTTTAGTTCATAGTACCAAGCTTTGGGTGTCTACTTGAGACCATAGATAGCCTTCTTGAGTTTGCAAATGTGATTTGGAAACTAATTGTCAACAAATCCAGGAGGTTGACTTATATAAACATCATCAGTGAGGGTGCCTTGAAGGAACGCATTATTAACGTCTAATTGTTGGATGGGCCATGATTTATTCACAGTGAGAGAACAAGCCTGATTGTGGCAGGTTTGACTACATGGCTAAATGTGGCATGTTAGTCAATACTGGGACATTAGTGAAAACCCTTGGCTACAAGGCGTGCCTTATAGCATGAGATAGTGCTATTGGGATGGCATTTAACTCGAAAAACCCATTTACACCCAACAACATTTTGTGAGGAATGAGGAGGCACAAGTTCCCATTTGGAATTATGTAAGAGAGTAGTGAACTCATCACTCATAGCATTGCACCATGGAGTGCTTTTTAGAGCTTGATTGACATTAAATGGTTCATCAGTTTCTGGTAGCATGTGAGATGTGGTGTGATGAAGCTGTTTTGGTTTAAATATATTATTTTGGGACCTAGTAACCATTGGTTGGGTGCGGTGGGCTGTAGGATCAGATTGATGAAGAGAGGTTGTAGTAATTACCTGATTGTCGGATGAGCATTAGTCACCACTCAAGGAAGGCATCACTTGGTCATGTTCATGAGTGAGTTCCGCTTGTGCATGAGAAGCATCTGTTGATCCTATAGAGATAGGAACAAGATTAATTGGAGGAGAGCCAAGTATGGATGGATTGTTGGTGGTGTTAGTGGATGTGTTATTGGTAGGTGGACTCGGAGATGTAGGAATCACATAATGTGGTGTTTGATTGTGATACCAGCTTTGAATGTTTGACACATTTACTTTACGATTATGAACATCATGACTTTTAAAAGGAAACTCATTTTCAACAAAGACAACATGTCTGGATGTGAAAAAAAATTTGGTGGAGGGATCGAAACAACGATAAGCATTATGAGTTGTAGAGTAACCGAGAAACACACATGGTGTAGAACGAGGTTCAAGTTTATGATGTGTATATGGTCGTAACCAAGGACAGTAAAGACACCCAAAGACGCGAAGTTTGCGATAATTGGGAATTTACGAAAATAGCTTCTGAAACGGAGATTGAAAATTAAGCACTAGGGTGGGTAGATGATTTATGAGATACGAGGCTGTTTGGAAGGCAAAAGACCAGAAGTGCAAAGGAAGAGATGCTTGATGAAGTAAAGTGATACCAGTCTCAACAATGTGACGATGACAACGCTCAACGATGCTAATGATTTGAGGTGTATGTGGTGGAGAAATGAGATGTTGAATGCCAAGAGTAAGAAAAGTTTAGCGATGTCCTTGATATTCGCCACCACCATTGGAGTAAACTGTAACAATAGATGTGTTAAAATATTTTTCCACAACATATTTAAAATTGCAAAAAACTTTAAACACATCAAATTTAAATTAGAGAGGGTAGTTCCAGATGTATTTAGTGTAGTGGTCAACAAATATTACATAATATCAGCAACCATCAATTGAAGGAATAGGTGCAAGACCCCAAACATCAGTGTATATCACATCAAGCAGACCACGACTAACAACAGTTGAGACTCCAAATGGCAGGCGATGACTTTTATTGCAAAAATAAGAATTACAATTATTAATACTGCTAAAAGAGGAAAAAGGCAAGGTGTTGTTATAGATAACACGATGAAGAATAAGAATGGAAGGGTGGCTAAGCCTGCGATGTGAATCATGTAGAGGTGCTTTGAGAGTAGTGTGAGCTTGAGGTTTGAGGTGGGATGATTGTAAATGAGATGGTCACTCATACACATTATCCCTTGAACGAGTGATGCCCCCGTGCTCAAATCCTTCACAACAAAAGAAAGTGGAAAAAATTCAATGAAGGCATTATTTTGTTTACAGAACTAAAAAATAGAGAGTACATTTTTTTTTAATGGAAGGAGCACATAAGACATTATTTAGTGTAAAGGTAGAAGAGGGAGTAGAGAGTGTAGTTGCTCCGGTATGAGTTATTAGAATACCAGTACCATTGCCAATCACAATATAATCTCCAACATCATACTCAGAGTAAATGGCCAAATTTTGTAAATCTGAAGTAATATGATGTGAAGCTCCTGAGCCGACAAGCCAATCGTTTGAATTGGTACCACCAGTGGCTACATAATTTGCCTGAGTTTCTAGAAAGGGCTGATGACGGACCCTGCAAAATTTAGCAATATGTCCAGCTTTGTCACATATTTGACACATTGGTTTGGGTTGAGAGAAAGCTTGATGTGGTCGGCTATGATTATAGTGCTGATTGTAATTCCTGTTGCCATTTGATCGAAAGTTAGGCTGCTGATTGAAGGACCGATTAAAGGTATTTGGAGAAGTCTTTTTATTATTGTTTGAAAAACTAGCTCTTTGTTTGTTGTTAGAGCTTTGATTTTATTGAGCAGTAATCTGAGAAGATTCCTTTCTTGCCTCATCTCTCTTGAGATAAGTCTCATGGTCATTCAATTTGTCATGCAGTTCTTCAAATGAGATGGGTGATTCTTTAGCTTGAACAGCGGTAACAATCTCTTTATAATCATATCCTAAACCATTAAAGACATGGATGGTTAAGTCATCGTCAGGAAAAGCAGCTTCAATAATAAACAGTTCATTAGCTATGCCTTTAAGAGTTTGCATGTATTCAGCCACTGTTTTGGTCCTTTTGCTAGTATTGGATAGACGTTTCTTTAAATGCATAATGCGAGAGCAAGATTTGTTGGCATATAGGCATGTGAGACGATTCCATGCTTCATAAGTAGTGGTGGCAGTCGCAACAAGAGAGACAATTTGTTTAGATACTGAGGCGAGGATAGCGTGAATGAGCAAGCTATCTTGTCGTTTCCACAGATGATAGTCTGGATTTGGAACCTCTTGGTTATTTTGATAAAGGGTGGCATGAGGACACGGGAAGGAATCGTCAAGATATCCGATCAAATCATAGCCATATAATAGTGTGTAAAATTGAGCACGCCAGGATGGATAATTTTGTGATGTGAGTTTGAGAGGGGGTTGTGCAGCAGCGTTAATGGAAATAAGGCCAGGATTTTGAGAGATTGAACTAGGATTGAGAGTGACATGGTTTTGGCTAGTGTTTGGAGAACTTGCAGAAATTTCTCCTAACATGTTGATAAGTAGTGATAAAGAAGAAGAAAAAAGAAAAATATTACTCGTGTGAGCTATGAGGCTATGATACCATAAAGAGGATAGATAGAATTGTTTAGTAAAAATGTCTTACATTACATTATGTTCGTAAAAAGTATAAATACACAAAAGAGTGATGATACAGAGAGATATTAACAGCTGTATATCAGCCAATAACGTAACAGTGAATCATGAAATTGAATCTATACTTGGCAATGACAGCAATACTCAATCCTTGACTTATGCTGTATCAATTACAATCTTCAATGTGTTGACTAGGAGACTTTGATTGCTCTAATTGCTCTTTCCTTATATCTTTAACCCCTTTCTTCTTCTTATATTGGTCCAGTAAATTAAAGTGTATGAAATTGGTATCAGAATAGTACATCCATGGAGACCCGCGCTAAATCCGATACCGAATTCCGCAGCAAATCCACGAAATTCTTGCCGCACATGAAACCAAGTTCGAAGAGATCACTGCCAACCATGAATCACGAATTGATCAACTCATCACCAGCAACGAAGCTGATTCAACCAAATCACCACCAGCAACGACGTCCAATACAACCAACTCCTCATTAAAATGCAGGCCTTGAATGGGCGTTTACAATCCTTTCAACCTCAACAATCTCCTCTACGCAGCCAACATGTGACTGGACAGTTTCGCACCCACACTGAGATGGAGATCAACCCGTTCGAACCTGGAGAAGCATCTCAAAGCAGCTTTATAACCCAGAACCATTCCCATTATGACCGGTAAACACACAGGTTTGAAACTGAACTTCCCAACGTACGGGGATGGTGATCCGACGGGGTGGATTTTCAAAGTCGAACAGTACTTCGAATTCAAAGGCACCGCTTCCCGACAACAGTTACAATTAGCATCGTTCCATTTGGAGAAAGTGGCATTGCAATAGTACCGGTGGTACACCAAAAATTGGGGACCCCTGAACTGGAATGAGTTTACAATAGCTCTCCTTAAACGCTTTGGACCAAGTGACTACGAAGATTCATCGGAAGCATTATCGCGCCTCAAGCAGACCACATCCGTCACAGCCTATCAAGAGTCGTTCGAAAAACTCTCCTATAACTAGAAAATTTCTTGGTGGGTAGTTTTATCGCTGGACTGAAGTACGAAATCCGGCTGGATGTTCGCGTCAAACAACCAAGAACTCTATCGGAAACCATAAGTGTGGTGCACCTCATTGAAGAACAGAATTTCCTCCAAACGTAACTGAGGCTCAACGTATAGAACAGCCACGACACTAACTCAATCCAAACCACAACCAAGCGCAGCAGCTAGTCTCCTCGGTCCCCCACCACCACGGGCAATAGGAAACTTGCCTCATCTTATTCGCCAAATCACCAATCAAGAGGCACGTGACAAACGAGAAAAAGGTTTATGTTTTTATTGTGATGACAGGTACACACTAGGCCATCGTTGCTCTAATCCCCAATTATTCATGATGGAGGATGTGTTGTCAGGGGGAGAAATAATAGATATAGACATGGAAATAGAGAACCCCCTCAATGAAGCTATTCCAAAAATCTCGTTTCATGCAATGGCCAAAACGACACACCCACAAACATTCTGAGTGCTCGGTAAAGTAGGCAACAAAGAGTTGACGGTACTTATTGATGGGGGGAGTACACATAATTTTATTTACCAAACGATCGTCTCCGAGTTGGGGTAACAAGTGATACGAGACAGGGTGTTCCAGGTCATGGTGGGGAACAAAGAACCCATAGAGTTCACAGGTAGGTGCATGAAGTTGTCGCTTGACATCCAAGGGTACATGGTACAGGCGGATTTTTATGTTCTACCAGTTGCGGCGTGTCATACAGTTCTGGGGGTACAGTGGCTGGAAACATTGGGTCCAATAGAGATTGGTTACAAGAAACTCACCATGAGTTTTGCTCAAAAGGGTAGGCGACACTTGTTATAGGGGATGACCCGAACCGAATTAACACCAATAAGTGACAAAGAATTAAATCACATATCAGGTATGAGGTTTGTTCTACATATTTTTGCTCCTCCACAATCGGCTCCAATTAGTGAAAGTACTCCTTCACAACAGCACCCACTCAATAATTTTTCGGACGACTTGACGGAATTGTTGGCAAGATATTTCCATATTTTTAAGGAACCCAAAACATTGCCAGAAGTCCGTAGCCATGACAACCAAATACCTCTTTTGCCGAATCAACAACCAGTAAGTGTACGTCCTTGTAGATACCCGCATTATCAGAAAATCGAGATAGAGAAGCTGGTCGGTGAATTCTTATCTTCAAGCATTATTCAACCGAGCCACAATCCCTTTTCTTCCTCGGTTCTACTCATCAAAAAATCGGACAGAACTTGACGATTTTGTGTTGACTATTGGGCCTTGAATACTATCACGGTCAAAGATAAGTTCCCAATTCCAGTAGTAGACGAGCTATTAGATGAACTCCATGGTGCACAATACTTCTCAAAGTTGGACCTCCGTTCCGGGTACTACCAAATTCGAGTTCGAAGTCCAGACATTCATAAGACGGCTTTCCGCATTCACGATGGCCATTACAAATTCTTGGTGATGCCATTTGGCTTGACAAACGCCCCAGCCACCTTCCAGTGTCTCATGAATGACATATTTCGATATTTGTGAAAATTTATATTTGTGTTTTTTGACGATATTTTGGTGTATAACAGGACTTGGAGCGACCATTTGTGTCACCTACAACAAGTTCTGATGATTTTGTCGAACCATCAGCTGTTTATTAAACATTCGAAGTGCATGTGTTATAGGTGGAGTATCTTGGTCACTTGATTTCTTTAGCAAGGGTAGTCATGAACCCAACAAAAATTCAAGCGGTTCAAGAGTGGCCGATTCCAACATCCGCTAAAGGTGTACAAGGGTTTCTTTGGCTCGTTGGATATTATTGCAAGTTTATAAAAGGGTTTGGTTCAATGGTAGCTCCTTTGACACGGTTACTAACTAAGGAAGGCTTCAGCTGGTCACTAGAGGTAGACCAAGCATTCAACCAATTGAAGATAGCTCTTACAAATCCGCTCATATTGCGCCTTTCGAATTTTTCACAGTAGTTTGTGATTGAATGTGACGCTAGCGGAGTAGGCTTGGGGGAGATTTTGTCCCAAAATAATCAGCCCATTGCGTTCTATAGCGAAGCCTTAAAATGGGCGGCATCATCTCTGTCCACCTATAAGAAAGAAATGTTAGCAATTGTTAAAGCAAGACGGAAATGGCGGCCATACCTTTTGGGTAAACTGTTCATCATTCGGACAGATCATCGCAGCCTCAAAAACCTGCCGGAACAACGTATTATGACTCCCACACAAATAAGATGGCTGCCGAAGATCATGGGATACGATTACACCATTCAGTACAAACTTGGGAAGGAAAATCAGAGAGCTGATGCGCTCTTGCGCGTGTCTTCATTTCCGTTTTTGGCTGTGTCACTACTTATAGTTGATTGGTGGAAATTGTTGTAGCAGGAGATGTCTCAGGATGTTTTTTATGGGAAATTGGCCGAGTCTTCTTCCTCACAACATGTTCAGCGTGATGGAATTTGGATGGTGGGTGGAAAGGTGCAGCTGAGTCCTACTTCTTATTTGTTGCCTGCTGTCTTGGCCGAAAGACATGCTACACCTACCGGTGGCCATTTTGGCTTCCAAAAAACACTCAACCGAATCAGTGACATCTTTTTGTGGCCTGGTTTACGCTCGTTAGTTAAAGAGTCCGTTCGCAATTGTGAGGTGTGTCAACGGTGTAAGTACAACAACTTACGTCCGACGGGTCTCCTCCAACCCTTGCCAATTCAGGAATGTGTATGGACGGACGTCTCCGTGGATTTCATTAAAGGATTATCTGTGTCACAAGGTTATGATGTGATAATGGTGGTGGTTGACCGTCTATCTAAATATGCTCACTTCGTCCTTTTGAAATATCCGTTCACAGCAATCACAGTGGCTAACGCCTTCATCTCGAATATCGTTCGTTTACACGGTGTACCCACATCCATAGTGGGTGATCGTGACAAGGTATTTCTTCGTTCGTTTTGGCGTTCTCTTTTCAAGTTACAAGGAACGCAACTTAAGTATAGCTCCACCTACCATTCGCAAACCGACGGGGCAAATGGAGGTGGTCAATCGAACATTAGAACAATATCTCAAATGTTTCACAAGTGACCAGCCCAAAAAGTGGATAGATTGGTTGTCTCGGGCTGAGTATGGATATAATGCCACTGTACATTCATCCACAAAAATGTCCCCTTTTGAGGCCGCCTACGGAGTTCCACCGCCGACCTTGATATCCTACATTCCGGGAACAACTAAGATATAAGCAGTGGAGGAAACCTTACAGACCCAAGATGATTCTCCGTGACTTGAGGCAAAATTTTCAAATTGCTCAGGGTCGAATGAAGCTGCAAGCGGACAACCATATGCGTGATCTCCAGTTTTCGGTAGGGGATTATGTGTATCTACGGCTGCAACCTTACAATCAAAAATCGGTGGCTTTTTGAAGTTCCTTGAAGCTGGCACCGAGGTACTTTGGACCATATAAGGTCTTAGCCCACGTAGGCACAGTGGCATACAAACTAGACCTTCAAACGGGTGCTCGAATACATGATGTATTCCATGTGAGCTTACTCAAATGAAAGTTGGCTTCATTTGAAACAGCTTTGGTAACACTGCCACCTGTGGCTAATGATGAGTCTATACTGCCTCAACCTCAAACCATTTTGGATCGTCGGATTATGCAAAAGGGGAAGTACCGACTGAAAAAAGAAATTCTTGTTCAATGGTCAGAGGCGCCAAGAGAAGATGCTACATGGGAGAATTTGTGGCGTTTCTCTAGGACGTATCCAAATTTTTGTCTTGAGGACAAGGAACATTTGGGCAAGTTGGATTGATACGAATGGCAGGCTGCATGTGTGGGCTTCCAAGGCTTGAATATCTCCGCGGAATCTCCACATCTCAACACACGTTTTTACCTTTGTTATTTGTTACCCTTCATTGTTTTGTTTATTTGTAAGACCTATAAAGGTCAGTGGCTTGAATAAAAAGGGATATCGATTATTTTATCTCAATTACCTCTCCTCCTGAAACTCTCTTCTAAACCTCCTTCTTTAACCCCTTTCTTCTTCTCATATTGGTCCAGTAAATTAAAGTGTATCATTGTATAATCTTATCATCACTTGAAATTGTAGTTATTAGTTTCCAGA